>JAJSRV010000056.1:148272-791574 GCA_021527715.1 Neoseiulus cucumeris | reverse complement strand
GCAAGTGAACGGCATACATTGACTCGTCTACATCGGCTCCGTCGTTCAACCTGATCAAACTGCTTGAGTCATCGAACGCCATCCCATCTGATCGGAACCACAGTTCCCGCTCTCTCAATTCTCCCTCTCTTCGTCGTCCTTGGTTTCTGTTTTCGACGAACTCTCTCGTACAGCACCTCCAGAAGTTCGGTTAGCCGAAACATACTGTTTCCTTCATTTCTCCGAAATTTTCTGTGTTTTTTGTTTTTTTTTAATCATTTCCACCGAAATCCACTCCATGGAGCTCTCGATCGCCTCAAATCGGTGTACAGTGGCTCCCGGATGGACACTTCCAACTTCCGTCCGAGGATTTCTCGATGATTCTGTCGGAAATCCTCCTTGCGGCAGGTGTTTCCGAACCAAACAAGTGCTCCGCTGCTGATAATGTTACTAGTCGTTCCTAGCGACACTTTTACCTCGATCACTGGTCGGGTCGCCCTCCCGTTCGCCAGCACCGATTCCTCGTCCATTCTCTGCACAGTTGTCGTCCATCGAATTCGTGTAGTCCTCGTCGTTGTTCAGGAGAGAGTTGGAAGCGAAGGAGAGCGATGAAGAAGCTCGAGCGTAACACCCAAAGACACTGTTCATTCTTTCGTAGTCCTTCTGCTCCCAGATACTCAGCCGAAAGTGGGGGCGGCGGACACCTCTGCGGTGGCGAGAGAAGAAGGAGCCGTCGCAGCAGCTTAATAAGTGTTTTTCTCCTGAGACCAATTTGGATGAAAATTGTTCTTTTTTCCGTCTTGTCGTTGGCGACGGCTTTCTCACCACCAATATCTTCTTCCTATTCTTCTTCCGTGCAACTGCTTCTCGAGAGTGGACGGACGCCACCTCGGGTGGACGGCCAACGCTCCTTTGTTCTCCTTTCTGAGCGAGTGAAGAACGAGGATGCTCGCTCGCTCGCTCGCTCGCTGAGATCCTTTCTCGCCAAAATCCTTTTCCGCTTGCTTCTTCGGTTGCACAGCCTTGTCCCTCGGACCTCCCGGATGACGAAGCGCCTTTTTGTTTTCTCTCCATCTATTGCTACTTTCCTCTCTCCGCTTCATCGCTTGCTCCCCTGTCCCCAATCGCAAGTCGCGCAGCCGTCCGTCCGTCCGTCCGTCCGCCGGTCAGCCATCCGATCAACGGCCGCTTGGTGGATCGGACAAAGACAACGTTGATTGTCATCGTAAACGGCCAGAGCGTATTTGCATATAAAATGTTAGACTTGATTCGAGCAAGCGAGTAGGTCCACTGACCGAACTGCTGGTTGGCTGGCTGACTCGCGAGCCAAAGGATCAGCTGAAAATCCTTCGAGGATCAATTGCTGCTGTTGTGCCGATAAACGTTCGCGGGAAGAGAAACACGGTCCGGCTGGAATCTCGAACCTTTCGTTGTCGTCGTCGTCAACATCTTCCGCTGGCCTGGTTGGCTTCCCCGGAAATCTCCGAACCAGAGTTCCGAATTTCCAATACATCGATCGATAGCGAACACACGACTCACAGCAAACGGCTTTCGACATATTGATACGGAATTGAACAACTCAAATCTGGTCCAAGCCGTTTCTGCGTTCGTCTGACGCAAGCTCACGACAGAGTCCAAAATTTTGGAGCGAACGCGGAGTGCTCAGCCTCGTGTTGCGTTGTATTCGATGAACACGGGAAGTATTAGATCTCTCACGGAGGATATTATCATTGGAAATCAAATGATTGGACTCCGGCACAGAAAAACATACAAGGCATGCGATCAGCTGTCCGCGGAAAGAATGAAACTCTGGAGACGTAGGAAGCGTATCGATAGAGGAAATTCGCCGGAGGGGCCCGCCTTGTGTTGTTTTATGGACGAGATGTTCTCTAATTTAATCGCAGCTAAGACTTCGATGCTCTCGGGGTGGATAGGTGGGTGGGTGGGTGGATTGGTTGGTTGGTGGGGAGACCGAACGGAAAGATGGCCACCCGTCCTCTCCTCTAAACATCAAAATGAGTCCCCGGGCTCCGAAGTCTTCGGGTTCCTCGGTTACTACGCGGCTCCGACCCACTCTCTTCCCTTGTTCTCAGTCACTCTCAGTGCCTTCAATTGCTGAACGGATCTGCTGGCTTTCGAACGACTCAGGCTGATACATAATTTAAGACATAAGTACAACTTGGTTGGGACTCCTCACCTCGCTTGCCGTCTTCCTAGCCACTAGCGCCGCTCCGCTCGCTCGACAATCAGTGAACTTCGATTGGCCGTGGCCTCAGGAGGATTCGGAACTGCAGAAAGCGACCGACTGCCCATTCTCCTGTTCGCTCGTCGGATCGCCCGAACGATGAGAAACGCAGATCGAGAACTTCATATTTGATATCCGATACATCGACAAACCTCTCTCACTCAGCCGAACCCTTGAGGACTCCGTGCTGCCGCACAGACGGATGTGCGATAACACTTAGTGCCATCAAAGACGCGGATAGCCCCATATCGAACTTCTTCGGCTTGGATTTCTGAGCAACCTTCCGCTGCCTTCTGCGAATGAATGAATGACTCGGCTTGAATGCAATCAGCACTTGCTGGCTTGAATGAGAATACTTCGGTGCTCTCCGAGCAAGGCCGGACACCGTTTTGAGAACTGAGAGCAAAGCACAACCTAGATCAGATGGTTTTCGAGGGAGATGAAAGAGACCTCTGGCGCTATGATGTTCTCTTTGAAGCTTTTCAAGAATGCGCGAGCTCTTGTTATACGAGAACCGAAATCGACATGTGCCTTCAGAGCTTGCCTTCGGACTTGAATGATAACGCTGATGTCGGAAAGGTGATCGATACGGATATCAGTTCAAATTGGGAAGTTGGTCGGGTGTCGGAAACCGGGACATTCCGCCGATTTCCCCGAGTTTTTTTGCAGAAGACAGAAAAAGCGAACGAACTTACGGTAATTTGACCTAGTTTCCTCCGGAGGGCTGGTAAGTGAGGGCGACTTAGCAAGCTTGCCGAAATAGCGTCGCTGTAAATGAGGCCTTGACCAATAGATGCTCTCGCAGGTTTACAGAGCTTTGCCAAGAGATCCTTTTCGAAACAGACCCCCGATGGCTGATGACTCATTTCGAAAACGTTGCTAAGGCCAGTCCCATCAGGGATAGCTTCAACTAATTGGTCATTTCGGGGTATTGTTCAAATCTTGGGCATCACCTACGGAACGTTCTGTTCGGTGCTCCGTAAGTGAGAGTTCATGTTCCCAAAAGAAAGTTTGAAATTCCGTCCCGACACTAGTCTGAGGATACGGAGTCGAAAACTCGACAGCTGAGCAAAGGACAGCATCGATGTGTTTTTCAAGTTTCGACAGCGCAGTGCGTGAATATTCGTCCGGTCGACATAGGGCGCCTGTTCCACTTGATCCCCTCCCTCCCAGACGCCCTGAACGGGTCTATGTCAAGTGTAAATCGATATGAGTTCGAGTGCGTTTTGCGTTCTTCGTCGCTCTGTTCAGCGTATGAATTATTTCCGAGCTTTTCAAAGTTCGCGATGTCGTGTCAACGACATGACCTAAAAGCTCGCCTGGTCAGAGACAGCCGCAAAGCATTTTCCATTACCGTTATCACACACAGGTAGGCAAGGCCGTGCGTAGAACGTGTTCGATTTAGGCCTCCGAGATGGTTGAGATGGGCGTGGAAACAGCATAGTGGAGCTGTTACAGGACGATTTGTAGATATCGAGCGGTCGCCGTCATGTCGTTCAGTATTAGCCTCCTTCAGCGAAGAGTCTCATCTACCTGTCGTTGTGTTACAACTTATTCCTGTTCCTGCACACGCGTAGTATAGCCGTAGCAAAGTGGGCAATTCCGGTGGATGCGCCGAAACAGAGGCAAGCTACATGAAAAGTCCACTCGAACACGAATCAAACGTTGTCCAGAGACGAAGTGCCAAGCGTAGCTGATTTCTACGCCTAGAGGCCTGCATCGAGTGCCTCGTTTGAGTCGCCGAACGCGAAACGCTGTGGAGGACGAAGCCACCTTTGTAGATCGGGATTAAGACCCTTCACGGGTGTTGGAACCATCGATCAACGCAGCCGTGGCTACCTACCGCCTACTTGGGAAGCTCGCTTGGATAAAAGGCAGGCAAAACATTTTACACGCCTTCTAATGGATCACTGAGCCAACCGACCGACCGACGGGCCGCCGCCGCCACCAGTCAGCAAGAGGTGCTTCTTGCCCCTCTGCTCCACTTGTTCGGTAGCGATTGAGATAGCGAACAAGTCAGGAGTCAGGTGCCAAGTGTCCTGTGCTTCCCTTTTTTTAACTTTGAGCGCGACAGCCAACGACTGTGGCGTCGCTGATTCATCTGCCGAAGGATTCCTTCGTCCCTGATTCAACTCAAACCAAACGATTCCATCGCTCGCAACAAGTTGTTTCAACCAGCTGTTAAACGGCATAAAGAAAGTACCTAGATGTAGTCGATCGCGTATTGTCCATAAACAGGTCTGGTCCCGGTCTGACAGAGGAAGAAGGCAACGGAGGTCACGTAGTCGTTTTGGGAAATTTATGATTTTGAAGCCCCGAGTCAAAATGAGAAACGGTGAGGAACGAAGCTGGAGAAAAACACATCCACTAGCACAGGCCGCCGGAGCCGCATTCAAGTGAATAGCAAATAAAGTGACCGAAATGCGAGTCGAATACAAATTCCGATGCTTGCCCGCCGGCTTGCCGACCAACGCATCGACCACCCGAAACCCGGCCACCCGCCCAGGTCGGAGGGTCCAGCGTTCCGACCAACTTTGTCGATGGAATACAATAACAGCATCTTCACTTTCCCTCCGTGGATCCCTTCGCGGTTTCCGTGGGATCGCATTTCAATCGGAATGCTCCCTGAATTCGATATCGATCAAATATCTCATCACTACCTCTCAGGGAGAAAAAGAGAAAACGGCCAGATGCGATTCTCTAATGATCAATGAGATCGAAAGTATTCTCCTACGGCGAGAAGCTTCTGCGATCAGCTCCAAAGAGGCAAACGGTGCTTCACGCTGCCACAAATAACCGAGTTAACGCGCATGACTCGTTTCAGCCGACGGAATTCCCCGCAATATCCAAAGGGTCGTATTTCTTTGATATCGGTTCGCAAGCTCGGAGCCGTAAGTCTTATTCAAAATTGTCCAAGGTACTCGGAAACCACGAAACCTCCGCTCCGCTTCGGCCATGAATTCAAATGCCGAATTCAACGCAATTGGGTTCTCCGTCGAATGAGCTCTAGTGATTTGCTAAACGTAACATGTTTTCACTGCGGCCGCTTTCATTACGAATATACTGTCCTTCCTTTGGGGGTTGCGAAGAACCGACCGAAACGCTCTCTATTCCCTCAAGCTTCGACATTCTCCTCTCCGGCTTTGTAATTCAAATTGTCTTGCTTCTCGAGTCGAGAAATTGTAAAAGTTGAGCGTTATCGAACACAACATTCTCGGTCGGATCATTTCTCTCTCCATCGACACCGAATCGCTCGTTTCGAGGGATATCCACGGGCATTCGAAGAGGGTTGAGAAGAAACTTTGAGTTGTTCTCCTTCCGGATGCCGGATTAATTGAAATTCTGAGTTGCACGTTCTACAGCTCGATGAAATTCAGCACTTGGATCGCGTGGCGTTGTGCACCAATATCGGGAAGAAGACGTGCAAGATATCGAATGAAAGAGACAAACGAAGTGGTGTTGATAATGACACATGCACAGAGACCGAAGAGCCCTCGCAGGGACCGACTACAAAAGTGCATTACCGAGACGGACCGTGCAAGGTGCCTTGCTTGCCAGACTGGCTCCGCGGTTCATGTTGTCATTTCGGTCGCTTGGCGGTTCGGTTTCCTTGCTTGCCGCTCCACTCGCTGATATCCACTGATGAAAGACTCTGTATCTAACGCACGCCCGCCAAAGACCTTGATATCAAGAGTCAGGTCTTGGGAATGCGAGTGGGACGGCGAAGCGAGTCCCAGCCAGGCTTGCCGGCAGCCGACAAACGTACGTAGGTCCAGTGAGACTACTCACTTAAGTTGGTCGTCCACTAATTGCCATATTAGTAGCTGACTAGAGTGGCAATCTATAACAATATAGCAAAGCATGCTCTCACCCCGCGACTCAGCACTCATTTGGTTGCTGCTTGATGGAAGAAAAACTTCCCATCGGAGGTCAACCGCAACCAGCAACGTGCCCACCCCCTGAGATTTCATGCGAGCGCGACTTCGCTCATTCTTCGATCATGATGGAGTGAATATTCTCTCTCTCACTGATTCGTCCAGAATGGACGTTTCTCATCGATTATATCTCCATTTTGACTCAAGTGGGGGAAATGGTTCCGGAAACATATTTCCGAAGCTCTCCTTTGGCAGTTTGGTTTGAAAGTTCACAAACGCAATGGCCAGAAATAGATATGACGACGCTCTCCATCGTTTTGAGAAGACTTGGGAGGATCCGACAGCCCGGCGAGGTCGAAGACATACCGCCGCCAGAAGTACCTGAATGAGGGTTCACATAAGAAACAATCCGGCTTCCTGACGGGTCCGTTAGCTGGCCGCGATGCCAGCGAGCAGCAAGGCAAGCGAACACCGAAGAGGGCAACCAGGCGTATGGAAAGCTCGTTGTTCGGATTGTCCGTCTCCAATAATATATTACATCTCCTTTCGGCTCGAGAACAAACAACAATTAATGACAGAATGATTCGATGGAGATGAATCTTCCATGGCCGGACATCGGTCCTCGGACGGAGGAATGAACGAACGGAATGAATGAATGAATGAATGAATAAATGAATCGATTGATGGAAAATAAATAACATTCGCCGCCGCTTCGATCATCGAGGATGTGCTTTACTGTTGCCAAAACAATCAATGCGGTCCTCTCGAATGGCATGGCCGCGTTAATATTTATGCACTTACCAACGGAAAGAAAAACGATCACCCGCAGTGTTTCCTCTCATATCGGTGTTGGATGCCGAAGAACATCGAACGAGCTAGAGTTTTCGAGATAACTCAGATTTTTCATCTGGCATCGTTGCCGATGCTGGAGCTGTCGTCAAGTAAAAAGTTCACGGAGTGCGTGTTGCTAGTTATGCATCGGACCTCATCTGGGGTTCACGTACACGCTCGTCTTTCCCTCTGATTCAACGTGCTGAAGAGCGGCAAGCGTCAGGCAATTAATTATTAACCATCGAGTACCGACGAAGTCTGGAACACAGCGAGAGATCAAGATAGAGAAAAAAAGGCTCCGTGTTCAGACTGTTGGCGGCTAGTCTGCGGTGAGCGAGGCGGCCGCAGTCCACGTTGATGCGGGATCAGGCAATCTCACATCGAAGAGACAGATGGGTCATCCTCGAACCGAAGGAGCGACAAGGCTGCAAACGCCTCAACCTCGTCGAAGCTTTCAATCGAACGCCAGCGTTTCCAGTCCAAGTCAGCGGTTTAGGTCACCGGTCAGGCAACTTGGAACTTGAACGCCGCTTCGGATCAGGATCGCGACCGAATCTGTTTTATGGCCTCATGTGGTTCCTGCGAACAAGCGCCGCCGTCTCCTTTGAGCCCGATGCGGCCCCTAATTGGATCCCCATCGATGACGCAAACTCCTCTTTCGGGTCTCAGACCTAGCCGTGCCGAGTGTGCGAATTCGCCCACTCCCCACCTTGGAACAGAGCCCTAATAGATTTCCTGTGAGCCAATGACTCTTCGGGTCTTGGGAGCATCTTCCTTCGTGACCCTTTGAAGCCGTTCTCCTCGTCGCCTGAAACCGGGAGCCGGCCCAAGTAGGCAAGCAGGAGGCCGAGCAGCTATCTTGTATCTCGTTGGATTTGCTGTTCAGCGAACGACCAAACACCAAAGCAACGAACGAACGAACGAATGGACGGAAGACCGGTGCTTGTTTTACAACCAAATCTTATGGCCTGTTTGCTCGCCTGGCTCGTTTGCTTTTTGCTTCGTTGTCGTTGTAGTTGATCTGCCTGAATCTCTTGACACGACGACGGACGATCCCCACCAGGGACACTTCGACACGAGCCGTTGTGCCGAGTCTTTGAAACGTTTTCATCGATTCTTTTGCAGGTTTCCACCGCGTTGGCGATGATTTGGAACCTCTTTTGGGTCAAGCTCCTCTAGCAATGAGATGAGCGCCGGAATTCCACTGAGGGAGAGGGCGACGCCGATGGCGATTCTCCCGCAAAGAGCTTATGGAAGGATGAGGAGTCTCGAGTCGAGATTAAAATTTTCTCCTCGGAGCGGGGAAGATTCCGTTGAGCTGAAGATGTCCCTTGAGAATCGCCCACGGGCCGCGGCCGCTTCCGAGAGAACAGATGGATAGAGAAACGTAGAGAAAAGTTGCCAGCTTGCCAACCGGTCTGTGTGCCGACTCGCCAGCCTACAAGACGGGCGAAGAGGCAAGCAACGCGGACGCGGTGGCAATTTGTAAGACAATGCACAACGGCACACGGTACGCAGTAACAGCAGTTGTTTCGAAAAGAGCAGAACGAGGAAGTCAGAGGAAGGAAGAAAGAAAGAACGAGAGAGAAAGGATAGGGCCACCGCCAGGAGAAGAAGGAGGAGGTAAACAGCTGGGGGACACTTCTGGGCAACGGCAGTGCCGACGGCGCGGCAGTCTCAAGAGGGAGAAAACATTGGGCGAACGGGCTTGGGGCCAGCTCTCTGAGTGACTGTTTTCAGTGAGGAACTGAGAGAAGAAAGCTACCACACCGCTTTGGGAGACAACTGGGTTGAGGCTAAGAATGAGAGTTGAGGGCATGGAGGGAGGTAGGCTAGACGGACGGGCAGCAGCGGCAGCAGAAGAGTAGGAACACAGGAAGATGAAGACGCCAAACTGAGCGGGGCGTGAGTGAGTCCACCGCTCGCGCAGAGGGAGAAGACATCCTCAATCAGCATTTTAGCTCCTCATGCAAACGCATCATTTGTCTTCCATTGCTTCCTGCCTCTGCTGAGACAGCCAATAGAGAGGGACGCCGACACAAAGCATCGGCACGTTGAGAAGGAACAGAAGAAGAGCTCTAGAAGCAGAAGGAATAGCGTGAGCGGTTGACGTGCTCCGAACTGACGGACCCACAGCAGCAGTAGCGGGTGGGAGACATCGAGTTAGACCGGGAATTCGAGGTCCGAAAAACACAGAGGGACATTTCTGCGAATACCGGCTCAATATCGGCCGGTCGAAACATCGAGCCTAGCGGGTTGCAGTCACAGCGAGGAAACCGCGTTCTCGGAATCTTTCGTTTGTTCTACCTTCCCGCGCGGAGAAAAAATGACCGTTGCCTTGTAATACCGCGTTCGCTCCCTCTTTTTTTGCGTCACTGTTGTTCGCCGGTGTTGTTGTCTTCTCGCGGCTCTCTGGAATCAGATGCTTTTGTTTGGAAGTTCGGCTGTTCGGCGTTTGGCGTGGCTTTTCTCTGTGTCGCTTTTTCAGTTCGTTTGTGAGTTCTGCATCACTGTCGGGTTTTGTTCTCCTGAAGTGAGGGAGAGCACGAGGCGAGGGAGCGGAGGAAGAACTGAATGTGAACTGCAAGCCACGTGAATGCGGGAGCTGCGGCATGAGGTGTCAGTCTATCGCCGGCCACAAAAGCTTCGGCTGCCTAAGAGTCCACAGCGTGCCCCAGACAGCAATCTGGTCGGACAACTGGCTCGCTTTCTCCCCATACTGCGCGCCAGCCAGGTTTTCAGTCGAGCGGGCAAGCTAACGGCAAACGTGGTGTTAGATAACGTCAGCGAAGTTTACCGCGCTAGAAAAAATAACTAAAGAGACACACGAAAGGAGTGTGCAAGGAAACGAGAGCGAGCGTGAATACGGCCGGACCCCAAACATACGCACACGCTGACACAAATCCAAACACAGACACGAGCACAAAGTAACTAAAACAGCACTGATAACGAGATAGCCGCGATAGGGTGGTCCGGCGCTTTCACCCGGTGGTCGCGGAGGGGGTGACGATGTAACTCGAGGAGACGTCAGTGGGAAACGAGACGGACAACCGTTGAGGCTTAATTACGTCTGGGCCCGGAGACGGAACCTCCGCCGCGCTTATACCAGTCCACATTTTATTCAAGACTTAGACAGAGCAACGGGCTGAGTTGAAATATACAAAACCACTTCGGTTCTATCAACGCTCGGCTGTATCAACCCTCGATCACGTCGATCCCATCATGCGGAAAAAAATAGTCGTAGCCATGGAAACGTTCGAAATGATGAGCAAAAAAAAAAAACTGAAGGTTGGAAAATACCAAAATACCGTCCCCTCGGGAGTGCCGCCCGGGGCGTACTACTCCCTCCGTTTCCCATCTCCAGGGACGCGGCTGGCCTCAGGTGGCCGAGAGTGGGTCGCGAAGCTCGAAAATAACGTGTACTGGCTCGATGAGGAGCTCGCAGGTGGCGCAGAGAAGGTCATGAGCGCCCGCAGGTGGCCCACAGTGGTATCCGTGTTGCGCTATCTGTACAGCCTCCCGAGGCTCATTTTGCGCTACCTCCAGGCTCCAGGGGTCCCCCATCAATCCACAACACCCTATCTGCCACCCCAGGGCCTACCGTACGCCACCTGCGGGCCCACACGGCCTAGCCTGCGCCACCTGTGGGCCCCCACGGCCCAGCGTGCGCCACCTGCGGGCCCCCATCGATCCACCCCGCCACACGCTGTTTGTTGGCCCCAAGATCCTACTGTGCGCCACCCCAGGATCTAAAAAGCCCTCATCGATCCACAACAGACCATCTGTGGCACTTCCAGAACCCCACGACTTACCATGCTCCACCTGCGGGCTCCAGAGAGCCTCTCATTGACGCACTACACGTCATCTTCGAGCTCTAGGACCCACTCCAGGCCATCTGCACACCAAAGGCGTACCTGGAGGGGGGAACGGACGTACCTGGAGGGAGCGGTCCGCCCCGGCGTTAATCTCGAAAGGCGGCATTTCGGCATTTTCCGACCCTTATTCCCGGATACACACTTGTGTACAAAAATGTGGTGCATGAACTGACAGCCGATGCAGATTATTTTTCATGCTGATAACGGTTCGATCGACGGTAATTCAATGTAGGAGGCTCCTCGACAACCCTCCCGAAGTGAATGTGAAGCAGACGATACGCTTAGCTCAACAGACGAAACCTTGACGCTCAAGCTGTATAGCTTAGGGGAGGGGGGGGGGGCTGGTATCGCTAGAACTCTGGCTGGAATTGAAAGTACACTCGAGAATGATTTCTTGGAAACGGAGACCGACAGACCAAAGCGGCTGACGGATGCTGCTCACGTGGAATCACGCCCACACTGCTAAGAGGATGGGAATATAGGAGGACGAGAGAGAGAGAGAGAGAGAGGGAGAGAGAGAGAGAGAGAGAGGGAGAGAGAGAGAGAGAGAGAGACCAAGCGAGCACCCTGCAAGTGCTTTGTGAAGGTCGTGATGTCGAATGGCGGACTTGGCGGTGGTAGCGTTCCTCTCTTTTCCTTTACGAGACGACATCTAAAAAATTTCATCATTTCTTGCTTTTCTTTCGTCTCATCGTCGGACCAACGCTTGGATGGGTGCGCAACCTCATCTTTGCCTGCAGCAGCGACTGGAAGACAGGAGTAAGCATGGCAACGAGGAAGAGAGGCGAAGGAAGGGGCGGGCGGGCGAGAATGGCAACGAGAGGGAGAAGACGAAGGGACCGGGAGGGGACACGGGAAACGATGAAACGGCCTCTCGATGACAAAGAACGAACACTGCACGCTTTATGCCTCTGATGGCCTCCCCCGAAACCTCTCACTTCCCCCTTTCCCACCGCGTCGGCGGCCGCCGTTGCCGTCTTTCTCCGACGTCGGCGGCGACGTTCTCCTCCGTCGTTCGCGTTGTGCTTTTCGTTCACCCTTCTTTAATGGCTTCTTCGTCTGCACACGGAGCGAGCGAGCGAGCGCGCGCGCCAGACCCACTCACCCATCAGACCCACTCGTTCACCCCTTCTCAAAACTCCCCTCGAGCGGTTGCTCCTCTTTCATCGTTCTTCATCCTTCCTCGTAGCTCGACCGTTCTGCCGCGGCCGCCGCTACTGCTGCTCTTGGCAATTTCTGTCCGTTCTCCCGTTTCTGTCGCTCGTTCTGTGTCCCCAAAGTTAACATCGAGTTGTTCATTGGTTTCGGGCGCATTCCTGAACTTTTCCGCTCGCGAGCTGTGCGGTAGAGTCTGTTCATACCGTTCTTCTCTCTCGGCATCGCTTCTTCCCGGTATGCGTCTCAACCTCAATCCCAACCTTTTCTGCGGAACAATATTTCTTGGAAAAAAAATTCTTCTCCTGTGCTTTCTGACCTCTCTTGGCGAAAGATGAAATCGGGGGCGGCGAGACGTATGTAATTGTATGGCGACGTTAATTGACAGCTGGAGGAAGTGCATATCTTAACGGAGGTGCTGGCAGCTGGGGACAGCCGCAAATGCGGTGGCAGCAGCCAGCTCTTGCGTTAAATGCGTGTTCGTACAAGAGGAAGCGACTCCGCTCGGTCACAGATGAATTTCAGTCACCACAAATGTTCAACCGCTCCGGGCTGACTGACTGTTTGCCGGCTGCTTCGTGTAGAGCAAGACCCGCCGCGGGGACGAACAGAACGACGACACGGGGGATTTCCAAATGAGTCCGCGGCTGGAGAGCTCTATTTGTGAGAAGCTCATACTATTATACAAACACGCCCTCACATACGCTCAGAAAAACACACTCACACACCTAAGGGCGCGCCAGCGCACAATCCCAGTCTGGAATAAACGCGCGCTCGTATGAAATGAGCACGCGTGCTCAAACAGAGACGATAGCCGCAGTTTTGTCCAACCTCGGTGCAGATTTCTCGTCGCCCTAAATCACTTCAGGTCTGCCGCACATACTCACTCACGGTAAGATTTTCCGTCCAGTACGGCCAATTTATGACAAAATGCAGCAAAGCCTCAGCTGGAGGAAACGAATCGTGTTCTGTGCGCGTCGTACTTTCGTTAGTGGAAACCCTCGTGTAATAAAGTTTCTTGTAACGCAGGAGTCGGAATTGCTGTATCTCGGGTTTCAATGAGAGCATCTAAGAGCCATGTGGTTTGTGGCTCAATGAGGGATCTCGAGTCACATATTCACCGAGTTTCATTTATGGACCCCCCCCCCCCTCCCCCCAGTGAACAAATCCAAGAAGCATAGTTGCTCTTTGGAAGCTCACGGAGCTCCACATCCTCTACATATAAGACTCGATGGGAAATAGGAGAGGAGAACGATGAGAACAAGGTCGCAGAACAGACGTTCGTCGTTTGTGCGGAGCCAACGGAAGTTTTTTCAGCGAATAATGTACAGATTCAGCGAACCTTCCAGATGAACCCTGGACTGAGGCCACTTGGGGGACATCAGAATCCCTTCGAGTTTGATCAGAAAACTTCCAACCGGATTCTGGAAGAGCTGTAAAAACTCGACAGTGAGAAGACCAATTGAGGATATTTCTTCCCTGTGAGGCTATTTGTACCTAGGTGGCTTAGCGGTGGCTTCACAGCCGGCAACAACGTAAAAAAAGACAAAATCCAAGGAGTGTTCCGAAAGGTTAGTTCCTAAAAAGGGCAGTTTGCGGAGACTAACGGTAAGACTTCAGACTGACTCGTGCGGCGAACAAGAAGAGAAAAAAAAACAAAGCGGCTCCGAGGACGGACAGCCGAGAGATTCCGCGGGAAAGAAAGGAGAAAAAACGCTCGGGGTGTTATGAGAAAGCATGGGAATATGGTTCGGCGGGGCGAGGAATAGGTTGGTTGTGAGTTCGAAATTAATTTCAATGGAAAGTGTGAGAGGATGTTTAGAGGGAATTCCACGAAGACGCTCGGGAAAGAGAAGTCAGGGAAGATGGAGATGAGGAGGTCAGGAAGACGGTGCAGCAGCAGCAGCAGCAAACAGAGGAACAGCGCACCTTTCGGCCAGTTTCTTGTGCACGTCGGCGGGACGGGCAGGCGGCCTTCTCTTTTTCCTCCGTTCTTTTTTTCTCTTTTGGCGTGCGTTTCGTTCAGTGAATTCGTTGCACTCAAACTAAAAGCGGCCTTGGCTTAGTATTCGCAAACGCAATTGAGTCGGCAGAGGCAGCGTTGCCCGCTGCCTGCTTGGCTGGCTCACCGGTCTGGCTTGCAGGATTGCTCTGAACCTTGGACTGCATGTAAGAATGTACGTGAGTCCAAATGTCAGTCTGTGCGTCGATCCGCATAGCGAACGGTTGGTCGGTCGTGCGTCCGTCGATCTGTCTCCGAGTCTTCGGTTTCTCCGCGCGATGCGTGGAGGTCCAGAAACCTCGCGATTCCATTTCAATTACGGCTTGATGCGGATCGGTGTTCGAGTCACAAAGTCGTCAAAACGTTCCCCACACGCTGGACAAACGTTCTTACCTCTTTCTTTCTGGCTGTTCCACATGCAGTCTGAGTATGTTGAGGAACGTTGAAAAGTGGAGCGCGGCTTCAGTGCTGTCGCCAGTTCACGGTACGATACTTTCCTGTCGTTGAGGATGCCAGTGTTTTGGCATGGAGCAAGCGCATCGAGTCAAAGCAGCGTGTGATGATGTCGAGACGACCTGTTCCGAAAGTCATCCTTGAGAGAGATACTTTATTCAGCGGAAGAGTTTTAACGAAGTCAAAGGTGTTTCCGTAGACGGCGCTCCCGCGAAATAGCTGAGTCTCTGCCGGCCTTCTTTTGGGTATCGGAATAGCGACCGACCGACCGACCGAGCGACCGAGAGAGAGAGAGTCGGGAGTGAGGAGCGTGTATGGGACCTCGGAAACAAGCACGCATGCACACAGCCGATCCACGCCGGATCACTAGTATGCGGGGAAAGCTGCCGGGTTAATGGAGGCTCTTAAAAGCATTTATCCGCATCGAAGGCTCCGCATCGCAGGCCATCATGCGCTGATTGCCACCTTGACTTGCAACTCACTGAGTCCCTGTGTCGCGTCTGTCGATGCCGCCGTCACCGTCGTCGCTGCCGCTCGTTGATCCGTGCGTCCTTCCCTCTTCAAGATTCTCAAGTTTCTCGCGGCACTCACCGTCTCGTCCCAAACTCTCGGTCCCAACCCCTCCCCACCATCTATCTATCTATCTGCCGATTTATCTATCTATCTTTTCTTCCTTCGGTGAAGCTGCTCGTGATTCTCTGTGGTCGATCGCGCAGGTTCGCCCGAGGGTTGGTCGCTTCGTTGCGTTGTCAACGTCGTCGTCGGTGTCGTTGTCACTCGTCAGGGAACAGTGGCCTGTGGATCCCTCGGTGGGTTTCGGTCGGCCACGAGCAAAAGTCAGGCCAGCTTTTTCTGATAGCGGCTTTTGCAACAGAGGAAAGAAGTGACGAAGGAAGAGGGAAGAGGGAGAAGACCTCTTACCTTGAATCTCCGCCTCACTTCACTCAACGTCTAGTGGCAAGTTAGGTTGGCAACGGCCGCACGCTCGCCTCCGCGCTCTCCGTCTGCCAGCCAGTCAGTCGGGCTGGCCTTCGGCTCGCCTTTTTGCCATGGAGTCGCTGGGTGAAAACGGAAGACAGAGCAAGAAGACACGAGAGCGATGTTTTCGTCACAGGGACAACTGCGCACGCACATGCTGGCGCGCTCGAACGTGCAGTGGTGCGGACCGATCCGTCCGAAACCGACTGAACCGATGCCGATTGATGAATTAGCAGGAAACGCTTTTTGTTCAAGCTCCTTCTGCTACTTTCGTGTCTTTTTTTCCGGTCGTTTCCGTCTCCAGTTTGGCGATCCTCCGTGCCCGATACGATACCAAGAGAGGAGAATGCTGACTTGAGGGCAATTAAAACTGGACGGCCACTGGATCGTCACAGTTTCGATGACATTCTTATCCTGGATGTCTGGCATGGAGATCCGCGAAGCTGCGGGAAAGCAAAACAAAAGCACAAACGTCGGAATTCTCGATACGTTCAGAGCTGGTCAAGAAATGAATCGATTGGGTAGCAATGCCAGTCCGCGTCATCGAAGTCACCGTGAGGATTGTTCACGTTTTTGTTGCCGCCTAGCAGACTCCCGTTACCTCTCGGGGAACCATCGTGCACTTATCAACATCAAAATGCATCCAAGAAGCTGCACACTCGTCTCTCACGCACTCGATATTCAAGCATTGGGAATCGACCACCAATGCTCGCTTAGGTAAGCTGTAAGTGAGAATGGTTTTCGGGGATCTTAGGGCGAGCAAAAAGCGCTGCGAGGTTCGGAGATGCCTAAGAAGCAGCTCTGCGGCTGCGATCGGATATGGGGGAGGGCCGAGTGACGGGGTTGTGACGTTTGAGCGCTGAGGGACACAAAGATCGTCAGATCGGTGAGTTGAAAGAAAAAAAAAAGACGACTACGATGGAAAGGTAGGGGAGAGAAGTTGTTGGTGCATTTTTCAGGAGCCTCTTTAGCAGATGCCGGTGCTTGACGTCGTCGGTCGTTGCCATCTGAGGTAGCCAAAACAGCCGACCAGCCAGTCAGGCAGGGAGGCAAGCAGGCATACATATATCCGATCCCAAGAGACGTGGTAGATATCTGCCTCTGAACGCTCGCTCAGGACGGGTGGCTCGTCGGTCTCATGCCTGCCAGCTTATTTTGCCCGGTAGGATGCTTGGTGGGTCGGCGCGCGAACGAGCAAGCGACCAAGAATCCTGGATGCATTCCGACGTCCTCGAGTAAAGGAACCGACGATGAAGGGAGTGCAGTGGATATCTCAGTTTTTTTTTCTTCCCTCGGCTCCTATCTCCTTACCGATGCCGTTGTTGAAATCGGGAAGAGGAGACGCCGAGTGAAGGCGGGCCGCGTCGGTGCGGCTTCATTGGTCCTAGGCTGCCCTAACGGACGGGCGGGGAGGACCTTTTCACCAACGCCCCACCGCAGTCGCGGCTTCAGATCGTTCAGAGGTCACGTTTTTTTTCGACCATATTCAGAATTGCACTTTGCACTGCAGGCAGACCAACGCCGCCGGTGGGGAGGGGGAGGCGAGGGAGGAGGGGGCGGCAGACAGACACAGACGATGTGCGGAGAAGCCCGACACTGGGAAGCAGCGTCTCTGAGACGCAATGAAAAGCTGTCCGCTGGAGAACGGTTGGGCTTCTCAGACCGGTGGTGATGGGTTCCATGGCGCAGGAGTCCAGAAGAAGTGTACAGTGCGGCCCGCAGTAGCAGCGGCAGCAAAATGGAAAAGGTGAAAGAACGAGCAAAAAGACCGAAACCGCCGCCATTGACGGGAGGTAGCTCTGCATAAAAACTCCACCGTCACCTAAACCACCACCACCACCACCACTACCACCCACTCTTCCTAATGGTTCGGAACTATCGAGGTCGCTTACTTGCTGGCTCGTTGGTCGGCTGGCTGGCTGGCTGGTTGGTTGGCACACTTGCTTGCAGACCATACGTCAAAGGGAGGAAGAAAAAACCGAGTGAAAGAGTCATAATGACGATCGGTTCGTTGGATATTTGCTCCGCTGCTTCTGTCGATGGCCGGTTGGCCGGTCGCTTAGTCGCCCGAATAGTTTAGCCGGTGAATTCCGTCAAGTTGGTGAGTAGGCTTGGCGCGAACAGGGAACGGCTATGTTCCGAATTCTCTGATTTGCCTCGGCTCCTTTCGTTTTTTCCTCGGTCACTTCTCACTCATCATCGTTTCCATCGTTGGAGCCGTGTTGGTGGTCACTGTGTTCGTAACCGTTTTTTCCCCTCCTCCTCCTCCTGCCGCTGTCTAAATTGAACTCTCACGTTCACTCAGATAGATGACAGACCAGTTGATGTGGTTCCTCGCCTGATGGACGAATGGTTTTCTGCCTGATCGCTTGATGTACACTTGGTTTCGAGTGATATACACGGAATAGTTTCGATAGTTTTAGAGGTGAGAAAATCACATTAAACGGAGTCATGCTTTTCCAGCTCGCTTCAAAGCCTCAACCGTGGTCAATGATGAATTCCGTCGATTCGATCAGAAAATAAAGTTCCTTTAGTAAAGCTTGAGCCACACTTTCACTTTGATCTTGATTGATATTATGTGCCCAGCAGAACCTTCAGCTTCCTGGAACATGTGACTCCAACTCCAAGCTGTTAAATATTTTGAAGAAAAGTTTTCCGAGTTTGATTCACTTCCCATGTCGTTGTCTCATCGGCTGTCTTCATAAATTCAGCGAGTGACCAAAATTGATGTCTCCTCGCAGGACTACCTGTCATTAAGAGAAGAGTTTTCCGTGGACGGGTTTGACGAGTAGCTAAGGTCACAATTAAAAGTATATTAGAGGATTTGAGAGCGGTATACTCTACGATGTCGCGTGTTTTTCCTCGCTCACAAATTTTTTGTTTCACTCTCACTTTAAAATATTTGCATCCTCCAAGAGTGTCGCGTTTTTACCCGTTGTGCAAGAGCTCACGGATTTGTCTATCGATGTACGGCGCGATGCAACGCCTCCAAAAGTCCGATGATCCCCAGCCGTTCGTTGGATCGGTGCCCCTTAGCCGTGCGTAGCCACTCAACTGTCGAACCCCGGTACTTTCTCTCTTTATAATTAACTCAGCAATCAAAGATAGGGAAGAGGTGACGACGAAGAGTTTGTCGCTCCGTTCGGTCAGAGGAGGTCGGAGGAGCTCGACGGGAAAACTCAGCTGAGCTTCGGAAGCTCTTGCGGATCAATGTTTTTTGTCCTTTCGGAAATCGATGCGTTCAAGGCAAGCAACACCGGCGGGCGCTCCGTCAATGATCGGCTACCCGACCGACCCCGATCGGCTGGATCAGCCCCGTCAGACTCACCGCCGAGCCGAGCAAGAACCACGAAACCCACCGAACTCGCTGACAAACTCATCTAGATGACTGAACTCTTGAAAACCCACGATTAACGAAAGCCTGCGACGATCGAGTCAACAATCAGTCTCTCGCTTTGAGTTTTAGCTGACTCATTATCAACTCACAAACAAGTCGCCCCCTGGATCACATATGTGAAGCTGTCAAAGGCCTCAGACAAAGATTTCTTCCGGTTTTCCATTGAGTGAAATCGATCAGCTGTGTCTCCTATGATTCGTTGTTCGTCGTTCAGTGATCTCGAACACTTTCTGAACTCTCAGACACGACGTCAGCGATGTTGAGTATTACTCCCAAACTCATCAAACAGCGATCATCCGAGTTTTGTTGCTTCCCCGACGACCTGATTAGGCATTGATGATTCCAGAATGCGTTGCTACCCTTGCGAATGCTGACCACCGTTGTGCTGATAGGCGTACAGAAGCCTCCGAACGGGCGCAGGCCGGGCTGCATTCGCGAACATACGCGCCGCCCGACATTTCATTTTGGAACATTTATACGACGCCGAAGCAGATCTACGGCGATCCAATCGTCTGCTCCTCGAATCGAGAGATTTTAAGCAACACGGCCGGAGTTGCTGTACGGAATGGCAATCGAAGGAGAAACGAGGAGAGAGAACGATGACGGCATCTCCTCCAAACGTCTTTCAGGCAAGAGAAGGATCATGCATTAACGCTCGCTTGAAGAGCGACGAGCCGGAGCAACGGGAATTTTGAAGCAGAAAAAAATTCGAAAGTGGAGGACGGCGCGAAAATCCGGAATCATAGAAGAAGGACCGAAAAGCGGAGGATGCACCGTCCGAACGAAGTTCCGAGCGGACCGAAAGACGTAAAGTGCCGCTGCCGCTTCACTTGAAACTCCGCACAACGAAAAGAAACTCGAACTACGACACTCTGCTGATCCCGAGAACGTGCCCGAGCAGCGAGGATCAAAAGTGAAAACGAGCAACGGATTCCACCCGACAAGAACTAAATGGGGAGGAGGGCGGAAAAAAATGGGGTGCGCCGAGACGCAAAACCAAGAAAGGTTCCCCCGTCCGATTTACGTCATGGCCGCGCACTCACCCAGCTGGGGGTCGGAATCAGACACAAACGCAAAACGATGATTCTTAATTGTCGAGTTGCCTCGGCAAAAACTTTCGTGCAGGCTGTCCTTCGAATCTTTGCTTTGGAGAAGGCTCCGCCGAGAACCTCAGCGGATGGCTGAGGGACGCAGAATACTCAAAGGCGCAAACTCGAAGAGTTCGGGGGAATCGAATTCAGTTTTTTCTCTGCTTCGGAATCGTTCGTTTTCATTGCCAGCTGTAAAATCTCGCCGCATCCCGGGAAAGTGGTCAAAGTAAACATGGATGGATCTGTCTTGAAAATTGAACGAGAAATGAGTGACACTTGTACGTGTGAGTTCAACACGCCTCGGAACCGAATGAGAGGTATCGCCGTATATCCTAAATCCTCGGTACCTGATAAAACACGGAACTCATTGACCTAAAGAACAGTTGTTTATCTTTCAGGATCACGAGAAATTCAATCATTTTGAAAATTCCTCGATTTCGCCGAACATCTGAAATATTTCAATTAACTCGCGGCGACAATTCAGTTTTCGAAGCCAAAGCTTCCACAGATCCAACTCAGCCCGTGGCGCAGGTTTCACTTTGGACCCAGCCATCATCCCGGGCGTTTTGCAACTATGCATCTCGAGGGCAGGAACGACTCCGTGTACAGAATGCAGGTGTGTATCATTGTCACCTCGATTACGTCGAGGTTAAATCCAATTGAAGGTCAACTCATTCGAGAGTTGAGGCGTGCATTTCCTCGCCAATTTCAGCTTGAGACAGCCGAGGGTGAGACGGAAGCTTTTCAGGAGCTTCTACTCAACATACCGGTGGCGAACGTTCAAAGAGAATGACAATCATGAGAACAATCCTCGAAGAAAGTGTCGCGATCAGAAATCGAGTTCACGGTTTCCATTCGAAGCTTCCACGATGGGATCAATGTCAATCTGGTACAACTATAGTACCGAAAATGCGAATCTGTGTCGGACACATCCTGTCTACCATTGGCTGATCTTGTCGCTTCGAGTCCTTCGAGGCGATTTCATGCCTTCAGAGAAATTCTGAGCTGATCCCGAACCGTCCTCCTTCTGTTCCGTTCAGAAGCTCGGACGGACGAGGAAAAAGACGACTCAATGCAACGATGTTCATGCCTTCGATTAACATCTCAACAGACATCTCTTTACTCTGTTCTGGAAATCGCCAGATAGCGAATCGCCCTTTGGCCGCCAGCCCAACGGTTCTTGACTGAGTCGTCGTCGTCGTCGTCTTATCGATAGCAGGATGAAATCATATTCATGCCAATGGAGTTTTCGAATGGGTTATAAAGTGCTATGATCGCAAAAGAGAAAAATGATATGCGTTGCAGAAACGTTCGAGATTTCGCGGCGTTTTCGGTCGTGATCGCGTATCGTCTCTCGGGGTCGGCATCAGCTGAATTCCAAGCGAATATGCCCACAAATCGCCAATTTAACGACACAGAAGAGCATCGACGGCGCAGAAACAAAAATATCATTGCTTGTTCCCGGCTGTTATTTTTCTACGATTGGAAGTGGCGGTGGTGTTCGTATTGCCGGTGGTTTGTTCGTCTGATGCTTCGATGCCCCACTACTGAAGGAAAGCGAGAGAGAGAGAGAGAGAGAGAGCGATCCGAGGAATAGAAGAGCAAGCGGACGCTTCCACGTCGAAATCCATCGGGAAAAAAGAGAAGCCAATGTCGCTCGCCGCTGCTCGCGTCGTGGGTCGTGGCTATTACGACTGCATATAAAGGACAAAAGAGACGAACGGAACAACCAAGAAAAGAAACAAAAAAACGCCGAGCGTCGCTGCAGATGACGTTTACAAAAGTCAGCCTAATACGCCTCTTGGGAACGTCGATGGCGTTATAGTAGACGGAGAAGGGCAGAAGGGATCTGAAGAAGAAACGAGGAGGTACGAGGAGGAAAGGACCTACAGAAGACCGATGGCATGTACACCGACAACCACACGTGTAATACCATCCAAGATAACGAAGGAAGGCACGAAAGTGACGATATCTCAATCCAAGAACGATTGAAGACATTCGCCCGAGTCATCCATCGATTCCCGAGTCCTGAAGAGCCAGGAAGACGCTCGAAGGAGCAACAAAGAGACAAGAGAACCACATTCCAAAACGAAACAACTTTTTTCCCCGTCAACCTGTTGTATGACGTCGTTGTCGTCTGGAAGTGGAATTCAGACACCGAGTTCTTCCTCCCAGACTCGTCTGCGTGGGACGAATAAAGTCGAATAGTTGAAGAAATAAAAACCGAAATTACTTCGTTTTTGGCGTCGCAATTCTTCTTCCACGAGCGAACAAGAAGATACAATCGATCCTGCGCGGGAATCCACCACGCCAAATGTTCCATAACCCTCCATAGCGGTCGGCGATCGGAATGCTCGATGCAAGCACAGCTTCGTCTCACTTTTACAAAGTTCATGCCGTTGAGGGAACCAGATTCGATGACAGACTCTTTGAAGAACGGTGGGCTTCGACCCTGTTTCTTTCCGCGAGGAGGAAGCAGACTCATCCTGTGATCCATGATTTATTCTTTCGTCTAGGTGCCACTTTGCCGTACGATTCCTCGGATTCATCGGTGATGTTATGAGAATGAGGCGTAACAAAAGAGAACTTGATGGCGCTTCTTCGCGGTTGCTACTCGTGGAAATTCTTGAACCTCCGCAAAGAACTCTGTTGGAAATATCTGTGGATATTATCCGGTTCCCAGCCGATCGCTGAATCTATCATTCGTGTGTCGTTTACTCTCGAGACTGTCTTTGCCACTCACAGGTTCAAGAGACGAGCTAGATGATGCTTGCTTGATATACCACTATGCAGGTCGGTTTACTTTTGTGATATCCAGCGTAAAGTGAAATGATATTACGGAGATGAAAGGCATCCGCTTACCGATCAGAGAGGTATAAAAGGAATAAAGGAGGTGTCCCCTGTAGGGGGAGCAATCACTTTTACAGAGACTCTTCGTGCATTCATTTTGAGCCGTCCATAGCCGAGCCGAGTGTCCCACGATTAGCCATGAAAATTTCCGAAGTAACTGTGCTAGTAATCAGCCCCAAAATCTATCACGTTATCAGCACGATCAGTGAGGTGAAAGTGAACACGTCGGACCTATGGACGGCTCGGATAGCGAGACGTTCGGAAAGCCTACGGCTTCATAAGGCAGCGAAACGAAACCAGAGGGAAACCTCCGTCGCACCGGAATCGCCGCTGGAGAGCAATGACAGTGTGATCAGCTGGCTTAAACGAAATCCCTGGAGAGAATTGTTCAAACAGTGTCGAGCGGTTGAGCTTCTGGACCACGGTTGATGTCAGATGACACCGATGTTTACGAGGCACTTTCAAACCTGAATCAGAGTTGACGTTCAGACGTCCGGAATGACCAACGAATATGTCCGGTATGTTCCTCCCCGTTCCCCTCTCATCAATGAGATTATCTAGTTCACTCGCGATAACTCAATGTTAGCTCAGTGGGAGTGACGATCCGCCAGGAGCTAGTTCACAAACTCAAGATTACGAGCTCACAAGCGAAACTGTGATGGAGCCCGTGAGGGTCTAGTGCTAGAACTCATTCCGAACAAATGGAATGCTCTGCAACTCCTGAAAGATTGTTTCGAAAATGACGTCATACTTAGTGAAGAATTTTCCAGTGCATTAGTCTCCTCAGCTCACCACTGGCTACCTGAAAACAATGTACCGGGCGTACAGCGCTTGATAGGACACCTAGAAACCCTGGAGCGTTGGCAGCAATCATCAAACGTGGAGCTCGAAGATGGTGGACCCAAAACATCACCGAAGTTACAAAATCTCTTCCGATCTCGGTTTTCTCGAGATCGCCGACGTCGAGGCCTCAGCCAATGCATGTCATCGCAGTGAAACGTGAGTCTAGAAACGACGCTCAACGGTTTGTCATTTATGTAATCAAGTTGGTCACTTTCGGTGGGACTGCCGTTCCGTCATCAAACAAATTCAACCATTGACGTCAGAAGAGGTGAGTCGTGCCGCTAAGATCACCGACGAGTTGGAAGTTAGTCCAGAAAAGCAACGAAGAAGATTTCTTCATCAATGTTGCCTCTGCGAGAAACCAACCACACGGCGGCGCATCACCACCGCAAGGGAATAAACTGCGAGAATGGAGGACTGCTCACATCGACGGCGAAACCGAATTCGTGAAAGGGAGCACGGCACGACAAAGAAACAGGCAAGCTTAATGTAAATCCATTGAGAGATCGTGACCATCAATCGTATCGAAACACCAACTCCAGAAAGAGGGCTCTCACACAACCAATGATACAACCCAACGAAAGTACATCGAGGGAGCTGCGAAGCGCAGGGTAGTCAGGGGGAGAATCGGTTAGGAGCACAGAGACCTGTGCTTTCCAGTGTCAGAGGTGAAAGAAGAAGAAGTACAAGCATCTACAGATACTCATCTCACCACTCGAGTCATGACGAAAGCTCATGAATTGGATCAACTGGTCACCTGTGATTAGAGACCTGGAACCTGCTGGTCCATCAGACTGATTCTGAAGAGCAGAACGTGGCACCGAAGAGGCCAGTGAATTCTCAGCCGGGTCTTCTGGAACAACGAATCAGTGAAAGACGCAATGATGGATCTCGTCAAATCGCTTAGTCGTGGAAAGACGGTGAGTCTTCAACAATGTGAACTCATCCGCTTCATTCGACGAAATGGAGGTCATATTCAGCAAGATTACAGAAAAGCTCTTCTAAGCAACTGAAGATGAGGTAGATGCCGAACACATGAACGGAAAGCATAAGGTATCTGTATTTCACCATAACCGTAATTATCATTAAGATTTGATGAGGTTTGTGAAAGAAACGGAAATTGAGAAACAACGATGACATCAACATCGACTCCTTTTGGAAAGGACTACGGCCAAGGAAACCACAGAACAGTCTTAAAGGTCACGGCAACCAAGAACGATATCACCGCCCTAGCTCCCTTCAACACTGATCAAGGGTCAACATTTTCACAAACAGCTTGAGATCACTCGACAAAGATGATCAAGACGGTCGTGAGTGAAAGTGGAACTGAGAAGCAATGACACCGGCCGAAATCAAGAAAGAAAGAGCGGTCGGAAAAGATACCGTCATCAAAGAAATTTTTCAAGGAACGCTTGGGTCTTTCGGAAGACCACGTGAAGTTTGCGCAAGCTCTAGGCAAATGATTTGAACGCATGCGAGAGAAAGAGGAAATACGTGTAGGTATATGTATCCGAGGGAAGGAGCAGCGCTGCAGACAAGGATATGGAGCCTCGAGGTATCGTCTCCCCAGTGTACCGGGTACATGCATGCGGATCTGGAACCTTACCACGTTATAGGCGATAGATTCGTCGAACTCTTTCCTCCCTTCACAGGTGATAGGCGCAGGATACGGAAAAGGCACCGCATAACCGAATCAATGAATGGATGATGCGACTGCAGTCAGGGCTAAATTATACCGATTGGTTTGTTTTTTTGTTCCACTGGATATCGAAGCTCAAACAGCTAGAGTCCAAGATGGCAACAATCGGAAGGTTTACTCTCGGAGGATTCCTCCCCGCCTGTGCAGCCAGTCTAGACAGAGACGGCTACTGAGACGTCCAGCAGCTTCCACGGGCAGAGGAGATGCAGGGGCCGATAAGGGTTAGAGAAGCTGGAACCGCAGGAGCGGTTAGTGGCCGGCACCGTCAACACCGGAGCGGCTGACGAGTAGAAAACGATGAGGGATCCCATAGAAGAAAATGACTAGTCACGAAACGTTAACGATGTATCATAGAAGCCCTACGGATAGGTAAACAGTCAGATTGAATAACTGAGAGAAGCAAGCGTGTAACAAAACTAGAATAACTAAACTATAAGAAGTGAATAACTGATAGAAGCAAGTCTGTTACAAAACTAGAACTCGAAGCACAAAATGTAACTTGTAACTGCAACCCATACCAATGGTATTATAGATGAAAGGTACCTATAGTAAACTCTGAAAGGATATAGTAGATATACGTGAGTACAAAAATAAGAGCCAAAGTACTGTAATCGTCTTGAGAACCGTCGAAGTGCAAACTCAACATCGAACTGCAGATTTTACACTGAAGAATCGATGTCATCGATCAGGAACTCTTGAAGACGCACGCTCACCATTTTGAGAAGATTGCCGCTATGTCGCCCGGAGAACAACAGGACCGCCAGCTGAGGAGATTGCGAGTTCGAGTCATGCTCTTGGAGGCAATTCGTGAGGTATGGATCTCCAGTTTGGAAATCTTTCTCAGGGCTCCGACAGGCTCGCAAGGGAGGGCGCTCGGTCTCTTTCGGTGCGATCATGATGGTCAGCATGAGGAGTGGGAAGATCACTTCAGGATTTGCATCACCCCAAAGCATCTTCTTCAACGTGAGATAATTGAACAACCATCAGATTCGAAGTTCACTTGAGGAATGGCATCAACGCGCCAGCAAATGGAACAGAAACGACGAGTTGGCAATGAATCATGGAGCACTAAGGATTCTCTTCACACGCATCGGAATTCACCAACTTTCCATCCTCGGGAAAGATTACCATCAAGATTCAGATCATGAACTTTGCAGGAATATCCTGGAACCCACCGGTGATGTGTCACAAATTATCCAAGACAACAGTATGCTGAGTGGTAACCACGGTTCAACTGTTCTGAAGCAAATATCAGAATTATGCCAACGTAGTTCTCACTCGGCAGCAATAAAAGCAATTGAGCAGCGAAGCAGCAAGGTCTGGAACAGCACCAAGACTCACAGGAGACTTTTTTCATCAAGTGATGGATTTCAGATAAATCTCAAACCACCAAGGGACACTTCCCAGCATCGAGTCTACAATGCCGCACCAACGGTCACCATCAGAGAGAGGTTGAACCAGATCCGGAAATGCTCATTCATAGAACATCATGTCAAACAACACAGCGTCAGCAAGCCAGTCAATCCAAGAATGGCTAATCACATCATGTGGTCAGCCTCATCAACGAAATACAGCTCTAACGCCGCAAACTGCACTCGCGCACCCAACAGAATGAGATATCATCAGAACGCATGTCTATGCACTTAAAGTACTAGAGCGATTTGGATAGAATATTGTTGCCCAGCTGTCTAATACCCTTTTAACCACTGACCAGAAGCAGGACAACAGTATGCGGTTACCCTTCGTGGATTTGTGGAATCTTGGCAAGTTTCATTGGAGCTTCGCTACTCCTGGTCGTTATTATGAGTCACTACATGTTATTTGATCTGACACGAGAAAACAGAGGGAGGAACGTGAATCGTAATCAGAGACTTCTATGTGTGTTCTGTTGCGTGTACCGATTACCATTTCATCAATAGTCTTGGACTAAATTCTTGATTTTTACAGTAACTCTTTTGATCAGCAAATTAGAGTTAGAACAAAGTCCGATTGGTCCCTGCTAGTTTCATGCATAGTGTTACGAATAGCCCATATTGCCCCAAGTATTTTTCAGGAATCAATTCAGGCGCTCGACTGCGAACGGGGGAGTTGTTGGAAATATCTGTGAATATTATCCGGTTCCCAGCCGATAGCTGAATTCATCATTCGTGAATCGTTTACTCTCGAGACTGTCTTCGCCACTCACACGTTCAAGAGACGAGCTAGATGATGCTTGCTTGATATACCACTATGGAGGTCGGTTTACTTTTGTGATATTCAGCTTAAAGTGAAATGATATTACGGAGATGAAAGGCATCTGCTTACCGAGAAGAGAGGTATAAAAGGAATAAAGGAAGTGTCCCCTGTAGGGGGAGTAATCACTTGTACAGAGACTCTTCGTGCATTCATTTCGAGCCGTCCATAGCCGAGCCGAGTGTCCCGCGATCAGCCAGGAAAATTTCCGAAGTAATTGAGCTAGTAATCAGCCCCAAAATCTATAAAACTCAAATGCTCGATCGTAGTTCTAATTATCGTGATGCTCATTGTCAGTTGTGTGCCAAGAATTGCAAAATCGGAATCTGGGAGTGCTGTGACTTGCGCTCGTGTTTCGTGCGGCGAAGCGATTCACCAACGCAGGTCCAAGAAGCGTAATCGAGAGATACCGATAGGTATGATATCGCGGTCGGAAGGATGTGCCTGGCCTTCTCGAGATGAAAAAGCGGTTTCCTCTCCCCTCGACGACGACGGACGAACGGACGGACTGGTTGCCTGACTTGCGAATGGTCGGTTGGAAAGGAAGGAAGGAAGGGTGGCCGATTGCCTGCATGCCTGGGGAGGTCGGTATGTGGACTTGCGACGGGTAGGAGGCCCCGACAGGGCCCTCGCCCACCAATGCGTGCCCTTTCTCGTTCTCCTACCCTCCCTCGTTCCATCCTTCGGAGACTCGAGACTCCTGAGAGCAGCATTGCATCGCCGCTTAGAGTTTGCCCACCGGTCGAGGGGGCTGCGTCGCGTGGCGTCGTGATCACTTGTCTCATGTGTTCATCTGATATTCGATTGAAAAGTGGGTGTCATGCGTGAATCTTACCGAATGGATAGTTCAAGTGGTCATCTGTGTGCCGAAACTCTGGATGACAAGTGTTGAAACATTATGAAACAACAGGTTTAGCCTAAAACCTGAAAGTTATGCCTGTCGTGCAGTGCTAAAACCTAAAATATACTTTGAGATGCCGCTGCGGGAGTTTTGGACCATGTGGCCGGCTCTGCTCGTCCTACTTCTGATGCACCCCGCACGAGGAGACGGTGAGTTCTGATCATCTGTTGGAAGAGAACCGAGGTTGTGTTCTGGTTGCCGTGTGTGGATCGTTGCTTGAACCCTCTGAGGAACAATGTGGAGCACTCGAACAATGATCCCTATTTGTCTCCTTACTTAAATTCATACGAATGCTAAACGATCCTCGATTCTTCTCTCGTTTGGATAACGGGCTCCGCGCAGGTGTAACGATCTGATTCAAGAAACTGCGATCGCGATCGGAAATCTCTTCATTTCTTCCGTGATTCTTATCCCGGGTTTTCTCGGAGCAGTAGCGAACATTACAGAGCTACGCAATGTTCCGAGAAACTTGATGCTCGAGTTGAGCAGGAGAAAAGTTCAGTTCAAATTACATCTTCGAGCTGGTTTTCTGAGACTTTCACGAGAGCCGATCGGAACGCGGGGCGAGGTTATATGAGCCCTGAAAGCGGAGGCGAAGGAATATCTTGAAGTGCTGAAGAGCAGAAAATGGAGACGAAATGTTGGCTCAATTGTTTTCCGTAGTCGCGCGTAGCTGGAGTCGTATCGGAATCCGACGTTCGATGATTTCCATCGTCAGGCGGGATCATCTTCGAGACTCTTACCCATAACGAAATAGCGAATCGAGCACCGCGAAAGTCCGTCTTCCATGAGCTGTTGCGGAGGATTCCGAGCTATTTTCACTCGTACGTCACGATTCTATCCTGCAGATGAAGAATCTCCCGACAGCTCGAATGTTGTGACTCCTGTTTGTGTACAAATAACGTCAATGTGACACGCTCAGTAAACATTTTCTGTTTTGTGAACACAAGGGAGAACGATGGCATTCGTTTGCGCGGCAGATCACCGGGATATCTGCCTCCCGTGGGACGTCGCTCACGATGACTTGCGTTCGATTCTGATTTCTTCTCCTGAACTCCGGTGCCGGGTTTGTTCTCGGCAGAACGTATCCTTTTCGCAACAACAACTTCATCGTAAACAGCGCGAAAACAGATGTTCGATGAATCAACTTTATGAAGCTAGCGAGGGGCGACCGGAAACAAGCCGGCGGGACACGGTTCTAGGAGGTGGAGGTCAGCCGCTCGCTGGAATGGCCGTGAGCACGCACAGCGGCAAGCCACGAAGAATCAGAAACTGATATTTTATCCTTATTAAGCGGAAAACTCTGCGCCGAGGCCGCTGTTGCTCCTGCCTCGAATTTCTCCGATGGCTTAGGCGAAACAGTTTTTAGGCTGCAGCTTCATAACGAAGCAGCAATTATCTCGGCGCATTGTTGTTCTCGAGCTCAGATATCCGAGAACGAAGGCGAACACCTTCCTCGCATCGAGGACTATCTCGAGAAAATTATGAGTTCATTGAGGTCGTGCCCTTGTCGGCTGATCGGTCAGTCGCTCTGTTTGACCCCTTGTGACTGTTTGTCGTTGCGGGAAAGAAAGGATCTTGTCGCTCAATATGAGGTGCCTCGGTCCGATAATCTCCGATAATCCTTTTTAGTAGGACTCAGGTCACAACCCGGTAGCACCAACCGAGACCGCCCTAATGAGGTTTACCAACAAACAACAGCAGCAGCAGCAGCAGGGTTGACGGCTATTTGTTTGCTTCGGCAGCATTTCTGATCGGTGAATACAAGGAGTGACAATCTTTGAACTTCACTCGTTCAGGTGGAAAGACGGTTTAACTTCACGAGATTTCTTGGGAAACGTCCGAGAAGGTCACCGCGGCGCAGAAACTTATCGAGAGTTATTCGTTGATCACTTTCGCGCGGAGCTTGGATCACAGGACGTTATTAACCGATTATAGGCTTTGCAGTTCTTCTGTTCGTCCGACAAAATATGTGATTGCGTTTGGATTGCCCGCTACCGATCAGATCGTCGAGCGCTGCTGCTGTAGCTGAACGATAAGGTAGAATTTCAGCGACCTCGGCCACAAGTGGCGAATTCGTCGTTTGGTACGTGCGTCGAATGCGCAAATCTGACGTTTCTCGAAGCCCATTGGTGTACGACCAGACGGATGGCTGTGTGCTCGCTTCGTTGGATGAACGTACTTACCAACTAGCGACCCAAGAGCAACTCGCCCCCGATATTTGACCCGAAGAAAGATGAGCTTCTATACAAGCTGAAAATTGTTTCATCGATTCAGCGAAGGACAGAAAAGAAAAAACCAACGAATGAAAAGCTTACGAGACCCAGAGGAGGAACCCGGGGTCAGAAATCTGGAAGGGCTAGGGCTCGGTTGTATGCGTGCCCCGACGATTGAAACCAAAACTCGTTGAACGTTACGCCTCGAAAAGTGCTGATGCTAAAATATGCTTCAGAGCTTTCAGTTCGTTCCGTTTGTGAGCGGCGGCGGCTGCAGAAGCGAGTCTCGTTTCAATCTGATTCAGAATTCTTTGACTGACTGACTGGATGGCTGAGTTCTTTCCTTGCACGCCAACATTAGTTGAGTGGCTCGGGTTTTTCCTCCTTCTCGTTGTACCGCAGCGAGCGACGCCTCCTTCTCCTGGACGGAATGAAGCTGGTAACGCGAAGAAAAGGATAAATCCGTTCCGACGACGAGAACCCAGGAGTCTAGAACGAGGATTGCCGTCATGAAAATTCTTGTTCTTTCCACTTAGTGGTCCGTCTGGACTACATCGTGGTCACTCTCTAGTCGAATCGAAAGAGAAGATCTTGTATTCGCGGACCTTGGATGCCGATTACCAAGACGTAGTGTTTCGGTCGTTTGTGGCGGTTCCTGGACGGTTGGCGATGTTGCTTTTGTCGACCTGCTCGAAGTGCTGACTGCAGCTTCTTGCAGTGGAAGAGTTCCTCGTTGCTCTGTCTCGAAGGTGGCGTGTGACCCACTCGGTCCCACGATGTTTCGGTCGCGTTGGTTCCTTGCATTTTGTCTTGCTGAGCTTGATCGTCATCGAATGAGCCGTCACAGGCCCGGACAAGGACGCGTATCTATTTTGGCGGCCGACATCAGAGACAAAAGCCGTCTGGAGAGTGCGGCATACCGAGGCATAGGTTCGCCTGTTCAAAGCCCGCGGGCATGTTCGCAAACTTTCACAATCGACCCAGATTCGTCTGATCTGCGTCCATACCATCGGTCTGACTGGCCTTTTGCTCTGTTGGCAGCGCTCGCTACACGGACCAGCTAGGCCAGCTCGGACCTTTTCCAGGAATAACTTCGATATGGGTGATATCGAAAATAGCAGTAGCGGCGGCAGCAGGAGCATCTATTCTAATTGCAGAAGGCGCAGCGCGACCGGTCGGGGTGCGGGGATGAAGTGAACCAATGAGCAAAGGATATCCGTCTGTTCGTCCTCGTCCCTTACCCCTTTTTCTTCCCGTCACTCACTCTCGCCTCACGTCTCCTATCAAGGAATTCATCGACAAGGCTGGATCGGTCGGCTAGTTGGCCGCCCGGTGAACTGAATCGTGCATTGGTCTGCTTATTGCTCGATATAGCTCGCTCGAGCCTTCTCCTCTCACTCCTGGTCCTCTCCTGGCTGCCGGCGAAACAGTCCGATTCGAATCAGGAGAACTCGCTCCTCTGACTGCCGACCGCTGCTCTTCGGCAGATGGGCACAGTCGGTCCCTCGTTGACTTCTCCGCCAAATATGAGACCGTCCGGCCCTAAGATTCCCGAAAGTGTTCGAGAGCGGGGGGGGGGGGGAAGGGGAGGAGGATGCGACCGAAACTGGAGAAGATTGGCCGTAGGTGGCCGAAGGGAGCGATTTCGGTCGCCTCGACCGAAGGACGAAACGGGAGAAGCGAAGAGAAGAAGATGCCGAATCAGATATCTCAGCTGTCGCATGAATTGGGTCCGAGACCTTCCCCCCCCCTCCCCGATCTCCCTTTCTCTCCGTTGGGGCCGAGGCCTTCAGTACTAGCGCTCCGTTGGTAATCTGTTTCTCCTTGGCTTTTTTCTCTTTCGTCGTCGTCGTTCTCCTTCGCTCGCTCGCTCGCTCGCTCGCTGTCGATCTGTCAAATGAATATCTTGTGCTCGGAAAGAAGCGATTTGATTTGAATCGATTTCTCTTCATCTCTTACTGCTGTTTCCCCGACCCCGCTCACTTCTGTCCTCATTTGTTTCCGTTGGCCCGCTGTCTCCTCTGACTCTGCGTTGCCCTGCCCTCGCGTCCTCGAGGCCACGAGGGGATCGTGTATTTCCTCCTCCGAGACACCTCCTCGAAATTTCGATGAATTTCACGGGATCGGGACGAGTTCCCCATCGAGCTCTGGGCATAAATCGAAAGATCGAACGATCAACCAGAACAGAACTCGATCACGATCGTCAGATCTCAGGCGATCGAGCACTCGACTCGAAAGGTCTCGGAAAGGACGACAGGATATTCGGAAAAGAATTGCACGCGAGGAGATTCACGACCGTTCGCTAACTACAAAAAACGCGCGCGAATATCCGTTTTTTTTTCTATATCGCTTCTACCTTATCTCCTAATGGAACGGCGCGATAGCAGAACTCGATAAACGACGAGAGCGGCCGCGTCGAACGGAAAAGGAGTAATAACACCAAACGACTGAAATAATCATGGGACTTATCAAAAGAGAAGAGAAAAAAAAGATCACCGCAAAAGTAAACGCATGTGTGGGGTTCCTAATTCGATTCCGGGAGTTTATTCCGTCTCGATACAGAAACGAGTTTCCAGATGTCCGAGCGACGGACGGCGAGAGGAAACAAAGAACGAAAACGTCGCGGATAGAAGCAAGAACTAATTTCTCGCTAATCGTGCCCATTTGGCAGCGAATTGTGGTAGCTGTCTGTCTACAGGCTCGTTCGCCCGCTTCCTCCGCTGTTTGGCTTCGTAATCGGACAAATTGGCCTTCCACTGCGAGCCGGTCTGTCAGCGGAATCAGCCAACAACCGACGAGGAATCGACGACGGAACGGACAGTAGAGATAGAGGACAACAGCTTCTTTGACCTGTGCCTCTACCTACTTCTTGGTTCTCCATTCTTCTCGGTTGAGTTGCCTCGCTCGCTGCTTTTGATTTCTGTTTTTCGACTTTGTGTTTTCTCTGTTCGAGCGGTCTGACGACTCGAACGACGCAGCTTCATGAGCCATGGGTTGGCGATTAATCTCGTTCCTTGAGAACTCGAATCTATTCTCGACTGCGACGGTCAGCAAGCTTTTCGTAATGGACAAATGTGAGGATCATTTTTTTAGGGGTCATCCGCAAACGAAAGTGGAAACACGTGCGTCAAGCGTTGCCGCTGTTCGTTTGTAAAGTTTCCAGTCCTGTGATTGCCTGCGCTTTTTGAGCTTCCTGAATCCCCAGGAACTCGAACAGATACAACCGTACCTCGGTTTTGGCTGGCGAAGCATCCGCCACATCTGGCGGAGTCGTTTCACGCACTCACACCAATTGCAGGTGGCTTGTAGCCATCTGCGCCGATCTGGCTCAAGCCTCTAGTGACTCGCTTTGTTGCCAGCCATGAGTGAGTGCCCGCTCAGCGTTTAGATCGTCACTTCCTACACACAACGTTGTTTCCCGCATACATGCGGCTTGGTTACGTGCGTGACAGCGTGCTCGCGTGCACCGCACACTCGCGCGATACCGGCCGTTTGCATGTTCATACCGAACAGGAGAAATCCATGGAATACGTGAATAACGACCGAGTGTTTTTCGTGGAGGCCAAGCTCAAAACGTTAAAAAAAAAACATCGCAGAATTTGGAGGCTGCGCTCTGCTTCATTCTGGTTGGAGTTTAAGAAATCAATGCAGCCGAACGTCGTCAACGGTGATTCTCGTGAGTCCTCTTAAAGCCGAGGAAGGAAGGGAGAAAAAAAACGATAAAACTCGCTCCGAGTCACGACCAAGCCACACCTCAATATGGGGCCGCATTATCTCAAGAATATTATTATGCGCTTGGTTTCGTCGGTGAAGCGATAAAACTCACGAAACTTCGAGACTGATCTCTATTCGCTTGGATGCAAACCTCCAGAAAACAGGAGAAACCGAATAATAAACAAGTCGTTCGTTTAGTTTTTCAACAAGTTGATCGTTTCTCGGCGTTCATGGATTCCATAACCACTGCACGTTGCTTATCACTGACGCGTCTATGTTAAATCTATCCACCCATCCGAACATTGGGGACCAACATACACGCACGACAGGCGTGCGGCGCGCTGACTCATACATAAAACATGTTTCAAACTGAGACTGAGCGAGCTCCGCGATGAAACTTCGAGAGAGAGGACGCGAATGGACGAGGGAGGAAACGTGTTCCTCCGCCGACTGGATTACTCATGGCCGAGGTTATTTACGTGTTGCGTATCCGAATAGGATGCATCGGTAATCCGTCGAACAGCCTTGAGACTCGAGGGGCTCCACGGAACAGCCGCAAAAGACTTGGAAAGGTATTCCACGTTGGGTTCTCGAGTGCGTTGGGAACGATCTTCGGTTCCGAATGAAATATTTCGCTGGACGGGAAAACCGAAGGATCGCAGAGGCAAGGGTTCGTCTCAATCGAACCCTTCACCGTCCACCACGCCAGGGGGATTCAACCCTCAAATCCAAAAACTCGAGTTGGTGCACTCTCCAGACAAGGCCCAGATGATAACGGATCACTGCTGGCCGCGCCTGTTGGTCTGCAGGTCTGCCTTCTTGCCTGTTCTCACGTCCGCTTGCGCTGCTACCATCTTGCCTGTTTGTGTGTCTGACTGTGTACATAAGATCTCTGTTGGCACCCCGGGGTATCCGGTACAACTCAGTTCCCCTGGGGTATGATCGGTTCCAACCTGAGTTTTCCGAAGAGCTTCGCGGCGGCGGCAGTGGGCCATTGTAGCAAATAGGAGGGTTACAGAGCTTGACTCCTGGGTGCTGTCACTTCGGTTGCCGCTTGTTTCGTTTTGACCGAGCGGCAGACGGTCGCTCGGTTTGTTGGTTGGTTGGTTGAATTGCCGAGGAACAGAGGTCCGCTCCAATCGCGAACGTTCTGAGTTTGGAACTGTCACAGAGGAGGCTGTGAGTGTCATGTCGGGAAACTGTTTGCGTCGGTCGCTTCCCGCATTCGTCCCGGTTTTGTAATACTCATCCTTCCACCTGATTGCTCCGATCCTCACGGAGTTATACAACAACGCTGCGCCTCGATTCAAGGCACAAATGCGACCGAAAACTACACTTAATCTCCGAAACCATCGAGCTCGATGTTGATCCTCAATCACGTGCTTTGTATCCTCGTTTTCGAGATCGTTATCCTTCCTTGCGACGTTCTCCAATTTCTCAATCGGAGAAGGATGTTCGCGTGTGCAACGAAACATTCCGGAGAGAAAGTCTGTCTCCCCCCCCTCCCGTGTTCGTAGCATAGTTGGGGACATGGTGGCCGCGTGATATTTCGCCTTCGTTAAAGCATATAGGTAGGTAGACATTGGATGTCGTCGTAAGAAAACGGCGAAGACAGCGGCTGGAGTTGAGTATATGATGATCCGGTGTGCGAGTTATTTCTTTTTTCCCGGAACTGACTCGCATGCTTCGCTTCCATAGTTCCGGCGCGATATTTTCCGCTGCCCCCGTCGGCAACGGCTCCTCTTCTTCGTCGCTTATTAATGGACGCTTCAAAGCAGCGGGCATTAAAAATTAAGGCTCTCAAAAACACAGCTCATAAATCTTGCTTCCCAAGCGAGCGAGCGAGCAAGGGGGCGCGAGCGCTGGATGAGTAGCTGGGTGTCGTTCTTAAGACGATAGCGACTACCAGTGTCACCAAGCAACGCAAGCAAACCGCCCTTCCATTCTTCCGGGGTTCCAGAAGCAGCAAGAGCATCGGCGAAGGGCTCGCAACGGTCGCGTTTCGTGAGATTTTTCGTCGCGCCACTTTGCGAAGATTATTTTTTTTTATTCCTCTCCCTTCTTCCTAAGGCCTCGAAATGATTATTCTGCTTTCTAGACGGGTTGACGCGCTTAGATGAAGCCGGCGGGCGCCTTCTCGTTTGCCGTCGTCGTCACTTATCTGATTCTCATTCCTCATTTCTTCCTCGACGAACGGCTGTCGGCGTCGATTCCATCGTCCACGTTATCTATGTTTGTTTGTATTCCTCTCGGATCACTCGCTTCCCCAAGCTCCAAAGAGGCAAGAAGTCGATTCGTATTCAGATCCATGGACGGCCCCCTCTGAAACTTCGCAGGTCAAGACGTCACCGAGAAGCCAGGACGACCAACGTGTTGCCGAGGAACAACTGCTCTCCTTTGGAGTTTCTGTCTGGTGTTTGAGTTGTACACCAGGCGCTGAAGATTCTCCAGAAAGAGAACTTAGAGAAAGGGTTACGATAAGGAATAACGTGAGGTGAAAAGAAAAATCCTCGCGAACGAGCGAGAAATTGGGCGAACGGATGAATGACGGACTGACTGCTGCTGGATGTCAAGGTGACGATGGCCCTGCCTGATGAGAGGCAATAACAACAGCTCGGCGTCGGATGGGACACACCCTGCATCCGCCTCTACTACTTCTTGCTCCGGCCACATGCTAAGCAGCCTAAATAAAGATCTGCGAAAGCTCGTTGCTGCAAAGTCACCAAACCTGGATTCCCTAGAGCTTTTTTTCTTCTCCTCGCTCCCTTATATTTCGACGAAAGTTTTCCCTCGCTCATCTAGATCTGGGAGGACAATAGACGAAAATTCTTCGGAAATGAGGGCCATCCAATTGTTCGGTTTTTGCGATCTGTTAACTGTCCTAAGAAAGAGTAATCACAACTCTACCCACATGATGAAAGCCTGCAGTTGGGCTCAAGAAATCCGAAAAATGACTCACATGAGTGCAAGGCATCAATGCACGATATCATGGATCTCATTTCTGATTTTGAGGATTCCGGGAGCTCATTTCACGAGTAATGTGCTCGACCACCGCTGTGGAAACAGAATTACTCAAATCCTCTAAATGTCGAATCCGAGTTCCTGTGTTCGGTTCAATCCTCCTCTTTCGGTTCCTTCTCGATATTCCAGCGGAACGTCTTGGATGTTTTTTCGTTGGAGAGTTTGTTCAATTGTCGAGCTCTTTTGAATAGGGGAACTGTCGTCAATAAAAAACAGACAAAAATGTCCGCGAGAACGAGAGCGGCAATGCAAAGTTTTATGGAGCATGTCGGGCTCGTTGTCGCTGTTGTCGTCGTCAAGAGCAAAAACGAACCTACGTAAGATGACACCGTCGCGACCCCTGCTCGAGCGAATATTTATTCCTTGCCCTCGAAGAAATCTTTGACTGACTGGGGCGTGGGAGCTCAGGAGCGGAGCGAGCTTCCATCCATTCATAATCGCGCCAGACAAAAGCCTCTTTTTTTTGTCTTCTAGAACCTGTCTCTTTTTGCTTTGCTTGTGTCTTTTTTTCTTCTGTCCCGTCACTCACCCCGACTTTGCCCGCGGGCGAGATTCCCAGAGTGTCGGGGTCCCGGCCCGCCGCCGCGCCCGGCTTACGTCTGGCCTTTCCTTTTGTTCGTCGGCTCGTTATAAAAGGCGTGTAGCAAATGACTTGCGGCTAAATGGTGGCAAGCGGAAACCTTTTATATTCTCAACGCGTCTGTCTCGTTCTTACATCTCAACCCGATCAAACGACGGCAAACTCGTTGGCTCGGACGAGCTGGTGACTTCCAAAAGGTTCAGGTGCTTGCTTGATCGATTGCTCACTTATCTCGAACGCTTTCCCTCTATTGGTTTCTTGAGGGTGACAAGAACGCGAAGGAACAGTTGGACGAAGAATAAAGAGCAGAATCTTCAAACAACGTCATCACAAGATTCTCGATGATTGAACTTTCCATCGAGAATCTTGAGGATTTCTCTGTTCAGGACTTCACGGGCACTTGTCGGATGCAGATACGAGATTTCTTCGGGGAAAAAAGTCAAAGAGTAGGCTGGAATCTCAGGGAATCGTGCTCGTCTTGGTTCGAGGGGAGGAGGTCCGGACCGCTGAGCAACGCAGCGCACGTTGGATGTTGAAATAATTTCTCCGCTCAGTCGGTCAAGCGATCAAATCTCACTTTACCGCACTCGAAAACTTGTTCTTGACTTGACTCTATAAGGCTCGTATGGGGGGACATGTCTGTCAGGACGGGGACGACCGCACGGACCGATGCCGCTCCGGTCGCCTTCCCCATCGAGGTTAGCTGGAGGAAGTGAACAAAACCCGAGGATGAAAAGCAAGTAAAAACTGTGGAGGCGGCGCGGTGGTGGAGGAAGTATCGAAGAAAGACGAAGAATGTGCGGCAAAAAATGAGAAGACGCTCCGGGAGTATCTGGTGGCCACCCGCTCGGCCGGATAGCAGCTGACTGACTGCTTGGTTGCTTGCTTGCTTGCTTGCTTGGCTGGCTGACTTCCCCGAGGAAGACGAGTCGGTTTGAGACAGCCGGAAGTGAACGACGTCCGGGGGCTGCACAAGCAAGCGATCCGGCGCGGCGGGCTGTTTTCTCTTCTCCTCTCGCTCTTAGTTTGCTACAAGTTGGACTCTTCGGCTCAGACTAAAATTCGACTCCGTGTAACAGCCGGTACGTGTTCACTCGAACGAAAGCAGCTTGTTTCGCTGTCCTGCCGCCGGCTTGCTTTCATCGGTGGCTGACTACTGTCATCCATGACGCCTCGCTGACACTTCGAGACGTGTACGTGGACAGGAATGATTAGGTTGTTCTCTTTTTTCAAATTCATATTCGGCAAGTCAGTCTGCGCATCAGGAGTCGATGAACGATCCCAAACCAGAGAACTCACGCGGAAGCTTTCGGAAAAGAGCACAACTGATGTGTCTAGTCCAATGAGTGAATCATGCGCCCATGTTCTCCTTTCTCTCGAGATTCGTCGGTCGATTCTCCCTGGATTTCTCGGTCAATCGATCTCCCGATTCGTTTATTCATGCGGCTGTTTGTGCGTTCACCCGAAGTTTCCCTTTACCTGTTGAGTTGCGATGGTGCTGAGCGGCTCCGTGAGGAGGGCAATGAAGGTAATGACGTCGTACTCGGTGCGCGGATGGAAACAAGCTGTTGTTGTTGCCGCTGCTTTCGCGATTGAGGATGAAGAAACTTCATTTCGAAGCGGAGTGTTGATAGCTCACTGAAACTCGCACTGAAGGAACGGCGGCGGCGGCGGAGAAGGAACCGACGATTCGTATTAAATATGAGAAGGCGCTAACAGACAAACTCGAGAGGAATCACCTATCAACTCATTTGCATGACTCCGAGGTCCACCGGCCGGTCGGCCACTCAGAATTCCCTCGGTCAGAATAGAAGTGCCCGGGTGAGGAAAGTGGGAGGTGGAACCAAGTCATTCATTCAGAGAGTGAGTCCGTTATTCGTCGGCTGGAATTTTAATTGACTAGAGCCACGGAGGTCTTCAGAACGACCGGGAAACGAGTTGGCTGCCCCCTCTGCCCGCTTGGAGCGAACACGCGAGCGTTTCTCGCGCTGGATAACGGACTTCGAGACCGTAGGCAGACATGCAAGCAACCAAACTGTAGAACTCTCAGCACTTGTTGAAGTCAGGTGAGGCGGCATCGAAGGGATCGACAGGACCATTGACGAATGATGTGCAATAACCAGTAGCGTTGAGAAATTAAAGTGGCATACACATTTAGTCCGAACTATCCGTCGCATCAGGTTGCGCGGGAAGCGATTGGACCTCGAAATCGAGCTTTGAATCCCTCGATGGAAGAGGGAATCGTGTCGTCTCAGCTTCGGAAGGGACTCTTACCAGCGAGCAAACGGTTCAATCATGTTCATGCACTCGAGTTTCCGTTCAATCTACCCATCAACTCACTTAGATTCTAATGGTCAATTGCAAATTTAGTGTCCACCGTAAGTTTATTGAAAGTCGCTCGCTCGATCGTTCAGCGCAGAGAATATTCGCGGAGCCTCATAATTCGTTATGGAAGGCTGAGGTGCGCGACGTCAACGGAAGATCATAAAGAACGAACGACGGAAGGTAGGCAGGCAGGCACCGAGCGAGCGAGCAGGAAGGAAGGACGAGCTAACTTACCAGCCAACTCTGCAGCCGATGAAAGAGCTAGTCAAGCAGGCAGGCAGGCAGGCAGTCCGCGAAGCGAGCCGTAGAAAGTCGGTGAATAATGGCCGATGCTCTTCCTTCCCTGCTCTCATCGCAGAACATGTGCTGATGGAATTACGGCTAATGAGCGACCATCATGACGAACCAACTGCCAGACGGCAAGCGTGCAAACCCTACAGCTGCCAGTCAGTCAGTGACTCACTCTCTCAGTCAGTCAGTCACTCGGTTTGGCATCCATACCTTGAAGCTTTTTCCCTCAGTTAGTCTTCCTGGCCGACGTCAGTTAATATTTGACGCCGTCATGCTTTACCGAAGCGTCGGTCGGTGGCAACACTCGCTACGCTCGCCGCCGCAAGTGCCGCTATCGCCGTTGAGGACCGTGTTGCTGATTCATGATGAATGCTGCTTTCCACCGATGCCTCTCTCTACCTGGCTGTCACCGAATGAATGGAGCAATGTGCTGATGAGCAAAGTTTGCATGCTTGGACGAACAGTCGGTTGACGTTGAAAACTTGCTTTATCCCCGTTATTCTTCGTCTCACTCGCGCGCATTCCTTGTGGAGCTTGTCGTCCCTAAAACTCGCGAAAGCTTTGCGTGTTAGTCTCATTCTGCTCGGAAACCTTGGCAACAACCGAGTCGAGCTGAATTGGAAAGGAAGCTGTCAGTGGCTTCACGCTAGCGGCGCGGCGTTACGAAATAATGGAACGGGAGACCGTTGCAGCAGGTATGGCTCAGACGATGATTCCGAACCGACGGAGTTATGAGTGATGAGCCTTACATCAGGATGAACCCCGCGTTGATTCGAAGACTCAAAGATCGAGGGAAGTTTGGCCTTGAATGTGATTTAATACACTGTCTAAACTCAAAGCGCTTTACAACATGCCATGTGGGCAGAAAGACATTTCTGAAGAATCGAATTCGTAGCTCAAGTCGCGGGAGCGAGTTTGACCTAATCGATTGGGATTTCTTGCTGATATCGTGGGATTTCCCGGCTTTTCGTTCGTTCCGACGGTTGTTGAGTCCCGGATTCGCCGAACGACTCCCCGCAGTGGCTCACTCGAACAACAAACATGTGCGGTAACCCTAGATCACGTCTGCGGGATCCTCTACATTCGTGTGAGAAGGCACGCCTCGTCCGACTGTAAAGGAGTCCTCGTAAGCATCACAGAAGAATGGGAAAAGACAGGACGACGCGAGAGTATGAATAACGCATCAAGACAAGAGGATAGATCTCAGGCATAAGTGACCGATGGATCACCCTTTCCTCTAGCGATTCTTCTTTCGATTGAATCGGAAGCACCCGTCCCTTCGCGCGTATTGATTCTCGACGAGCTTCGACGATGAGCAGGAACTTCAACTCGGGATCAGAAAACGAGAGGTGGATGCCGAAGTAGAGGATTCTCTTCTCTCTAGCGTCGAGAAGAGACATCGGAGCCACTTTTAGACAGAACCGCTGCTGTCAACCTCACAGAAGCCATTCCACCCGCAAAAAATAGTCGGTGCGTTACGAAGTCGGCCTGTCTCGTTTGCCCGCTTGCCAGATTGAACCGAGGATGGCAGAGTTGGCCTGTTCTGCCGGAGCGAGACGGCTGAGCTACTGTCGACAAGAGAGAAGATGGCAGAGACGACGGTAGCGGCAGTGGCAGCGGCTTACCCCTCTTGTTGGCCTCCTCCGGTTCTGCAGCTGCCTGTTCTGGTGGTGTAGTATGCAAATGTGATTCTCTATTTGAGATTCTCATAAACTCAACCTGGCCCACTTTCTGATATCAGTAGTCGAGGAGGAGAAAGGAGGGGTAGACGTGCTCTATCCTGAGACCGGCAACTCTCCACCTAAAGGTATACCGTTCCGTGACCCGGAGTTGACTACGGATGGCGCGCAGCTTGCCGTGCCTTCTTTACCTGCATTGCTTGGGGTAACCCGATTCTCGGAGGTTGCGACCCATCGCAAACCAACCGTGAGGCCAGTTTTCTTGGCAAGCCTGTTCTTCGTTCCTGTCATGCACTTCACCCGCATACTATGCCCGCTCTCATCGTGCCTTTGCGAGTCAACGAGGATTGATACTTTCGGGCGGTCTTCAGTAGCTACCGCTGCCTGCGAAGCCGTCCAAGGGAGTTGGGCCGAAGGAGCTCTTCGCTTAGAGGGGAATGATTTACCTTCGAGAAAATCGTGTTTGCTCTGAAACAGTACGGCGGGCTTTCGGAGATAGGCTCCCGCTGCCATGATGGCGAGACGGAACTGGAAGAGGCAGGAGGGAACTCCCTCTGAATTTCTTGAAGCGTCACGCTACTCCCCATGTACGGCCAATACAGCGGTCGGTTGAAACGTGACGTCATCGAGAGATGCATGGACTTTGTTCGATCGGTCAAGGATTGCATCCATGAACGCGGAATTGACCGACCGGCGGAGGTTTGGATCGTGAGCAGTTAAAGGAGCCGCAAGGGACGAAGACTTCAATCAAAATCTGGAGGAGGATCCAGTAGCGCACAGACGGGAGAACACGTGCAACCAAAGCCAATCGCTCCAGCATCCCATGACGAGCTGATTTCCTCCCGATGCCATGGACACGATTTACTTTACACAACTTTTTTGTGAATTGGTACCACCGTGCCATCGGGGCTTCGATAGTTGGTCGTCTGGGTGGGCACTCTAGTTCCTTTTATTCGGCTCTTGTTGTTGTTGTTGTTGTTGTTGGGCTCGTTGTCGATATCGGCAAAGCTTAGCACCAGGCACAACCCGCGAATCTGGGCAACCTTAGACGCTGCTTGTCGTGCCGCTTGCTCGTCACTCGGACTAATGGTTGCTTGGTCCTACAGAGGCACTAAGATAACGGAACGTTCAGCCCGTGAGCGACACCTTCCTCCAAGCTACGACCAGGCGACCCACCAACCAATCGGTCCGTGTGTCGACAAGGCTGCCGCGGCATTAGACCTGAACGATCCAAATGGCTTGCCCGTCTGTTTACTGTTTACGACCCGATCCTGGGCTCGAGCACAACACATTCATTGATAACGAAGTACGCGAGTGAAGTTTCGATGTGAAGTTAATATAGGTTTTCTTTACTTTCCAGGTAAGTTCTAGAAGTTCAAATCGAATGTAGTCACCTTCCTGGGAGCTCTCCACGTCGCGTCGTAAGTAACCGGTAGAGCCACGACAAGCCACAAATTCCCTTGACATAAAGAGAGGTTTTGCCGCAATCTTCCTCGTGAGACCTTTTTGATGTTTGCCTCCTGTGGACTCCTCTCGCAACCGTCGAAAATCTGTGGTGGGATCATGAGAAACAAGTTATCGATCGCAACTCTCAGGCGGTGTTCTTGTGCTGTGAGTGTCAATGTTCCTCGAATCCGTCGAGTCTGACGATGTTCGTTAGATCTCATCTCATGATAGAATTGTTTCTAGTCGTGGTCGAACGAACATAATCAATCGATCGTTTCATTTAGTGCTTTCATCAATCGATTGAGTCTCTGTTCACGAGTTCTCGAGTTTCCGAGCTCGGTCAGCTGGGCTGTCTGTTCGGTAAAAATCCACCCAGGCATCTATTCATTTGTGTTGAACATCCCGCGGACTCCGTCGACAGCTGCATCTCTCTCAGGAGCTTCTCGCTCACAGTCGATCATAAATTTCAATATCGAGTCGAAGAGAGGAAAAAAATCTGCTGCAGCGGCCTGCTCGCTCCCTTTTTCCCTCTTTGCTGTTTCTTCGAGGGACAACGTGTGGAGCGAAGGCTTCCAGCGAGGGCACAGGTTTGAGAAGTTGTGAACATCATCCGGATCGCTGGGTTACGTCGCTTAATGCCCTGAAATTGATCGATTTTGCCTCTTCGACACCGTTCGTTCTCTCGTCCGTCCGCCGGCTGACTAGTTCGCGCTTCAGGTGCGCTCCCGACAGCCCCGATTTGCTTCCTTTCCCCGAAACAGCTCCCCTGCGGTTCCGTGTCGGCCCCTTTTGCGCACCTCGTGCTCTTTGCCTCGAACTTCTGCTCCGCCCTCGCCGAGGGGAGCCGTCCGACGCATTCAAATGAAACTCATTAGAGAATTACTTGTTTGTTTAATCGCTAAGCTTGTTTGCGTGCTGTCTTCTACGGGCGCTGCCGAACACCCATCCCATGAACGACCCACACCCATTCACCGCACCCTCGCCGACACCATCTTGGCTGCCAATAAACATTGAAACTCTCGTGTTTTCGAGGAAGAACACTTGTTTACTCTGTTTCTCTCCACCTCCGATGATGTTCTCGTTATTTGATTCAATGATATCACTTTTCGCGCCCAGGTTCGGACTCCGGAACGGAAGCGATTATGACCGAGGGCCTAAGGAACGAAAATTAACAACACAAAAGAAAAATTTCTCGGAATTTTTCTTCGGAAAATCTCTCGAGTTTCATCGCAGAGCTCCGTTACGATGCAGGCGAACTTGCATTCTAAAAATTTTAGAATGCAGAATGAAAGGCGGGGAAACAGAGCGCGAGTAGGACCCTCTGCGTTCCAATCGGATTCGTGGACGTAATTCAAGTCGACATCGGTAGTGATTCGTTAACAGCGGACAACAAGTCTGTGCGCGCTGTCGAAATCTATCGAAGCAGAAGTTTCTGAATGGCAGCCATCACAACCAGTGCGACTGCCGTCGACGTTGTTTGACCAATATTCGTTGGTGACAAACTAACTGGTAACCGACCGACCAACCAACTGGTTGGCGGGCGACAGATTGCAATGAAGACGGTGATGGATCGATACATCGATCGACTAGCCGATGAAGCGATCGATCGATCAATCAATCGATGGATGGAGCCTTTGAATAGCTCATGAATTCATTAAAATTCCTGGGCACGCAGACGCGCACCATCCCGAGAGAGGAACAAGAAGGGAATAGATCACACCTATCAGTCTCCGGCAAGTTCCGGAATCTTCAAAGTGATATTTCGAGGGAAGCCGTTCTGTTTTCCTCTGGAACCAGCTCGGCCTTCACGCGGGCTAGCGGAGGCTGCTCAGCTCGAAGACTTCAGTCATTCAGAAAACTCTTCTGGAATCACGCATCGTATCGGGAAAACGCTTGAGATGCCGATTTCAAAAAAAAAACAGGGAGATAAAGGAGAAGAAGGAAAAACTATTGTTCTCTGCTCTCACTCGAAAGAAAAAAATGGCGATGACAAGGACACGCCTGCCCGTCCGCATTTCCAGTGCCTTGCTTTGCTTCTCGTTTGGTTTTCCTGCTTGCTGAGTAAGTGAGCGGCTGAGTGCGGCGGCGGCGGCGGCTCTAGGAAGAGTCATGCCAAAGCCGAGTGAGAGATGGAAAAGTAAAGTGGAGCTTCGAGAGACAGAGTAACGGCACGAACGAAGAACAACATCGGGAAGGACGACCTGGAGCGAATGGAAAGAGCGAGGTAGATAGGGAGGAAGAGAGAGAGGGACAGATTCACAAAGGAAGGACGCGAGTGAATTGAATATCGGAATTCGCTGAATTGTTTCCTCCTGCTCCTTGGTCCATCTATTTATTCGTTCGTTCGTTCGTTCGTTCGTTTGTTCGTTCATCCATTCGTCCGTTGGCTGTTCGGTAGGTCGGTTTGTTTGTCGTCTCTTCATCCGTTACTGCGTTTTCTGTTATCCTCCCAATAATCGTTCCCTCGCTCGACGCCGATCCAATGCGTTCTCAGATCGACTTCGACGTGCTGTGCCACAGGGTGACGTCGATGTCGACGACTCTCATTGGCGTTCTATTCTAAAAACCTTGAACCGTTTTGGCGTGGATTAGGAGCGTAAAGTAATCCCGCTTTCAGGTTGTCAACCCTCATTCTCAGTCCTCGGAAGGTTTTGTTTGAATGCTTGGTCGGAAAAGGATCGATAGACAACGGTCACCCGCTCCACCACCGCTTAGAGTTTAGAGAATACCGGCCCCTTAACCAAACGCCGAACGCGTATTGAAGGGAAGAGCACATCTGTCCGTTCGTCCACTCGTCCGCCCGTCTTTTCGTAAGGCGGGTGAGGTTCCTCCATCCGTTGGTTGGTAGGTCCGACAGAAAGCCGCCAGCGAGCGAGCGAGCGAGCGGGAGGATGAGGTTTACTTTCTTAGTCGTCAACGATCCGTTTATCGTGCGGTGGTCGAGGCCGGATTTTTACCGTCCGGTCGGTTCTCATCCATTAGGCGTCATTAGAAGAACTCTTCCAACTCTCCTGTGCGGATGGCCGTTTGCTTCCCAACAAGCCCGGCCAGCACGCTCACTAGCCGTTCGTTTGCGCTCCCGTGGCCCCTTTTCCGTCCCGCTTCCTCTACCGGTCCACCGTGCCGGCGATCGGCTCAACCTTCGTTGCAATATACTCGCCGCGAAGCTCTTCTGTATCATCATCATCATCGTCAGGATTTTATCTCTATGCTTGTCCAGGCGTCTGATCGCCAGTGATTTTTTGACGACTCCGTCATGATCGGCTGCTTCGCTCTGGTGGTGCTCCAAGTCCTCACTCACAACAACGGAACCGATCTCGAGAGCAGAGAAGTAGAGTTCCGTGGGCGGTGAGGCCGATGTTTTCGCACGGGTTGCGTTCAGTTCTGTTGCTCACGTTGTTGCTTGAAATTAAAACACCTTCAGTACAGGTTCTCACGTCCGGGTCCGGCTCACGTCCTTTTAGGTCCTGTACCAAAGAAGAGAGTCCTCCTCGGCAGAAAGCGATGTTCGTCGTCCTGCTGCGTTGTCCTTTGCGGAATGCTTCTCGGCCAAGATCAATGGATGTCGCCGCAACGTAGCTCTCGATCAACGTCCCAGAAGTCGTCCTCTTCGTTTGTTTGATCATTTGTTGAAGATCTTCTGCTGGAGCGACGTCTGGCTTACCATGGGACCAAACGGTGGGATGATGGTTCACCGCTTCTTGGAGAGGGAGAGTGGGAAGTGGTGGCGCCGCTGACGCAGCTTGGTAAATGGCGTTGGTAAGCACGCAGCAGTCAGAGAGTCGTATTGCAGCCGAATGATGTAGCGAACTGCTCTTCTCATCTTGGTTGCGCGTAAACACGGCCATCTCGTTTCAAACAACGCGACAGAGGGAGAGAGCGATGCATGCATGCGCGCTCAGGAAGGAAGAGTCTCCATTTGTGTTTCCTTAAAAGCGTGTTTCGGGTCCGTTTGTCATACGCCCGTTTGCTCGCGAGACGCTCGTCCAGCCGGCAGCTTTTTAGAAGAACTCGCGTTGATTCAACAACAAACCCCGACGATTCCTCGAAAGCGCTTTCGACCAAGAACTCTGTTTGATTCACTGACGGCATTCTGTCAGTGAACTGAACGCAATTTGTCATCGGACTTCGTTCTTTGCATTTTTGCTTCTCGTTCTCGTAATGATTTCATTTTCGTTTCGAGCGTCGGGCCGACGAGGCTCACGTAGAGGATCGGCGAGGGCTTCCAGGACAACAAAGGCTACATCGTCTCACAGGAGCAAACAGGAAAGGCTGCCCATCAGAGTGTGATGAGATCTCAATTCGAAAAGATGAGACAAACGCCTCTCGTTTTTTCCTCTCCCGCCGCTACCATTCTTTCACTTTGGCTGCCGATCGGCTCAATGCCTTCGGGAGCGATTCTTGCCTTTTCTCACCCCAATCGCCACCCTTTCTCTCTCCGTCCTCTCCGTTGATCTCCTCTTCGGTCGTTTCTGGAGCCCCTCCCCAACGATGTCCCTCCTGCCCCCTTGGTCCCTTGCCTTTTCTCGGTCGTAGCTGAAAATAATCGCCCACACTCTCTGTTTCTCGGCGTTCGTTTTTATTTTCCGCTCTCCTTCTCGCCGCGTTTTGTCTTGGCATCGGTTGAGTTCTTACTGTAGTTTCTTGGTGCGATTGGCAGTGGCAGCGTTCTCCTCGCGCCTTCTCCTTCTTCTCCGTGGCGGTGTTCTCCTCGTCTCCGGCATCCCTCATTCTCGTGCCCCCTCCCTCCCTCCTTCCTTCCTTCCGAACATTCGGAGGGAAAGCCCATTTCTTATCTTCGGCGGCCTCTTCAACATCTCAGACACAGACAACAGCATCACGAGCGAAGCTTGCTTTTGAATGAGAACGAGGAACAACGGAGGAGAAATGAATTTTTGATCTCTTCCTCCTCCTTTCTATTCTCCTCGATTCGCCCCCCCCCCCCATCTGTCCCCTCTCTTTGGCTTGTCCCACTTCCTCCTGAGCTCTCTTTGCGTTCGGCTCCTCGCGAGTTTTTCTTTCACTTTCTCTCTTTTTTTTATTCTCGTCTGATTAGCGTTCTGCATTGGGGTGGTAATCGGGGTAATCTAGACTGGTCGACTCACACACGGCGACTGCGGTGGCTGCAGCGACAGGAGATGAACCGCACACAAATGCCTCCTGCCTTGTTCTCCTTTTCCTTGTTCTCCTCTCGAATCACTCGTCCGCTCGTTCGCTTGCAGAGCTCATTCCAAGTGTGAGAAAGCTTGAGTTGAGATTTTTGTACGGAACTGACGAATTTTTATTTGGCGTCCATTCGTTCTAGCTTCTCAACTCCACTTTGTTGAAATGCTCTGACCTGATTTCTCGTCCTTTCCACTCACTCCGTACCTAACGAAAAAGTAGTCATCTTCGTTTTTGTACTTCCATTTTTCCAAAGATTCGCTGCGCCTGTCTCTTCCCCTCATCTTCGCGCTCTCCTGTGTTTTTCGAATCTCCTCTGAGCTCTCGGATGACTTTCAGGAAGAAGCACGAAAATCTCGACACGAACCGAGTAAACGTTTAGAAGGAAAAAGGACCTCACAACTTTTGATGTGACTCCTCATCGATCGAGGTCGATGACCGGGGTCCGACAGTCGACTCTAAACGAACAGTTCACGTCGAACTGTCAACGCGTCGTCAGGCTGTGCGGGAAACGTGGTCAAGAGCTTCGTATATTACACGACCATCAAGCAAGAAAACGACCGACAGACCGAGCAGGCAATCCGAATGCGACATTTACGCTCGCACCCGGCTTTACAGCGGTCGCAGGAGCAGACGACGAAGGAGTCGCGGACCCCGACCGAAAGGGGCGTGAAGCAACCTCGTCGCTACCTAACTGCGACTGCCGTTGCTGTGGCTGCCACCGATAAAATTATTGCGACGTGTCGTCCTTCGTGACGTGGCCAGAATAAATTCGCTCGACGAACTTTTGACCATTTGGTAAGCCGAGTGGTCAGCCGACCAACCAACCAACCAACCATCCACCCAGCCACTCGGTCGGTGGGTCGACGGGCCGGCCGTTCAGCTCGCTTTCGTTGTTGCCTCTCGGTTTCCTTCGGTGGCTCCACAGCCTGCCTGCCTGCCACCGTCTCGAGTGTGATGGCGACCGAAGCGACTTTCCTCGCTAACTGCAGCCGCCTGGACTCGGAACCAGTTGTCAAGAATGACATATTTCTGTCGATTTCGTTCAATCTTGTCAAAGGATCTCAAAGTTTCTACCACACCAGCAGACGAGCGAGGAAGGAAGAGAGAAAGCTGGTTCGCAGACGGATGTCCAATCAGCGGCGCACTTTGATACTTGATGCGCATCCCGATTCCGCGATGCTGGTCGTGATCCCATTAGTTCTGTCTTAATTCCGGTTTTCTCCCCTAAAGAAAATGTGAAACAAAACTTGGAATCGCGAGTTTTGGAAAATTTTTCCTCTCAAACGAAGAGAGAGAGAGAGAGCGCGCGACTTGAAGATGCTCGGAATCTTGCCAAAGGCTCCAAGAAAATTCAGCGGGCAGAAGAGAGCGTTCAATTCATCCTCCGTGGTGGCCACTACGCGAAAGCAACTTTGTGATACGGTTATTTATTTGTGTGGCATGTCCTTGCGATTCAGCGGGGAGCCGAGCAATGGGAATCAAAGAAAATCCCTCATCGATATATCACACTGCGGGATCGAAATGCTTGGCTTCTCATCTCTCGGTTCTCTCCGTTCCGCCGGCCGACTGCCCGGCCGCCCGTTCGCCCTGCCGACCGATGGCATTCGAGAGGAACCGGCCACACACACTCGCACACGGCATCCACCTCTTCGGCCTTGATGCACTCGAGCTCGAGTCGAAGAATTTCTCTAAGACGCACCGAAGGATCATGACAGAGCGTTCGTAGACAACGGCGCGCGCTCTCCTTTGGTCCGGAGTTGTTCGAATGTTCAGATGTGGAATCCGAATCATTCAACCCTCGAATGAATTCTCTCCTGAACTGGATCGTTCGGAATCACCGAGAAAGAGGACATAGGGGTTCTGTCCAAACGGCAGGGAAGGAGAAAATTCCTCCGATTGCGCATTTCTCATGGAATTAGATCCGTCGGCGTGGCTTGGACCACGTAGTGAATGCGTTGGAAACAGGCGGCGGGAATGGAAAAGGAAATTGTGAAAGCATCAGCAGCAGCATATTACTTCATTGAGAAGGTATGGGAGAAAAACAACGGAGAAGCGACAAGGTCCATCAGCCTAATGATGTCCACCCAAGGACCAAAGGCTAAGCAAACACTCGGAAAGCCTCACTAAGCTTCTTTAATGGTCACAGAGCAGTTATCACTTCTAAACAATGGGCGGCAGACCGGCCAGCCTGAACCCTTGCCGCTTCCGAGTAAGCGAACGGACGACCGAAAGAACAGACGGAGCAGCGAGCAAACGAACAGCTAGCTCTTCTTCTTATTCTTAGGAAGCGATCCGAGGAGGGCAGAAAATCCAGGAAGGGTTTTGGGTAATCCTAGTCGACACGGGTCCCAGCTTTCCGTCCGCTCAGAACACGTTCAACACTGCTTTATAGAAGCTCTCTCAGCGATCGTTACAAAACACCTGCACCGGAGTTCAGCGCATCGGAGAGCAATACCGACAAGCTGAGACTGATTTCGATTCCAATCGAGAGTTTTGGAGAGGTGAAATGTCGATAAAGCTTCGCGACCTTTCAAAAGGTTTACGGTTTTGGGCGAATGAGTGTCGATCGCTTCATGGATGACTCCGTTCGGCAAGCTGCAAACCTGGTCGGAACTTTATTCGATTGTTCACAGGATCTGTCGGTCGATTGGTTGGTAAGTTGCATATTTACCGGCCACAATGGCCACCCGGCGACCGAAGCTGAGAAAGTGGTTGAGTGAGTCGAAGAGCGGTTCGAAGAGAACGAAAGAAGTTTCATTTCCTGCTGTCGTAGAGATCGGCGAGGAAGGGACTGGCCGGGTGGTCGGCCGTACCGCGCTTCTTATGAACGGCTATCAACAACAGCACCCGCAGTAGCAGCACATAAGAAGCGATCAAAGAGTGCTCAAGGCGCAGGATAAGATTCTGGTTGGCGGCTGGTCTTCTCGCGGTGGAGAAAAGAAAGGAAAAGCCAAGAGAAAAAAAAACACACACACACACACCGGCTCACTCCTACTTGTTTCCTCTTTTTGACTTGCAACCAAATCGGACGCTCTCTAGACGTCACTCGCAGCGTGGATCATGATAGCGGCGAGCATCGATGCGACGAGGGAATAGGAAACTACGGAGATATCGAAGAAGACGATGGGGGATCGAAGTCCGCTCGAATGGACGGAATCATCGAGCGTCGCAAAAATAATCAATCTATGCGTGCATTCATGGTCCACATACGATTGTCCACGGTCGATCACCTGCGACCAGGATCTAGGACGATCGCATCGGGTCCCGGTCATCTGCTCGTCCTTCGATTTCTCTTTGGACCAATCCAGGACCTCGGACGATAGGTTTGCCGTGAATATATCTGAACACTCGAGACAAGAACATGAATTCGGAAACTCAACAAGCATGAAAGCGCGTCTGCGATGGCAACTCCGAGGAAAAAAATCCCGAACTCCAGACAGGAACGCTGCCTGTCCTCGCATTTTTGAGTTGACGCGAAGAACTCACCCCGTTTGAATTTGCGGTTGCCGGTAAGCAACAGCCGACCGGCAGAAGCAAGCGATGATCTAAGCGATGCAACTCACGGATTTTCGAATCGCCCCTTCCGTCCCGGCCTTTCTCGGCCTCAGGTTCTCCCTATCGAAACACTCCTCCCCCGACGCGTCGGCTCAGCTTCGCCCGGCGAAGACTTTGTAGTGCGTTCCTTCACCGGAGGCACCGAGAAAAGTTGTGCAATCGATGGCTCGTTGAAATTCACCGGCTGCCTTCGGAGTTCAATACGTTCATCCTCGCAAGCTCTTCTCTGCGTTTCTCTCGTCCTCTTTTCCCGCACCTCAGTGTCCTCCTTCTGCGTCCGGCAACGGTTCGTTCCTTCGAGCCAACTTCGAACCATCAGTTCCTCAACCCCAATCACCTCTCTTGCTTCTGTTCCTTCTTTTGCTGTTTCCTCAGCGTCTTCGTCGATCAGCATTTGTGTGCACGTCTGAGTGTGAGTGAGTTTGTAGAGGTTTAGCTCTCCTCCTGCTTTGTTTGACCCTCGAGCTAATCTCAACGGCCAACAGTTCCTCATCATGATTTATACATACACACACTTCCCTCTCGTCTTCAGTCCTCACCCATCACCGACCGACTTATGCGTTTAGAAGAGGACCCCCGAGAGTGAGCGAAGGGGTCTGAGGGTTCGATGGAATGAAGAAACTTGAGCTAAAATCAAGATAAATGCAGTTGAAATTATGGATTATGTAGAAATTCGCTAAGTTCCTGAGATCTGATGAGTCGTTTCTGACGATGGAAACGCAGGCGATGGAATGGACGCGACGGCGGCGACTACAATGAGGCTGCAGGTTGCGTCAGAGGAGGTAGAAACTGATTGAGCGAGCCGCCGGCTGAGCAGGCGGGCGACAGAACGGCCGACTGGCGCACGAAAGATCTGATTACACGGATGGTCGCCGCGATAGTTTCATCACTCACAGTCGACTTCATACTATAGCAGTTCCTTTCTGCCTCTCCTGCCTTTCTCCCATTGCTTCTACCGGACCAGTCAACTTATCCGTAAGATTTGTCGCCGTCTTCTTCTCGCTCGTAGAGAAAGAAATCAGGCGGTAACTGGTGGCGAGAGCTGCCGACTCAGTTGCCGCGCTTTCTTTCACAGAGCAAGAGAGTGACTGCCTGACTCGCTTGCTTGCTTGCTCGCTTGCTTGCCATCTTGTTTTTTCGAATGAGCAGAGAAGAAGGAGACAGCGGAGATGAAGAGCAAAGGGAGGAGGAAGCCGCGTCCTGTCCACATAGGCGTTATATAGTTCTTCATCATCTTCCCGGTTGTCGTATTCTGCCACTCGCTTTCTGTTGATCGGCCGGCCGCACAGCTGCCCTGAAGAACAGACGGGCGGACAAAACGGACCGACAGGCGTCCGGTCAGCCAGGGCGGCGAGCAAGCAGTGAGTTCTCTATTGTTATTCTTTTGAGTGTAGTGCACTCCTTCTTCCGAGCTCTCGCTGACTGACTCACACGGTCACTCGTTCCCTCTGTTGAGACTACAATGACTCGAAACGGAACGGCTGCGTAGGCGCGGCAGCGGCGCATCGCGTCCCAAGGAAACCAAAGGAAGCCTCGGATCAGCTGTTCTTTGACGAACAATGCCAAGAGCCGCGAGCCCTTTCCTCGGATTCCTCGGACCAGCGGCAGCAAATTCGAGAACTGAAACGAAGCATCGATGGAGACAAAGCACGTCTCGTGTTTCACCTATGCATGATCGTTAAGCAGTTTTGTTCGATGATGCGACTTCGGTCATCGCGACGTTGGAATTGAGATTCGATTCACAAGTCGATCTCCAAATGAACACGATCCTGTGGGTTTCGTTGCATTAGAGACTGAAATCGCGTTCGGACGAATTGGAGAACTTCGATATTCGACAGCGATAGGGGATAAAGTCTCAATGCAGTCGAAATGACGTATGAAGCCGCTGCTGCTGCGACTCCTCCTCCTGTTAGAGGAGCGCAGGCTGTGGGACTGTATGCTCGAATAAGCGGATAACTGGCTGCATAAATGTGAATAATTTGCGCCGTCGTGCAGCCGTGATAGATGCTGGTCTATCACAAGCCAGCTCCATTTGCGATAGCTGCAAACGAACCATCGCGCCTGTTCCATTCGAACGTAGATCATCCATACGCGTGTCTCCCCACGCGGCACAATACGCGGGTTTGCGACGTCCAAACGAGCTCTGTTCGTCGTCGAGCCGAGTCTCGGGATTAGAGAGTGGACCAGAGAGTTCAGCCAGGAGCTAATGGCGGATCAGGTTTTTGGGCCTGCTTCAACCGTGGCCGGACACTCTGGTTCGTTCGTTCGACCGGTCGTTGTCCCGAATCGTCGTCGTCGGTCGAAACGTCTTCTGAGGGGAATCGTCGGGGCCATTGTCGAGGCCAAGCCGTCATAATTCGAAGGTGATATCGGCTAACGAGTTGAGATTCAGATTCCAGAGACTGAGAGAGAGAGAGAGTGGGAGCCTAGCCCGCTAGCCGGGTGGACGTTAGGATCCCGCCGAGGAGAACACACATTTGCGTGTAAACCTGGCTCGGTAACACTGTGTACCATCAGATAGATGATACAGAACACGATAGCAAAGCGCGTGCGTTTCCGCTTCCGTCGCCTGTCGTGATGATCATCGTGTTATCATCGCATGGAGAGAAAGAGCGAGAGAGAGAGAGAGAGAGAGCAAAGGATGAGGATGGAATGGAGGCAGAGTGAAGGAGGCGAAGAAGGATAAAGAGGATGGTGCGGTGGAGTTGTCTGCTCAGGAGATCTGGAAACGTGCGCTTAGCAGGAAAACGAGAAAGGGATCGGTTCCCAAACTGATGGCCGCGGGAAGATTTTGCGCTCGCTCTCAATGTGACCTGACACGCGCAACTCGACCAGAATCGAACACAACAAGAGCAGCAGGTGAAACTCGTGGATTCTCTGTCGGTCGGTTGACGGGAGTTGGCATCAAACAAGGCGGGCCAGATCAGCTGTAGTCGCCGGCTGTACACTGTCCAAGCGAGCAAACGTTACAGAACGAAGATGCAGAGCGGACGACATACAGACAGACGAATTCGAGAAGAGAGGAAGCGGTAGGCGGGTGAGCGAACGACCGAGCCAAGAGCCAGCCGAGTGCCTTCGTTGCTTGCTTGCGCACTGGGTGTCCTAATAGAGATTGCCTCGGACGTGCCCCGCATGTGCGAGCTCCTGTGTGTGCGAGACGGGCCTGTAGCAACGAAGGAGTAGAAGTGGGAACAGGAGTACGGAACTAGGAGCAGGGGCAAGAGAGTCACCGACAGCAAGAAACGACAAGGGATACGCGAGCTCCGTCTCCGTGCGACGTTCGTTTCTTCAAAGTTCGCTCTTTCGTTCGTTTTGAGTTCGTTTTTCTCGGGGATCGAAGCGACGAAGCGACCGGCTGTGAGGTGGCGTCTGTAGCAGCAAAAGAACTTCCGTGATGAGTGTGGTGCGCATGCCTTAACGGAGACAAAGCGTCATGCGTCGGGATGGTGATTTCACGTTTTGTGTTGTCGTCTCCGACATCGAGCTCAAAGGCTTCCAGTTGTTCCGTTGATACTTTGTTCGGGAGCTCATACACTTCGGAAAATCCATGGACAGCGGGTCTACAACAAATTATTGCGGCGATCATACAGTCCTTAGATTTCGAGAGAGTTTCCCGCAAACGACGACGCCGGGAAGAGACTTCGGCGGGTGCTGAGATCCGCGATTGAGCTCCAGACGCAGACAGAAAGCACTAAGAGAGACTAAAAAAGTGGAAAGTCCCACCTAAATTAGGAGATCTCCTCCCTCAGAGCCTGAACCCTTGGATAAAAATGCCTCTCGACAGAGTCGGCGGCTGGGTATCACGTCGTCTCTTTTCAAAGAGAGCGTTACTTTCTCCCCTCTTCCGGTCCATCCGTCTCTCAATCCAGGCAGCCAATTTTACAATCGTCGCTGGCGCTAACGTAGCACCTTTTTCTCCAACCATAAAACCCTTGCAAGTTTCTTTTAAAGAAGAAAAAGGAGAACGCATGAAACTCGCGTGTTGTTCTTCTTGTATTTTTTCTCTTCGACGCTTTGTCCCACCTCCTGGTCTCTCCGGCATCGTCCATCCAATCGAGACGAAAACAACTGCAAAACACCAGGAGTACCTTCATGAAGAACGTGTAAGCGTCCCCATCATCGTTCCCATCACCATCTTATCGTCGAACTTGCCCTGGAGGCTTTAAATCTCCTCGAATCCTATCATTGAGCTTGGCTACGTCAGCCGATGTTCACTTCTTTGTTGGCGGTTCCAATGCTTCCAGTGCCGCCACTTTCGGAGGAGAGTGAGTTTGATACGGGACGATTCTGAGGAAAAGAAGAACCGGAAACAAGAATGGAATGAAAGAAAGAAATAAGAACTAGAGAAACTGGTTTTGAAGCCTTTTCTCGAAACGGCTACGCTCGTTCGCCCGACATGAATAAATTCTCTGAATGCCCTCCGCTGGCCGCCGAGGTCGCCCATATCTCACCAGCTCAGATTGGCTCAGTGATATAACGGGACGACATAAACGTAAACGTAACCCGCCACCGCCCGCGATGTGTTAGCAGACCTCTGCGCCCGGATTTTCAAATCTCTGAGAATGGCTCCAGCGTCGGCAACGGCTGGATCCCTGAAGGTGCTGGTGGTCATAAACGTTCAACTCCAACGCCTACCGAACTGTTGAGACGTCTCTCAAACTGCCGCCGGAGGCCGCAGGGAACAAAGTTCGACGAAAGTAAACCCGGGTTGAACAGGTGCAGGCAGAAAACGATGTCTGCTTTGGGTGAGTCAGCGGATGGCTTCGTGGAGTGGGCAGGTATCCTCAGCGAGGTGAGGGGGCTCATGTTTGTTGTCCCAATAATGATTTATTGTCGCGGCGGGGATTGCTTCAATCGGTTGGTTAGCTTCCCGCTCTAATCAACGACTGATATGAGGATTATTCCCTCTTCCCACCTTGCCGCAAGCACACGTCTCGACTGCAAAGCCGGTACACGATAAGGTCGACGCAGCTGGTTTCGAGAGCATCGTTGACTAGAGATATCGAATGCTGTGTAGCCGAGAACGCTAATTTCTGTTTGGAAACCAGAATCCAGAGACGTGAAGTCACAGATCGTCCTCGACTATGCCTCGATACCGGACTCGAATAATGGGAGAAAATTCAGAGACGAAGGAGAAGAGTGTCGTGCTGATAACGAATGCAAAAGAAATTCAGCGTCCGAGATTTCCCAGAGTCCGGGAGAGGGAAATACGAGTCAAGTTTTCTTTTTTTAGCTACTGCTGCCGCGGCTGGCTTGCTTGCTGACTGGCTAGCTAGCTCACAGACAGACAGACAAGCGGGATGGATCGTTGCTTGGCTGACTGACTAGCTTGGTGGCTTGGCTGCCTGAATGTTGATGGTTCTAGTCCCAAAGGAGGCAAGGTCAACGGCAACAGCAGCACTGGCAGTCCCCGCATAGCAAACGTGAAGTTATCTCTCGCGCAGATGGATCCGGAGAGTTTCTCGAATCTCGGTTCGTCGAGGGGGCGAGCAGCAAGCGAAGAAACGGAGAAACGAATGAGCGAACGAACCAGACAGCCCACGAGCGGAAAAGACGGCGGGGAGAACGAGAGGAGCAGGCGATCCACGACCGAGGGACACGGGGTAGGAGAATGTGGCTTGAGCGTCTACGACGCAGAACGGAACGGCTACGACTCCTTGGAGGAAGCCTGGCACAGGATAACGGTAATGACTTTGCTTGTGTGAATATTTAACGTCCAGATCTACGTCCCAGTCCTACGTTTGCCATTGGGCGCCTGCCCCGCTCGCTCGCCTGTCCGACAGCTCCCTCGCCCGCTCGACTACCACCTTCCCGCAACTAACTCGCTAGACACGCTTCCTCCTGGAATCCCCGCTCCTCGGTCGGGTGGCGACTGCTAGCCGCTTTCCGACTTACGGGAGATGAACCTGCGAGGGAAAAACGCATTTGGAATGAACTTTACGGAAGATCTAGCGGAAACCTTTCCAGCGTGACCCCCTCAAGAGACCTCGAGACTCCCGAGGTCCGTTTGAGTTGAATGAATGTCAGGCTTTTGGAGATGCGATTTTCAACAGCGAAGTGGTTTCGAAACCATTCGCAGATTTTTAAGCAGAGGAAGCCGGAGCGTGACCTCCGCAACTTCGACCAAAGATCCCAACTTTCCAAGGAATCAGGGACGAGAGTCCTCGGAATAATGATGCACAACTTCACCGGCGGGAGTCTCGATCGAGAAAATTGTCTAACGAGAGCTCCGACGGAGTGCAGCTGCTCTCAGTTTTCGAGTTTTCCTCGTCAAAGACAGAAACACCATAGACTACGGCAACATCAGGGAGGGAACTGTTGTTTTCCTCCGGGGCCTGAGCTTGTCGTGGGCCGGAAACTGAACAGGTTCCGTTGTTTGAGGCTCCGCCAGAAGGTGACTTGTGTTCTTTCTCAAAGTCCGCCTTTTGTATGCTCGCTTCACCAGCGTTTTGTTCGACCACTAACAGCGGCATCGTTGGAAGCGAAGATCGAACTCCTGAAACTGCTGTATACAAGGACGATATCCAGGTGAAACGCCTTGCGTAGACATCGCGGGAACAACGAATCTGGCGACTCCATATGCTACCGCTCGAAAATATGAGAGACTTTTTCCTTGTATGTCAAAGACCAGGGTGTGGTGGAAGCCAACAGGATCTTTGTTCTATCGCAACAGAATGTCACACTCAGGTATTGCAGTCTTGCCTTTCTTCGCACGGGTCGAGAAAACGTCAGAGGGGAGGGCGGGCTGCAGTGTTCCCTCCCTGCGAAGAAATTAGCCGAAGAAAACTTGCCGCTATTCAACAACTTTGCATCTTGAGCGAGATAACACGGACGGCGCTAGCGAGCGAGCATGATCGACGCCGCAGTTTGCCATGTCACCAGTTTACCAACGTCCTTCCGCTTTCATAGTAAATGTTTAGGTTCCACGCCATTCTCTCTGCTGCAGTCGTCCTTGAAGTTGTCGTTGCTCTTAAGGAAGCATGGTGTTTCTCCTCGGTTTCAATGTGCTTGGCACCGAGTCCCTCAGGCCACTTGGTCTTTCCGAGCGGAGTGCTTGCTGTCTCCGCCAGTGGAGGAACAACAGACGACCGCTCGGCTGCTCGCTCACCCTTTCTAGTGGGTATGAATAGCAGAGGAGATAGCTGTGAGTGGATTAGGGAGTGAATTTAGAACGATAGCGAAGGAGTGGCGGCAGAAGACCGCCGATCGCATCGCGCGAGTCAAGCTGAGGCAGGCAGCATTATTTACTCGCCAGCAACCCGACGCAACTCGACTCTTTTCACCGATGATGATATTCTATACGCTTTCGCTCGCTTACTAGGTCGGCTCTGGGCGGCTTGTTGAGTTGCCAGTCCCTACGGAGCCACAAGACCTCACTCATTCGGCGAGCATGCGGCGTGGCCTAAGCACAGACAGGGAGCGGGCAACCAGCCACAGAGCGGGCGAGCGAGTAAGTAGGTAAACTGGCGGCTCAAACTAGCGTTCCTTAGCCGTGGAGCAGCCACCCTAGGGCAGAACAAGGTGCAGTCATGAATTAGTAGTTCCGCTAGAACAGAAAAAGAGAATAAACAGAGATGCCGCGGCCGACGCAAGCGGTACGAACACGTAACGGAAAACTGCGATCTGGTCTATGTCCTACGAAGGCAGCAGGCGTCTGACGCGTGGTCACATTAAAAGGAAAATCTCGCTCATCCGTCGTTCGACCAGGTAACAGAACTTCCCGATTCGCCCACCGCTGTTTCTGTGAGACGAGCTCATCTTATATCGAAATGCAAACTCATCTTAATCCTTTCTGTAGACTGATTTCTGACACCCTACCATCCGTTTGTGAACCCCTTGCGTCATCATTGCAATGTAAAGTTGAGTTGAAATCTGTTTGTCGTCTACTTGTCGTATGCTCGTCAGAGTTGCCACCCTCAGTAGACGCTCACGTAGTGGTTCTAGCTGTGATTGGAGCCTTGGTGGTGTCGGATCAACACAATCTATAAGTTACATCGGAGCCGTAGCTTGTGGTCAACGCGGTTTCGGCGATGCGCGCGAGGTTTTGATTTTCCTTTGGATATCGTTTTTAGGGTGAAACTGTCACTTGAAATGCCAGCCGGGGAGCTCCGTGGGATCTGGAGTTTGTGCGACAATAGTGTATCGTATGGAGTATCTAAAATTGAATGAAACGAGTTATCAATGCTCGATCGCCACGAGCAATCATGAGTGACTTGGTCGCTTTGCTTTCCATCATCCAAACCCTGTATTCTATGGAAGCTCGTTCCTCATTCCATGCGATTCCTCACCGCGGCACGGGTTCGCTGTCGGCAGCCGTCTAGGCAGCTTCTATAGTTCTTTCAACAGCCTCGGCAAAGAAAGCTGGAGGTCTTTCACGCCTGCCGGAACGAAGTTATGCCGCCGCCGTTGCTGCGGCTACTGCTCCAACCACTCCCGCTGCAGCTGCTAGAGGTAAGGGAGGCTGCGTTGGTGGCAGTAGTGCAGTAGCAGCTCCTCCTGAACGAAGCCACCAACAAACGCCGGTGTAGCAGTTGGACAATAGAAAGGCGTGGTTTGCGCGCCCGCCGCTCCAACGCTAGGTAGTCCTTCTCCGTCTCCTTTTTCTTCCTCTGCTACCGCTTCCACAGATCTTACTGCTGCAACCTTCGCTACAGCATCTGCGAAAGCGGTGGCCGTGCATGCAGGAGCCGCAGAACCAGATGATACCTTAGAGACGACGACGCTGCGGCGGCCCCAGCACGGGTCTTCTTCAGCAGCAGGAAAAGCACGTAATGGTTGCGTATGCGTGGTGATGGCCTTTTCCTCCTTGTTCTCTATTTTCGCGTTCTTCTTCTTGTTGTTGTCGTCCTTCCCGTCTCCTTCTCACGCTGTCGCTGCTGCAGCTGCCTGTATTCGTTGTTCTCCTGCCGCTGCTGCTGCTCGCTTTCGTCTTCAGAAGCGTCACCCTCTCTGAAGAAAGGCGACGACCAACGACAGACTTGAATGGAACCATTTTTGTGAAGCGTCTTTCATGAAGCCTCTCCGTTTCACCCCGCCATGCATCTTTGCGGAACGAAGGCTACCTGCATTCGTTTGCTTAATGAAAACCCGACCACTTATCCCGAACCTCTCTTCATCATATTCGCAACAAAATACCGTGCGACACGTGGTGACCGTGGATTAGTGAACCAGCATTCACAGAACCACAAAATGATATTGCCCGTCTAGAAAGGGCCGCGACGAAGCATTAACATGGGCAAGTGAAACAGAAGCACGTCCTGCTGCCTTTCCGCTCTATTACAGTCGAGGAGATCCGTTTCTGATGAATCTTCGAAGGAATTTCACTGTTCCCTCCGTCAAATGTTGTACGCAAAGTCAAACCGCTCGACGACAACCCCGGAATTGGCTTCCTCCTTGGAATAAGGCTTGAAATAAAAAAAAGATGGGGGTGTCCTATCTCAGGTTGCGCACAAGGACGCAGATGAGCTCCTGGCGGAGTAGAAGAAGGGCAGAGAAAAGAAGCTGGAGTAATAAATAAAGAAAATAATCACAAGGACCATGCCTGCAGGCGCGCAGGTAGGCGCGAGAAAGGCACGCAAGGAACTGAAACCTCTCCGATAGAGAACAAAGACGCGCCTTCCTACGGGAAACCTACTGAAAGCTTTGTTGGTGTTGTCGTCATCGTCGTCGTTGGCGGCTTGGCGACGACAGATACGAAATCTAATTACGGAGCAGAATGCGCGTTGGTGGTGGTGGCGGCGGTCGTTCCTCTGTCTGTCTGTCCGTCCGTCCGTCTGTTTGTCGATCTGACGGTCGGACGCGCGGCCGGTTACTTTGCCTCTCATATGGAAGGGTTGGGTGTTGGTGAGGGGTAACGTTGCTACTTCGACTCCTCCTGCTTCTCCGGTACCACCTCCAGCGAGAGTAGGGTGAGCAAAGCATCCGGACCAACTAGCAATAACAACGACGACGCTGACAACGACAGCAACAACAACGACTGCATGCAGCGGTGTCCTAAGCACGGACCGCGCAGGAGAGTTGGCTTCCAGATAGTGGTAAACAAAACAGGCTTAATAGCTACAACGAGCCCTGCAGCGTCCTACAGAGCCGGGCCAGCCACGGAGTCGAGCTTGGGTAACGGAGGGAATTGGCGCATTTCGTCCTTTGTGTTCAGCTTTTTGGCAGACGAATTATATTAGCCATCAGAACATAGAGCCTATCAGGCAGCCGAGTAGCCAACCAACCGACGCAGAGCTAATGCAACGTCCTCCTATCGCTACGCACAACCGTGGAGGGAGGCGAGAGCAGACGGACGGACGCGCGGGCGGGCGGGCGGGCGGGCGGCCGTGCGGGCGGCCGTGCGGTCGGTTACGGTTGCTTGTTTGGTGCCAAAGGCTTCCGCTGAAGAAAGCCAAGGAGACGGCTCATCGGAGCTAACCCCCTCTAACTCGCTCGGTCGGCAGGTGGGCGAACTTTGTAACTCAGTGAGCCTTTGTTCTTTTCCTCTGTTGGCTACAGTGCATACCCTAATGCGGACATGTGTGTACGTGCAAAGCAAGAGATATCGTGCCTACGTGCATGCGTGAAAGCGTCAGAAAAAAGGATTCCTGATTGAATTTTCTATCACGTCTGTGTACGAGTCCCCGACGGATGACGAATCAATGAAATCAAACGGTCGAATGCAGTAGTGAGAATTTCGCCCTTTTCTATGAATGTCAGCGCCGAAACCACCGAATCAATCTCCACACCCTCCAACCATCGCATCACCGCCGAGATCATCTTGAACAATAGGCACGAAACGCACAAAGCAACCATGATCCTGCTCTGACGGCTTTCCTAGGTTGAACGTCCGCCCCTGAGACAGGGATTCAGAGCCAATAGCTTCCACAATCGGTCGTTTAGTGCCCTGTTCTGCTACAAGGGTCGAATCAAGTCCGACCAACGGTCCCTAGACGATGGGAAACTCCTAGCGGGTACAAACCAGCGTCGCGGAGACTGATCGAATTGCCAACTCCGCGATTCAGCCTCGTTCGAACACGGCTCAGCTCCCGTGCTCGTAAAACCGTCGCACAGCAGAGGTGACCCGGAGTTTTCGTTGAATAACTTTTTCCAGATCTTTTCGAAGTTTATAATCTCTGTCAAGAAGTGGAAGACATCATGCAGTCCGACCGCTGCTTTGCAAGTTCTCCGTCCGGTCGGTTGGTTAGACGGTCGGTCAGTCAGTCAGTCAGTCAATCAGACCGAAGGACGGTTGTCGATTTGGTTTATCTATCGGTCCATCTGCGGGTTCGTTGGTTGGTTGGTCAGCGGTCAGCGGGAACAGCCATCGATGGGAGCACCAATCTGAAATAGACATCACCGTATAATTAGGGGAAGGAGGCCTCGAATCCCATCAAAAGTTTGCTTGCTTCGCTCTGCTGTGGAGGCAGGAGCAGATGACGCTCGGAATGTTCCTCGAGTCGGGTGGTTCGCGCTGCTTCCTTGCCTCGGATGGCCTTGGGCTCACCTGGGCCATGGTCTGCCCAAAACTTGTCAAGCGAACAACCGGTTAGCCAACAATCCAACGCGGACCTCTCCACTGTTCAGGAAGCTGAACGTCCGAACGACTGAGCACCTAGAGGAACGCACCGACAAACCGAAAAGGAGCTCTGTGCCAGGGGAAAATGGGACGTTTTTATCGGACTGGTCTTGGTTTCGTGGGCGCCGCTTCAATTCTATCCCCGCGCCTGACCTTTCTCCCGACCTCGGTACCTCCGCCGTCCATAGAGTTCTGTTTGCGAATTTCTTCACATTCTTTCTTGATTTCTCTCGGAATAACCGAACGCCGTTCAAAACCCGAACAAGGTTACCGGAGATTCGGATTCAGAGCGAAAAGTATTCGTCTGAGAATAAACAGGATCGCGTGGATTCAGAGTCTTCGAGGAAGGCAGAGTGCAACCTCTCGAGGAAAGCCAGTCAAAGCCTCATCGCAATGACGATTCTCGGAGGCTTCGCTTTGAAATTCATCGGATACCTATGGCACCCCAGAGAGATGCTCCTGGATCTGTGCGCCGGTTTGAAACAAGCGATCGGTCCGGCGCCGCCAGCTCTCGACACCGCCTCGCTTCGGAGTTCTCCCGACGAACGACGCCGCCTACTGCCGTGGAACTATCATATCGCTGCAAAACAGTTTCCTGCCTCGTATTGCACAACTCGGTTCCCTGCTTCAAATGAATTCAAAGCGTCCTCCTACGTTTCTCAAGATTTCCGCCGTTCGTCCGCGCGAATAACGTCCGCGGGCAATCTTTCCCATTCGATTCGGTTCAACGAAAATCACAGAATCAAATCTCGGGACCGAACGGAACGAAAACTGTGTTCCGTGTTACGCGATCTCATCCGGCCTCGGACACTCTCTCTCGCCTTCTAGAGCGAAACGCTGTTGAATCCTTTCGAAGTGTCCTCAGCCAGTTTAGAACATCGTAGATCTTCGACGCTGTTTGTCTTGCCGCGGTTCGACCTTTGGTCGGAGTCAACGATGGGACCGACAGGCAGGCAGGCAGGACGGACGGCAGAGGCGGGTGCCTGCAGGGACATGACATGTTCAGGGTCGTAAATTGTGGTTATTGTTCCGCCGCATATACGACTCTCGTCGCAGCGGGGGCGGCAGCAGCAGCAACGACTCCTGTTGACTCGCCGTACTTGATCATGTGAGTAGCGTTTTGCTCGTCGTTTCGGTCCGCGATCTACATCTCTGTCTGACTTGAATGATTCACGAGCACCAAAGCGGCCAATAGAGAAGAGCCAGCGATGGGGGAAACCGACGAGGACGCGCGTTTCAATCACCGACGGAACCGAGAATCAGATCTCAGCTTTTCTGGGGACGCCATCGATGACCATGTCCTCGATGCTCTTCCAGGGGGACGTTCCCGATTCGCGTTTCTAGCGCCCTGGAGCCGCTGTTGTTCGAGGATGCATACCTTGGAGGAGCTTTGCATTTACTTTCCGGTGTGGCAGCCGACAATCGTACTCACCGACAAGCTTGCACATACACAAATTACTCGGACAAACAAACGCAGCAAGAAACGAACAGAGAATCAAACAAACAAACAGAAAGCGAACGAACGAACGAATAAACAAACAGACACAAGGTCTGTCCGACGCGTGGGACCTCGCGGACAGAACTTGGTAATCTTCTCTCTCGTTCTTGCTCGCTGCGTTTCTTTGGCGGAAGCATCGGTAGTAATTGTATGATAATTAGCCCTCGTAACTGTTCGTTTGTATTGTTATTGGTGTTGCCAAATACAACTCTGCGCTGGCTCATTCGCTCGCTGCCATTGTTGCCACCGGTGCGTGGTGAGTGCGTAGTGTGTCTTGCCAGTGCGAATGTGAGTTTACGCGCCTGAGTGTGATTGCAAGTAGTATAATGGGGGGAGCCGCTGTCCGGAGCAATCGAGGTTGCCGCCGCCGCCGCTTCTCTTGCTGCCAACGTGCGGGGGAATTTCGATGAATCTTCCGTAAGCAGGTCGAGCGAGCGAAGACGTCGGCCTCGAAAGAACAACGAGAGAAAAGAAGCGAACAGCAAGAGCAGGGCAGCTGCTCCTCTCAGCTCAGACAACCGAGGAGAACTTAAGGAACGCCGTCGACGAAGAGCGGTGGAGGGCCAAGTGAGGAGTCAGTCGTCTCGATGCAAGTTAAACGCTTCCAACTCTCAATCGGATCTGCCACGGTATTCGTTTACCTATCCCTCGATACGCGTCTCTCCTGTGAACTTCCTCGTCCTCCTCCTCCTCTGTGTCGGTGAGGAGAACGAAGGAGTTCAAAGGAGATAGGGGAGGACAGAAAAGAGAGGAAGAGCAGGAGGGAAGCAGTGGTGCGTTTTCGGTCCGGATTCCTCGTTTTCCGTTCAAACACGGAAAAACGGTACGGGATCGAGGGGACCGGAAAGAACGGAGGTTGTACTTATACCTGGACGGCTGTTCGGTCGGTGGGTCGCTCTCTATCTTGCGAGTTTCTCGTCTGTCCGTAGCTCCGTTCGTGAGCCTCTGCTACTCTGCTCTGTTTGCCAATCGTTAGCGATCGAGCCTAGCTGGCAGGCTTGCTGGCTTGCCCTTGAACGAGCTCGTAAGCCAGACAGCCAGCTTAGAAGCGACAGCACGGCGAACCGACTGAAAAACCAACCGAAGAGACCGCCGAGAAGCACCAATGAACGGCGAGTTGACTGTTTCCTTCCACATAGGCGGCGGTGGCTCGCTTGTCCTCCTTATTTCTCTTCGATTCGGGGAAAGTACCGCTGCGTGCGCTAACTTACCCGAGCAAGAATCAGAAGCCACCGAGGAAACACTCGAGGGATCGGGAGCTCGACACGGACTCCCTTACTCATCTAGCTCCAGGACGTTTGTTCCTTTTTCTTTCCATTCTTTACTCTTTTGCTGTCTTACTTCTTCCAAGTGCCTCCCTCACCTTGATTCTCATTCCCTTCTCCTCAACATGCTCGTCTTCTCACAGTTTTCGGATTCTGAGCGGGCGTCCGTATTCGAACTCCATCTATTCCGCACTTCCATCGATCCCATCAGTGCGATCCTGCCGTTGCCCGGCACCTCCTGACCTGAGCTCCTGTGCCCCAACTCTTCCACTTACTCAAGAGCTTCAAGCTTGATTGACAGATCCTCCGCGCTGAAATGTGGTTTCCGTGGGGCCTCAACGATCTTACGTCGGTCGGTCCAAGGGATCGGCTGGTTTGTTAAACTCTTTGACGTGGATCTTCGCCGGCTGATGGTTTGGAGGGGTGGGGGAGGGCTCCCCCTCCCTCCCTCGGGGGAAGTGGAAAAGAGTGAAGGGTTAGCTGTGTATGGCTGGCCTTCATCTCTGCTCTCATCTCTCTGGAACTAATCCTTCCTACGAAGTTGAGCGTGCGTGCCGTCTGTCACGTAAGATGACGTGTTCCCGTTTTCTAACTGGAGATCCAGACAAAGGCCCCTAACGAGACGGACGGACGGACGAAGAAACAGACAGACAGACAGGGGATGGAATCGGGAAGGGGAGGTGGAAAAGACGGGTCCACCGAGGAGACGAAGAAATACCTTCGCTCCGGATGGCATGAGAAAAAGTTCCGATGATAGTGTTTCATTCAACCAGTCAACCAGGTGGAGCGAAGAAAAATTGAAGGAACAACTCGAGAGAAAGTAACAACCAACGGACGTACCTGGCAAGCGACAGACGAGCTGAAGGCTATCGAAGAGCCAGCAGCTCGGTCGCTTAGGTCTCGTCCTGATGTGGATTGAAATTTATTGCTGTTCCAGTCGAGGAGTGTTTCTTTTTGTTCCGAACCTCAGTTTCCGGGACACGCTCGGTCACTTGACTGGCCTGTCCGCTCCGTATCTATCCTGAGTTTGGAGAATTGTCGCGAGAAAAAGGAGTCTGGAAAGCGAGAAGGTGTTGAGGACAGAGAGGTTTCCCTTCACTTGCTCCGCTCTCATTTAGATTGCGGAACTTCCTGTTCGACCGAAGCGCAACTTTTTCTGAGCTCTCCCGTTGCTCTGCTCGAAGCCCGAATCGGAGATTTCGATGAAGAATAATCCGAAAAAATGAAGCATCGTAGTTCTGTTCGAGCGTCCCGCACGTTTACACCTCGGACTGATCGATCGTTCGCATTTCAATCACAATTCAGCGGCATCTCGATTTGCTGGGATGAGGAAAACACGTCTCTAGAAGAAGAGACCCGGCTAAGATCCCGTCGAACAGAACGCGCGGGCCCGGCGGCGCAATCATCAAATTCCTCAGGGTGTGGTAGTGAAAGAGTTTCATGAAATGTCTGTCCGACGACTCTACCAGGTGAAAAAAAACAACCATTAGCCATTCCGTACATTTTTTCGGGCTGTAGATCTGGGAAGCGATCGCTATAATGAATGAATGAAAGTTGAGACGTTAGTTCACTTGCTGTTGCAGCTGCCACTGGCCCTCGGCTCACTGGTCGACCGGCGCGGCGGTCTGACTCTGAGTGGTTGCTTGACTGTTTGGCACAAGGGAGGGCGGTAGCGGCCGCAGCAGCAGCAGAGAGCACAAGTCTCCTTGTAATAAGTACGCTAGCGATTAGAATTAACGCTGAATGCTGAAAGCTTTTTGTAATGAGAGCTCCGTAATGAGGTCTGGCGAAACCGACAAACATTCTCGCTGTCGGCGATGACGACGACGACTTCGGCGGTGTCGCGCAGCACAAAGGAAGGATACCTCTTCTAACGATCAATCGAAATCAAAGAATCGTACTTCTTCTGGGAAGAGGAAAACTATTTTCCGAGAAAAAGTTCTTGCAAATCATGATGACGAGACGGTGGCAACATGGTTGACTCCATTTCTGAACTAATTTGAGAACGATACAGAGAGGTGAAATGCTGCTTCATCTGTTGATTCAGATATGATAAGATTTCCTCAAAAGCCTCATTCACCAGAGTCCGATTCTAACTTTTGATCTTTTCCGAGATGCCACAACGACAGTCATGAATTGACGGGGAACGGCATGGATTGAGAACGGAGATGTCCGACATCAAAATCTTCTGAAAATTAGCAAACCCCATTTCGCTTCTCTCTGGTGGCCTGGGCGAGTACGTCGGCTCTCCCAAACTAAAAACTCCGACGTCGCGAACCGGTCAGCCAGGGTTTCTGTGACACCGCGCCAAACGCGGCGGCGAGTGCCGTCTTGAATTACGGGAACACGGTTTCACTTAATTCATTGACAGGACATACGGACGGACGGAGACAGACTGTGTGAGTGCATAAAAATATGGCTAACGAAACGGGCGGCAGAGAGTGTCATCAACGAAGTTTTCCTCACGTCGCCGCCGTTTTCCCCTTTTTGCTTCTGAATCCTCTTCACAGTCTCTGTCGGCCATTGTAGCCGACGTCTAAATAGGACTCGCTCAGAGCTTTTTGGCAACGAGAAGCACGGCGATGAAGAGTGGATATTATTTTTCCTTTTTTGGCGAGCCATAATTTCGTACAACACGGCCTTCAGGGACAGTCAACAAAACTCGAACTGACCGTCAATCTCGGCGTTCAATTCGATTGCTAAAACCGCGGACGATTTCAAACTCGAGGACCACTCGATATTCTTTCTTCAACAATTGCTACAAATTCTCACAGAATCATGAGTTCAAACTACGATGCAAGACTGATCGGAACGGAAATCAAATGCGGGGATCCGAAAAGCGCCCCGTTCCTGCGATATCTTCGTTCTATGGAAGCAACAAAAAATCTCAGCTTGAAGAATGACACTCGTCGAGTTTTTCTCCGCAACTGAGCGTCCGCCTGACCAACCAACTGACTCGTTGGTCAGTCGCTCGAACACTCGGCCAACGCTGGAGCGTAAAGCCGTTGGAAGAGTTGTCCATCCTTTTTTTTAAATTATCCCCCACTGACAACACTGACCGGAAATCAGAGCGGAAGCCGAGATAGAGACCAACTGCGCCTGGTCGTCTTACGAATCCTGCGGCCGTGGTTGCAGCTGCTGCCGTTGCTCCTTTTTTTCCTTTCGTTTTCGGAACGGCGGCGCGGTCAGTCAGGCAGGCAGGCAAGCAAGCAAGCGAACGGACAGTCGAACGAGCGAGGGTCTTACATCGGATGAGTTACGACGATATTGGCGCGGGTGGATTGAGAGGAAGAAGCCGAAGGGGTGGAGGTGGGGGGAATTGAGGAAGAGATACGGGAGCTTCTGTCGGAGGAGGAGTATCTCATGACATTTTTCAAAACGGGACAATTTCGCGTTGAGCGTGTCCTTGCCAAGTTGATTTCATCTCTTTTCCCGCCTTTTTCCGCTGATACACTCGGGATGAGTCGGACGGACACGCATTAGTTATCAAAGCCATTAGAAATATTTTCGAGCAGTGGCCTGAAGAGAGAAGAAAAGAATCCCCTAGAAGCGATTCTTCTCGAAATGCTTTCCTTTTTGCTCCTTGTATCAGAAAAGCTTCTCGCGGCAAACTTATCTGCGGCTTCTTACCGAAGACCCGTCTGCCCCAGATACAATGATAGCGGCGGCGGCGGCGGCGGCGGCGGCAGCCGTCGAACCGCCAATGGTGGAAAGCAATCGAAGTCCGTTGCAGAAGTGAGTCAAGAGAAGAGTCCCGATACGTAGTTGATGACTCTCAATCCACTCTCACAAATCATAGCTTATCGAGGAAACAGGAAGACCACGGAATGATGGGCTCCGCTACTTCCTCGTTTTCAGATCTGGAGGGGGTGGGGGAGCCTCCCGGGGCTGAAAACCCGAGTCCCCGGAAATCCACCGCAAACTCTTGTCGTATCTCCCCTGAATCTTCCTTATCTTAGAGAAGACAACCCAAGCAAAACAATCATCGATTCCGATTCGTTACAAAAAGAAAACACGATCTCGTTCGCGCCACACGCGAAACTTCCAGACATAGAGTTGCCGGGCCGGAAAACCATAAATCAAGAAAACTGACCTATGTCCTGTTTTTCGTTCCAGAACGGCGTCTTCTTCAGTTGCCAGTGTATTTTCGCGAAGAGCCGCCGTCCAACGTTGTGTTCTTGAATTCGACGGGGGCTGTTATTGCTTGTGATGGAGGAGGAACACCAAAACCCAAAGTGCTATGGACTCGACCCGACGGCAGTCCGTTGTCGCCAACACCTGGACTACGACAGTTTCGCAACGATGGATCCATGATCTTGCTTCCATTCGCCGGCGACCAGTATCGAACCGAAGTCCACAGCGGAATCTTTCGCTGTCAACTAAGCAGTGACTTCGGGAGCATCAGCAGCAGATACGTCCGGGTGACTGCAGGTGAGTTCGAATTCCGAAAACGATCGAAAACTATTTTGAAAATTTCCTCCACTTAGCGGAGGACTTGAGATGAGAAATCGACGCGTGAGAATTGATTCGAAAGATTCCTCTCGAGACATTTGTCTCTTCATTTCTGCGTTTGCGGAGATTCATTCCAAGAGTTCATAGAGTTTTGAGTTTGATAAATCCAGAGGATGACTGCGTTGCGGTCGCTCCACCACCGTCCCATCGATTATTTGCTCAATGGATTGCTTGAAGATCGATGACTGGCAAGCAAACGGCGGGACACCATAGAAACGACAGGAAGTCGCTCCATTGGTGCCAAGTGTGCTTCTCACTTCTTTCTGTATAACTAGTGGAAGTGTATGTGTGAGATCGAGTCGGTGAATGTGAGGAAGAGAGAGAGAGAGAGAGAGTAAAGGTAGAAGAAAACGAAGGAACTGAAGAGGACTACGATTGCGGCGGACGGGTGACTAGCATGACGACGTTGACGACGAAGAGCGATGGAGTATATCGGACAGACGAGAAGCACTCGTCTTTCCGAAACGAAAGAGGGAATTGCCGCCGCGGCCGCCGAAACAAAAGAAGAAGAAGCAAGAGGAGACAGTCCTTCCCCGTGGTGGTGGTGCCGCAGCAGCAGCCGCCATCGCCATCGACCGCTTGGGCATTAATATATTTGCCAGGCCACTCTGCCAAAGAAGAGCTCCAGTTACATCGGATATCTGAAACCCGATAGTCATTATAGGCGCGATATTGCTCCATCCAGATTATGTTCACCCCATGTTGTTGTCGATGCCGTCGTCGTTGTTGTCCCACCGTCCTCCGGTTCTTGTTTGCTCTAAGGTTGCTAACTTGCTGGTGAACGGTGGGTGGCCGCAGGGACTCCGTCTCGTCAGCGATGGTCGTATCGTGCGTTTGCTTTTCGCCGTGGGACGACCATGCAACTTGTCTTCCTCGTGTTTGTACTCCCCCCTCGCCCCCCTCCTTTCTGGGCGCGTTTCTCTTCGCTGGAAACGATGTTCCTTTGATCCTCCCTCACTGCCTGGTTGCCTTCGTTAATTCCCGTTCAAAGATGCCGACGGTCGCGAGCGGCAAGCGCAACAATCTGAGAGAAGCCGTTCCGGTCGGAAATGGAACTCCAAACAAGGTGTGATGAGGTGCAGCAAGCGAAACAATGACGCGGAGCATCGTCCTCGTGCACTTGAGTGGTTTCTTCCGTCTTCACAATTCCGCGTCGACTTCACGTTCGTTCGTTCTGCGCCATCATGGCCCAATTAGGACAGCATTAGAGCTACGTGGTCGTTTTACCAAAGAGACGGTCACACAGTCAGTTGTCCCGACCAGTTGTTCGTGGGTCAGTTTGCCCGACCAACAAGGTTGAAACGTCGGTCGTTGCTTACGTTCTCCGAGAAGAGAAATCGACAACTGTGAGGCCGTTATGACGAGCATGTGTCACTTGAGCGAAGTCGTTGTGAGCTCGTTGAGGTGTAGAGCCCTCGCCATCGTCTCCCCGTAACAAAGCGCAAGCCGTGACAACCGAGAACGGGAGGAGCTTCATCAAAGAAGGATGAAGACGGAGGAGAGAACGACGAGCTGGAGGAGAAAGATCCCAACGACGACAACAACAACAACAACAAGGTACCGTCGAGCGTGTAGGGTTGCTGTCGACGACCCATCGCTTGTCAGCTTCCTCGTTTCATTCGGAGTACATGTGGTCGGAAGGCGAACTTCGGGTTACCGGATATGGGAAAAGGTTGCCAACCTCTGCGTTCACTCCTACCTCGTGCTCGCTTCGCTTCCGCGTGCTCTAGTCTCCACTTATGGCCTATGTCAGGAGTAAAAGGAGTAGGAGGAGGAGGGGAAGGATACCCTGAAGGAAGGCGAGACTCGAAGCATGGCCTGAACGACTGGCTAGACGAAAAGTGGCCGTCTGCGTGGCTAGTTGCCTACTTCAATGGGCAGGAGGCTTAATACAGGAGAAGTCGCTTTTTCTTTGTTTTTTTTTTCTTCCTCCTCTCCGCTCCGTTGGGTAATTGGAGTGGTTCTCGTAGGTTCTCGTCGTAGTGGAAGCTCGTTTCTTTCTATGCCTGCCCGCCTACTCTCTTGGATCCTTGGCTCCACGCACAGAGCAAAGGAGAATGGCTCGCGATTTCTATTAGCTCGCGGAGTCTAAAAGGACTACAACAGCAACAACAACGACTCTCTCCCTCTTATGGGTCCTTGCTCGCTGGCCGGTTCGGCCGTTGTTCTCCATTTGGTATCCCGGGCAGGGGAGCGAAGCGTATCCCGTTTGTTGTTTTTCCTCGTCGACGTCGCTGTTGACGATGTCTTAGAAGGTAGAACAGGTCAAGGGAGAACAAGCGTAAAAGGATAGGGGAGAGCACAAAGAAGGCAAGAAGCTGGCATTGTTTCGAAGCTGTATGCCGAAGCATGCGTTTTGTCCTCCCTTAGAGCATAGCTTTTCCACCTCCAATGGCTCGAGCGAGCGAAACCGGCAGCAGCAGCAGCAGCGGCGGCATTATTGTAGTAATTGTGACTTGCAGTGGCTGTCGTTGGTGCTATTGAAGCAGAGAGCTCGGTTCCGGTGAGGCGATAACGGCAAACGCCTCCCGGACTCGCTTTTTCTTACCACGGGACCGATCCTCCTTCAGTGTCCGAAAAGAATTCTTGAGGCGGACCGCAGACCTCTCGAGAAATCGCTGACTTCTGCTCAGTTTTAGACCTCGAGGATCTCCCTTCTTAAAGTAGCACCTCATGTTCATGACTTCAACCTCGTTTATAACTTGAGAGAAGAAGAGACGATTGTTCGTTTCTGGCTCAGGTGGTCGGAAACGAAATCCTGGAAGGCAATTGCGGCGTGATCATTGTTTCATTTGTTTGTTTGTTCGTCTACCTGTTCGTGGATTCGAGGGAAGAACGCATTCATCTTCATCAAAGTTGCCTCAGAACGTGCGCCGTACAAGTGGGATCACTTTTGTTCGTCGTCCATTCGCTGCACTGTCAGATGACTGACTAGATGGATTGATTGATTGATGGACGGATGAAAGAATGGATGGATGGATGGATGGACAACGCACCATCGACGAACGTTGAATACTTTGCGTCTCGTGAACGCAACCAATACAGAATCAATGCTTGCTCCGAAATCCACGACCAATAAATCCCGTCTTGTAAATTCCCCTAACCCTTTCTGTTCGTCGCGATCCCGTGGCCCTCGAGAACCAGACGTCAAGGCAGGCGTTGTTCTCTTATTTCCAGTTGGCCTTTTTCCTTTACGTTTCGGTTTGGTTCGTTCCGTCTACGATTTCAAGCCATCGGATCGACCGAGCAGAAGCGAGCACGGCTCGAAATTTATTTCACGACGTTGGAACTCGGAGAGAAGAAGAGTCGCGTGCTTCAGCTGCCGCCCCCGCCGCTGCTGCCTCTGTTGAATGTGATCGTGCTCAAAGCGGGATCGGCCGCGGCTGCGGTGGCGGCGCGGCGGCGGCTCTTAAAAACGAATCCGGATTCCCTGACCTCAGAGGTGTCTCCCCGCTGCCGAAGCCGTCTGGAATGTCACCTCAGCTCACATTCCACACTCACTTGTAGATTGAGCCCGTGAAAGAAGAGATAGCGAATTTCAACCTCTGCCCCTCTTATTTGAACGAAACGCGGCTTATTCCTCGTCGGAGGAACGAAATCCACTCGAACCCACATGCTCCTTCTCTCGGGAAAGAAGAGGACTTTCACAACTTCGAGTTTTCGGGTGAGAGCCGCAAAGCTTCTGACCCGCAGCTATGCCCGGTTGTCTAACTGGTCGTCTGTCCAACGTCTCTGGCGACCGCTCTGACCCGCTTCCCGCTGCGGATGGTCTTTTGAAGGAGGCAGCGAGTGAGGCGGAACTGTTCTTGGCTAAATGCCCCGATCTCACCATTGTCGTCTGGACCCAGAGAGTCACAACTGGTCTCCATGTTGTTCCGCTGATCTCGCTCGGTGCCGATGGCTGTTGGGCGGGCGTTCACGAAGTCTGCGCTTTGTTCTCAGTTTGGCCGAGCATGTGGTCAACCCTTCCCTTCTGACCCATATCCCGGAGCGGAAGTCTCTGATGCGTCCATTCCCAATTGGAAACCAGCTGTCGCTTCCCGGTAGGCCTTTGCTTCGCTACTTTGGTAAACGAAGTCTGGAGTCGTGGCTCAACCTCGAAAGACGGTGATTGTGGCTCGCGCTGTAGCGAGTCGAGAGAAGACGAACGCTCCGATTCATGTCGATAAATCACGCCTGAATCACGGAACAGCGAAAAGTCCAACCGATCGGACGGCCGGGGAGCGAAGAAAAAACGAGGATCTTCCCACGTTCCTTGTCTGAAGGAGCGACAGAGCAGAGAACGAAGGCAACCAACCGTTCTTCTAAGCGAGCGAGCGAGCGACCGCCCACCCACCCACCGCCTGTTCGCCGGTCGACAATCAGCTCTTAATTTTCTCCGTCTTCCTCCTTACCGCCCGCCGTTCTCATCGTCATCGTCGTTTTCTTATTCTTTTCCGTCTACCACAAAGAGTTAATTTAGTCTTTGGACAGGAATCACCATCTAACTTACACAATCTCACGCACCAGCTGCTTGGTCGGCAGAAGCTTCGGCGACGATGTGAGACGAGCCGAGTGGCATTCGATGGTTCGAGAACATGTTCTAGACGCTCGATGTCAAGGAACGAAGGGCCAAACTCTCCGACGGCGCGGAGGGAACGAGCAGCCTATGCGGAAAGGAAGGCCTCGTCAATCGTGACAGAATCACAGTCTTGGTTCGCTTGCTTGAACGGAAGAATCCGAAAAAGGCCCGTTGCCAACACGGTATCGCTGAAATTCGAATGAACGCTTTAGGGTCTCGGTGATGCTCTCGAAAGTTTCGGTGTCGTCGACATGTTAACACGAACGAATTGAGATCAATTTTTCTTCTTTTTGACTCCGGACGTGGTTTCGGATCCGAAGCAACAGCATGTTGTACGTGGTGAGCGTGCACGTGGTGAAACCACCGTTCCTTTTTCGTTCACGTACGTCACGGTGTTATTTCACAGCGCCGCCGTGGTAATTGTCGACGCATGACAGCGTTTAAGAGTCGCATCGCTCACGCAAGAGCTCATTGGTCACAGCCTCCACTGCGTGATGAGCTTCCTCTCCGGAAAACTCTGTGTTCAGAGCGCTCACTGTTTGGTCAACACGACGTTTCAGCGTCGTAATTTTCATTCGGACGTCCGGTGGTCTTCGTGGACGACAATTCTCTCCTCAAAAATTTCGGCTTCGCTTGTTTGTCTCGACGGAACTCCGAGCTGGACAAGGAGCAGACAGAAACGTAGACATGCAGACACGCGAGCGGGCGGGCGGGCGGGCGGACGCTTGTGCAGATAGCCCACACTCAGTCATTCCAGGCGGTGAATCGCGCGCATTCCGCGATTTTTTTCAGTGGTTCGCCGATGCTGTTGTTGAAAACGTCCGAATTCACTCACACGCCACGGGAACTGAATGCGGATATCGCAACAATTCGCATTCATAGCGGAATTTCGCAAGTCCTATTGGAGACACGCGACTGTGCCGAGGCTACGATGAGAGAGAGAGAGAGAGCGAACACCAACCAGAGGACGAGTTGCAACATGCTTGCAGACTGAACTCGACGTAGAAAAGCCGTCCGGATTCGATCGAGTTGACATTTCGACGATAACTCGGTGTTTTCGAAGAAAACGTCGTCCCAACCCTCGATCTCGAGGTTAGATCCGGTGCGAACATTGCGGATCCGGTGCGAACTTTCCATAACACGTTCTACTTCGCAAAACGATTTCCCCGCGCATTTCAGTTTCGGGCGAGGTCGAAAACTTCTCCGAGAGGAAGCGAGACGAAAGAGGCGCGTAACAACTACAAAACGAGTTCGGAGTTGATATTATACACCAACGCGCACACGGCACCCCTCGAACTCGCACAATGGTTGTATGTCCCTGTATCGGACATGGTCTGCTGTTTCGAAGAACAAGTTCCGCTTCCATTAGGCTCACCCAAGTTGCCTGTTCTTCTCCCGTCCGTCGTTCCTTCCTTCCTTCGTTTCCCTTCTCATCTTCGTCATGTTCGTAGAAGCCATCGTCAGCGCCGAAGAAGAGAAGGAGCAGAAAGGGGCAACACTGAGAAACCTGCGAGGAAGCCGAGTACAGGAAAGCTACGACTCCGTAAGGCCATAAGAGAAAGAGTTACCGGTCACAATCGAACCGGTTCGACATCCGGACGGACTGACAGGCGGATGGACAGATGACACCGAAGAGAGAGCGTACAGCTGCAGTCGGTACCATATGCGACCCTTCACCTCGCACGTAGGTGGGCGCCCGCCCTCGCCCCAGTCTTCAGCCGTTCACTCGCTCGATCTTTACTTCCCCTTGCGTAGTCGTTCGTCTCCATCCCGATTCCACTGCACTGCCGATTGTGATCAGAGGTTTTCCTGCCGATGAATCAGCGCGAGTTACAGCTGCGGTGTCGGGAGAATGAGCAGCGGGCGGCAGTCCACTGCCTTCTATCCGAGGAATCAAAGCTACGGGAGGCGACTTACTCTTTATGCCCAGTGACGGTTGTATTGATTTCTACTGAAGACCCTGGCCATGGTCCAGCTGGCGAGAAGTATTGCCATTAAAAGTGATCTCGAAATGAAGATCGTTTGAAGTTTGGCTCTTAGCGGCTGACCCGCGGCCGCCCTGCCTGCCCACCCACCCAACCGGCTGGCCGACCGACCATCCGTTCGTCAGTCTGTCTTTCCCTCCGTTCCTCTGTCCGTCCGTCCGTCCGTTCGTTCGTTTTTCCGTTCAGCTGGTATGGCGTGTGTCGAAACTCCAAGAAACAATACTGCATCAGCTAGGATCGTCGAACTCGTCGCTTCTCCGAATTTGAAAACCGACATCCGAGTGAAATGCATCCGAGGCAAGGATTCCCCGCCAAATTCAGCGGATTTTTTTTCGTTTTCGTCATGAACAGCTCTTCGGCATCTCGTGAAGTTTTTCGAGCGATGACGGAGAATCGTTTATTCTGAAAAAGCTTCAAATTTTGAAACCGGAGTGATTAATCTTCCGCCGACCTCAGGGATGATGGAGGGAACGGGTGGGCAACATTGGAGGAGCTCACCCGGCCTTTCCACGATCCGTTCATCCGATCAACCGCTCAGTGGGTTTTCATCGAAGCGAAGGAGGAGGGGGAGGAGGAGGATCGAAATCGAGGAGATCATGCTGGTGATTTTATTTTAATTCATAAATCAGAGTTAACCTGGTCTGAGGGCTTGCTCTACGTCATCATCAGAATAATAATAGGGGAGGATTCGCCGACGCTTGTTCGCTTTCTCCGCTCGTTCGGTTGGTCGTTCGCTCGCTCGCTCGCTCATACATTTGGCTGGTGTGTAAAGTGAGAGTAGGGCTGGGCAAGCGAGTGAGTGAGCCTAATTAATTTGGGTAACAATGCCCCTTTCGTTCGTCCTTCCCTACCCCGTTCGGTTAGTTGGCTAACATGCGGCGAGCGAAGCGGCGACGGCGCACAGTGGTTCCGAAATGGAAAAAATTTGCGGCGGCTCACACCGCAGCCAGAGTGGGCTATTCTGAGAGCTCGAAGGCTGGCGAAAAAAATGAAGTCAAATTTTGGATCTCCAAATTGTATCGTGTGTGAAAACGGCCTTTTTTAGCGTTAAAATGGGGAAAACCCATCACAAATCTGCTCTGAAATCACAACGGAGAGCCCGATCGATACGAACTTTGTCCTAAACTGAAGCCGACATCAGAGTCGTCCCACACCGAAAGTTGCAGGTTTTTAACGTTCAAGCTGTAGATTTGCCAAACAATTCATGGGAGACCTTCTGAAATTCAAACGGAGTCTCTGAAAGTTGAAAATAGGTTCCTAAATCAATCGATAGGTTGGACGCAGAGCTGCAAACCATGGCGAAAGAGTTTGTCTTCGGTCCCGCTATCCAATGAAGCGTTTTTCCGAGCGCTCCGAAGACTTTGATCTCTTCGGTTGTGCTATCTCAATATAACGATAAGACTATTGTTAATCACTCCATCTGAAATAAAGACCAAGATTCAATGAACCAGTGTTTGCGAGACTGACGCCGAGGACAGTGCTGGGGAATTTGAGCGCAATATTGATTTGAACGCGGGGAAGATTTAAGCGCAGCCGAATTCGAGCTGAACGCAAGACTGATCGGAGCGCAGGATTCACTGGATTACACAGAATATGAAAAGTGTATCATTTAGAGGTGAGAAATCTCATTCTTCCACCCTGATGAAAGCCTGAAATTGTTGTTGAGGGAGGATGATATGGAGGCTTGTGGAAGTCACTGGACCCTTGAATTCGCTTTGTTGATCCTCTGCGTTTCCTGAGAGTTCTCTGGATGCGTTTTTGTTCTTTAAGGCCAATGGGAACTCGCAAAAATACCATGTCCTTCTTGCAGTCTGTCACTATTGAAGTTCAGCATCGAACTTCGGTCTTCAGAGTTGCTCGTACGCAAAGAGGGAATCGCAAGGAATCACCAATGTTCTGATCGGTACCCACCTCGAAGGAACAAATGCCGCATGTTGCGCCGTTCGATCGGTTTAGAAGTGAAGGCTCAATTTCATCGTTCAACTGAGCTTTCATGTCGAGCAGACAACAACCATTGCGCCCAAATTGACTGGCACCCATTCCCGCTTTGTCGTGCAGGCGTGTATCTGGATTTGCGCGATGATGTGACTTCTGTGTCGAAGCCCACTCAGAAATGAATGCTGTTGAATTCTCACCTAGTGGGAGATGTTTCGTCGCTATTGTTTACGTGAATTTTGGGTAAAGGTTTTCTGGACAGAGATTGTTTGCATTTTCGCGGTTTCTGGGAGAACGACCAACATAACGCAGACATCAGTCACCATAGGATATTTTAACAAAGATCAAAGTGATCGGTGCGCTCAGAAAATGCTCCATCGGATAGTGGGATGGAGATAAAATCTTTCGTCATAGTTTGCGGCCCAGCGTGCAACCTATCGATAGATTTAGGAACCTATTTTCAACTTTCAGAGGCTCCGTTTGAATTTCAGAAGGTCTCCCATGAATTGTTTGGCAAATCTACAGCTTGAATGTTAAAAACCTGCAACTTCCGGTGCAGGACGACTCTGATGTCGGCTTCAGTTTAAGACAAAGTTCGTATCGATCGGGCTCTCCGTTGTGATTTTAGAGCAGATTTGTGATGGGTTTTCCCCATTTTAACGCTAAAAAAGGCCGTTTTCACACACGATACAATTTGGAGATCCAAAATTTGACTTCATTTTTTTCGCCAGCCTTCGAGCTCTCAGAATAGCCCACTCTGGCTGCGGTGTGAGCCGCCGCAAATTTTTTCCATTTCGGAACCACTGTGCGGCGGCGGCGGCCTGAAAAGATGCATTCGAAGAGCCAAAACGCAGAGTGGGTTGCGGGTCGACCGACCGACCAACCGAGCGGGCAGGCAGGCTTCCCTCCGTGCGTGTATGCTTGCCTGCGCGCCGGAGAAAACGGCAGAGGACTCTTTGGGGGAGCGACAAGGGAGTAATATTCGGGGAGCTTTCCAAAAAGTATCTTCATTAACCCAGTTTGAAAATGTCTACATTTACGCCTCGTCGTCTAATGAGTTGCTGGAACATAACACCGAATAGATTGTTCATTAGAGGACGGTTTCGGGGAAATGCTCACAAACAAACGGCCCCCGTTCCGCAATGACTGAACGCGCCAGAACGTGGAATCCCTCGCTCGTACAGCGCGTCGTCCCATGATCAATGATACTCGCTCATCGACACCTTTCGAACGAAAGAAGGATTTCGCGAAAGGCGTTCGTGGACTCTTCCCACCTCAGCATGAATTCCTCACTTCATTCAGCAACAAGTTGTTGTTGTTCACGGCGCAAGAGCCGCACTCCATTCGAGTTTTTCCCTCGGCTTCCCACCGTTCAAGAGCAGCAGCTGCGGCATCCCCGCTAATCAGAGCTCTTCAAGGTCTGTTTTGGAACGCCGCGCCGGTACTTTTGGGAAGAAACGCTGACTTACGTTGGCGTAACCGCCGGCGTCCCCGTCGTCGCCGTCGCCGCCGCCGCTCCGATTCCCAGAGGGACAAACGCAACTTTGTCATTATTGGGATGAATGAGAAGATGACGGCGATGATGATACGATATGGATTTGGAGAATAGGAGATCTCCTTTGGGAGAGGCTGCGAGTGGCGGACAGGCAGCGCCGGCCATCCAGCCAGATACGGGAGGCTCGTGTGACGCGGAGAATAAGTCCGGCAGAAACTGACGGAGAAAGGGGTTCCGTCCGACGTGGCGATACGGCGACGATAGGGAGATGGGAAGAGAGCAACGGGGACAATTAGCGGACGGACAAAGAGAGACAGAAGAGATGGCGGGAGAGCGTTGCGTAGCTCTACCTTGTGTTCTATACTAGGTGAGAGATAACCGAAGAACGCAAGCAAGCGCGCTGGCGCACATTGGCTTTCACTGACTCGAAAGACTAGCGGGATGGCTCGTCCTGTCCTAATGAAAACTATGATTAATTACACTTGCCATGACTCGAGGGACGCAGGATGCGGAGGGAAGCATACAACATTGGAAGCGGAAATGGCGGTTAATAGCCCAATTGTCACCGAAACGCAAGCGAGCCTGCAACCCGCATCCGCGTAACTGCTTGCCCGCCGGCCGCCCGTCCGCCCGCCCGCATCCGCCACGAGCTTCGTTAAAAGCTCTACTTCGTTAAAACAAAGGGCAAACCGAATCTGGAACAGCTATTACCCCTACCAACAGAGTGAGCGCACTTCGCACACAGACAGTTGAATGGCTAAACAACTCCAACGAATGAACTGCAGCGAAAATAAAAACCTTCGAGGCGCAACGAAACTGGTGGCAGGCGGCGACGTGGTTCCCGCGTGTTCTGCCGCTCAGTCAAGGCCGGTTCCGACTCTCTCGCTTTCTCGTGAAATCGAAATACGCATTTTATGGCACAGCGTGATTCATGATCGTCGGAATCGAACAGGAATCGCTGAAAAACTGCAACTCCAGGCTGATTTTTTAGCCGCCTCTTGAATTGCGTCGTGAGAGCTCGGTGTTTAGAAGAGTTTTCCCTCCTCAAATCAGCTTGGTCAGATTAGATTCATAAGTGCGCAATGATGGCGTTCCCCTCCCCACCTGGTTCCCTTTTAGGGGACCTCCGCTCGTGTACGAAATGCGTGCTACTAGCCAAGCACTTTATTGCTTCCCAGCCGTACGGTTGCCCGCTCAGCGTCAAACTTGCAGAGCAGATTGAAGAGGAAGAAGGAAGGCCGTATGGAGAAGAGGTCGCCGCAAAGTGCGAGTCAAAGGTGAAGAACGAAGAGGAGAGGAGAGAAGAAGCAGCATCGTCGTAACACAAAATAAGCCTATCATCATTAGGCCTCGGGCTTCCATCCGCCCTCACTAACCGTTACGCTACCATCGCGCGCACGGCTTTGCAAGCATGATGCTTTCGAGGCCCAACGACGAACGGGGCAACGAGTAGAAAAGTGGGCGAGAAGGGGGCAGCCGGTCAGACGGGCGAGCGAACTCGCGGGCGCTCTCTGGGAAGGCCACAGAGGGCTGACTTTCGTTCGCCTGCCTCAGCTTGCTAACTTGCTAATACCTCTCGTTCCGTCTCGGATGCATGCTTACCCCACCGGCTTGCTTAGCTTGCTCCTTAACTCTCCACTAACTGGTTGGCTGGCTGGCTCAAGCCATACACAACTTGGTTCTACGTACGCTCTGCATAGCATTAATTCGCAGTTGACGTTGAGATCGTCTGTCGCACGCTTTTCCGTCTTTGGACTTTTCGGCATCCCCTGGCTCCTTGAAGAAAAGCTCGAGCTTCCCATCGCTTGCGACCGCTTTCGTCGCCCCTGCCAGGTATTGACGAGATGTTAATGGAAGGGTCTTGACAGCTCGTCTCGCCCCCGTCCTTACCAACCACCTCGCGCTCTGTCCCATGGCGCTGAAGAACAGCTCTTAGGTCGTTTCGGTCTGAAAGTCGAACAGACGAACGAGGTGTCGGCTCCATGAGACGCTACTCAGGGTCCACGAGGACGTCAACGGGAGCGAATCTCAAGCCTCGGCTCCGGGCGTTGAGCGTCTGCGTCAAACGGGAGGGGAGGGGGTCCCGATTCGCGACGAGAAGCATGAATAGGGAGAGAAAAATCTCCTCGCGGTCCGGAGTCTCGCTTCGAAGCGCAAACTCGAAAAGCTCTCGGCTTGCTTCGAAAGAGAGCGCTCGGTCTGCTGTCTTGTTTGCTGGTGCATTTTTTTTTGCTTTTTCCGTCCCGCTCCTCACCTCTCTTCTGTAGCTTTTGCTGCCCCGTTCTCGTCTCAAGTAATGCAAATGCTGACATTTGAGACGGAATTGTTGGCATGACGTGCCACCACCGCTACTCTAGCGTCCGTGGAGAGCAGTCGGCATGCCGGGAAGATGGCATGTTGACAGAAAAAGAAAACGAGCAAAAAAATGGGGCCAACGGCCATCGCCAAAAGTCTGTTCCGTCTTCGTTGGCTCAAGTGACGACAGGCAGGGGGACGACAGGAGAACGAATGCGAGCAAAAGAGCTAGCAAGCAGGCGAGCAAACCGTGGAAGAGCCAGCGAGGGCATCTCGACAGCGCATGGCGTCCAGCAACGATGACGAAGCACGATGACGACAAGTCGTAAAGAGCCTCTCGTCGCGTCTGGACACAACTCAGCTTTCGGTGGCCGAGGTAAAGTGATCCGAGTTCTGATGATAGCGCTGCGAGAAAATACGATACAGGACGACGTCTTCGTCGAGGACACCAAACGCTAACTTCCTCCTCAGGTTGGCATAAGGCCCCTTGAAACTGACAAACGGATGACAGTCGTTGTTGTCTGGCAGTCTTTCTTCGAGCAACGAGGAAGCGGTGGAAGCACGAACGAGTCGAACGTGGCTCGCGGATGAAGAACTCTTTGTCCCACTTTACCTTTACGCTCACCTAACGAGCCACAAAACAACGACCACCATCGACGAAGACAACATACCAGACATAGGAGGAAAGAGATAGGAACGAAACGTCAGGACCGAACGCACAACCGCCTTCATAGAGTGCGTACGGCAGAGGGAGACGAAAGTTCCGCAAGGAAGGCAAGTCGGCGGGGAGCGAATGTTCGTCCGCTGACAGTCGTCAATGTTCCGTGAAAACAAACCTCTGTGCTCGTCGTTGCCGTATCGCTGATGTCTAGGCCGTAGCTTCCGGTCCTACGGACTCCGTCGGGGAACTCTTCAGAGGGCCCAGGAGGTCGACTGGCGGAGGGAAAAAGTGAAGTTGAAGAGAATGAGAGCTCGAAACAAAGGTAATTGTGGTCGTCGTTGGCATCGACCGTCGATCGAGACTGCGACTGGAATAGAGAATAGATCATGCACTCTAAATTGAGGTGTCTCAGCCAACGCACCGTCGTCGCTGCATCGACTGGGCAACCGGAAGGCTTGCCAACTGACTGAGTGGTCCAAGGATCCACTTTGAACCAAGGCAGTGAAGCACTTTAAATTACCGAAGCAGTCATCCCGGCAGCCACCGACACGAATCCACCTACTTTCGAACGACGATGAGTGCGAGTTGAGCTGAAAAAGGGACTCTGAGACCGAGAAAACCAAAAAGACAGACTCTTCTCGATCCGCGCAGGGTAGCGAGAACGAGGGCGCACAAGGAGCCAAGCGGGCGGGGAGGCAAAAGACCAAGGGAAGAACGACTGCGACGTCGAGAAAGGAACGAACGTGCAAAAAGAGAAAAATTGCTTTTAATTAAAACAAGTCGTTTGGAAAATCGACTCGCTTTCGACGCACTAAACGTTACTATACATTTATAGAGGTGGCACTTGCAGCATGAGCAGCTGCCGTAGCAGCCGCGGTTCGGCAGTTTGAGCCGAGGATATCACTAGGCTTCCTGGCTGAGCAAGGATCGTGGGCAGGAGTCTGTTTTAGGTTTTCTCTCGAGAGAAGAGGGAAGTAAGCGACACCGCCTGACATCCCGCGAGAAAACGTAACTCCGAGCAGACGAACCAAGAACTGGTGGAGGCGAAATTTGAAGAAATTGTCCTTCAAACTTACAGCTTTCGCTCAGCTCATGAGGAAGGATACTTTCCCCTGTTGATTCGATGATGCTCCTCATGTGTGGATGACGTGCGGCCGTGATCCACCCGGAGCTAACTCGGGAGCTCACCGGAGAGCGGATGGAATGAGCAGCGAGAGCATTTCAGCAATTTTTCGAATTCGAAGCGTTTCGATTGGATCTTCCACTCGACTGAGTGGTGGTTGCTCCGGCGCGCAGGTTCACCGAAATTGTCGGGACCGTGGCGCTCCTACCTCCGAGTCAACGGCATCCGAACCTCTCTTTGAGGATTCTGTGAGCGCCTCCCCGACCGATCCCGTTGGAATCCAGAGAGGATATGACTGACTCGGACAGAGCTGAGCGTTGTTCGGTATCGAAATCAAGAAAAACGAATTCATTGCCCTCGGAATCTCCACAAGCGCAGTTACTTGGATCGCGTGCGGCGGACGGAAGTCCTGTTCCCGACCCTGACTCATTGCGCGCTCAAGGAGGATTCCTGGATGTGGTCTACGACGAAGTTGTCGTGGGAAGTATAATACTCTCACTGCTCAACGACGACAACGTCATCTCTTTGGTTTGGTATTAACGAAGTTTTAATTATATCCAGCTCGAGCACTGCCTTAGTTGTAGCCCGCTCCTGACAAAGAGCGGACGGGCGGAGGGACTGGCGAACGAACGGCGGAATGACCGAGCGGTCGCAGGTGAAAATGATCGCTGTTTCAAGCTGCTAGTCAAGCCACGACGTAGCGTTCGAGCACTTCCTCTCACCCGTGTGCAGCTCCACCGGGTTTTCTGCACGAGAAACGACTCAACCTAACCATCGGCCGACCCACGGTCAAAACGTCAAACTTCGCGCTATTGACCGCTCAGTGGCGTCGTCGCAGGAGACATCCCGCTTGTCGAAAATATATTCATCGAATCGGCAGATAGAGAAACTTCCAGGAGAAGGAGTGTAAGTGTATGCTCCTGGTTTCCTCTCGATTGAGCATCGAGTATTGCCATCAGCGTGAGCTCATGTTTGCGAAACAGTTTCCAAAGCCTTCGAATCACTTCCGGCAAACTCTACCTTGGCCCCAGCAATCCTCAGAAATCAACTTACTTCGATGGAAAGCCCTTCAGCGACTGCAAAACGTAGACTCTTCCGCTCGAGCGAATCTCAGCAGCCTGCCAGAGTTACCTACGTCTGAATTCGATATGACGCGATATTTTTGAGCACTTTTGAGATATTTAGTTTGAAGGAATTCTCCATCAGCTAAAGACACATCAATAGGACCATACGAGATTCACAGCATGCAGTCTCCGACCCTCGTGTCATTCCAATGGTTTAGGTGTTTTATTTCTCTACATTTTGATGGTTGGTGAAGGCTCCCGGATATTGTGGTTGATTTGCAGACTGACGGGATTGGGTGGTTGGTGGGTCAGACACTTCGCGAGTTGCTGCTCTTACTCTCTCTGTCCCCCTCCCCCCCCCCACCCTGACCTCTGTCGACGTGGCGCCCCCACGCCACACCGATTCGAGAGTGTACGTACATACGCTGAAGAAGAACACAAGACGCTCGCAAGGGAGGCACGCACTCGGGGGACATTCGCAGGGGAGCAGGGAACGAGAGGGCCCTTGAGAGAGAGAGAGAGCAATTGAAAGACAATGCAGCCAGTCCGGAGCTCACAACTCGGTAGATGGCCGTCTCTTCACGTGTCTTCTCTTCCCGCCGCGCTCTCCGAGTTCCCCACTTTCGTTCCCACTGTTTCCCTGCCGTGAAAAATGAATCGCTCTTTTCGGTGTGCTGTTCCGTTCTCGGTCGGAGGAAACGGGGAATCGAGAGTGGGGGAGCGCCGTGGACAAGCGGGCAGAACAGGCGGACAAAGTGAAAAGACTCGGCGGAGAAGAAGGAGCACTTGACTGCAAATGTCGACCTGGTTGGACCGCTGGCCAGCCGCTTGCTCGCTCGCTCGGTCGCTGGGTCTGCTGCTATTTCGTTCATTCTTCTCTTCCTTGCGCTTTCACTGCCCGCTCGCTATTCGATGGCATGAGCTCGCTCGTCGGCGCCTTGACTAGATGGTCGGCGAATTGTCGAAGGAACAAGTCGATATTTTTTTTCCCATTCAAAATTAATCTTGACAACGATGAGCACTCGGCTTTCCGCCGCGACGCCGACCGGACTTTCGAACCACCGCAGCGACAATCTCCAAGATTCTGCAATTTTTGGTCCGCTTCGCGTTGACTGAGAAATCGTGAATAAAATATGTAGTTGCCGGAATAGGAGACCATTCCACAATTTTCTCTATCTTCTTCTTGATCACTCCTCATCATCGGTCCGTAGTCCCGTGAATCGGAAGCCACTCCGGTCAGACTTTCCATTACGGCATGTCGAGAGCTCGCTGAATTGAATTTTCGCCCTAGCATAGAATTTCTTTCCCGGAAGAGTGGGGAAATTCCATCCCAAGGAAAGAGTCATGATTGAATTGCCGCGAATCCGTCGTGATTTGCCCGCTTGCCAGCTGCACCTCTCGCATCAAGTCCGCCACTTTATGCGTTAGGCTTGTTATTGTTCCGTTGCGGTAGTGGCCGCCGCGCCACGAGGAAACCGTTCTCGTGATGAACTGTCCAGATCCCTCGATAACAACGATCCCGTCGTCCCCCAAGCGCCCTACAACTAACCGCTTGCGATTCTCGCTTGTCGGGATCGCCGGTCGGTCGGTCGGACGACGGAAGGCTGGCGGACGGACAAACCGACGATTGTTCAGCTTCTCCGCTTTCTGCTCGGGCAGCTGGATAGTTTCCGCGGGAATCTTGACCACGAACTCTCGACATATCTGTTGCTCGGCGATAAACTATGACGGCAATGAACGACGGAAACGACAACGTCCGAGAAGGGAAGAAAGAGTAGAGCACTTATGTACCTGGAGATATCGTCTTCGCAGAAAGCAGCCGTCGACACTACGTTCGGTGATCCCGAAGCTGGCTAAGATAGCGAACGGACGGACGGTTCGGCCGAGCGATACCGGTCAATGTTGGCAGCGGTAGCCGAGGCGGTGATGGCAAGAGTGGTGGTGCTGGTGGGAAAACTCAAATTGAAATCGCATAGAATTCCTCGAAAGCTATAACCGACTCCATTTCTCTTTCATTCCTCGGAACGGTCATTCGCCCGCTCGCTCGGTTTTGCTGTCGGACTCCTTTTCTCTCAGTTTCGCTCCGATTCTTCCATCACTTCCCCGTTCCGAATCGACCTCAGAATTGCGTAAGGGGTCTATTCGGCCACTCGATGAAAGCCAACAACTTCTGCGCTTTTTCCTGATTTCGGCGCGAATCGAGCAACGAGATTTCCTCTCGGCTTGTAGCCGCATGGGAAGTCATTTCGCGTCGAATGGCACTCTGTTGCGAGAGGGGCTTTCCGCTTCGTTCATCGAATTCTTTTTCCGTCGTTCGAACGCACTCCCAGTAGTAAGTCTTTTCCCAAGGTCGCCCGGCAAGATATCAATTGCGGAGGATGGGATACGGAGGGTTTGGGAAACATTGTAATTTTGAAATCGTTTCTTGATCCCCGCTCACGTGACAGTCCGTTTGTCATCGCTAGAGCTACGTATATGCCTCCCTGGAAAGTTCTTCGATTCCACATACGGTTCCTTCTCGATGCGTCGCGTGCCGCCTCCAACTGGACCATTTTCCGGTCTCGGTGGCTCGGCGCCGTTCATTTTGTTTGTATTCCTCGGTTTTACGGCGATAATCCTCGTGTCCGAGTGTTTCTTCTATTCGAATAAGGAACGATTCTCCAGTTTTGGTTTTTCCCACTGTTTGCCGGCTCCGCTTCCCCAACCTTCGTCTGATCTAAGCGCTATAACCTCGGATGATCCACTTTCCTGGAGCGTTCGAGTAGCATTCTGCGCCGAGTACTCTCGAGTATTGGAGCGAACGTTGCTCATCCAAACGTTCTTAGCTTGTTATCTTAGCTCCTCGATTAAATTATCGGGAAGGAGAGGAAGGAAGGGAGGAAAAGCACACGCAAGCTCGGTATTCAACAAAATTCTTTGAATCGAAGAGACTGACGACATCACGATTTTTGAAACCTGCGCCAGGAGGTTGGTCCGACGCTTTTTTCTTGGGCGATTGAGAGTCTAGAAATAAGTGATAGAAGACGCACTCATGCCTCTCGAGTATTTTTTTCCCTTTCACTAAAGCCTCCGCTTTTCTCTCTTCCGCGCCATCGTTGGAGTAGTGGCTCGGAAGGAGGATCAGTTCCTTCAGATCGGTCCGTCCTTGTATCGTTGACAAGGGCTGCCAAACAAGGAGACGGAGACTAAATTGATATACATACATGCTAGCGCAGCTTCTGCCGCCGTTGTCGCCTTCCCCTGTTGACATTCTTTGACGTTCGAAAAACTCACAGAACAGCGAACCATAAAAAATAAGTTGCACACTCGCGGCTCAATTGACGACAACAACAACAGCAAGCACAAAGACGACGGTGAATGAAAGAACTCTGTTGGTTGTCAAAGTATTCTTCAAAGGCCTCCGCGCGGCGGATTTCGAGCTCGAAACTTTTGGACAATAACCTCCTTGAAAATGAATTGCTGCTCGAAGACCTCGTGGGTCATGTAATAAGAGCGCTCCGTTATTCGATTCCTGTCATTTTTCATTCCGTACGATTTCCGTGACGATGTTTCCTCACCGTGCGCACCATACGCGGAGGGTTCACGAGGTCGTCAGCATAGTTTACCCTGGACCTTTCATTCGAAGTGCGAACTACTGACGCAAGCAACCTACACACACACACAAGTTCCGAAGCCACTTCCCATGCATCTGCTGATTGCTACGCTCATTCATTTGGGTACCGTCAACAAAGTATTTTCGTTTCCCACCGTCCCGGAATCTACCCGAGATCTCGGCCTGTTGCTCCCTATCGTCGAAGGGACTTCCACGGCGTCCAACAGGGCGTTCGAGTTGCCGTTGTTGTTGCCGCCACGACCACGGACGCGGCAGCAATGCATCCCCGTTGTTTCCTTTTTCCGTTCGTTCTTCCTCCGTTCCCGCGGCGACGACGAACAACGAGCCATTTTTATGCAAAACGCTCGCGTGAGAAGAGACCATTTGCTCGAAAACGCTCGCTCGCTCGATCGACAGACGGACGCCGGACGACGATGGTGGCCACGGCGACGGGGGAGCGTGTTCTGCGGTTTGTTTCTTGTTGCCTTCCCCGTGTGTTCCTCGTGTCCTGTCCCACCCTCGTTCCCCGCCGTCTGCCTGCGTGCCTGTCCATGCGGCCTTCGAACCGCCCGCATTGTCCTGTTTCTGTCCCCTGTCTGTCTGTCTGTCTGTCTGTCCTTCTTGTTCGTTCTCGTTCGCCGGCTAACAGCCAATGTTCCTGTGTGGACTCCTCTTCGAAGTTGCGGTTGTGATGTCTCAATCGTTCAGTGGAGGTCGAAAGACGCTCATTCGAGATGAATGCCGAGCTAATCGGCATCGGAAAGACGAAGCACTCAACGGCGGCGTTTCGTTCATGAACCGAAAGGATTCGAGTAAGCGGTCTCAGGGCAGATTGTGGACCGATAGGAGAAACTCTTCGACGTGTCAAGAAAAAAATTTCGCTCCCAGCTCCTCCTGTCCTCTTATACTTGTTCTTCCAGACCCCTCGCAAAGTGTATCACTTTCATTCGGGACCTAAAGAAGCTCTCCGCGAGGCATGCTCTGCCAACAAGAGAGGAACGAGCCTTTGCAAAAAATATTCGGTGATTTTTGTGCGCACACCCTATGCACCCACGGCTCGTTCTCGGCTGAACCTTGTTCCTTCTTTCATCCCGGTTTCCCTTCTCGTTCTCCTCTTTTCACTCACTCACTCGACCGACCGACCGACCGAACGAACGACCGAGCGCTCATTCACTCACTCAGACGATGCGTTGCTTGTTCGGCCGCCGCCAGCGTGTTGTATCCAATGTATGCATTTCCCGGTAGACTTCGGTTCGCTCCTTCGGCTCTTGCAGCAACCTTGTCTGCTGCATAAAAATCATCACACTATAATGATGTTGTATCGAGTATCGTTCGCTGGCGGCGGCGAGTAGTCGACCGACCGAGCGAACGAACGAACGAACCAACCAACGAACGTCTCACAGCGGGGAACGCCGATGTCGTCGTCAACCTCGCGTCGTCCCAACCGAGGAATGGCAGCGAACGGAGACCGAGAGAAAAACTGCTGACGGACGGATTGAGATGCGAAGATCTGCGTCACTTCCGAATCCTCCCACTTGGGTTGACATCTGGAATTTTCTCTCATTTCGAGGAATAAAAAACTCCTCCCACGAATCGAGTTGGAAATTTGAGACAAACCAGGGGCCCCCATCTTGGGGGAACGCTCAGTATATAAGTTGCAGGAGTTATACTCTTTGATTGCGTTCTTGTGTATTCGTTTACCAGCCTTCATTGTGAAGTCTCTTAGGATCTCGGTCAAGCTGAGACCATGAGAAAGTTGTTCGAACCGAACGCTGACGACATTTTCTTCCTTCATTTCCAGTTCTCAAAATGCCGATCGAAGTCGGAGTAACGGACAGCATCGCCAATTTGGGAGGGACCGCAGTTCTCCGGTGTCTTGTGCACCCTCCGTCGATGCGGCAATTGGTCAACATAACAGGATGGTCAACGGACGACGACATGACGATAGTTCCATCTAATTCCAAGTGTAAGGATCTCGAGTCTGGAAGAAGCTTATCGTATGACCTCATGAAATCTCTGCCTTCGCATTAGTTCATGCCTTACTTCGATTGCAGCGTTCAGCACACCAAGGTACCAAGCTTTTCTCAACGGTCTTCTGTTGATCACGGGGGTGACCCGAGCCGACGAAAGAAGACGCTTCCGCTGTGTCGTCGAGAACTCCATAACCGGAGAAAAGATGGAGTCGCAGGCCTGGGGAAAAGTCATCGTCACAGGTCAGTGAACAATCAGCCTCAACCACATCAGCCCGCGGTCGCTCATATCTTGATCGATGATGATGATGATTTCATTGAAGTGAAATATTGAGCAGAATAATGAATAATGTTTTTGAAAAAAACTCTAAAAGGAACCGCTTGGTCACTCGTTTGAAATGAATCAATAGAGTCGTCAATTGTGTGCTGTGCGGGTTCTTTGCGCAGCGAACTGCGCAATGTTCCATTTCTTTCCGAAAGCGGAATGGTGGGGGGAATTGCACCTGGCTTTCGCCCGCCCTTTTGCCGAGCTGACTGACTGCGTGGCTAGCGGTCGGAGGGCCGGACGGCCATCCGCCCGACCGCCCCGTCGGATGGCGTCATTGGAGTATTTGAAACAAAAGCGTACGCTGCTGTACGCGTACGGACACCACCAGCTGGCGGAGTAATCTTGGGGGTTTAGTACGGAAAAACTGCGGACGAGCGCTTGGAACGAACCGCGTTGCTCTTTGCTTGCCTGCCTGCCTTCCTGCTGGCTACGAGGCTGTTCCGAGGTAGTGAAGTGGACATTTCGAAGCAGCGTACGCCAGCAGCAGCTATGGCCGCTGCCGTCGTCGTCGTCGACGTCGTCTAGTAGTGACATAAATGCGGGCAGGCGGGAAAGCGGGCGGGTGGGCGAACGGACGGACGAACGAACGAACGAACGAACGGTAGCTTGCAGCAGGACGGCCGTTTCTTCGTCCTTCGCTATAAAAGCACCACTCGGGATCTTGGCCACTAGCTGTAAAGTGGCAGCTAGCCCTCAAGGAAGCGAGCTGGCGATCTAACCGGTCAGTCGGTGGCACCGCACTGCTGTCCTGCCTGCTATTCAGCTGGCAGTATTGCCAGCCTTCTTCTTGGCAGCCGCAGGTCTGAAATGGGGACGAAGTTTTTCCAGGGAACTTCGCGTCATTCCGTTGTTGTTGTTGTTGTCGTCGTCGTCATCGTCATCTTAACACAGCTAGCGATGGTTGGCACATACTCGTTTCACCGCCGCGACCCTCCAAATCTCTTCGTGCCCCAGTTTCAGTGCTGCCTCTCTTTTTTTGAATCTTTGATTCGTTCCGACGCGCCATTTGATATCTTCTTCGGTATAATCCCCTTCTCCTCTCTTTTCCTCTCTGTCTATCTCCACCCGCTGGAACGCTGAGTTCTACCTCCTCCTCGCCGCCGCGGACTCCTCATTTTCCGAACGCTTGCCGATATCCAACCTTTTTCCTGTCTCCTTCCTCAAGTCAGGCGGAAAGGAGCAGCAGGAGGAGCGGGATGATGATCTCGTGACAGCGGATCTCTCTTTTTCCTCCATCGAATTTGAGAAAACCAATCGAAGTTTCATTCGTTCGTTATCGGCCATTCCGACTCTCCGTGACTCTCTCGCCTTCAGTGTTTTCTTCCTGATTTTTTTCTATCCCTCCCCTTGTCCAGACTGTGGTTGGGTTTTGCCGCCGTATTCTTTCCCGAAACTTTTCTCGATTCCTGCCGATCAGCAGGACAGCCGGAGGCTCCGACGACCGCTAGCACTTCGGGCTTTTGGTGGTTTCTGATTTCCTCCGCGTGCGCTTTCGTTGCCATCTCACGTTTTTTCTCCGGGGCCGTTTTCATAGTGGGCTGACTCCCCCCCCCTCCCTTCCTCACTCTGCCCCGACCGTCGCGTCGTCTGCTCTTTCTTCCCCAGGAACTGCTCACTTCGTTCCCTCACGAACTCTCCTCATTTCTCACTCGTCTCCTTCGTGCGCCGCGCTGTGGATTTTTCGCTCGAATCCGTTCGTTCCCATCTTGTTCACAAATGCATAGCGACTGCTGAAGGCTCCGCGCGAAACGCATCGTCAGCACAGCCGCCACCGCCTTTGAGATTTGATTGAAGGAGAAATAAATATCTTGGCTTTGATGCGGAAACCTGCCCTGCTGGCTCGCTGCGTTTCTTCGCCCTCGTTCGCAATTCTCCTCTTTTCCCCTCTGGAGCAGCGAGCTGGAGTGCAACATGCGAAATATGCGGAACGAGACTCAGGCTCTCGAGAACACATCGCCCATTCCCCAGAATTGAGACGAGATATTCGATCGTCTCGAGTTCGCTCATCAGAATCGCATCGAATTCACGATTCCAAAATCAGCCTGACGACATTCGAAGGAGTTAGGTGGATGAACTTCCACGCAAAGAGAAAGAGGGAGAGAAGAATCACTAAGACAACGGGTACCTGCTCGACACTTGTTGCTCGACAGATCGAGAAGAGAGAAATCGTTCTCATCCGATTCCGCATCCTGAGTTTCTTGGGGACTTGTTCGAAGTCCTTAATGTCGGGGGGAAGAGGGAGGAAGTCGCGTTTCCACAATGTTTGATCGGAGAAGAAGCGGGAATCGAGGAGGGGGCGGGGGCGGGCTCCGTGGCTGACGGTGGAGGAAAAGAGGCCTCCGAATGGATTTTGCTGCCAGCAAACAGAAAATTGAAATTCGAAGGAGCTCCAGACAAGCAACATTGAGCCGCCGTTCGCGGCGAACGGCAGCGGCGTCGAGGCCATTTGTTCTGCTCGCTTCTGATTTAAATAGAATGAAATGTCGCCATCAATGGAGGGTTATGAATAACGCAATGGCCCGACGTGCCTCGGGTTTTATAGCCGAGCGAGCCGAACAGCAGACTTCGGCTAAAATTCTTTTTTTCCTATAGCTGCCTTCCCGCTCGATGTTCCCGACCCGGAACGCGGAAACGCCGCCGATCGTCGCTCGAGGATAACGGCGTGCAGCTTTTAATTTCGGTCGCAAAGTCCCAGCGGAAGATTTTTCCGCGGCGATTCCGTTTTAAGAGAGTGGGAAAAAACGTGGGATTCGTTCTGCATGCATCGAATGATTCAGAAAAATTGACGAGGTGCTCGTAACACAATCATTAGGACGGAAGGACGAGGAGCGCTGGAAACGGCACGCCGAAAAGACACAATCTTTTTCAAGTGTCTCCAAAGTTCAGTCTATCCCGAGAACAACTTGTTCCTGTTGAAAAGTTAGTTGAACGCTGTTCACTGCTTCGACAAAGCGGGCCGCCCAGAGGAGGAACGTGCTTCAGACCGATTTTGCGGCAATGGTGGAAGTGTTTCCATCATCATCATCGTTTCCAGAGAGAGGACGGCGATCCAATAACCACCGGCTGCAATCCTCATCTTTCCGTTTTGCTGTTTTTTTTCCTCCCTTTCGAACGAGCTGGTTGGCTGTTTTTCCTTTTTTTTCTCCGATTGGTTCCTTCCCTCAACAGCGCTCGTATTTAGGACAGATGGACTCTCGCAAGTCGCTCCTTTCGAGGTGGGACAGCTCTCGTTCGAGAAGAGCTTCATATTCCGGAATTTTCCGAGTCTTTGAATCGAGAAAATGATTCAATACCGTTGAACACGAGATCGAGCATCGCACTTTGATAACGAGCCTATTATTGCGCCGCGCCGTTAGCTCCGCGGTCACGTTGCACTGCTTCGGCTCAGAAGACGGAGCATGATCTCCTTTTTATCAACTATCCAGGAGATCTACTGAGTGAATGGAGAATCTAATTGGCTCATGGAAGACGAAACCCATCGGACCGTTTCGTTGTCTTCGTCTGCAACGATCGTCTTCGATACCAACAACGATTCAGATGCGTTTCGACGGCGCGGCGCTGTCCGCTCGACTCGAGTGCAAACACATAACAATTGAATCAGTAGTGTTTGTGTTGATGTTGTTGTGGATGGATCGTTCGCTGTGTTTGTGAAGACTTCACAAATCATTCGGTCAAGATAGATTGCTGCAACGGCGCCGGCCGAAACTCGACAGCGAGCCGCGCAGGGCTTTTTCGAGCAGTGGGCTTCCTTCATCATTGATTCCATTGGCGCCTGAAAAGGGAGAAAGGAAGCGGAATGAAAGAGAAAAACGCGCACGATTCCAACCAGGGGACGCAATGTATATTTATTTACTGAAACTCTCTCGCTCCGGGACGAGCAGCGAGGGAAGAAAGCGGAGGAGCAAGGGCACCGGAGGGAACGTTTAAGGGGGAAGACCGAGGAGAGCATCTATCAATCTCAATATCGTTTCTCCTAGCCGACTTCTATGAATGCCTTCTCGGCCTCGTCCTCTCTTCTCCCGTTTTCTACTCTTCAGGACTCTCTCTCTCTCTCTCTATGGACTGGAGGCGCGAAAACTTTAGTTCTGTTCCGCCCTCAGAACCTCGTGTATTCATCTCTTCGAATGATGAGGCGATATCTCTTATGCTAAGGGATAGCTTGAAACCCTCCCTCTCACCGATTCCAAGAGTGAAAGCTTTGCTGGAAAAGTAGCTCGAGAGATTTTTTCTTCTCCGTCCTTCGGCTTCATACAGCGTTGTTTCAACTACATTCTGAATAGCTTCCCAAAGTAGAGAAGATTGCATACCCGAGGCGAGTAAAACACAAACATTCGTTATCAGCACAATTTGTAGGTTCCGGTCTTTTATCGGAGTGCCTTGCAAGGGGTGAAGGGTTGAACTTTCGTCGAAGATGCCACCATCCAGACGGCCCGAGATCCTGAGCGTTACTCACTCTCACACACTTTACAGGAACTATGAAGGGTTCTGAAGAGTCTGTAATGAACGGCAGATGAATTTCAATATAGTAATTGGAGTGGGTGAATGAAGGAGGACAACGGGACCACGGCTTGGGAATAGAGGGAGGTGAGATGAGAGTAGCAAAAAACGAGAATGGGCTGCTCTCTTCTTAATTCAGCCGGGTGGGTTGTGATATTGCGAAACGGGGCGTGTTATGTAAGATGGCAACGACGGAGACAGCGCGGCGTCGGCCTCGAAGAAGAGGACGACAACGAACATCCCTATGGGGTCGACTATCGCATATTCTAGTGATGTTCATCGATCAGACGCCGATTAGTGAAGTTTCTTCTTAGTGTCTCTTCGGGTCTCACAACTTAAATGAAGATGACACGCACCCAGGGGACTTCTCCATGAGACACTCTACTAGGCCCGAGACTCTTCTCTATTCACCTTCTCTCTCAGAGTTTCTCCAACTCAGCGAAACCTTATCGTTGCTTTTGCTCGCGCTCTCCTTCCCGTTGTGGAATGCTCCTCGATAGGGAATGACGATTCGATGGAGCCATTTTCCACTCCGATCATCACCTTAATAAACGTTTCAGCAGTCTTGCTCTGAAACTGCGGAAAAGTTGGTTTGGTCAATCAGCTCGAAGAGATTTCTGACAGACTTCGATGGTCAGGTCACGACATAATGGAAATTTGAAACAATTTCGCAAAGTTTTGCAAAAACCTCCTACTCGGAAGCACCTACTCATTATCTGTACAAGACGAATGCTGCTACGAACGTAGCGTCAGCCGGCGTGCTATTAGTGGATTCTGGATGAACTTATACAAGATGGAGTGCCGACGCTGTTCAGAGGACGCACGAACCGACGAACCTTGTTGATAGAGGTGCTGGCCGGAACGGCTGTGATGATCGAGGCGGGCGGTGCCGCTCCCGCCCAAAGCACAACATGCGGCGGTAGCAGCAGCAGCAGCGGCCGCAAGTAGCGACAGCGAGAAGCGAACTCTGAAGTTTGCCTGTTCATGGCAAACGCATTCATCCTCCCGCCACAAACTCGCGTCGCTCGCTCTTCACCAAGCTCTCTCGTTTGCGTCTGCTCGTCCTTCTTCCTCTGGTCGAGGCGAACGAACGACCGAGCGCGCGAAACCTGGAATGGCAATGTTCACACAATGGGGACTCGGGCCAGTTAAGAAAAGGCCTTGATTAAGGGCGGGCGGACAGAAAAAGAGGGGGCAAAGCGGCATCGCGCGAGAGAATGAAGATACTTGGATCCACCTGTTCGTTTATGCTTTGAAAATGAATGCACCGGAAGAGCGTATAAGCGTCTGAACTCAGCGGCTAGTGAGCGCAAGGATCCCTCCACGCGCGTTCCTTCTAACGGAGGCGGCACGACGAGATTCCGTTCCCGAAGAGAAAAGCCTGCGGCTGCTACCGTTAAAAATATCTTCCGAAGAAAACGAGCGTTTAGCGCGCTCTCCCGAGGACCTTTTGAGCGATCGCGGAGAGCTAGGTTCGCTCGCGAGGGTGACGCATGATTCGCGGTGACGCAGCGTTCAAACTTTTCCCGCCGTCACGGCTGCTTCGAGTGATGGGAAGAAAACATTGAATCATCGCGCATTGTCGGCGAACACATTCACTCCGTAAAAGATAAAAATTCGCGTCGAATAATTTAAGTGGTTCTGACGTTGTCAAAACGCGAAGTTTTTTAATCATGTCTTCAATACAAAGTGGTGCTCCTCCGTCCAGGCTTCGACGAGCTAAAAGGAGTCGATCCTTCCTTTAGCTTTTGTTCAAATTTTGCCAACGTCTAATCCTCAAACCTGTCTCAACAGATCATTCTCGGGGAACGTTTTCTCTGCTTCGCGAGAAGGAGTGCGACGAGGTAGAGGAGGAGGAGGAGGACGACGACGAGAGGATCGTAGAGAATAAACGAGTGCGAGGCTAGCAAAGCTTGCGCCAACGAGAAGACCGAGCGAGGAATTAATTTATTCGGGTGGATCATCCAAGTTGAAGCAAGACGGAAGAGGAGTAAAAGCAGACCATGAGGAAGGATAACTCGTACGACGATGAGAGGGAGGCGAGGAAGGAAGTGAGAGAAGAGTCTCGAAGCCGTTTTTGAGCGAGGCAAGAACTATTTTGCATACAGCTAGACTTGACTCGACTCATCTTGCACTTAAGCAAAACGGCAGGGAGTGCGCCCTTGGCTCGGCCGCTCCAAACCAGCTTGATACTTCAAGTACCACCACCACCATCATCCGTTCAATCCGGTTATCGCTAGATAGACTTCCTAAAACGTGACGGGCCAAAGCTGAGGTTGCGTTTCCTCATTCACGAAGAGTTCGGTCGCTTTGAAAGCAGGCCGCAAGCATGGCAGACGCAACCTTGAGATAAGCTTTAGGCAAGAAGCTCGTCGGGAGCCCCAAGAGCCCACATCGACGAGTTGCAGAAGTTACACGAATAGAGTAACATCAGACACCTCACGATTAGATCTTCGCACAACTTTGCGGAGTAACTTGATAACGATCGAATAGGACGCAGCGGAAGAAGGAGGCGATGACGACGACGGGGGCCAAGTTAGCTCTGAATGCGAACTCACAGCTGTGTCGATAGCAAAGGACCACCTGCCGATCGCGCTGACGAACTCAGCCCGGTCGGCAGGAAAGGCCCAGTGGGCAGCCGAGCGAGAAAGAAGAAAAGAACAGACCTCGAGCAAAGTTATCCCAGAGCTAGGAGTAAAGGAAACTGAAGGAGGGAGAATGCTCTTTCTTTTTTATGTCTCGCACAAATATCTTGATGTGCAGACGCTGCATGGTGTAACTTGTATCGCCAGATATCGTCATACTTTTATACTTCTTTTCTTTGCCCACTCCCTTGATCGGCGGTGGAAGAGTCATCCCGCTCCTCTCGACGATTTTTAAGCTTCGAGCAGCTGCTTCGAGGACAAGCGAGAAACTTCAAACAAGCATCGAAGCTCGAATAACAAGAAGCTCCTCAGAAAAACATGAGGGTGTAGACAAGAACAAACTTCGTGTTACCGACTTTATAGCTGAACTGAGAGATCAGACGGGAAAACGAGAGTCTGGGCGAGCGGTCGGTCAAGCGAGAAAAGCCAGTTGCCAGCAAACTACTAGTTGGATGTTTGATAGCGAACAGGTTCTGCGTAACTACGTAAAGGATCAGTATGATAGATCGTCCGAAGTTCTTGGTCGTCGTAAACTGCGGAAAGAAAAAACGTATACGTGAACCGAGCCTGAAAGCTGCGCTTCAAGGATAACGGAGTGCAACCAATCGCTGGGGAATCCGACGCTCAGATTACGTTTTCTGAGAGCACCGATTGATTTCATCGATCTGAACTTTGAGATCGGCTTTCTCCGATTTCGAGCAGTGATCTCGTGATCCCTAAGATTCGCTATCGGATAATTGTCATCATTGTGCTTCTTGGCGGACATGAAAAGGGGGCGGGGGCAGAACAGGGGGAGAAGGGATTGCCGTTCTTAGCTCAGGAAGAAGACAGAGATGGTTTGAGCAAACAAGCGACAGGCATCCAGAGTAGTCGACAAGGAGGTTCTTTCAGATGTCGGCTGAGATGACTGGTTGGTTGCTAGAGTAAATTTCGCTGGCTTCTTCCCCAACACGTCAGCAGCCTCCGCCTCAAGAGAAAACCAAGGGCGTCGGCATCGGCAATGAAAAGAAAACAAACGTTATTACGAACGGCGTGACGGCCGCCCCGCTCTCCGTGGCGGCTGGATGGAGAACAACTCGGTGTTGATTTAATTTACCTGCAGCATTACCAGTCTACCATCGGAGGTGTATGTCGGCTTGAGCGCGACTGTGCACCACCGAGGGAATCGTGGGTCCGTACGGGAGGAATAGGGGGGAGAGAGGAGTTGGGACTCGAGGGAAATCCACACATGTCGGACGGAATTAACCAGAGCTGCTCGCACGAAAGGAGCTGCCGACTCGGCACGACCACCGTTGCTACCGTCGGCAGTGCCGTCGTCGCCGCCGCCGCAGTTCTATCGGGGACGAAAAGAGCTGGGCAAGAACAACTAATGAGTTGCTTTGCAATGAGGACCCACGACGGATGCTTCCCCCCTTCTTTCCCCGTCTTCAACGCTCTTCCTTCAATCTGCTGCTTCTTCTTCCCCTTTCCGCAGTTTCTCGCGGCAAAACGGGGCACACCTAGTTTGCGATCGGTTCGCTTTCCGTTTCTCGAAAATTTTCCATTTCCCGATTGCAGAGTAGGGGCCGACGGGTTCGTCAATCGGAGAATTCAGTTCTCCGTGCATCTGTCTGTCTGTCTGTTCGTCTCTGCATTTGAATTCGATCCGACGTCTATTCATCTGAGTCTGCCGTTCTCGTGCCGAGAACGCTTATTTGTTGATGTTTCGTGTTGCTGGCTCGAACCGCCGAAATTCCTCCTTCGCGCCTTCTATTTTAACAGTTGGTCTTGTTTTCCTTCCAGAACCCAAGGGCTATTCCCCGCCAAGGATCTTCGAGTCTGAGCTCCGTGAAAAGATCCAAGAAGATGCAACGCTACGCTTTCCCTGCGTCGCAAGCGGACATCCGGCACCGACGTACAATTGGTATCGCGTCATGCCTCAGAGCGGTCAGAAAATTCCTCTGAACACTCACTGGAACACCGGAGGGACGCTGGTATTGACGCGGGTGGCCCTTGGTGACAGCGGGAAGTATGTTTGTGTCGCCAACAATACGATGGGCCAAGACCGCGCTGAGAGGGATGTTATCGTCACAGGTGAGTTTTGTGTTTTTTCTTTTTCCCTTCGAAGACAACAGAACAGCTGTAGGTACATGGAACGCAATCGAGTGCAGCGGGAACTCGGATAACTGAACTCAGCTCGTGGAACTTGCAACCGCAACTGCAAGCGGGACAGACAGCGGTAGGAAAACAATACAACAAAGCGTCTCTCGGCCGCTCAACTCTCTGAAGACATCTGAGACGAAAGCTCGATTGCGACACTGGGTTGGGACGCGGGTTGCGACAGGAGCAATAAATGTCCACCGATGGTACCGCCCCGCTGTCTTTCGGACCGTCTCGATGGCGGTCGTCGCCTACGCTCCGGTCCCTAACCCGGGCCTGGCGCTGGGGTCCCCATGGTAGTTCTCCGCTGTGGTTTCGACTAACCGAGCGGAGGGAGCTATCCGGTGACGAACCTCGAGAAAGCATCACGCAATTTTTGTGCGACCGACGCCGCTTCGAACAAACGAAAGTCAATCCAAAATCAATGGCTTGAAGTAAGTGACCGAGTATTTAGCCGAGCAACCGGATTCCCAAAGGGCCCTCGGAGTTCGTTTTTTGATTCTTTTCTTTTTTGTCTCCTCCCCACCCACTTTACCATCTATCCGTTTGTTCGTTCGTTCGTTCGTTCAGTCAGTCATCCATTCGGTCACTCACTCGGTCGAGAAGCGAGCGTCGCATCAATAAATCTCTGTGGTTCAACCGAGTTGAAGCGACTCCCTGCAACTCAATCGACTCGAATCGGTCCGAAAGCGCTTGTCATAAAAACCATGCGCCAACATTATGGTGGTAAAAAGATACAAGCATTCGATGACGATGAAGCCGCAATCGCGTCGGCTGGAAATCGCTTTCGTTCCTTTGTTCTCCAGCGACGTCGAACAATCTGGCTATCGGCGTGCACGTGGCCCGCGAAGTCACTAAACCGGACATGGTCCGGAAACGTTTCCCTCTCCCTCGGCAGTCTTCCAAATCCCTTTGGATTGCGTTGAGATCTCATGTCATGAGTGCTTCCGCGGATATCGAACTTTTGGGATTCGTGACAGAACGTGGTCATACTCGACTTTGTCAGATTCAGGTTTTCGTTCTTTTTTTTCTGTTTGAACTCATCAACCGCTTTGACGACAACCGTGTGAGTGTTGAGTCCTCATGATCCGATTATGCACACTTAGTCACTCCGCTCGCCCTCTTGCCACGTAGCCTGTTGTACGTCGGTTCAAGGATCGGAGGAGAAGGTCAGAATGTGAGCTTTGTGAATTTGCAGGAGGGGCCGGAAGGAAATATTTCAAGTATTTAACGACAAACTGTGAACGAGGGGATGTGGCGCCGGCTAATGACACGATCTCTAAATATTTGCACCCGCTATAGGAAGAGAGGCTGAAGAGGGTCCTTCTACCTCCGGGAAGATGAGCTCGCTCGCGTCGCAAGGGAGGAATAACCAGAGGAGGACAAGGAGCAGGAGAGACCAACCAGGGAAAAACGTCGGAGGACAGCACGGGGCGACTGAGGATGGAGTCCCTTTCGAAGTGCATTTTGAGAACATTATCGCCTGTTTGAGAGAATTCCGGACCGAAGTCGAGGATCGGCAGAGTTCCACGAGATCATCGCCACGACGCTGCTGTTGACCTCCGAAAGGTCGAGAGTGCAGTGGGGAACAGAGACAACGAGGTTGACCGATAGCGAGAGGTTCGGTTTTTCGTATTCGACTTCTTTCATTTTGTTTGGGACGTCTGAGAAAGATTGAACGAATCTTCTGTCTCTGTTTGCCGTCTCGTAGACGACAACGAGATCGAAACGGATAGAGTGCGAACAAGGACAAGCTGGATACAGTACAGGAGTGAGAGATAGCCAGTGGCCCTTCATAAATTCTCATTTCGGCTCCCGGGATTGGTATCAAACAGGCACCCGGACTCCTGATCGCGAAAGGAGTCGAAAAGTTGTCCATCCGAAAGGAACAAGACAACGCTTCGATTCGAAGAGAATCTAAAGTTGCCGGCCGTGTCTTTGTTCCTCTGTTTGGTCTTGCCTCCTTTTCTCTTGATTTCCTCGAACTCTACCCTCCTGTCTCTCCAGCTGCTCACTTGACATGGACCTTGGAAAAACAGAACGAACTTTGAGGTCTGTGCTAGCCTTGGTCGAGCCAAAACGCAGAGGCTTGAAACATTTCGGCTGAGTGAGTGAGAGCAATTGATCCTGGCGCCGCCGTCGCTGCTGCCGGTCAACCACGTTTGTTGTATGGATCCCTCTTGCCTCACCCCCGGTACCCCTTTGAGTCCGATTCTATCAGCTTTCCTCACGGAGCTCCTCTCTCATACTTTCTGAGGGCTATCGAACCTCTACCGAGAGGCCACTCCGGCCGCAATCAAAAAGCGAAAGTCTTTTGGGATCGATACTTTCCTCTTTTGGCGGCGCGCCCTGACCGTGCCGCCATCCATTCATTCATTCGTTCATCGACTGACGAATGGATGGATGGATGGATAAAAGGATAGATATGATACACGGAGACAACAACAATTGACAGTCAGGTGGATTGATAGTGAAATTGGATGTGAATCGATCGATCGATCGGTTCGTCGATCGATGAATGAACGGGCGGGCGGGCGGGCGAATGATAGAACGAGAGGATGCTGTTATGACGCTTTCGGATGCATGGCTTTATAGCGACGAGACAGTTCACCCCAATAATAGATGTTGTGTGAGAGTGGGCGGACCCCTTGCCAGAGTGCTGAGAACGCCCTGGCTCTTCCCTTTCGGGGTCTCGGTGGACAACGATTGACTACGTCGTCGACGTCAACGACAACGGCAACGATGAGGGTATGTGTCATAAAACAACGACCACGAGAACACCTGTCCGAGTGTCGGTACTTTCGCAAGGTGGCCGGTTGGTCCGCCCGGCCTCCCCTGCGACGAAGCGCCACTATGTCGGTCGCTTCCTACTCCATTTTCCCTGCTATTCTTCGGTGAAACTGTGTGATGGCCCTTCTTCTTTTCCGACGAGGCTTCGATGTCATTACGAGCGAACGACGACAGCAGCGGCGGCGGCGGCTGCTGCTGCTGCCTAGGGTAATTCCGTACTATTATGGCATTTAGCTTGATCCACCTGGCATCTGGCATAAGAGACGGGGAGAGAGTGGCTCGAAAAAACCAGGAGGAGAAGGAGGGCTCCAAGCAGGAAAGCTCCGGCAAACGAGAGTAGAACGAGCGCGAGAGCGAGAAGGGCTATTGACTCACTAAGCGTCTGGCGTATTACGTCAGGAGGCTCAGGAAAAAACGCACTTGCTGCTTGATATCTCTTTCTTTCTTCGTCTTGCATAAAGCTCCAAGATGTCACTCGACTCGGAAACGAGATCGTTACGCTCGAGGTCAGGGCGAGGATCCTGACGCGATTCCCGCAAAGAACGAATCAAAACACGAACAATTGAGTTATTCGACTCCGAGGGTTTTCTTCGGCGTCCGCGGACCTTCGCGGCCTCCCTCTCTTTTTTTTTTCTTTTTGAGAAGCCGGAAAATGAAACACTCCGCGTCGTGGGGACCCGGTCTGTGAGTTTCTTTCGCTGCCAAACCCTGTTTGCGCGCCTTTTTCTCGGAAAGTGCCTGTGGCTCTCTCTCTCGCTCTTCGTTTCTTTCTTCCTCTCAAAGATTGGGTGGTCAAAGTGGATGCCACGTCCGAGAAGAGGATCCGCCCCATGAGGCAAAATGTTTTCGTTAGAAGACTCATCAAAGTCGCGGCTCTTGTTCAAGGGGCGTGGAGAGGCGTATGGAAATAAGAGGCGAGGAAGATAAAACAGTGACAAAGGAGGGAGGAAAAAGACTTCCGAGCGATCGTCCGGGCGCCAGCGGAGACGACCAGCTTACATCGGCATAATGTAGTATTTTATTCTGGGTCACAGAGTTTTGGCCTCGGCCGCCGCGGAAACCTTTCTAGAAGCGTCTTCGCCCGAAAGACGGGGAATGCGCAGCGGACAATCGTGGGATTTCGCTTTTCCACCTTTCTCAACTCACGCGAATTCGCTCCTGTTCTCGGTTGAGTCGATCCCAGACTCATCGGAAACCGTTCGTTCTGAGACAAAACGCGGCTTCTTTCCCATGTGAGGAACCCTGAAATCCAGTCGGAATTCAGATCCCTCCATACTTAAGTCGATGATGATTCGGTGAATTCGAGGCACGCGTTTAGCTTTTGGACGTGGCGCACGTCGGCGCCTGTCTTTTCTGAGTTGAGGCCTTGGCAGCGGAGCGACATCATGCTTTGCATATCTTTCTCTTATCGTTCTGCTCTTCGACTCTTCTTCTGACTATCTTTTCTACGTCGACGACTCCACCGTACGTGGCGCGATTAGCTGTTGATCCAACTCCCGAGCGAATCTTGAATGTGCGTTCTCCTTTTTCGTCCTGTTCTATCTGCACGGTCCCTTCTGTTTCGCTCATAATCCCAGATCTTCGGATCCGGCTGACTGAGTATAGCGCTCTTCCGACCCTGGATCCCCTGCCCGCCCTTCGAACGGAAAGCAAAGCGAGTGCTCTTGTCCTTCGACGCTCATCCTTTGCCGTTCAGTCGTTCTTCGGTTCCTTGTACACTTGCTAGCGGCCATGTTGTAGCGAAGACGACAGCGGCGCGGCGGCAGAAGCTCTGCAGCGATCTGAACAAGTGGCGCAATTATTGCCAGATCGCTCGAAGCTCGGTGGGACTTAAACGTCAGGCCGAGGATCTTTCCTTCTCGACCGCTCGACCCCTTCCCCGAGCGACTCAAACTCCGACCGTTTTCGACTTGACTTGAGTCGATCGTCGTCGTCGACGATGACTTTGACGGCCACGACGTCGACGACGACCTCAGGAAAAAGAGGAAATCCAAGACTGTCTGGCCTGTTGAACTCGAATCCAAAAATCGAACAAAATCAAAGAGGACGATGGCGGCGAATCAAAATTCTCAGCCAAGAGCCGAACGCGTAGTTCGACAAGTGAGGTTCGAGTGTTCGATTCATCTCCCTCTCTTTTCATGCCCCATAATTCCCGTTCCGAAGACTCTTCCACTCGTCGTCTTCCGCCAGCCGGCGTCGTCGTCCTTTTCCCCTGGTGTCGTTTGCAACCCCTCGTTGCCCTTACCTCTCACGCCTCCGTTTTTACCTCTCGCCGAGCGCTTCGAGGCCCTCGTCGTTGTCAATCTTTTCGTCTGTCGTTGTTTCGGTCGTCGCGTCCATCGGTCCGTGCGCTCGTTCGTTCGTTGGTTGTGATTGCCGTCTCTCCTCTTGACGGACGTCGCTTTTGAAATGTTTTCGAGTGGCCCTCTTCCCTTGTTCGGAAGTGATCTCCATTTTTTCTGTCTCGCTGCGGCCGTCGAAGACTCAAGGTACTCAAGTCTATCTCTGTCTATGGCAAGGTCACGGAACGCGCGACTTTTCGTCATTTTTTTCCCTCCCCCATCCTCTCTCTGCAGAGTGTCTCCCACGTCGTCGCGATGTATTCGTTCGATTCGAACGTCGACTGAGTCCTCGAAGACCTCGAGCTCGAGTGCTTCACTGAGGATATCGTGTCCAACCTCGTCGTCTCCGTCCTCCTCTCCCCCTGCTTGCCTGCCCCCCACCCCAAGCCCCGAAATGGGGAGATAGAGTTTCCACTCCTTGCGCTGCTATTCAAGCCCTCCGCCGTTCCTTTGCACGGTCGTTCACTGCCTCAGCAGAGTGAAATACCCTTTGAATTCTTTGAAAGGTCTCCTGCGCAAATTTTCAATCGCTCGCTCGCTCGGACCAAGTAGGCGGACGCTCGGCTGACGACGGCTTGGTCTCGGTGGCTCTGTCAGCCGCTCAGCCGGCGTGGCGGGTCAATGACGGGAGCGGCATCGTCGTCGTCCGTCGACTCAATTTAATTTTCAACTCGACCCGATTCGAATGGAGGGCTGCGGATTCAATGGATCGTCGTCGACAGACGGGCCATCAATTCGTCGACCCGTCAATCCATAACGCTTCGTCGCGCACTCAATCACCAATCACTCAATTCATCGATGAATGAATCACTCCAACCGTAGGAGCTCGAGTCCGAGTTTCCTGTCGACACATTCCTTTTGAGTCGCTTCCAACGATCCCCTGCTTAAATGAAGGAGTCGGATCCGAAAGTACCTCCGAGTAGGCGAGCTTCAAGAGCTTTCAGGAAAAAGCAGACCTTCTCATCCTTCTTTGTCGCTCTCAACGCTCGTGTGCGTTCATTTGCTTTTCGAGCTGCAGCGTCTTTTCTTGGTGCGGTCAGCCGTGCCGTTCACCGCCGGTTTTTCCGCTTCTCTGTCACTCGAGAAGAATCGCTAGTCCAAGACAAGGAAGAGGAATAAGGACAGAAACACTCGAAACTGAATTCCCTCTACAACCTTCAAGGAATTACGCTCATAGTTCACAGTTGTTCGAGCCACTCATGGCACCACATGAACGAATCGACTTACCCAACAGCAGCAGCAGGTTGCACCACGAAGGCAGGCATACAGGTTCGTTCGTTTCCTCCGGAGCAAGCGGTCATGCACCCACCTGCTCTTCCTCTGTCGGCTCTCATTTCGGGTCTGTTTCTCCCTCCGTGGCCATTGGTTCACCGTTGGCTCGGGGAATTGCAACAGCTGCAACGCATTGCGGCTGCTTGTGGGATTTGGAGAAGGAAAGACAACCAGCGAAAGTTAGAAGGGGGCCGAGGAAGGAACGAACGAACGGCCCGCTAGCTGAGATGTAGCAACGAGGGAAGCGAACAGTGAAAGATAGAAAGAGCCTATTGCGTGAACTGATGACCCGGAAAAGATGTATCGCTGTGATTTTTAGAATGAACATGTCATCTGGAGGAGAAACGGAGAAAAGGAAAACGAACTGAAGGTTCTCCTGATGTTCTGTTTCTGAAACGGCCGATTCGCCGCTCTGATTAACGAAACAACGATTTCCCTGGGAAAACTCTCATTGCTTCACCTGAGAGCCATCGAGGGTGAAAGCCGGAATTTCAGAAAAAAGGTCACACGAGCCCTCGAACAAAGTATCTCCGCTGTTTCCAAGATACCGCGAAAAAAATGTGATATACGAAGAGGGAAAGGGCCAGAGAAACCGGAATATACACTGCCCGACAAAATGATAGCACAATGCGAATTTTCGCGATCCCTCCATCTTATGCTGCAGCCAGCCTCTTCTTTAAATGTTCTGCCTGTTACTACTCCAGTAGGGAGCTTCACGCTCAATTTTTATCCGTCTGAAAGCTCCTGCTCAATTTTTATCCAAAAAAAAACGATTTTTTCACGGCGACAAAAAGATAGCACATTTATTGAAAACTGCAGAATCGGAGCTCAAAGAAGTCTGGATCGCTCTCTCAGTACCGTGTGGAGCCACCATGGGCCTCTAGCACTGCGACCATGCGGTTGGGAAGTGACTGGAACAGCTTTCTTATGTAATTTTGAGGAAGATTCGCCCATTCTTGCGTTATAGCGTCTTTGAGCTCATCAATCGATGAAAACTGCCGATTCTCTCGATAGACTGCCCGAGACAGCTGTCCCCACACATTTTCGATAATATTCAAGTCGGGTGACCTCGCGGGCCACTTGAGACAGGCGATTTTTTTCTTCGCGAAGTAGGTTTTCACTTTTCCTGCCGTATGTACGGCGGCATTATCTTGCTGAAATATGAACGGACGAGATGGAAATGCATCTTCATCGGGTTTTCTGAACGGGCGTAGCTGCGGTTTGATGATTTTCAAATAGCCCATGGCGTCCATGCGGCCTGGGACGAAGATGATGTCCGTCTTTCGATCGTAGCCAATACCAGCCCATACCATGACTCCACCACCACCCATTTGACGTCTGGAGGCGCATCTTTCTCCTTTTCTTAAGTCATGTAAATAGTACGAGAAGCCATCGGGACCATCTAAGGTGAATCTTTTCTCATCGGAGAACAAAACACTGTACCACGCGGCACTCCATCGAACATGCTTGCGAGCGAACTCTAATCGATTGAGCTTGTGGATGGGTGTGAGGGCCGGACACCTCCGCAACTTCTTTCTTTTCAAGTGTTGAGCACTCTTGAGCTCCCTTTGCACCGTCCGCACACTGCACGACACTCCGGTGGCAAGCGCGATCCCTTTAGCCGACCGAGAACTGTTCGATGCGACCCGAAGCAGTGTTCTTCGTTGTCTTGTGGTGATTGCACTCGGACGTCCTGAACTCTTCTTCTTCCCATAGACCTCGGGGTCAGCCAAGAAGTTGCTGATAACTTTCCGGCTGCGACCCGTCACTCGAGAAATCTCGGTTTGTGACTTTTTCTGGCCATCTAATCGAGAAATCACAATTTTTTCACTCTCGGTCAGAGTCTTGCCTCGACCCATGATGGAACGAGGATGAAAACGAAGTGAAAAGGCTTGTCGACATTGTCGACTGTGACAGTGTATTTCCGAAGCAACTTCGTTGTCATACGGCCCAATGGTAGCGTTCCAACCGGGAAAAACCACAGATGTGCTATCATTTTGTCGTCCCGAAAAATTGATTTTTTCAAAAAAAAATCCAGAATCTCGGCCTGGGATTGATGAAAATTGAACTCTGAACTCTACATTAGGAATGGCTTCGGTCCTGGGAGGAAATTCAGGGAAATTCTCTAAGAAACTCAATTTTTTCAGCAAAAAACCAATTGTGCTATCATTTTGTCGGGCAGTGTAGTTCTGGATTGTGTCTTGTTAGGCGAAAGTGTCATCAGGTTCAGACATTCACTTTTGAATCTTACTTCCAGCCCCTCTCCGAGCCGAGATCCTGCCCCGGAAGCTGACTGTGCGCTCAGGAGACGACGTGACGGTCAACTGCACACACCGAGGAGGGCCCGTTCGCGAAGTCCGATGGCTCAAGGACAACAAAGCTTTACAGAACGATCATCGCGTTCGACTTCTCGGACGTCTGGTGCTTCACATCAGCTCGTTCCGGAGTGCCGACACCGGCATGTATCAATGTTTCGTGAACAACGAGGAGGATTCGGCGCAAGGGCACGCCTACTTGCGCATAGAAGGTACGATGAGCTATCTCGTGATTGGAAAAGTTTCTCTGAAATTGTTTACGCAGGAGAAAAGTCAGAACAGCGGCAAGAGAAATGCTTGGCAACGAGATCACTTTCTGCTTCAAGCGAGCCTCCGGTCCTGAGCTCCGGTTAATTGAAGCTTGAGGTCGTTGTCGTCGTCCAAGTCGGCTGCGTCGATGTTGAGAGAACTCTCAAATTGCCATTAGAGCCTATCTATCCGCCACGCGAGCCACTTATGCGCCAAGACAAAACAAAGCCGACAAAGATGATGTGGGAACGAGATTTTAAGTTTCTTGGAAAAGTTCAACAAAAGGCAGTTCCTCCTGCTCCTCTCAGGAACTCGGCCACAACAAAATTGAATATTCGATCTTTGAACACGCGGATCTCGAGGGCTCTTCTGTAGATTCAGAGATAGCTTCCAACGACTGGCGATTCAGATAACAAGGATAATTTGGACAGCTAATGAAATTGAGAAATCATCCATCGTGGCCAACTACAACTTGTGTGGTCGGTCGCTAGCCTGACCGATGGCTGGTTGGCAGACTCTCCGAGTCGATGGAGTGGTCCTAATGAGACAGAGAAAGCGTTTCGCACTCTTTCGGATCCAAGCGATTGATTGCAGTTAGCATTCGATTCCGCCCAAACGCGCTCACTTCAGCCGTTCTCGCTCGCCCGGATAGAGATCAGAGGACTTTCGCATTGAAAATATTGAACGCGGCCAAACTAGATGCAGTAGTGCAACCGGGCCACGCGGCTGCGTTTGAAAATTGTGTAAGCGCCCTCAGTCAGAGCGTTTGCTTCATAAACTTTCTCCATGAATGTCCGCAGGAATCGTCGACTTGGAAATGTGTATTGCTTTCGTTCTGGACGGGAAATTCCACTGACTGACTGACTCAGCATAACTCGTTCGTTTCTTCTTTTCTCTCTCTGCAGAAATCCATCCGACCATCCGAGAAAAGTTCATCGGTGGAAAATACAAGCCGAGAAGTGAGATCTCTCTGAAATGCCAAGCGACGGGTTCGCCTCTGCCTCAACTGTCGTGGCTGTTGGACGGTAATCCTTTGCCGGAAACTAGGGACATCAACCAGGGTGATTTCGTTCAGCCCGACGGAGCTTTAGTAGTCAGCTTCGTCAACATCACTTCAATGAAAGTAGAGTACGGAGGAGACTACACTTGCATGGTGGGTTCAAAGTCGACGCCGAAATTTCGCCTTCGCTCTGTTGGTCCCAAGGTTTCGAACCGATGACGTTTCAGGCAACAAACGACGTCGGAACGGCGATTCATACGCAACGCATCAACGTCGAAGGAGATCCCTACATTCGACCCATGAAAGATTTGACCGTGGTCGCTGGCAAGGAACTCAATATCAAGTGCCCCGCAGCGGGGGACGTTGCGTCGATGTTCATCAAGAAAGGTATCGTGTCCTGTCGTTTGGGGACCTTCAGGTCGAATGGACCAGAAAACAAAGATCGAAGAATCATCCGTTTTGGAGCAACAGCGGGGCTCTCATTGGCGCCTCGAGTGAAAAGTTCAGCGCAGGAAAGAAAACCTGAGAAGCGGCAGACAATGGCTGTAGTCCAAGTGGCTTTTATGGAGCGACAGTTTCTTCCTCGGCTTGTTGTGTTGTGGTGTTCTTTTGAACAGACGTACGCACAGACCGACAAGCGGACGCAAAAAAAAACGACTGGGCGGGCGGAAGGGCAGTCGCGCAAGCACTCGGCGGGTCGCTCGGAGCTCCTTTTCTTTTTCACCGAGCTGCAAGTTAAATTGCAAAGTTTTGTCAGACGCCTGTTTGTGCCGCACTCTACAGCAGTGCGTCGAGAAAGTGAGTTTTACTATTTCGTCTGGTTCTGTGATATTCCACAATGAGCACGACTGCGCGGACGGAACAGTTGACGATCCTGATTGGTTTCATAATTCTCAAAGTTTCGATTTCGGAGCCAGTCGTGAGTTTTAGCACCCCCAGAGGATGTTTTTCAGGGAATCTTCCCTATACCAAACCGTAAGAGTGTTCGTCTTGGGTTGAGAACAGGATATTTTTGGAAGTGAAATTTCTCTGGACATCTCCAGAAGTTCTTGTTGCGGCCAAACAATGAATTTTCGCATCAAAGAGGCTTTTCCTGAGCGGCTCTTGTTGGGAAATTCTTGTGAGCAAAACAGGGATCGCTGCGGGCGGAGTACGACGGGACTCTTCTAATACTCGGCTCGGTGTTCCGTGCGTTGATCGTCGGCATCATTTCGTCCGATGCATCGTCTTCACAGCATGGACACTGGACGACAAGTTTGCGACCCACTCACGGGATGCAGAGGCCACTTATCATGCCGCTTGCTCAAGCGTGGTTATTGGCACTCAACTCATCCCACCGCCGGCCATGAATGTTGTATCTCATCCGTAATGATGCAGGGAGCGATATCCCTGACTGAGATATCGCGAGCCGAGGTCCACATCGCCTCGCCTCGCTTGGGTATGCCCGAGCTTTGCCTCCACAGCACCTGATCTGAGCGGATCAGCGACATTCCTCCCTCGTGCAATTAGAAAAACTTCCGCCGAACTCTGCCATCCGTCAAATTGACCCGAGTTTTCGAACATTCTGGATGTGCACGTCAGAGAAGCTTCGAACAAATGAATTTCCTGGGGCACTTTTTCTAATATTCGATGCTAAAAACAGTCGATAAGCTCATTAAGAGCCAGGTCCCCGGATTCGTCGAGTGTTTTTGATATTTTTTGAGCGGTCGGCAATTCACTTCTGAGAGCGGCGGGTGAGAGATGATTCCCCGACCGCTATCGTGGCAGTCATTTGCACTCAAGGTCGCTGAGCGGCAGAAATTTTCAGCTTTGGTTTCATCCACTTACAGATAATCGGCTCATATCGAGAGAGCCCCGTTATGGATTAGCGGAGGATCGGAGCAGTTTATCGATCCACGAAGCGAGAAAAGATGACGCCGGAGTTTATACTTGCATCGCTAAGGGCTACAACTTGAAAAACGCCACCCGGAGCGTCATGATCACCGTCGTCTGTGAGTATTCCCCTAAAACCATCGTTCTTTGGATTGCTTTTCGATAATCCGAATCGGAAACAATCGTTTCCGACTCGGTTCCCTCCATCGGTGAATTTTCCGACCTTCACCTCGAGCGAATCAATCGTTCACGTATGTTTTCAACACAATTTCTGTTTGCTCGCGGAAGTCATGGTCGGATAACATAGAGAGAAGGAGGGTTAGAGTAAGATAAACGAGACGGAGGAAGTGAATTCGGAGCTCCAAACTTGGGTCCCCGTCGCCTTCGATTTGCCTGAATTCTGCTCGACGGTCTTCAACACGGTGAACCTTGTCATTCGTTGTCTCTGATTCGTCGGATGCTTCGTCTTTCTGTGTGTCTCTCAACCTATGGGCCGGTCAGCAAGGCAACCAACCGACCAAAAGCCATTGTGATAGTAAACGGAGTACCACCAATGAGACGTGGAAAAAACAGGGCGGAAAAAAGGAAAAGACATCCGAGCAACAACAATGGGCTAGCTGCTAGCCAAGACATCCTCAATGGCTTGACTGCGTCCTGAGAGGCAGATGTTGCCGTGTCTTTTTCGTGTCCGAAACTGCTGCTGTGATTCGTCGCCTGCCCGCGCTCTTCACCCACTCGCTCGCCTGTCCCTTGGTCCATCTGTTCGTCCATCCATCCATCCGTCCATCTGTCTTTCGGCTCGCTCTCGCGCCGACCGGGCCGAACAATAGACCAAACAGGCACCGCACTGAGGGTGGGGACGGCACCAGCAGCGAGGACGGACGCAACGACGGGATGTCCCTTCTAACTTCCGGTCGCTCTTTACAGCGGCTCCTCAAATTTCTCCGATCGTTTTCTCGGATAAAATCCACGAGGGCATGAGGGCGATGGCGTCTTGCAACATCATCGATGGAGATCCGCCGATGCGGGTGTCATGGTGGAAGAACGGACAGCCGTTGCATGACGGTCTCGACGCAGGAAACGTCCAGGTCAGCAACCCCTCCGAATACTCATCCTTCCTCACGATCAAGAACGTCACTCGCTCGTACACCGGCAATTATACGTGCGTTGCGAACAACAATGCCGCTGTTTCAAACTTCACTGCCATGCTGCTTGTCAAAGGTAAGACAGTCAGGAGATGGGGAAGGGGGAACACTCGGGGTAAGGAAAAGTGGGACGAAGCGGAAGGAGGGGGAGGGGAAGGGGAACCGACCGATGGGAGAGTTTGGCGGAGGCGGGAAAAAAAGACACGCTAACTGACATTTTGAACTCACACAGCTGACAAACTTGCACGAGAGCCTGCGACCAAACATGAGTGCATGAGTGGCCCTTTAGTGAGTCAGTGGGTTCGTCTGTCCGACCGCCTCCCGGTCAGAGGAGGATGACTTCACTTTGCACATTCTGCCCCTGGGGAGCTTGACAAGCGTTTCTCTACAACGAGTCAACATCCAGACAGCAAGAAAGGGATAGAAGTGTCCAAGCATGAAGTTCAACCGGAGAAGCGAGAAGACAACTTTCGGACACAGTCATAGAGACAATGTTTCTGTTGCAGCTCCTCCACGATGGAAAATTGCTCCCCGAGATATGTCCGCCATCATGTCCACGTCAATAACATTCGACTGCCAAGCCGAAGGAGAGCCCGAGCCCGTCGTTCGGTGGAAATACGCTAAAGGTCAGTTTCTAGGATGAAAGAGAATCTTTTCAAATTGACGAAAGCGGGCCATAGAGCTCTGGCACTTTGTTGTATGAAGCAGGAGTTATCTCTGATCAGGATATCGAACTGGGCTTCTGAAAGAGTTTCAATTTTGAGCTTGGAGCGAGTTTGAAGTCTTGATTGGTGCGATGTTGTGACGCGCTACGCTCGGAACAGAAAAACTATTCGGCGCGAGGCCGGAGCGAGTCTAGTCGAGTCGAGAGGTCCGCAACACGAACAACGTTTGGTGATGAAGTGCGCGTGCTCGAAGAGGCCCACCCGGTGATCAATCTCATCGATTGGAAGGGAAACGGGCTACGACCCGGAGAGAGGGGCGCCGCGCTATGCGTGGGGGCCTTTGAACGGAACGAGGGTCGCGATTAGGGACCAACGGGCTGACAGGGCTTTAGGTAGGAACTCACCGGGACACTCGAAGGGGTTTCCGGGTTTTTTTTTGAAGTCTCAGGGATCTTTGGGGTATTTGGGGTCTTTGAAGAAACTCGGAAGGTATGCGTAGGGGATCTATAAAGGAAAAGGGGCGAGGGCTTAGGTAGGAGAGACGGGAGGGGCTCACAAGACTCCTGAACGAGCCTCATCGTGTGCGGCGTAAACGGGACTTTCGAAAGCACTCCATTAAATTTCTCCGGAAGGATTGCGCCTTCTCGTTCCGCGAGCCGTTTCTTTCCTTCCTTTCTCCCTCTTACTCCACCGGCTCCGATTCTATATTCCGTTCGCTTGTAGTGATGCTGCATAACTCGCTCGCTCGTTTTCTTATCCTTATTGTTCTCTGGTTGCTTCAAACAAGATCCTACGTTTCGCTAAGGAAGGAAGGCGGACATGCGACGCTCTATCTGTTATCGTTCCGATAATGCTATCTGTGGAAATCGGAAATGCTGTTTTAAGCGAGATCCCTCGTGGAGCGGTAGTTGATGGCGTTCGCCGATAGATCCCAGTTGGCCGAGGATCGCACGACTCGCTCGAATCGGGGCGGAATCGTCCTCATCCATATTCAGCTCTGCGTCCTGAATCTCGTCCCTCAGGCCGCCCGTTTCCTCCGAGCCTTCGCCGCCGCGCCGTCGTCGTGGTTGTCCACTCTGTCTACGATTTGGTCGCTCTAGGGCTCGACTGGCTTCTCTCTAAGAGAGAACGCTGAAGCGACGTCATTGCGGAGGCGAACGAAGACAGCGAGGCAGATGGCACACACACAACGCAGATAGAGGAATCTTCCGTTTTCTTTTTTCCTTCGGAAGCGAAGCCCCTGCCACAACTACTCAACTGGATGATGAGTTGGTAGGAGCGAGCAACAACGATGAAACAAGTCAACAAAAAAAACCTAGAAAAGCTTTCAACCGGGCTCAGTTCGCTCCGATCGCTTCCATCCGCGCGATTCTCTCTTCCCACTCCCGTTTTTCTTCTGTTCCAAATCTCGGGAACAGAGATCTGCGTTTCGAGATGGAAACATGAGAGACGAGTTGGAGCAGAACGAAAGAATGAACTGCACTTCGAGACGCCTTCTTTGACTACACGAACAAAACGTCATCGTTTGCACTTGTCCGTCTTTTTGATTCAGACGGATTCCCCGGCATTTTCCAAGAGAATAGTTTTTGCCTTGCCGAGAAACTGTTTCGCAGATTCGCTCCGTTTTTATCCTTCCTTGTCGTAAACTTGGAACACTCAGTATGTTGCTTGCGCCGAATCGTAAGATATTCATGCCTTTTTGTCCAGTCTCCGCAGAATTTTCCCTCTGAGGTCGAACGCGGTAGCTATTAAGAGCGAGTTGCGACATGTGTGCGCAACGTCAGACGTCCAAGCTGCGACATTCCTCAATTCTTCTCCACGATTTTGTTGGCTGACCCTGAGGAAACTGAGCAAACGAGAGATGAGCGCCTCAAGCAACAGCTCGAAGAATCGCTCTCGATTCTTGAGAAAAACGGCGAACGATGCCGAACAACTGTGAGAGCATTTTTGAAACCGACATCATGTCCCTCCTTTCTGCGTGTGCCTTGTTTCCTGCATTCCCTATATTCAAAGGTTCTGAGCGACCTGAGTCTTCCATCTCGGAATGGCTGCGCGGACTCACGCTAACACGCCACCCGTCTTTCGAACAGTTCGATTTAGAATCGAGTTGGGAGTTGGCACACGACGAAGCTCATCATGATGATGAATCCCATATTTTCCGATCTATTCCCGTTGTTCGAGCTCGACGCAGACGCTTCGACCAAACATGTAGTTGTTGGTATTTAAAAATATCGACAAGTTCGCTCGGTTCGCGGATTCCCCATCGATCGTCTTCGCATTGCCAAAGCCCACCAGGGCGTCTTAGCTTGCTCTCAGCGAAATCTATTAAAATAGCACAGCAGATGCGGTCCGAGTAGACCAGTAGACGGATGATCAACCGAGTGAAGTTCAAGTCGGCCACTCGAATATTACCGCCCTCCGCCTCGTCATTTATGCAAGGAAGGAGGGTCAAATATTGAACCATTGTTTTCTTTCTTTTTCTCCTCCTCTTACGAGTCGCGTGATTCCAGTAGTCGAATACTGACGCATTTTTTATTCACACGAGGGTGTACATAGATCCAGTGGTCAAATATTGATTCGGTATCGGAATGTTCCTGCATTCAAATCTCCGGCGATCGGATGTTTCCGATTGTAGGCCAACAGAGGCAACCTGAGCCTCTAGTTCATATTTTTCCTCCCTCGTTGCGTCTTTCTCTTACTTAGTCAGTAAAACTGCACTCCTGCAAAGGAATTCGTTCGAAATTCCCAAAGCGTTCCAATTGCTCAGTTCCGCAGCAACATTACCCATGCTGAATAATCGACACTCGAAAACGCGATTCTTCTGTATATTGGGTCTGCAAGTGTCGTACGACTGGGTGAATCCATGGAACCCTCTCAGGTCTCTTCCTTCCCGTTAGGATTCCTTCCTTCCGTCGTTTCAGTTCCACCTGAGGGGTCGAAATCGTTTCCTCGGCACTATCCTGCTCGTTTCCTGCAACTTTCTCGTGGATCGTGGCAACGGCCCCCACACCCTCGGAACAGACCCGAGATTCGGTTCTACATAAGAGATTGTTTCATTGACGGTGTTTTATTCGAGGCCCGAGCCTTCCACGACGCCTCGCCGCATTCCTCTACCGCGATTTTTGAACTCGAACCGCAGGTCAACGTCTAGCTGAGCCTCGTCGTCTCTCGTATTTCTCCTCGTTTCCAAGTTTCATCATCGTCTCATCCTGATCTGTAGTTTTCAATCGTCCAATGTCGCAGTTAGACGGAGCCGAACGGGGCCATTCCCCTTCCTGAGTTCTCAGCCGCGATTACGACGGCGATGGGAGCATGTGTCGGATTGAAACCTTTGTTTTATCCTTCCCTGAGGGGCTGTTCACTTCACGAGCTTTTTGGAAGGGGCTGTTTTCCCCTTCACCTCTATAAATATCTTTTCTGCACCTTCTGTTCCAACGGTAGTTCTTGTTCCCATCCGCCATCCCACAATCACTCACCGACTTCGGCCCAGGTCGGCTTCCTTCAAAATCCTGACCGCGTTCTGATTCTCTGCGCTTGGTCGTCGATGATTGAAAGAATGAAACCACTCTTGTTCCACCATCGATTGTTAGAATCTTGGAGATTCTTCTTGGAATCTCGAATACCGGTAGTTCTTCTGTGACACCATTCCCGTCTTTGATTGAGTGCGACGAGCGTTCAAGCTCAGCTGATCCTCCAATTTATCTGACGGTTACTCCCCAACGAACAATTCACGGAACTCCAATGAATCGACGGAAACTTCAGCGTACGAGCTCATTGAATGCTCGCCACCTCTCCATGAAAGAAGATGCTCACACTTCTTGATAGTTAGGGTGCCGCTGTTGGTAATGACTACGATGATGCCATGATTAACGAAAGAGCGGGAAGCGTATCTCTGAGATGTTATAAGGGATGAGAGGTGTTACCAACGATCGATGAGCGGTGGAAAAAGGGATAACGGCGAGTGGTGGAGGAAATACATTCGAGGAGCCGACGTCGGTCGTCGCTGGTTAGGTGAACGGGCCCCAAGCACCCACCCAGCGAGCCAGCGAACCAACCACCGTGCTCCCTCGATCGGCGACCACTAGAGTGATTAATAGACTTCTTCTTGTCGTCGTCGTCGTCGTAGTCTCTCTGTCGTATCATATAACCTCGCCCACCAAAGATAGAGGGAGGGGGGGATAGGGCCTGTATTGCAAGCGGTTCGGAGGTTCCGCCGGCTGGTGCGTTGCTTGGAATTGAGAGACACTTGGCTTGTGATCTTCTGTCCGTTGGGATTCTCTTTGGTGAGCAACGAAATGCGACACTTGGCTCCCCCGTCGTTTTATTGACCCTTCTCCCCCGTTTCTCGAAGCAACCAACCTGCTCCCCGACCGAGTACCCTTCCACAACATGAGCATCCGCACACCCTGTATTTGATGAACGCTTCCACCATAAATGTACTCCGCTGCTGACGACTCCAACAACTCAAAGACTGCAAGAGGAGTCAGATTGCGTACGAATAAGAAAAATTGATGCACTTGCCTGCCGGTGACGATGATGCCTAATATCCAAAAACTCGGATTGCCTCATTGCTCATTCCTCTCTCGATTTATTAAGTCGGACCGAATCGGGCGGGGTGGACGTAGACGATTTTTGCTTTCCCTGATCGCTCTCGTGGAGATGATCTTCCCTCATTCGGACAACTAACGAAACCGATACTCGCCACCCGAGGCGAAATTCGGAATCGAGAACATGGGAAAGTATGAAAGCGGGGACGATTTGAATGTGAAGAATGTGAATAGACTGAATAGTTGGGAGCGATCTTGAATAAGGTTTCAACCGTATGATGAGTTGCGAGAGCTCAGGAATATCGATGAAGGATCGAGAGTTGCGGATGGAAGAAAAAAGAAATCTCGAACGGCTTGCTGCGCATCAATACATGCCTGAATGTTTTGGACGTGAAGTTCGGGTCGAAGTGCACCCCATCTGCGATGGTTACCGCGAGTTTGTAGTGGAACCCGCGATTCTCTGCCGCCCCATGGCATCCGTGCTCATGCTGCAATCATATCTGCTGAAAGCATTAGCTGAAGCTCTCGTGCTTTTTTTTTCTCTCGCAAAGGACATTTACTGAATTGTCGAACAACATTAGCCCAGTTTGTTTGTTTGTTTGTTTGTGTGCGAGCGTGTGTTTGTGTGTTGGCGTGCGTAAGCAGCCGCGTGTGGGCCGGCACGCTGGTACTCAGTCGGGTGGGTTGGTGGGCGGGCGGGCGGATGGGTGGCTGANTGTTTGTTTGTTTGTGTGCGAGCGTGTGTTTGTGTCTTGGCGTGCGTAAGCAGCCGTGTGTGGGCCGGCACGCGGGTACTCAGTCGGGTGGGTTGGTGGGCGGGCGGATGGGTGGCTGAATGGCGCGTTTGCGGGTGACGGGGAAACGGGGCTCGGTTTGTGTGTATGCTCGGCGATTGCCTCGCAGTTGCCGCTTTGCGAGAGCGAGCGAACTAACGTACGAGCGAGCTTATGTATAGCCTGCTTGCGAGGCTGCCCAGTCAGCTAGCCAATGATGGGGGTGATTCGATGAGACGTGCTCTCGGACAAATTGCACTTTGCCAACCGACCGGTCAGCCTGTCTGCTCGGCTATCTGGTGGCGTGGTCGCTCGCTCGCTCGCCCGTCCGCCAACGTACGTTTCTTCGCTCACCGACTCTACAACGCAATCAAGTCAGGCTTCGACGCAATAATGTCGGAATAGGATAGTACAGGTGGTCATTTCTATTTATGGCACGATGAACCTCCACTGACAGACTGCGTCGAAGCTCACGATCAACCAGTAGTCCATCCATCACGGAACTTGAACATCATTCACTCACGGATGAATTGAGGTCTCATCGAGTGCGGATTGAGGATCGGAACCTTCACGATTCAAAGCGAATCGTGAGTCGATTTGTCACGTGATTCCGATCGAAGGAAAGAATTGGAAACACATCCCGTTTGCTGAGAGGGAAAAATCCAAAGCGGTATCTAAATCACCCAACCGATACCCCTGGAATCAAGGAATGTAGTTATAATAATATAAATATTGTTTGATCGAAATTATCAACGTGTTCGATTCAATTTCAGACGAATCGAGCGATTTCCACGGAATTGTTTCGAGTCCACACATACACGTGCTGGAAAACGGCTCCCTCAACATCATCTCCGTGCAGACCGATGACAAGGGCCGATACTTGTGCGAAGCTGCGAACGGTGTTGGACCTTCGTTGAGCGCCGCCGTAGACCTCGTCGTTCACCGTGAGTATCCTTAACAGAATTTTTGTTTCGTTTTCTCGTCCTCTTTTCATCCTCCTCCACTCCCTGAATTCATCTAGCTCAAGATTCGTGGCACCAACATCGACCTTTGCGCTTCAACGGTCGTCTCGGGGATACGTCTTTCGCTGTTATGAACGTAAAGCCTTAAAGTGGATCTTGAAATCTGTGACATGATATCTTGTGCTCTGACATCTTTCCCTGGTGTGCCGCAGAGCCACGACATCGTTTGCTATAACCTTCCATTTTTCCTCTCCAACCTCTCCCAGTGCGAACTCTTTCTCCGTCTCCTTTTGACAGCCCGAATGATGTGTGTATTGACGTCTCAAATTCAACCTTTCACCCGGCGGAGCGTCTCTCCAAACCAACTTTGAGGACCGAAGAGACTTGGAGCCGTTCCTTCCTTCGTGCGTTCGTTCATTCTGGATTTCTTCCGAAACAGAGCCGTTCCTGGTCGCGGTTTGCTCATTTCCGCTGTTGGACGAGAAGAAAAAAACAAATTAACAATTCAAATCTCGAGACATTTTGACAAGACCGCTGTCATTCATGATGAGGACCGTATGAAGAAGTTCTTGAGAATGCGTCCGGAGAATCTGCGAAACAAACGAAAAGAGAGGGCTCCCCTTGAGATGAACGTGGAAGGAAGAAGACGACGACGCCGGGGCCGTTGCCGGGAAATCGCGACGCGGAAGAGGCAGAGCGAGAGAGTCAACGAATGAGGAAAACAGGAGCAGTTTGAAGCTTCAGCCTTTAAGGAAGGCTTTCGTAGTTGTCGTACATAGGAGACAAAGTCGTTGGAGCGGACGTTTATGCGCGCGTATGTTGTGCATGGAGGAAGAGAACCGCTCGACGCCTTATGAGTTTCGTCAACAACAAACCTTTTAAGTATGCAAAGTTCTCCCTCTCTCGCTTCGACAACACAGGGGCTCAGCGGACTTTGTGATTGCTGTGTGCGACTGTGTGTCGGCTTACGCGCGCATACACTGTGTGAACTCTCGTGAGAACTACGCCCGATGCAGGTAACAAACCGCTTTTAAGCAATTACCGATGCGTGAACGGCCTCGAACGCTGATTTCGCTCATGATGATGAGGAGGAAATGGATAGCAACGTCCCCCGTCTCGAGGTCAGATTCGGTAGAACGCCGGAACTCAATCAAGCAGCAGCTGCGGCAGAGAAGCTTCCCGACTGCCGATGCATCAAACCGCGATGAATGAATTATTATCACGTCCATGTATGTGTTTGTCAGCGAACGAGTGAGTCAGAGTGCTTCTCTGGGAAGTAGCGAAGAGATCCAGAGCGGGAGATGAGCTGCTAAATAGCGAGAGACAGGCAGGCACAGAAACACGCCCTTCATACAAGTGAACCGTCTGTTGATGACGAACATTGCACAATGATCGTCGACTCATAACAACGCCCGGTGTCTGCGACGATGACAACAAGCGTGTCGATGATGACAGCGACACCACCGACTATAATGACTCGAAGCGACGACAGGACCTGTGGATGAGCAACGGAACTGCGAACAGTGATGAATAATCCAACCAACACGGTTGACTCCGATCGCACAAATGTCCGCCAACGTTTGGCAGAAACGATCCTCTCTCTCGCGCGAATAGTGTACGATAGTCACAACGTCCTCCAGGTCTGAGGATCTCCTCCAGCTGAAGGTTCAGATCAACTCAAGGCAATGGAATCCTTCCTAAGCATCATCATCATCATCATCATCATCTTAGCGCCCTCTCAACATGCGACTCGAAAGAAAAAGAGATCTTTCGGATGACGTGAACAAGGTTGATTGGCCATAGCCGGGCGAATCCTAAGCAAGCCGACCTAGGGATTTGGAGAAACGTGCCAAACGACGCACTCTCAACTTTTCCCTCTCACAAGCACCCCATGAGCCAGCATCTCGGTCTTCCTCCGCATCGGTCGTCCCTCGAAACGACAGATAGACAGTCCAACAGACCGACCGGTTTCATAGAGAGTGAGGGTCATTGCTCCGGAAGATAATCCACTTCTAATCCTAGAGCGTTGCGGATCCGACCACGTAGCAACCATTCGCGCGTCACGTTCCGACACGTTCACTTTGAGGTCTGCTCGAAGACGTTCTCAACTATCCGTCGACCGGCTGCTCCGTGCGTCCATGAGGTTGGGCCTCATCATTTCGTCCTTTCTAAGCTTCCACGTGTCGTCATGTGCTGGAATGAGCGTCTAATTTGTGTTTGAGGAGCTGACGACAATGTTGCCAGCTGTTTCTCAATGCAGTCGAGCTCAAAAGACAGCGCCAGATCCGGAAAGGACTCCAATATTCCCGATCGTCCACGAACGCCAGCTGAGGTATCACGACAAACTCGTGAGTACAAACGCAAACGGTCGAAGTGCAACTCACAAGAAAGCGTAGTCCAAGATCGCGAACTGGGAATCGATACCTCACGGATTCTGTTCCTAAACTGGCTCTCATTCGATCCTTTTCTCGAGATCCCGACTCGGCTGAATAATTTACGTATCACGACAGTTTGTGAAGTTGCGTCAATCACGAAGGATCGACGACGACGAACCCTGTCATCAGTTCGAAGCCGCGGTTCGTGATGCTGACCATTTAGGATACACTGGCGTGAACGGTCCCGATAAACGATATCGTTGCCGACTTAGTGGCTTAACGCGTATTAGCACCGCGCTTGCTTGCTTGCTTGCTTGCCCACCCGTCCGCTCTTCGATGCCTCGGATACTTCACCCGCCTCGTTTCTCCTTGAGGCCGCGCTCGGTGTTGCTGCTCGTGTGATGCTTCTCAACATTCTTCGGGTTAACCTCAGACAAGCGCAACGATCTGCTCTGCGGTCGGAATACTTCACGGTCACCGACGCGATCATCGGGAACCGGAGAAAATCACCGCAGAGGTCTCAATTGTGTCGTCTCGTTCCAACTCGGGGAGAACCCGTCTGAGAAACTAACATCCGCGGAAACGATAACCTGGAAAAGTAGATAAGAACACAAGGTCGTCGCCATGCGCTTCCCAAGAGTCTCTCCGAGGTCAGAGCGCGAGACGGATCGTCGTTCGTTTTCGTCTCCTCGAGAGAGGATTTCTTTAGCAGCGTTTTGTTCAAAGGTCAAAGCTTTCAGAGAAGGAAAAGAATCTGTCATCGACACCTATCATTCGATTTCAGGAGGTCCTCATATCACCGGGCTGGCGAAAAGTATGCACGTTCGGAGTGGATCCGAGTCTAGTTTACCATGCACTGTTTCTGGTGACGAGCCACTCTCCATCATTTGGAGCAAAGACGGCGTGTTTCTGCCCGTGCACGATGAAAGGTAAGCTCTTCTCCTCTCTTCGTTCTTTCCCCACCATCCCTTGTATCCCTCGCGTACCTCGCAAACCCTCCTTGATCGCGTTCGCCTCGTTTTCCTCCGACCTGTCCGCACGCGTTTGTTTCCAACGGTTTCGTTCGTCTGACATATTCATCATATCAACGTAAGCGATCTGATATTCGATAAGCTCGCTGTGTTTGCGACCGTCCAAAGGACCGCTCCGTGAATACACGCAAGCGGGGATCGGGATCGAGTTCGGTCAAAAGCTGCTGCCATCGGCACCTCGCGTCGACCGGATGCAACTTAACCGAGACCATCGCATAGTCTAGCCTGCTGCGCTGTCAAGGCGTAAAAACGTCACTTGGTCGAGGAAGCCGTGAAGCTGAGGTTTTCGCTTGCTGACTTCTTGTCAAGCTAACCGGTTCCTACCTCGAGCTGTGGTTCCGCTGATGGAGGTACCGAGCGGCACGTATCGGGAGGGGGAGGAATCAGAGGCTCCCTATCCCGACTCGGGTGTACGGAGATCCGAGAGGATCCATAGACAGATGGCCGAAGGGACCAAGGAGGGTAAAAAACGTCGGCTGGCAACGGTTGCGAAGACCACCACCACCGCCGCCGGGCTGCTATAGCTTACCACGCATCCCGTCGATGTGTTTTTGTCCAATTAGCCCAATTGGCTCGCTCGGTGTTTCCTTTTCTCTGCCTCGCTGGCTGGTTGGTTTTTCGCTTTCACTCCTTCTATCTTTCACTTGCTCACAGTCTCGCCTCCGCTACACCTGCGCTCAACGTTGACCATGTTGTTATTCACCCACAGATACATCATCAACGAAGAGAAATCGTTCTACGGCAAGAAGTCGGTGCTGCGGATCCGGGCGGCGGACCGAGCAGACACCGCGACGTTTTCGTGCACGGCGAGCAATCCTTACGGAAAAGCGTCGGAAGGTCTTCGACTCATCGTTCAGGGCGTCCCCGATCCTCCAGACGACATCGTGTTCTCAGACATCCGCAGCACTTCGGTCGTCGCCAAATGGAACATACCCTACTCGGGGAATAGCGACATCAGTTCGTACACTCTCAGTTATCATCCTCTGAGCGGTAAGTGGTCAGGAGACACTCTCCAGTCGAACTAAAGACGTTTCGACTGGTCCACTCTGCGACGAATGTTTTGGGAAAGTGGCCGTGCTCGATGAATCGATGGCGATTCGAATCACGCCCAGCTGTAGGAGACGATATTGAGATTTTTAAGTGTGATCCCGAACTCAGATCGAACCTGAGGGAAAAGAATTGACTTCACTTGGGAAGGTCCCTGGCCTTTTGCAATTTGATATTGCGATCGAAGAGATAATGCCCTCCAAGGTTGAAAAGAGAGAGAAATTTCCAACTAACAACTCCAGTCCTTCAGAGACAGTTGGAGGTTCAAGACTGAGGAAGTGGCGGACAAGTGGGAACAGAACGTCGGGATTTTGGGGGACTTCCACAAGGAAGGAGGACGGGGATGGAGGAGAACATTAATTTGCCAGTGGAAATACAATGGCCGGCCAAGAAAAATCAAGACAAATAGTATCGTGGTCGATGTCGCTGTCGTACTGCTGCTGCTGCCCCCGCTGTTGAGATCCTCTTCCCATTTCCCCTCTTCCGCCTTGTCCTTGTCGAATTCCATTGTTACAAGCACGACGAGCCGCACTTGTGCAACTGCATCGAAAAGTTTGCTGACAGGAAGCGTCATTGGGAAGAAGCTTCCTTTCTTCTGGGCGTCGCAATCCGGGGCTTCGGAATCAGGTCCTTGGGTCTCAACTCGGAATCGATTCTGTGCGAACAAGCACTGATTCCAACATTTCACTTCATGAAGATGCTCAAATTCCGTGGAAAATTACTCATGGGAACAATAAGATCGCCTCAACAACCTTTCCTTGGAAGTCCTCCGGCCCGCTTCGGAACAGAATGCAAACTGTGGAAACTATCCTTGCCGTGGCCTGCGATCCGTCTGACGTGCAATCCAGACCATCCTTCGGTTTTGATCCTTGTTCGAAAGACGAGAGCGTCAACGAGTCCCGTTCGGTGGCGCAGAGCTATTTCGAGAGCAAAAGCGAGGAAGCCGGGAAGCAAAATGGAAGTGGGAGAGAATAAAAAAGAGGAGATCGGGCTTTGATTTGGTCCCAAATGGCTTTCGGGATCGACGATTAGAACGAGTTTTTTCCTTCGCTGGCGCACGAGTCCGCAACGGCCGCGGCGGATCAACGTTGTTAGTGAGCTGGTTGCCTGGATCTCGTTGTTTGGTCGGTTGTTCCGTCAGTCGGTCGCCTGAACGGTTGTTCCGTTGCGTTGAGTGTGCTTTGTTGAGTGCCTGCTCGGCTGTCTCTCGTGTTCAAAGCTTTGTTTCTACAAGCAAGTAGAGAATACTAATTGACGAAGAAGACAGCACCAACAGCGGCTGCCCCAGCGCCACGAGTTCAATTTGTTCCTAGAGCTGTCTGTTGTTCCGCGGGTCGTGCGACGCGGGGAGAGTGCTCGCTACGCTCGGAAGAGGACCGCTGGACGGTGTGGGGGCGTTCAGGATGGTTTCCGGGATGAAAAGCTTTCCGTCGCGGTGAGGTCCGTGTACGCAAACACCGCGTCCGGGGGGGGGGAGCGGTGGCGATGTTCCGCGAATGAAACATATTGTAAGAACGCGGTTACGAGGCAGGGAAAGTGCGGCGCATTGCATCGCAAGAGTGAAAACGGAGGCGAGGATCGTTGTCCTGGATCATCCAACTCGCTTCGGGCGCATGAGCTCGAGAGTTGGTTCGTTGTAGTTGTTGCTGTTACGAAGATGAGCCACTCATAGAAGTGGCAAAGGTGAGGGGTAGTGGAAGAAAACTGTTTGCGACTCGACGGCGCGGCGGCGGGGAGGGGAGGAGCAGCGGTAGTTCTGCGAGTGCTAACGATGCCGTGGGAGGACACAAACGGGCGGGAACCAACGAACGAACGAACAATTAGAGAGCGGTGAGTTAGTTCGTTATTTCTTTTTGTTTCAGAGCCGGAAGCGACTCGTGTGGTGACGGTACCTGGCACGTCTGCTGATGCCACGTTGCAAGAACTCATACCTGCTACTCAATATCAGTTCATCATGAAGGCTAGCAATACCTTGGGCGACTCGATCTTCAGCAAACCAGCTCTAGTCAAAACCAAAATGGACGGTGAGAGACTTTCGATGTTGTCAACGGCCACAACTCGCTGCAGAGCGCGGAGGGTGATGTTGGGGAAAGCATTCTAACGCCAGACTTCATTCACAGCTCCCAAAACGCCGCCCTCTCACATCTCAGCGTCAGCCGTGGACTCGCGCACAATTCGTGTCACCTGGCGGGTAAGTTGAAACCGTTTTCAGATATTGTTGTCGTTTTTGTGAGATTGGTGATAAAGCTCGAATCTTCTCGTGGAAGCTCTTGAATCCTAGGGGATCGTGAGTTCGTTCCAACATGATTCATTTCCATCAACGAAATGTTTGTCGAGACGGAGACGCCTCAGCTCGTCCGCGTTGTTCTGAAGTCAACCGACCGGTCGTTTGCTTGCTTCAACTCAAAGTCGTGTGGTTAGTTGGTCGTTGGGTCGCTCATCCGGCTGACTGTTTGGAATCGATGAGTGAGCGCCGCTGGTCGCCGCTCCGACCGGATTATCATATTCCATCATTGAATCCAATCTCAAGCCATCAAGGGACCATCAGCCAAACTTGTACATCGCCGTTGCCGTCCCCGCGGGCCCCTGAGGGAAAACGAACAGCGGAACGAGCGTATGAACACAAATTCTCCGACCCACTCACGGTATTCGTACATGGACACGGAGTTTCGCACTGGAACGCGAGTAAGCGCGGCCGACACGTATATGCCGTACGCCAAGTTACGTAAAAAGTAGTGCAGCCTAGCCGTCAGACTGACGGCTGCGCTATTTGGCCAAAAAGGGGGCGGGGACCGGTCTGAGGGGGAGGGGCGAGAGGATCCCAGATGGACGACGCTGTACCGAACCACCAGCCGGCTCTAAGCAACTCAGTCAAAGCAGACTTATGCGGAAACTCTCTCATTAGAAAATCCGATGCCTCGGACCAAGAATCCATTCGCTATGCTCATATACTCACTCAGCCTATGAGCAGCCAAAGCAGAAGTTGGTTTGAAGAGTTCTCTCTCTTCTAGCGCGCTCTTGCATCCATCTATTCAGTAGCGATGATCGAGGAAGAAAAAATGAGAGAAAAAGTGAAAGAGTTTGCAAGCTCAAAATAAAAAAAAAGCGAGTCCAGAGATCCCACCGCGTCTTCCCGTACGCGGCCTCCCCCCGAACGCTTCCTTGCTCTCCTTACATTCTCTTCCAAACGAAGAAAAAACGCTTTGACCAACTCAGTCTCCCCATGAACCGACTCGCAAAGCTTCATCCCGTCATCCGTGTGGGGGAACGGACGGACGAACGAGCGAGCGAGCAAGCAAGCAAGCAGACTTTTTTCCTCTTTTTGGCTTTTAGGACTTGGCTTTTTAACGGCAATGATGGATGTGGATCATCGCGTCGGTCCGTTTGTCCGTCCGACCGTGCGTAGGCCCCTCTCGATCCCTCTCCCGATATCTCGCCAACGTTCTTTTCTTGTGCCGAAACTGCGCCTACCAAACCCCGTTCCCGCACAGCAGCAGTAGTGCAGATATTGAAATAGTTTTATCCAGCCGAGAGTTCGAGCGGAGCGACGATCATGAGCAAAGGAAAAACCCTGCCCGAAAACTCCTGTTTTGTTCGAAGGGAAAGAGGGAGCAGAGGGGGGCCTGGGGAACTAAGCAGAAGTGGGGGGGGGGGAGGCGAAAGAAAACCAAGGGTGAAGGCCTTGCAAGGTACTGATGCTCTTTGGCCGCTGAACACTAAGAGATCCAACTATGGAGCGATGGGATGGGTGATTGATGGCGAACATCTCCGATGATCGTCCTGCCTGCCTGCCTGCCTGACTAAGGCTGGTCAGTATTGGTCTTCTCTCAGTCGGTTCGTTTTTTTTTCTTCTCCTAACTTCTTCGTCAGCCGATGCCTGGCGCTAGCAGCCGCGAACTTTTCCACTCGGCAGTCGGCAGGACGGCAGCAGTCAAGTCAAGGAGAGTTGTGGCAGGAGAGGCGACCAGACAGTCATCGCTCATTGTTGAAATCTTCGAACCGCTGATCTCTGGCAAGTTCGTTCGCTCGAGCCCACTCACTTGCTCCCCCCCCCCCTCTCTGAACCGATTGACGGAACCATAGATACTCTCCTTTCTTCGGAAAGACGGAAAACTCGTCGGAGAATTTCCCTCTCGTCTCTGAGCAATCCACGCACTGATTATGGAGACGTTTAACGGATCCGGGACTTTGTCGAATCGGTTTGAAAGAATGGAAACCTCTCGAGCTGAACGGGTCTAGAAAGTTACACACGGCAAGATTCCTGTGAATCACTCGGCGCATCTGGGTCAGACAAGGTCTATCTCGCAAGTACTCTGTATACCCTGTTCAATCTGTGTCCTTCCCTCGTCAGTCTATCGCTCACTTCTCTCACCGCTCTATTCGTCGATGAATCTCGTGTCATTCTCACGCTGCCACCCTGCCCTTGAGCCAAGGAGCCGAGCTCAATGCTTATCCTAAACGTAATTAATATCGTCTTCGGGAGCGGCTCTGCCATCTGCACCAGTGTGCCGCGTTCCTGCTACCGCCGCTGCTGCCTCCAGTGGTGGTGGTGGTTGTGCTGCTGCTTCTCGGCTACTTTCTATCGATCAAGTATCAAATACGGTAATTACTGCAGCTGCTCCAGCGTTTTCTCCTCTTCCATCCCGATTCTCTCTCCTCCGTGAACAGCTCGCTCCCTCGGCCGACCCAGAGGAGCCGCCGCTGACGTCGTCTTCTAGCTTTAATCGTGGTGGAGGGATGCGAAGGCGAGGCTCGGAATCGTTTCTCCTGAGATTGGGTCGCAATGCGCCGATTCTTCCCTCGTTGAATGACGCTCCCTTCGCCGGATGCGCTTACTTTTCCACGGCTCGTTTTCTTTCATTCCGGAGGGCCATCGATCCGCTCTGAATGGATTTGCAGCACCTCGCCATTCGCGACCCATTCCAATGAATTTTCGGCCTGAGCTTTCCACGGACATCAGCCATCCGAGGCGTCGAGTTGACGACGGAATTCGACTCGCGTTGACGACAAATTATGGAACACCTTTCCTGAATCGTTTTTCGAATTCGGACTGTGATTCCAGCCATCAATGGCATTTCGAAACGCGGGGGACGATTCGTCCTGGGCGTTGCACCATTATTGAAAAGCATGAGCTAGAATCGGATTCAACCTTTTAAGGGGAAAGCTCCGCACACCCAGGCAGTGTGTTATACATTCGAATCAAACGTGGAAGCACGAACTAGAGCCGGATAAGGAACAAATTTAGAAGGATCTGGTCAATCGGTGCATCCTGCTCCCAGATTGACTTCCATAATCTCGCCCGATCGAAACGCAATCCATCCATGAACACGCATACACATGTCGGACTGTCCACAATGAGAAGCCTCGGGAAGGGATCGCTCCTTGATGAAATTCGAGGAGCGTCTCTTACCGCAAGGATCTTTCCCACACGGAGCTTCTCTCTATTCCCACGCGATGGAACAACTATCAAATTAGCATAATTTGTCTGTTCGCGAGTCAATGGTTCGGATATCCTTCGATAGTTTTTCCTCGCAACGTTCCGATTGTTCGCACGTAGATTGATTCCCAACTGGGAGTAGATCCTCGAACCATCAATACCCGGCGAGAATCTTCGAGCGAGCCGGTGAACTGCTGAATTGTAGACGCGAGGAGCTTCTTCGAGGATCTCAGCTTAAATAATAGAACTCGATCGTATCGAATGCAAGAATTCACGGCAGTTCTCCCACTAATCTCTCTTCGGAAACTCATCCACCTCGCTTGCGACGGAGTCTGATCAGGGTTGCCGTAAATCCAGGAGAATCATGGTGACTCTGAGATGTTCGAGAGCATTCATCCAACTCCGGCGAATTTCTAATTTTTAATTCGACGAATCCGTCTACGTGATTGCTGACGATTCCCCTCGTGAGGAACCTCAGGGTACTGGGGTGTATGAAATATTTCGGAGGAACTGGGAGGTGAACATTTGTGGATGAGTAACTCATTTTAATCGAGGAATCGTTTTTCCTGTTTGCAGAAGCCAGCAGAGCGAGCTCGGAATAGTCATCTCTCAGGATACTATGTCGGTTACAAGGAATCCGACAGTACCGAGCAGTTCTCCTACAAAACCGTGGACATCGATCACAACAATCAACCTGCCAGCGGTCGGGAAGAGTACACTATAAGTGGTCTGAAGAAAAACACAAAGTACAGCATCGTCGTGCAAGCTTTCAATCCGCAAGGTTCCGGACCGTCGAGCAACGAGCTCATAGTGAAGACCTACGAATACGGTGAGCGGAAAGAGTCTGAATCCCAAGAGCACGCGATAAATTGCAAAATTCGCTGCTTCCCCTCAATCTTCTATCGTTGTTTTCAAATGACAGTCAGAATTCACCGGGAAGCCACGGCTTTTCTGGTATTCCACGAGATACTTTATTCAGCGATACGAATGATTCAATGAGTTTGCGAATGCGATTCACCGCTCAAAGCAAGTACGATGATGCCATTGCAGTTGTCGTTATTGAGTGAATCGAGTGATGCACTTGGATGTTGTGAGGCTTCCTGGGAATCCGTACGAGCTCGCTACAGATGTTGTCCTAAATAACTACAACGCATATTTCCGGCTGCTGCTGCTGCTGCCGCTGCAGCTACAACTGCTCCTCCATCCACCCCGTCGTTGTCTTTATTGTCGTTGACAACACTAGTTGGCATACACTTTATGTATGCACACACTATTCACCGTTTTCTCCTTCGTCGACGCTCGGAGTTTCGAGCCTTTCATGTACTCCGATATGAAGACACGGATAGAGCTTCCTTCCAATCGTCACATAACTGTCATGAATAATTTTCGTTTCGTGCAGATCTGTTCGTTCTCTGTAGCATGCTGTTGCCGTCAAATGCAGCCGCTCGTTTGCACCGGCACGCTTGATGAGCCAGCACGTTCAGGGGTGAGCTATTGTTCTTCGGGTGACGATACCGAACAAGATCGTGCGGCGAATGAGAACGAGAACGCAAGGAGTCCCTCGGTAGATATGGTGACGTCGAGGGAAGCTCAACGACAGTGGCATCAAATTAAAATGCGTCGCTCCTGTTTGTAGCTGGTGATCGCTCGGATTTTGATTTAGACAAACGCTTGTCTCGTTCATGTGCCCGAGAGTGGAACGAGACAGAGACGTCGATTTGGAATGTGTCGACGAAGCGCATTGCAACGAGTCGTTGAAGTTGGTAACGAGTCCTTGAACACGTTTAACCACTCTTGTATCGGTTACAGACCCTCCGCCGAGCCCTCCGTTGAAAATTATCGCAACCACATCGTCGTCGATTCACGTTCGTTGGGAGCAGGACCTCACCAAGTACAAAGTGACTGGTTACCTTCTGCACTACAAACACTCGGGAGCCGAATGGAAAGAGATGCAGTTGCATAGCTACACAACTAACAAGATCATTGAGGGTCTGCTGTGCGGGACATCGTATCAGATATTCCTCACGGCCTTCAACGATATTGGACGAGGAGAGCCCTCCGCTGTCATCGAGGTGGCTACTGAAGGCAGAGGTGAGTTCTCCTTTCTTTCCTCACACAATCAGACTTTACCCAACATTCTCAAGAAGCGTGGGAAACTGGGGTTCTCCAGACCCCTTAGAGTCACAACAGCTGCGCAATAACAATGAGGATCATCTCTATTGTCTCGAGGATGATCTCCGTCATTCCTATCATAATAGTGAACATCGTCATGAGCAGCCGTGATAGCCGCGGAGGCGATCATTGCGTAGCGGCACCAGACCAAGAACGGAGATCAGAAACAGACGTCGACGTCAAACACGAACAGAAAAACGGGAGACAGGCTACAGAGCAGACAAGAGAAGAATACAAGAGTCGAATACTGTGCTACAATAAAACCAGCAGCGGTGGCAGAGAACCGACGAGCGGCTGAAGGACAAGCGGGCGAGATGGGGCATCTGACCAGCGCGCTGGCTGCTCGCAAGCTCACTCGGACGACGACGACGACGACTATAACAGCGTGGCATAATGGCAAGAAGCCGCCCATCCCGAGGAATTGCTCTTGGTACAAACGGGCTGCCGTGATTACTTGCCGCGCAACGTCCGACGGCAACTGACCAACCGATCGACCAACAAACCAACCAACCAACTAGTCAAGCAGGCTGCCCGTCGGACTTTGACGACGATGGCGACGAGGAAGCAAATCTATATACAGGAGGACGGACGTAGCCGCCAGCAACGGATATATGAACGAACGAATGAAGAGTGTATAGCTGCCCCCGCAGCAGCCGGACGACTGCGGCCATAAAGAAACAGAGCAACTACAACACCATGGCCGTTCATGATTTTCCGCTGAGGTGGCGAGCGGACAAGGATGAAGCTCTTCCAGTGTTACGCCAAGCGATAATCACTTTCGACCCTATTGGTGTCTCCTTCGGTGGTTCCGTTTCGTTACATTAGGCCTGTTTCCTTGATCTCATTTCGATTCTATTCCTCGTCAGATAGTACTCCGTCTGTCGCTCCGAGCTCCGACTTCCTAGCGGAGTGGGAAGTGACAAGATTTCCGTATTGTGTTCTACATGATTGTTTACAGTTGGGTCGATGAGGGCATGGTGAGCTCGGGAGTTTCCGCAAGGTCAATCTGAGCGAGTTGCTAGAAGGATCTTTCAGGACGCACCGTACTGACTGAGAGAGATCCTCTCTCGAGTGCGCTCCGCACAGCGTAGGGTATCGACAGTGCTCACACGCACGCACGCACGCACGTAAGCAAGCAAGGAAGGGGCGAGAAGAGGACAGCGAAACCGAAAGGAGCCAAGAACGAGCCCGAGCAAGAGGACATCTCATTAATTCTGATATAAAAATATATACAACACCATAGTGGACCGCTGGCGATAAGCTTCGTTAAGCACTCCCACCGCTGGCGGGGCTCCTTCTTGCAAGCTCTTCTCTACAGTCAGGTAGTCAGGTACACAGACGGACGGTCGTTTCTTTCGTTTTGAGCCTCTGGAGGAAGACAAGGGAATGCCCTGTAGCAACTTATTTTCGCAATCATCCGTCCGCTCTGGCGGATTTGTGAGCCTATTGAGCTGTCGCAACTCAAATCCTCACAGCGCTATTTCCCGTTTCAAGACTTGCGTCAGTCGCGACCAAGCAGGATCTTTATTGTTTATCCGCCTCTTGAATACATCATGACGCTTTCGTGTTCGGTCTGTTGTCATTGCCGTCAATCAAGAAATCGTTCCGCTTATTGATTCGATTGGAGGCCGGAGATCATCTGAAAGCATCGTTGCGATAGAAATCGCTCGATCCACTGAGCTGCTCCGGAAACGGACTGAACCGAGACTGATTCGGGACCAGGAACGAGTTGGCCTGTGCGGCCTCGCTCCCATCATCGAGGAACAATCAGTTCAGATATGAATAGGAAATCAGCTCCCGAGGGCCTCTTGACGGGTTTCGTTGAAAAAAATCGATTCCTTCTCCGTTTTGTCTCACGGTTCCTCGTGGTCCCCAACGTTCAAGACGAAAACAGAACACAAGTCGTTTCTACTTTAATTATGTGAAACGATTCCATGACGACCACGATTCTCGACAATGTATTCCCCAATTTCTTCGTCCTTCATGACGCAAGCGGAGTCGAATTCTCGTATTTTTCCATAGTTTCTAGTTCTCAATCGTCGCACTCCGCGGAAGGACTTCTTCCCCGCTTCGCTCATAACAAGAGAACGTTTGTGAGTTTCTGCTCTCAGTTTCTTCCTTTCTGCACTGGAGAACGTGCCAAGCAGCAGAAAAACAGCGCGGAATAACTTTGAGAAGGAATAATTCGAGACTGAGAGTGTCGGGGCGTGCGCGCGTGCCCGTGTTGTACCAGGGTCTTTCCAAGCAGAAGTAGAAGGAGCACGACGAAAGAGACGGACGGACACATAGAGACTGTTTCTCAATCGCGGGAAATTCCTTCTCGAAACGCGGTGAAAAAATTCTGCACGACCGTGTGTCGAAATCCGGGTCACAATTTTTACGTTGCTGGTCTGAACCTCCGTGCCCGTGTGACTCTCAGTGACTTCGGGCGCTACGCTTTCTGGTTCGTAAATAGATTCGCCGCCAATTTGCTCAAAGGAAGCGAACGCGAGGAACTAGACTCGAACTTTGACGAGAGAGTGCGAGTGGAACTCACTGGTGGAAGATTTCAATCGTCCGAAGAGATTTTTCAATTTTTGGCTCTCCTTCAAAATGTCATAATCACCGACAGATTCCATCTAATGAGATGTCTTTTTTCCTTTTTTTCACGCGCAGCACCAATCGCACCGCTCAGCGAAGCGTTCATCTCGAGTAACCAAACCACGGCGACTCTAAATATGGCGACCTGGGGAGACGGCGGATGTCCAATACGACATTTCGTCGTGCAGTACAAACTCACAGCTCACAGAGACTGGATTCTACTCTCCAACGACCTCATCAAGGAGAAGCAGGTTGGTAACTTTCCGAAGCTTTTAATCCTGAAACGATTGTTAGACTGAGGCATGAAAAGACTTGGTTTGTCCGCCATATCCCCCCTAGGGGGGGCGCGGGGTTCTGACTGCGGTAAATCGCATTCTATGGGGAGGGGGCGCAAAGGCCATCGCGCGCCATAGGACTCTATGACGTGGTGAAAACAGATGGGGGGGGAGAGACGAAAAAGGTTACTGACGGCACACAACGCAGTTGGGGATCATCTTCGTATCCCGCGTTATCAGCACCAGCGGTTAACAACATCAGTCCCGGAGTCACCTCTCCAATCGGTCCGCGCGGCGCACCCTCTGGCATCAGTGTGACTTCTATCCTTTCCGTCACCAGCTGTATCTGTGGCCGGGAGTGTCGTCCTGTGTATTTGTGTGTCCCAGGAGAAGGAGAGGAAAAACGAAAGGAAGAAAGAAAGGATGAGGCAACGAGACGAAGAAAAAGCCAGACGGGTCTCAATCGGAACCCTAATTAAGTGATGGCCTCTCAGGGACCTCTATTCTCTTCCGCCAACAACGGGTGAGAGGATGCTTGGCGGAATTATTCTCTCAAGAGAAACTCTCCAAGCCATCCTGGAAGTGGCGACCATACGACGATAGAGTCGGGCAGTACGCCTCCGGGCTACTGCTTGAGCCCGAGGAGTTTCTTGAGATCGCGTGTCCTTATTCTTAGTTCTCTGACTTGAATGAGAAAATCGAGATCCCATGGGAAACCATCGGGATCCTCCTCAGAGCGTTCGGGAACTTCTCGCAAAAATGAGAGGATCACGAGTTGAGGTATTCCACGACGCGCGGCGTTTCTGGCGGTTTTGGGCTGCACTTCTATCGCCACTAAGCGGTGTTGGATGGCAGATGGACATAAATGCCGACCGCGTCATAAAGAAGCTCTCCTTACCCGCCAGCCCATCCGCTTACTTATACTTGTTATGGCTGAGTCGTCTTCGTCGACGTTCTCGAGGCTGCTCGGCTGGTTAGGCTTGTTCTGGCTCGGCTATCGCCACAAATATATGTGCCACTTTGCCGTCGTCCCTTATCGAGACGCCTGAGGCGTGCGCCTCTCGCTTCGGTGACCGGCGCTCGTCCGGCTCTGCCTTGCTTCGCTCGCCCCGCCTTGCTTTGCTTGTCTTGCGTTGCCCACACGGCTCTAGCGACCAACCGACCGACTGAGCAAGCGGGCCAACCGCCGACGAATGCCACTCCTGATCTGAGAGCATCGCTCTCAGCTGCTCAATGGTTCGGAGGTCAACTGCGCTCGCTCTCTGGTCGTCGGACCTCCTCCCCTTGAGATATGAGCACCGGACCGGAGCTCGGTCTATCGTGGCTGGAAGTCGAGTTTCTCGTGTGATCCTTCCCGAGGCTTTGATGGCTGGTTGGGTGCTCGCATCCGTGCTCCCCGGATCGCGAATCCACCTGCCCGCAGAGCTGGGACGAAAGCGCCAGTGAGGACGCGGCCCGAAAACGGGCGTCTGGGCTCCGAACGCCCGGGGTGGCTTTGACGACGACGGCGGCGGCAGCGGCAGCAGGAGCAGCAATGCAGCGGCTGCGTTTGCCGAGGTAGCGGTGGGAGGATACCTGTGTTCAACGAGATGTGAACGAACGCCAATGCAAATTGCGGGTTTCGGTGCGCCCACCATCCGGAAAGAATCGCTGCGCGCAGCAAGCCTTGCTTACTTCCGTGCTCCCGGTTGTCTGCTTACAAACGTCTTGACGGAAATTTTTGACATGATTCTCTTTGGCTGCTCGGCCGTCTCCATTGTTCTTTTCTCGTATCCGAACTTTGTGTTCCTCTTCTTTGCCGACCGTGCTTTCACAATCGGTCTAGCAACGCGAAACTCAGTGATTTGGCCTCATGACTCTAAGTAGAAAAAATTCTACGTGTCGGAAAAACGAGCGGTCGAGACAGAATCGAAAAACGGTAAAACTTACCCGCCACCGATTCCATGGATTCATTCCGTGGCCGAAGTAAACCCTCCGTTCGGACGGAGCGCAGTAGCGCTGGGAGTTCTTTCCAATGACTCTCGGAATCCGAGAAGAACGGCGAGGTGTGCATTTTAGCATCATTTTCCCACTCTCAGAATAAGAGTCCGCCTCCGCCTCGAGGATCAAGGGGATCTTTTTCCTGTGGTTGTGTGGAAGTGTTGGGAGGCGCGCGAGAATTCAGAGAGAAAGCTGAGAGTGAATTCAATATTCAGGGTTCGCGACGAAAGCCATGCGACAGTAAAGCGAGACAAACCGCGCAAACCGCTTGATTCCTTATTGGATTTGCCGTTCGCCAGTATTTTCCCGTCGTCGTTTCTCTTTGTGCCTTTCGCGGTAGTCAAAGAAGACGGGAACGAATCGTTCGGGAAGAAAAACGTTCGGGGGAAAACGAAGAAACTTTTTGGCTGGCTGGATAGAAAGATATTTGAGAACTTGGATGCGAGTCGAATGCGGCCCACGGAGCAGCGTGCAGATATGTTTCGATGACACGAGAGCAGTTCACGATTGAAACTTGCAACTCACTCGCTTTGTTTTACCTTAAGATCAGCGGATGAGTCTACGAGCTCAGCGACCTTCCGAGCCAGCATTTTGTGAGAACGGCCTTCCACGTAGGTTTCGGTGTTTCGTCTCCCTGCCTTTCTAGCCAGCTCCCCCTCGTCCTTTCGGTTGGATTCCACCTGCCGTAGATTTCCGGACAGGAGAGCAAATGGCTAGGCAACGTACCGGAAGTTTGAGAGCCGCTTTTTCGATTCTTTCTTCTTCCGCTGCTGCAGTCGGTGCAGTTGTATCCGTCGTAGTCGGTATTTCAGCCGGAGAGACCTACCGAAGAAACGACTGGGAGCTAACCAAGTTCCTACCGTTTGGCGTTCACTATAAACTCCGTCGTCAGCTCAATGTTGTAGACCACAAAACTAGCGAACGACAGCAGCGACTATGAAAGGTTTTACGAGTTTTTTTTCTTGTTCCTTGGACGTCTTCGCAGGTTCTGGCCGTTGGTGACCTCCAACCTTCCTCGTGGTACGAGCTGCTCGTGACCGCTCACAACGAAGCGGGTTACACTGAAGTAGATTACCAGTTCTCAACATTGACGCCCAGTGGAGCGACGATTCCTCCGCCACTAGCGGGAACCAGACAGGTTTGTAACTTTCCCTTCCCTCTCCGTCAAAGAAACTGAATTTTTCCAAAAATTTTCACATAGTAACAGCACGACAAGGGTTTTGTTTTTGAAGCGATGAACTCAATGACAAAACCGAATTCCAGGTCTCCATGCTCCGCGACCCCGCTGTCTTGGTTCCCGTGTTATGTGCGGCTACGGTCGTGATTCTTCTGATTTCGGCTGTATCTCTGCTCTTCATGAGGAATCGTCGCTGCCAACCGCGCACCCACGGAAACGAAATGTGTGAGTGTTCGAATTCCGTTCTCGTTTCTTTGTTTTCCAGACTTGCCGTTGCACAGCAGGAACCAGATTAAGAGAGAAGCTCTGTCCTCGGAACAGTCATTCAAATCATTCGCCACACACACCTGTCTACCAAAACGAGAAAAAACTCAAAGACCGTCGTGGACTGAGCTCCCTCACTTTGTAGCCGCCATTCGGAAAAGCTGAAACTTGTCGCTATTGAAAGTAGCAGCCGTGGTACGACGCGACGGCGTGTTCGAGCTTGGAAAGGAAGAGGAGTCGGAGGATACACAGAGGAGGTGGAAGGGATCGTTCGTCGTCGTCGTTGCTGTCGTTCGACAGACGCGATTTCCATATCAAAAGCGCCACCTTGAATGCACTCATCAGCTGGCCGCGGAAGGCTTCGAAGCTTCGTCGTACTCGGTGGCAGCGGAAAGGCGGTGGCGACGGCTGCAGTGGCGGTCTCCTTGATGCTGCCACGACTACTGGTTCCAATGTCGGCACCGGCGCCCGCGCTCGTCTTATCGACAAATGATGTCGCTTGTTGCCAAGCGAACAAGGAATGCGTGCTCTGTTGGTCTTCTCCAGTTCGATAGGCAAATTGTCTCCATGCCGGACTCTGCTCCGTGATCGCTGTCAGCCGGCGGAGGAGGAGGAGACGACTGGAGTCGTCGGCGAAGTCGACGGGCGGCGTCGCTATGGCAGTGTCATCGAGGCAATCGACATGATATGTCGACTCACCCTCGTCGTCGTCGTCATTCTTTTCTTCTTTCGCCATGGATTTGATTCATGCTTTCAAAAGCATGGAAAAAAGCAAAACCCTAGAGGCTTGTCGTCGTCGTCGTCGTCGTCGTCTTCTGTGTCGCCCGGGTCGGCGTCCGTGTCGTGTGCTGTATGTCTGTGCTGGCGTGTTTGTATTGTTATGAGCGTCAACAGCAACGGGAACGGCAACAGCAGCCACTTTGGAGAAGCAGGTGGAGTGTAGACGACCGACTCGTCTCCTCTGTTAGTGCACGCAGACTGACTGGCTGCCTCACTGGTAGGCTGTCCTGTTCCGCGGCACTTCCTGCAAACCCAATTTATTCCGACGTACACCTGTTCTTCTCTGACAGGACAACAAGCAAGAAGCTCATAGCCAACCGCCAGTGAGGTCTCCGTCCAATTCGCTACAACAATGTTCCCATGTTGTTGTCGTTGTCGTTGTTGTTGCTGTTATTATTATTATTGTCGTCGTCGTCGTCGTCGTTTTCTCTGCCGCGGGTGCAGTAAGGAAAAGCAACGCTAGACGAGCGACGTGGCTTATTGCCCCGCGAGCCTCTCCGTACCTCTGGCTGACTACTCGCTTTCTCAGATGGTCGGCTGCCTGTCCGTCCGTCCGGACATTTTCGTCCCTGAGAAATAGTGCATGTCAAAGACAACAGAAAAAAAGCTGTCCGAGAACACCGAAAGGGATCATTCGCGGTCGCTGAATCTCAACAATAAGGAGATACACATCGAGCGGACGCCGATGACTTGGATGAAATCCTTGCTCGAAGCTTCTGAGTTTCTCGTTGAGTTGTCATCACGTCATTTGATTGTTCATTCGTCTGTTTCCAGGCCAATCGAGAGACGATCTGTCGTTGAACACCTATGGGAAGTGCTCCAAAGATCCTGTCAACGATATCATGTACAACAACGATCATGAAACATTGTACTGTCCATATGCAGCACAGCAGGCGGCGGAAGCATTCAATTTCAAGGGAGATATGGTTGCGGAAACGCTACGAAGAGTCGCCAAGAACAAGGAGCATACGTACGAGGTGCCTCACCGCATCAGGGTGAGTTACTTTTCCTGTCTCTCGTGTCGTCTGAGAGAATAGCCACCGACGTGAATATCGGTCGTAAAGTTCTGAACGTAGCTAATTGTCATACAAAATTGCTCGATCACGCGGTGAGAAACTCGAGATCTCGCCGTCCTCTGTTCTATTCTTCTCCGGTCGATTGTGAAACCCTACTTACCTTTGAGTTTCCGAGACACCTTCGTAGATCCCCTCCGTTCTTCCCTGTCCTGAGTCGATCCCCTCATTTCTTCGACGCTCCCTATCCGGCCGGGTGAGGTTTCGCTCCTTTTTTGCACTCCATTGTAATGCCCTGCAGGAGTTTCCTTCTCAGAAAGGTCGACAGGCTCAGCAAGCGAGGTAACAGATTGCTTCTAAGGAAGTGAGTGAAGCAAAGTGACATTCTTCAAGTCAGCCCTCTCGGCAGGCAGTCAGACCACCAACCGGTCGACCTGCCTGCTAGGCCGCTGGCGGTGGAACAGGACCTTTCTCGACGGCTTCCACTTACTGTTCGAGAGTTCTCTGTTTTTCTGAAAGGCGCCCCGAAGATCTGTCAGATAACGGCATGAGTGTAGTCTACTCCAGCTCACGGCGCCGGCGGTAGCGAGGACGGAGCCAGAAGAGTTCCTCGGTGCCGTCCTTTGTTCCCACCACGATTTCTTCCGCCTGATTCATTCTAATTCCGCATAAAGTTGCGTTGAATGGAAAATTGGCCCGAAATCTCGAAATTCTCTCTCAGTTATCTCTCGTAATGTCTCCGACGACTCGACGAACATCGAAAGTAACCATTTGCGCATTCCAGGCGGTGCAGCAAGGCTATTGCAACGGGGTGTCATCATCTGCCACGCTGGAGCGGCCCGTCGGACAAACCCCAAAGCAAAAATACCGTCCGCTGTCTTTGGGCAGGTCGTTCGACCAGGATCTGTTTGAAGAGGATCTCGAACGTGAGTTTAAAGCCAAAGCTATAGTTACCCTGAGGGAAGTGAGGTGGGCGGTATCTGGTACAGCCGCCGCCGCCGTCGCCGGACCACGAACCCGTCCTGTCGGAGAGGTTTGGATCAGGTCGGGTTAAATTCCACTCTTTGAGCGTTCGTTCTGCGGGGCCCTCATCTTCCTGGCCTTCTGCCGCCGCCCTCGGTTCTTTTCCTCCAAGCAGACATTCTAATTGGATGGACTTCAAGTGCACACGACTGCCCAGCTGGCGGCAAGCGACGATCCCTTGTATCCAGTGCCCACGACGAGAAGGCTTTTAATCCACAGTCGTTGATGCTCTCAACGGCAGCGGCGGCGGCCCTTTTCCCTCGTCTTGTCGTCCGTGTGGTTGCTGTCGCTGCTGTTATCGGAGGTTGTGTAAGCAGCTGAGACAAAGGCTTTCGATCAACGAGACGACCCCGCAGCCTTGAATTTCGAAGTTGGAATCCTGAGCGATTCGTTGACTTTCCGGACGGAAACGCCGCTCGCGGCTCCGCGGAATATCCTTGTCGCCCTTCACAGATGGTTTTCATTCACCGGATAAGATATGCCTTGTTGTATTGTTTCTCGAATGTAGTGGCGCCGGATGCTGCAATGAGGCTTTTCCAGCTTTCTGCTTTGCCGGCCTCGCTCTCACTCGGTGCAAGCAGTCGAGGAGCGCATGCCCTTCGGATGAAATGTTGAAGTTGAATGGCAATGATCGCGCATCGATCGCAGAGTGATAATTCTTTCCTCCCAGGACCCGAACCGCGAGAGTAGGAGATCGAGACGCCATCCCAAATTGATATTGATAGAGAAAGGGAGGTTTTGCTCTGCATTTTTCATTGCAGTCCGCCTATATCGATTGTGGGCGACGCCAGCACGATGACATTGCCCCTCCGTTGCCCTCTCTGCTTGCGTGTTATCCGCCGTCGCACGGTGCACTCCCAACCCGCTTGATGCGGGCGAGCCTCGGGACTCTTTCATCACTTCTATTATTCCTTCCTCTTGTACGATATCATTCTGACGACTGACGGATTCACCTCGATAACAGAAGTTTCCACATTGTCTAAAGAAAATCCAGTCTCGTCAAACGCGTACTCGCGTTGCTGTTCCACTGAACATTTGCTCGAGCGATTCCTTGAGCAGCGAGGCACCTGCACGTCTTGATTCATTTCTTGAAGCGTTGAGTGATTCGCTTCTGAAACGGCCGCTGAAACAGATTGCTGACCGGTCAAAAGTTGATGGGGCAAGTGGGTCCAAGGTGGTGCGAATCGATGCCGCTCAGAACTTGCCAGGTAGTTCACTTCGTCGGAGCTAAATTTGCAAACGAAGCTGGCCGTGACAGCGAATTCCCGACTTCGGAATAGCAGCAGACCCACGACGACCGCTTCAGACTAGCCCATTTAGATTCGATTTTGAGAAAATACTCCCGACCGAACCAACTGTGAAATAATTCTCAGAGACCCTTAGCTGAGCTCGAAGCTTTTGGCGCAGCGGCGGCTGTCTGAACATTTTTCATCCGGCGCAGAGATTGGCCCTCATCGAACGGAGAGGACTGCAAGCGCACTCGACGGCGGCGGCAGGGAACGAAGGAAGGAGGTTATGGTGATGGCAAGCTACAACGACGCTGGAGACGGCAAGGCGAGGCCTGCCTCCTGGAGTAGAGAACGAACGACGGGCTGAGCGTACCTGGAAGGTAATTTGCCTTCCGGTGTCTCGGAGTCGAGGGGCTGCACCGCTGCCGGTAAAGGATAGATGAAGCGCAGCGTTTGTCACGCGATGCGACCTTGGTATGCCAGTGTCACTTCGATGCGGCTTCCGTCGCGAGCGGGCAGAGCATCCAAGCAACGACCCCGTTCTCGTCGCAAGCTAAGGGGAGCTGAGCGAGAGCGAGGCAGGCGAACGATATTCCACGACACAACAACAAGCACGACCAAAGTTTCTCCCTTCATTCAATAGCGCATGCCTTTTCGGCGGCAGCACAGCGCACTCGATTGAGCTCCGTGTATGATGCCGAGGTACTTTTCGGGATTAGCGACTCAGAGGAGAAACTCTGGCTCCAAATCGAACCATGTCAAATGCATCGGCCATACGGAGAGAGACGGTTAAAATAAGGTCCTGTAAGATCGTAGACAGAACTGGCTTATGGCATGCCGACTACTAAGAAGCATGAATTCCGCTCATTTGCAGACATGTACAAAGAGGCGGCGGCGAATCAGCACAAACAGGAAGCGGTTTCCTCAATCATGTCGGGTGCAGCTGAAAGCGACATTTGTTCGTCTACGTACGAAGACGACTCCATCATTATTGGAGATGCCTGTCCACAGAGGTGAGAGATCTACTTTCCGTTAGAACTAGAAAACTCGTGTCCAGCATATTTTGTCCCCGTTCGAGAGACAGGGGACGAAGAAATATGCTCGATACGCCTCAGTGATTCCTGTTATGTATTTACATGTTGACGATGTTCAAACTCAAGTTCCTCTTTTCATTTGGATCCGCTCTTTGGCAACAGGGAAATATTTGTTGACGGTGCACCTTAGCCTTTTCCGTTTTTCAATTCTAGAGTAAAAGCTCCAGAGTTCCCCTCCCTATCATCCCTATATTATTTTGCTTGTGGTTTTTCGGTGTGATCCAATCATAAAGATGTGTATCGTTGTTTTTCTGTTCTCGAGAGGGTCGCATCAGATTCTGAACTCATCGTCTGCTTTAAATTCCAGATACAACTTCAATAACGGAACACTGAAGGCACAGCAGCCCGCAGGATCACAGAGCCCTTACGCCCAGCCGAGGCCGATTACGGACAAGTGGTCGGTGAAACTATGAGAGCAAGGTTTGTATCTGTCCGGCAAACAATGCGGCGAGCCTCCCGGCTCACTTTCAGCCTAACTGCGTGACTGCCAGACCGTTGGCTGATCTCGCCCGGAGCTCTCGTTGTCCGGGAGACGTTGAGATAGGGTGTTAGCAGTCGTCAACAGCGAAGCCAGAGCCGCACGGTTTGTCTGAAATCCTCATTTAATCTCCTTCCAGATAACGAGGACGACGGTAGCAGTGTGTACTGGATCGGCACCAGCGAAGAAAATTCGTGAGCACATAGACTCAGCCAACCTCGCGTTCCTGTCCGTGTGAATGTCTGCCTGCCGCTGGCTGATAGACAGAGTTGGCAACGGTCGCTCGGCTGAGTCCGTGAGCTTTCCGAAACTATCGGTTGAAGATTCTTTTCAATCCCTCATCAGACACACGAGCATCACCGTCGCTCTCTCCTGACTTGCTGCAGTGCCTTATACGGCTGGGCGGTTAATTTGTATGTAATTAAAGAGAGGCTTTATTGAGAAACGAAGGGAGAGGCTTGTGGGGTCGGTTTTCCGACTAAAACACACACTCTAGCGAACCAACCACGACGATGACGAGACCACAGGGAACTAACAACAAGGAGAAGAAATAACGGCAAAGATCCGACAACGACGGAGGCTCCGAAGGCTCAATGTGTACATAGCCCGTCGTTCGTTCATTGTACGGAAGACGGTGCTTTTGCGACAGTGCTTCAGCAACGGTACTGCCCGGAAACCCTACCTGCCCTAGTTTAGCATTTCCGTGAGGAATCCGCGAGGATTTCCGAATGAAGACGAATTTCCATAAGCGAATGTAAAACTGGATAAAAAGCAAAAACGTCTACTAGGTGTACTAAAAGTTCGTCAAAACGAGTATCTGTCCGCCCATGAACGATCCGCGAGTCAGCCGCAATTTCGATCCTGAGTGAGCCGCCGCGCAATCGTCGTAGTGGGAAACACCCGCTACGGCTTTCGCTGCCGCTTCCACCGCTGTTGCCGAGGAACGGTTTTTGTCTGCGCCGCCGATCGTGGGCGCGACTTGTACAGGTCCCGTCGAGGACACTTAGGTTTCTTGTCTTGAGAGTAATCCTGATTCGACGCAAAGAGGTTGTAAGTCTCGGTGCCAAACATGTTGTACAGATTCGATACAGTCGACACAAAAGCAACAAGAGCGACGACACTTACTTACACACTTTTTGAAGCATCGAAGATCAACTTTTTGAAAGGAGATTGGATGCTCCCAGACCTGAGCGAAAGGGGGATTCCCTCGGAGCAGGTACGCACTGGGACGATGGAAGAACCAGGCCAAAGCTTCAACTTCCAAGAGCACGAATCGTTATTTCAGAATAGCTGTTCCTTCGTCGGAGTTAACCCTTGGAGGCTCTTCGTTCCCTTCTTTGTTCTAACAAATATGTTCAACTCAAACGGTTACCGCGTTGATTTGTTGAGCCTCCTCAGCCCGTTCCCACGAACGTTCAGCATTCTTTCTTGTTAAGTCCTTCCTGCAATCCATTTACACAAAAAAGCGGAGAGTTCCGATCGAACACCACACCTCAGATTGCTCCAATACCAATATTACGAAGCATTAAAAGAAAGGCGGGGAATGAAAGACAAGAGCCAAGCTGTGAAAACAACCTGTATGATAACTCTGTGATATAGAAACAAAATAATGTACACACCTGAGCAACTAAGGATCTCGTTCAAGGTTCACACAGTACACAAGCAAGTAAACGAACGAGCGAGCAGAATCATCCATTGAGACTTCCAGCGACATTGAAAGATGCTGCAGTGAATGGAAACGAGAAGATTCGAGTCGAGAGCTGAAAAGGTCTCCAACGAAACGTTCCAAATTTCCAATCGATTCATCTTCAAGAGAAACTTGGTGGAACTGTTCAGTTAGGAATTCTGGGAGATCGACACGGTGTAAACACTACCCTCTAGACTTAAGGTAGCGAACGACAGGCAGTCCATAGATGACACTGAACCCGACGTAGATTTCGCTTCTGATCGCTGCGCCGGTCCGCTGAAGAATCAGAGTTCTGTGGGAGTTTGAGGAGTGAGTCTGAAACTGTAATTCGCCCTTTCGGCGGTGGTTCTTCCTAATCACGTTGTTTGTTGGATCTTTTTAGAAAAATAAGAAAAAATGAGCAATTCCAAAAAAAAACGGAGGAAGAGGAGAATGATCTCAGTGCGAAATCGCTTGAAAGATGAATGATTGATGGATATATCAATACCGATGGACGAATGGAGAATTCGGATTGAGCACTTGAGCCCACGACGGTATTTCATCCGCCGTGGTGTCGAATCTTTCGATACAGGAAGCCTGATCCCGAAATGAATAATATACTATAGCAATTAAAACGATCGAATGGAAAAACGGAAGTTGTATGAAACTGGATGACGAATGGAGTTCCCATCTCTTCCACTGACATCAATATTGATGAAAATGACGACTCTGAGAAAGTTGAAAAGAATATTAAAGATGATAATAAAGATTTGTTTCCGGATGACAAGATTGTTGTTATTTTAGTTCCTTACCAGCCAGGTATCCCATGTCTCAGATCTCAGAAGCAAGCGAGGATGACTGCATGCAGATAACTCCTCAGAAATCATTCACAAGATCTTCTTGGAATCGGTCTGCTCCGTGACCACGGCTGCGGATCCGGCGGTGAATTGAAATCCTATTCAATTCGCGAAGAGGCTGACGAACAACGAGGGTTCTCGTCTGTAAAGAACACGGCGGTTAGGAAGTGGATTGGTGAATTTTCGCGTCGAATAACAATCCTAGACTGAGGGAAACAAACGCTCCCGTCTTTGACTCTTGACGCAATGGTCCTAGACGGGCGAGCGAAGTCTGCTCTCGGGGTGGGAGCCTAGACACGAGGACGAGAACGAGGAAGCGGAGCAATCGGAGGCAGGAAAACGCGGGGAGCGAGAACGGAAAACGCGAGTTCCGAGACCCTGAGATCAGAGAGAACGAGCAGGCCGACCAACGAGCTAAGCAAGCAACGGGGGAAGGCTTAAGTAATTTGTTAAATGCAGAGAAGGAGCCTGTTTTTCTTCTTGCGTAAGGCGCGGCGTTCCCTGCTTTAGATCTTCGAAAAAGCTCCTCGTACGCCTCCGTGTCTACAGAACGAGTAACGAGAGTCGAAATGAGCCAGACAGCGGACCAACGACTTGAATAACTCGGTTAGAAGATACATACAACGGGGTCCCAGTTACGGGAGAGACGAAAGCGAGCGAGCGAGCGAGCGAGCAAACAAATAAACAACAAACAAGGATAAGAGACGAATACAGCAACGAACCGACAGACCGACCCAATGATAAATGCGCAACCCTGAAGTTTGCTGTCGGCTATTCTGTTCGTGTGCATGGCTGGCGATTTCTCTTTGCTTTACCCCATTTCGGCGCTCGAGGCTACCATCGCATCAGCGATGACGATGGTTTCAGGAGCAATAACAACATTAGAATCTGCATACATTCCCGACTCTTTTGCATTCTAATTTCAGAACATGTAAATGCCCACGACTTATGGTCAGAAAAGCTCCGTTGGCATGGTGTTCGACATAAAATATAAAGTTCAATGTCAGAATCCTGACGCCACGATGAGTACTTTGGTCTCTCTAAATGAAGGAATCAAAGGTGGATGGTGACATTACGGGAAAGAGGAGTCGATTGGCGATCCTGGAAGACGGTGTCGATGAACTCAGTCTCCTTGAAGAAACCCGGAACCACCAAAAACAGCAATCATGAGACGGACCGAGGCGACGACAATGAGCGCGGCAACAGGACAAAAACGAGCGCAATAAACAGTGTCGACAAATCGGCGATTCGGTTTGACTTCGTCGCCCGTTCCCGTCCGCCGTATTTCTTTTTGTTCTTTTTTGTCTCCGATGTATTTGTGTTTGTCAGTTTGTGTGCGAGGAAGTGTGTCTGTTCGTCTAACAGGCAAGAAAGCAAAAAAGGAACAGGCAAAGCGGGAGCCGAGCGAGCAGGTTTGTGAGATTGCTTCTTCCACCTCGCTTAACAGCAGTAGCGGGGGCTGCGACGACAATACTTTGACGACAAGGCCGCCGTTGTTGCCGTCGACAACGACGAGGGGCGCGCACTGAAACCGAAACCGGATCTCTCCTTTGGCAACGAAACATCAGTAAAACGGAACAGGCGGAATTCTGCATGCCGCGAATAAGTTTTCATGGATTTTCTTTCTGAATTTCTCGGAGGAGGAACTTCAATACTTTCTGCGTTGAGAATACCGGAACAGAAATCCGGGAATAGGCACCGTATGACGTGGTTCAGTGCCGTTCTTGTCTTTACCGGTGTTCCTAAGACCAAAACTTGAAATGGATTGAAGTGCGATGGAGTTGGAATCAGATCTACATCGGAGAGAGAATCTCGTGAGAAGTCAATGTCACGAAAAGAGCAGAAAGCAAACCGCGGAAGAAACCATGTGTTCAAGCGGCGCGCGTATTCTTCGGGGGCTCACATCCCCATGCCACCTACGAAGCAATAAAACGGCGCATTGTTTGACTGAACGAAAATACGGCCGAGCCCTTCCAAGCGCAAATTCCCCGGCTCTCAGCTGAGGCGAACAGCCTGCGTCTCTGCCTAGCCCTATTGCAAGCCCAGAGGGCGTTTGAGACGGGGAACCCTATGCCCCGCTCGCTTCTCCATGCCAGTCAGTCGGCCTTTCTGCTGGTTTGGCTGCCGTTCGCCCGGAGCTGAAACCTCGCTCTGACAGGGTTTCATAAATGATTTCAAGACACTCGTTCTTCACCTCTTAAAGAACACCCACATCCCGTCAAAATCGTGCGTAAAAGATGCTCAATGCCTCGAATAAGAAGATCCGCATAGACGCCACATTGACGTTGTCGCTAGCAGGCGGTCAGGAGGTTGGGCTCGATCCTGACACCCTCACGCTTACGATCTCACTCCAGAACGCTTCTATGGTTCCCAATCTTTTCGAAAAGAGGAATAAGAATCATCATCCTGTCAAAAGCTTATGGTCATCTGCCTGGCTGATGAGCAACGTGGCAACTGTGAACCCAGTTGATCACACACATGATCCACCGCTCACTCGATTTTACACATACGCACTCTTCGCGCGCATTTTGTCTTGCGCACACTCAGACTTTGCAGGCAGTCAGTCATTCGCGCATTTAGTATGCTGGCCACGAAAGCGCTCCTTCCCTTCTATCCATAACAACAGGAGCTTCAAACTAAAGTTTGCTCCACTTCGTTTCGCTCTAAGCTTGACTGAAGACCCGAGAGACCATCTCAACATCCAATCCCTCTTTTTTCCTTCTGTTCTCCCCGTCCTGGAAAGGCAAACCTCTCTGCTTCTGCGGATAACCTCCTCCTTCTCCTCGTCGTCGTCATCGAACCAGAGCACACCTCTGGAAACGTTCCAGCGTCACAAAAGTCTGTCTAACGCCGTCTCGAGCCGCGGAATCGTACCACCCAAGAGTTCCTGGAGGATGATTTTTCATTGGAGTGACGAGCGGAGCGTATTTGCAGCATGTCCTATGAGATCGATGTCGGCGTTGAAGTTTTCTGAATGCAGTCGCCGTCGCAAACGCTGTTTTTCTGGTGTTTATTTCATCGTTTTCGTGGAACCTACCCTGCTTGTGCGCAGTGTCTGTTTGTATCGCTGCTAGTTTGACTGCTTCGGTCGAGTTGATGCGAAGGCCGAGCCAGCAGCAGCCTCTGCGTCCATTGTGATGGTTGAGAAGGCATGAGAGACTAAGGGATATGGGGCTTGGGATGAATCGGGCACGCAGGCGGGCAGCCGGACTGGTCTGGTCGCGAAGTGTCCAAGCAAGTGTCGCTGTGATAGATGGACCGCGCTACGAGCGCCAAGCATCACTCATGACTTCTTGCAGCCGGTCCGCCGCCGCTGCCGCTGCCGCCGCTGTCCGGATTCTTTGTGCAATAGCAGAAGGGTACCACTGGGTGGAAGGAGACGGGGAGCAATAGCGGAGAGAGGGCTCAGGAGGAAATTGCGACCAAGAAGGACGGTGAAACGTCGGAGAGGTTGGAGGACAAACACTTAACCGGAAAAGGGGGAAAGTGTTAATCAGTGGGCGATTCGAGGACGCAGAAGTAGAGACGACAGGTATTTGAAAATAATTCGTTCACTCCTTCCACTCAGATGCTCCGATCGATGATTTTCACTCAGATCACAGATGAAGCGAAATAACCCGGGGTGAAACCTGTGCTCCCAACTTGATGACAATGGGATTTTGTCAACGATCCGTTGGAGTCAACGACGAGCGAGCCTCCTCAAGCCCGACTTTTCGGTTGACGGGCTTCGATGGATGATGGAACACGATCAGGTCGAGCTGAATTATTGAAACTCTCTATCATGCCATTCTGCTACGGTGTGTACAGCCTGTGCTCCTTGAATGATTGCCACTCTTGCTGATGCCGTTTGGCCTCTGACCCAAAAGGTTTTAAATCTCCGGGCTAGGATTGCGTGTGTTTGTGCGTCAGTGTACTTAACCGTAACAGGCACTTTGCGTTGAACGGCGCTGTTTCCCCGAGTAGTGCCGTCCGTTTGCCTGTTCCGCTGCTAACCCTTTGACGCGGCGGCCGGCTTCTCCATCGTATCCGTCGTCTGCCATCGCCGCCGCTACCGCTGCTGCTGTCGCCGTCATGGTGATGGCGGTCATGGTCCTCAACGTCTTGTTCGTCCTTTACTTTGTCGTCGTTTCATGTTCTGCGTTGGGAACGAAACAAGGAAAGAGCAAGGCGCATAAAACGAAGGACCCCAAGAAGACGAGGCTTTTGAGGAAAAAATTGCAACTTGAGGAGGGTATGGGAGAACAGTCATTCAGTCAGTCAGACAGCCCGGCAGCCAAACCGTCGTCGGTCGGTCGGTCGGTCGGACTGACAGGGAGGCAGCCGGCATCCAGTCGGCTGCGCACGCACGCGGATGGGCACTCAAGCAGCGAAAACTTACTTCACATTCACAGACCATCAAAAAAGCAAACTCAGCGAAGGGCTTCGAATCACTTAGAAAACAGAGATGGAGCGAAGCATCGTGAATTTTCCTCGTTGGGCTTCGAATGACGATGGATTTTAATTCTTAATAGCCACGAAAGTTTGCTCCCGAGATAATTTTCCGGCCCTTTCGACTTTAGTCTAGTTTCCTGAGAATCCAAACAGAACCAACTTGCGCAGACTGGATCGCTTCGCTAACGCTCCTTTCTAAAAATAAACGGTGTCGTTACGTTGCTAGAAAAACGAAGAGGGAGAAGACAGGGAGGCGGGCCACTGGGAGTCGGGGAGGGGGGAGGGGACGAAATTGAGGCACTGGCAATATATAACAAATGACATCGACGGCCGGGGAAGGGAGGGGAGGACGACAGAAAAGAAGATGCTTGAAACAAGAAACAATGAGAGGTTGGCGGGGTGAAAGAAGAGGGCATTGGAAGAGCGAACCAACAGGAAGCTATGGGAAAAACTGGGGAAAATGCACTTTGGGGATGGTGGTGACTGCGAACAGCTCGCTCGGTCGTGTTGCATTTTCAAGACACAAAAATATCAGCGTTCTCCTCTCTCCTTTTTTCGCTCTTCATTATTTTCCACCTCTCTTTTCCCATCGTTTCCATTCGCCGACTCCCGGTCTTCCCACCGTTTCTCCTCATTCCTTTCGGTATTTTCTCTCCCACGATTCCGTCTCGCGTTTTTCCCCGAGCTTGGCCGTTCTTCCTCTTTCCGTCTTTCCGCTTCTTTCTCCCGTTTTTCCCTCTGACGTCTTCTTTCCCCGCTCTCGCTCAGTGCTTCCTTACCAGCTACTGACTGGGTTGAGAGAGAGAGAACGTGTCGTTCTCATGAGTGACACTTTTTGTGGTTGTCGCTGGCCGCAGTTTCTCTTTTTCTCTTCCCCTATCACGTCTTTATCTTTCTGTGTTCTCTCGGCGCCCACTCGTTTCCCTTGGTATTCCTCTTGTGACACAACGCTGACTTCATCCATGCTGTCCGTAGATTTTTATTTAGAATTTTGTCAAGTGCGGGAATCGCAACGATAACTATGAGCCTTGTTTGCTCTGTCACCGGTTCGTGTGTCGGTGGTGGCGACGGCACGATGAGGTGGCGAACTTCTCTTTTCGTGTTTGAGATTTTATTCGGGTTGACATCGTTTCTGCTCCCTGAGCCAGATCGTTGCAGCCTTGATCGAGCCACGGGAACAAGGAAGAGTGCCATGGCCGATGCCTTAGGGAACGGAAAAGCGAGGCTACTTTTTTGCTCTCGCAACAAACGAAATTCGTGCCTACAGCCAGAGAACAAAGTGCAACGTTCGCCAACGTTCGAGCAAATGTTGACAAGCGTGGCTGCGTCTCGGATTAGGTGTCGTCGACCTCGTTTTCGCCGTCGTTGTCCCATCGGCTCTTTTTGGTCCTAACCCATGTTGTACCGAAAGTTACCAGCTCGGTGGGTGTATACGTGGGTGGAGCTTCGCGTATTCACAGAAACACGAGGATCTGCCTAGCAGGTATTCATAGGGCATTGACCATAGTGAAACGTCTGAAGTAAGCGAGTGTGAATCGTCGTTGTTGCCCGAGCTGGGAGTCGTGAAGTGTTGGCGGTCTCCTTTTTTCTCCCGTGTCTCGACACCAACCGCGAATAGAAGATACCTCCGAGAAAAAGTAGACAAAGTCACTCTGAATCTTCGACGGGAATAGTGAGTCAAAATGGGCGAAGCCTAAAAGTTCAATCGAAAGTTTCAATAACATCACGATACTTCTTTCTAATATGGAATTCATTTTCCGGACACACATTACTATGCATAGGTTCGAGTATGCGGAGAATAACGGACGATTTCGGGAAACCCCGTCCAGTGGATCCAGCGCAAAAGTTTCGTTCGTCATGAGATGAGATCCAGTTCAAGAATCACCAAGCCACACTCACTGTATTCGCCCACCTAGCTGAAGATTCTGGGCATTCGAGATCCAAGTCCAAGCAACTGGGACGGGCCAGCGACCGCGGCAAACTGCGTGCGACAACTGACGTTACGACATTGAAGATCGCAGCTGTGAACGACATTATTATTGGAGTCGGCAAATCCACCAAGCGAGCCACGATTTCAACATTCGTGCATTGGAGAGGTCCTGATTCCGTCAATGGGCAGCGTCTTGTCCCTGAGTTTTTTTCGTAAACTGAAATCAATCTGGTCGTCTTCATTTTTCCTTTTCTTCTGCTACGTAGGTGAAACTAGATGTTCTCCGATGCTTATAAATTCGCTTTCTCGTGAAATTTTCCGGAGTTGAGGCGAGCATCTGCACGAGCAATAATTTCTCTTCTCGCCGTAGTGAGTCAGACGCGTGCCCGCTCGTTTCATTTCACCAGATATTCCTCGAAATCAGAACGCCGAGCTGAACTTTCCCAGAAACTGATGCGATCTCAATCCCCCAACCCTCATGTAGCAGGCGAGGAACCGAAACAGTTCCTCATGATAGCAATCGTCCGTTCTGACACTCGAGGTACTTTTCGACGCAGCTTCTATCGATCTGATTTTACAGACTCAACTCACTCAGATACACTTCTCGAAAAGAGAGAAGGTTTTGGATTCGAAGGAGGGAGGACGATAGATTTGGATGATGCAAAAAAGACATGAACGAAAGAGAGAGGGAGAGAGAAATCCTTCGCCTTGTCTCGATTCGCCTCCTTCTTTGCGTCTCCTTGCGAAGGACATTACAGGTCGTTAGCGTGGAGGTGGTGCTAGTGGCGTAGAAGGCGGAGAAGCAGCACAACGCGGAAAGAAATGTCCTCTAATCTCTGCAGGAGTTGTTCGCCACGTAAAAATGGCAGCGCAGCCGTTTATAACTCGCTTTTTTGATGATGAGATGCCTGTTTTTATGATGACGACGACGACGACAACGGCGACGACCGACTTGGATCTGGCGTTCGCCATGATGTGGCTCCAAAGAACAACCGACGGAAGAGGTACCAACGATCAAGCAGCCAACCGACTCGCTGCGTAAATATGAGAGCGGATAGAATGGGGTCTGTCGGGGCTGACGGTGGAAGTTCGGTTCCGGTTAAGCTGAATGGTTCCCTGATCACAGTGTGCCATAATGGCGAGTAGGCGGGCAGGCAAGTGGTACGGCAAGGCAAGCTGAAGCGATTGCGAGAGCTAAGAGCAAACAGGTGAGCAAAAATAACTGTTGCCAACCATGGTAGTTAACTCCCTGAGGCCGGCTGAAGAAGAACCCCTGATCCGGATGCTCCCTTGCCCGTCCTTCGATGCTACTTTCAAGACATTCAGTCGTCAAAGGCTTCCAGCATGCTGGTACCTCGCACAGGTTGTACATTCCAGATATTCCTCGGAGTGAAGGTCTGCGATCTCAAGCATATCTCTTACAAGAGAGGGGGGCCATGTCTTGAGTCTCGGGGGACAACACCCAATGCACAATATTACAGAAGTTCGAGCGAAGTAGTTCCCGCGTCCTTCTCTTCATGTGCGCATCAACACACACAAACATCGACCCACTCTGTGAAGCCGCTGCGTGCAACATAAGTAATCTGGTCAGGCTCATTCTCGGCTGGTTAAAAAACGTCCTGAAGATGCTGCCCAGCCGCCAGCCATTGCTCGATCCGGTCTCGTACCCGAGAATATAGGAATAGATATAAACTTTAACACAGACAAGCACGGAGGCGATATTGTCGTGAAATCGCGGCCTTTTCCCGACTAATAGGAATTGACTTCGCACCTGCAGCGAGCAAAGTTTTCGGTGCTCACTTGACGGCCACGAAGAGCAATCGGCAAGAAATTTTCCTTCCAAGAAAACCTTCCAACCGTCTCATCTTTCCTTCACAACATATTCGGTTACAGCATCCGTAAGAATGAATGAAATGCAACTGCGACGGATTCGAGATCGAATACAGGTCCAAGGTCTACAACATTCGGTCAAAGGAAGGTCTCGAACCCCGAGAGTTTCGAGATACATCAGTCCTCAGCTGCAGGCTCAGGTGTTTCATATATCAGAGACGAGACCTAAATCGTTGACGCTGGACATCGGACGAATGGATGGACGGTGGAAAGGGACGGTTGTGAGCATTCGTTTTGACAAGCGAATAATTGAAATTTAATAACAAATGACGTTCACGATCAAGATTAATGACCCTGTCAAACAGAAGACAAGAACAAGAAGAAGCGCTTCGAGAAGACCGACAGACGGACGGACGGACGGACGGACGAACGGAGCGATGGAAGAGTTCGCAGGATGAGCGAGGGTTTGGCAAAGGCGTCTCCCGACAGTGATGACGACGCTGTGGTTGCAGCACCAAAAGCCGGTCACCCTCTTGAAGAAGGCCACGACGAGTCGGGCAAGGCCGGTTCATGTCAGGCGAGACCTCCTTGCTGGCCGGGATTGTCAGCTCCTGGCAAAGACCGACCTAGAGGCCTCACCGCGCCGTCGCGGCTAGGGCACGGCCGCGCATTCAACCAGCCGCACGGACAAGTCTTGCTTCTTAAAAAGTGAGAAGGAGTAGGAGGAGAAGAGATAGGAGAACGAACGGCGATGGCGAAGGAAGCAAAACAGATCGAAAGCGAGGAAGCGGAAAACAAAAAGTGTCTCCAAGTAAGGACACTTGCCCTTCTGCTTGGCATCCTGTTACTCGAGTGGCAGAGATCGCTAGAGCAAGAACGTGAAAGATAGCAAGGTTCAAGGAACGGAATAACAGAGTCAGGATTCCAAGGAGGGTAAAAGAGCAAAGGGCGGCTAAGGGAAACAGTTCAGGAGCTTGAAATGGAAGACAGAAGATGAAAAGCCAGGAGAGGGCGCAGTCACTAGTGTTGATCGATGAGTGTCATAAACAATGCAGCATGCTCCCAAGGGGGAGAACGAAACAAGCAACGGAGGAAATAAAGAGAAGCAGAGGGAGAAGAAAACGGACAAGCAAAGATGAAGGGAACTATGAGGAAGGGAAGAAATGAATGAAAAAAAATGAACCCCAAAAGCAGAATACGAGCAATTGTGGTCAGAGAAAAGAAGAACACGAGGGTCATCAGAGCGGGGAAAAAATCCTGGGACCGAACTGACGGGGAAACGTAACAGGAAGAAAAAATAAGGGAGATTGACAAGAGCTGAGTGGAGGAGAACCAGAAGGAACTCGGGAGCACGGGATCGGACTCGGAATGCGTATTGACATCCGTCTTTCCGACCTGGTTCCGCTCAGAGGGACCTTCTCCTCCCCTGTCAGAACTCTGACCTTCGGACTGTGAGTGCTGCTCGAGGCTCTCATTCGTTTCCCTCCAGATCTCTAGGATTCCCAAAACGTCGCTGAGCTTCCTGTCACGCTCTTCGATTTCCATCCAAACTACCATCTCTGTTCGTGAAGTGTATTCGGTGAAAATCGAAGGAACCAGAGCTTACGGTAAGAAAGCACTTGAGACAAAGTTTTAACATAGATCAAAGTTGAACCGGAGCGCGCTCACTGGCTTCTGCGAAAGGGACGATGCAACGGAAGTTGGCCTGTGCGGATATTACGTTTTACTGGACTTGAAAGTTCCGGTGAAAGTTCATTGACCGAGGATGGTGGCTACTAGACCGGTCGATTCGCGTTGGACTTACCATGAGTTTCCAGAGTTCTCGTTTCCGATTTGTCGTCGGAGGGTTTTTTGTCCTCTTCAACTTCAGGATTCCGGACACCTACTTGACATTTCCTCAGCTGTGACTGCTTCAACGACAATTTTTGAACGACAATTATCCACTTTCGCTCGCAAACTCGATGTTCGAACGTAGTTCTACATCCGTCTAAGTGAGTTCAATCCGAGATTGAACTGACTCCGGATTTTTTAGCCAGCAAACCGAAGACTGGCTCAGCGAGCCAAGCGCGGGGAAGAAGGAGAGGTTCGGCAAGAAGTAGTGGCGAAAGCGAGGCTCCTCGAAGTCGCGGATCAACAGGGCGCTTCGGCTTCACTGCTTTCGTTTCCACAGCCTCACTCTCTCTTGTTATCTTCGCCTCAAAGCTATCTGAAGACGAAACAACGGCATCAACATCATTCGAGGATTTCGTAGCACTCAACTCAACCAAGTCGGGGATCAATGTCGCAGCTTTCGTGCTGTTATGTCGCCGCCGCCGCTGTCATCACTGAACAGCAAAAAACGCGGACGTCACATGGCCCACTCGAACGGATCGCTGATGTAGTCCTTGAGCGCGAACTCTCGGGGAGAGTCAAAGTGTTTTTGATTTCCAGAGCAGAATCAGCGCTCTCGAGCGCTCTCAGTCGGAAGCCGACACAACCTGGAGGGGAAAGAAGCACGGACGGAAGAAGATATCTAGGGGAAAGCTCCGAAGATCGAAGAGGAGCGTCAGGAGCACAGGAGAGTTTGAAGAAAAGTGCGGCGGTAGAAGCGGCATCACCAGCAGATAGACGCAGCCAGCGCAAGTCGCGCCGGAACAGGAAGCCATACATAACCTCGTCAGGCAGCCAGAAGAACGCGGGCTCCTGCGTTCCCGCCGCTTACCCGCCCGCTGCGGCGGAGTCATGGGCGGCGAACCAGACCGCCCAAGCTGAATACAAAGCGTGTATTAGCCGGAATTAACTCCGCTTCCGGTTGCTCCCGACTATCGTTGCAACGAGACGACATATCATCACGGACGGATGACCGACTGACTGACTGACTACTGAGGAGCCTTTCGGAAGCGAACTCACTGCCAGGAGTTCTCTTCTCATGTTTCCGTGCAGGAGTTGCACGAGGCTTCGTGACGCGTCGCATCCTGAGGAAACGAGTTCACCTGTTCTACTTCTTCTCCTTCCGCAAGAAGAGCAACTGCAGGACAAGAAGATGAAGAACGAGCTTCTCAACGTCAAACGCTGAAGCTTGAAAGTTGTCGCTGTCGCCTTCGCCAGCGACGTCGAGACGCCGAGCATCCGGATGTCGGGCTTGAGGACGGCTTCCCTCTCGCCTGCCGACGACGGATCAAAAAACTCACTTCGAACAGTGCCGATCGAAAAAACGTTGCTTCGAGCTCTTCTTCACCTCCGCCGATTTTGCGAAAATGAAGTATCCTTTCAAATCCTCTCGTTCACACAGTTTTCATCCAATCCAACCGTTGGGCGTTCACAGTGCCTGAAGGGGTAGATTACTCTGGGTGGAAGGAGGTACCCTGAGCATTTCGAACAACGAACTTCGAGTTGTACATAGGTCAGGTATGCAATCTCTGAGATTTGTGAGTCTGTGGAAAAAATTCCACTACGTAACCATCGTTCAACGGGTATGACGAAGTGTTGCGGGAGATCAGAGGAGATCCGCACGACAGAATTCAGTCACTTCAATTTTCGCTTCTCTTCGGTTCTTACGAGCCACCAAGACAACTCTAAGTGGTTCCGATCAAACAACGCGTTCTTTTCCAAAGTAACATAGAAACTTGAAAGTCGAGCGAAGTGCGATTAGCAGGCGATTGGTGAGGAAAAGAGCCCAGATGGGTTTGGTAAGACGAGGAATCCTCCCGAGCGCACGAGGACGTACAAGGAGCGAGGAAGAGCAGCAAGCGTCCTTCTCCTTTTCCTCCTCCCGAGGCGGCAACGAGACTTTCCGTCCGCTTAATGAGAAAATAAATAACTAACAACAAAAAAATCCGACGGGCATATTTTTGGCCCTCATGTAGCCTGCGGTAATATTTTAACACTGATAGACTCCTGCTGAAGGAAACGGCTGTGCGCGCTCAGAGAGAGGCTAAACGAAGGATAGCACAGAAAGGAGGAAAAAAATTAGCGTGAATGAGTGTGCAAGGCAAGGCGCCAATTAGCAAGACGGAAGCAGATAGAGTAGATGGCCTCGCATGTCTCTCGTCCCCTTCAGTCGCCTTGTTTCCCCAACTCACTCTTCTACCGGTTTCTTCAACCTCTCTTCTCTCCTCGGATGACATAGCGTAACAACGCGCATTATCACCGACGCCGACGTCGACGTTGTTCCCTTCGCAGTCGTCATCGTCGTCTCCTTCGCCGCGCGAGCACGGAACGATCTTCGTTCCAGTTCCACCGCGAACGAAGACAACTCTTCAAGGTTTCCGAGCATTGTCACACGAATGCGCAACGCTAGCATGTTCTTCACTACGGCCGCGGCGGCGCAACGCGCAACCCATAAGAAGACTTTGGATTTCACCGCGGTCGTGAATAAGCGAAACGAAACCTGTTTCGCCTGGTGGAGTTCACCGCTGTTGCCGAACGAAGACTTGTTAGACCAATGAAATCTTTAGCTTCCTTCAGATACTCGAACGCGAGCCTCTCCTGTTATGAATATGTTAGCAATTGGCCCTAGAATGATTTGGAACGGATTTTCATTATGGGAACAAGATTGTCCGACGAGGCCACCACACCGCTCGAGACCACGTTTTGCTTGCCGTCCACTCTCAGTGGGTGGCGATCGCATCATAGCAGACACGAGTCCGGTGGGGAGCGTGAACTATCAGTTCAGCTGAGGAACAACGACCGTACGCGGGGTTTGCATTCGATGGGAAAAGCGTTCCGGGGTCGAAGTGGAGATAAGCGAGTAGTCAGACAAAAGAAGTCTAGCGTCAAGCGCGAGGGGTCGGGCGGTGTCCAGTGAGGAGATGCGTCGGATAAGGGAATGGGGTTCTTCCCTTGGCAGGACGGTCAGCTGGCCAGAGCGTCGCTGACGGCAGCGGCCAATCCATCTAAGTCTCTATCGCGTCTACAACGTGTCATTACAGGCCCATTAAGTGAGGAAACCTTCCGGGACGAACACTACTTTCATGGCTGCCGTCGTAGTAGGAATGGTGGCCAGGAGTGGCCGCCGCGGCAGCATCAGCAGCGGCGGTAGGATAAGGAGGAACAGGAGAGCTACTTGGAGGAGAAAAGCGAAGAAGAAATACACACGACCGCCCTCACGGTTCGCAGATGGCCACAATACTCGTCTCTGCTGTCGTCGTCGTCGAGGAGAGACATAAGATGCGGAGATCCGAGAACTCGGGGGTGCAGGTGCTACTTGGAACGATATCCGACGATTTGCCTGTGGGTCGTCATTTGCTCGCACACTGTACCCTGACTACCAGTCTCTGCCGAGGCTGAGAGCTTGAAAACAACATCGGAGCTGAGGAGCGAATAGCGCAGAAAACAGACGCGAGAACGAGTTTTGGGAGCGAGTCGCAAAAAGTCGATAGATAACAATTCACAACCGCAGCCAAACAGAAAGGAAATTGGGTATCGGAGAGAGTTTACCTCGTGACCTCCGTTCTCATCGTTTTTCTCATTGTCGTTCGCTTTTCTGAGATTCTCTCTCTCTCTCTCGTTTGGTTTGTCGGAGTTGGCTTGCCTGCACGCCTGCTTGACTGCTATTTTTCAGTGAGTCTTCCTCGGCAACTGGGGACGAAGCGCACTTCATCCTTTCCGGCGGAATCGAATTTTAAAGCGCAATCTCGCAAAGAGAAAAGCAGGAAAGAAAAAAAATATAGAGGCGGAGGCCTTCAGCTTGCCTGCACGCCGCCTGGCTTGATGTCCAGGAAGGAACAGCAGAAAACGAAGGCAGACAATCCTGAAAAGAGGAGAAGAGGAATCCTGACTGACTCGCTGGTCTGTGGACGAGGAGGAGGAGGAGGAACGGAGATGGCCCATAGAGAAACGTAACAACTGTATCGAAGCAGAAAAGCCGAGTGGGACAGGGGGACAGGGCGGGGAGCTGTTGGGCAGAAGTGAGAGTAAATGGAAGAACGGGGCAGAACGAGAAGAACGGAAACGTTGCCAGGAGCGGCGGACGAAAACGCAGGACGACAACGAGACGAACAAAAGCCAATTTATCTCAAGGTGGGAATATTTCCCCAGTGACCTTTCCTTGGTTGGTTCGTTTTTCCTCTAGTTTGTTCTTAGCTCGTTCGCATGTTTTTTTCGGGGTCGCCGTCTAGGATCCGTGGTTTGCGTCCTCGGTAGTCCGACGTTTCTACCGTCGATCCAGAACATCTAAGGACCGAGGAGACTTTCACAACCGATGCTCTTACATAGGTGTAGAGAACGCAAACAAGAATCGTTGTTCACTTCCTTTAGGGGATTTGGTTGAGCTTTCATTCCGCGACCTCGAAACTGCATTTTGAACTCGCCCAGATAATCGATAGACTCCGATCGACGCCGTTGGTTGTCCGTTCTCGGGAGAACTTTCCGCCCCACTCAGCGTGGAGCAAATCCAACCGGAATGGATTCGAATGAGAGCAAGACGATGGAGTTTTTCTCGCATTTTAGAGCGTGAGCCTGGAGCTGGGAGATCCTCAGGAGAGGCGCAAGGAGAACGCAAACTCATCCGCATCGCCGTTGTTGTCGTCGCTGTTGGTAATTAACGAGCGAAATACATTATCAACTTGTTCAGGGATTTGAGTCTTCTTTTCTCCTAATGTGATGGTGCGGCGTTTCCCTCGTCCGTTTTCTGCGATGGACCGACAGGAAGGGAAGAACGAGGACCGAGCGGGGGCGGAAGGGAAGGAAGGAGCGACCATCGAAGCCCCAGCGGAGGAAAACCGAGAGAAAAGGCAGGCGATGAGGGAGAAGAAGCGAAACGGCTGCTGCTGCTGCCCCTCCTGTCTGAACGAAGGACGAGGCAAAATATTATTTCGATTCATTAAGAACTTGCCGCCAAGCAGCCTGCTCGCCTGCCTGACGGCTCGCCCGTCTGAGGTTCTGCTCATTAGAGAAAGAGAGCCGACTCTCGCAACAGCCCGGAAAACCAGGCAACACAGGAGAACCCGAGAAAATCAGCAGGAGCAGAAGGAGCAAAACGAACCGAAGAGCTCCTGCTACCACCCACTCACCGAGTCAACTGAGCCGTGGGGAGTCTCGGAGGGACTCGAGCAGACAAGCGAGCGGTTATGATGAGTGGGCAAACGTTTCGAACGAGATGAGGCCAATTTTAAATGACAAGCACGTCTCAATTCTCGTCATCAGCGTTATTGGGATCATCATCTCAGTTCTATCCGTTCATTGTTGTTCGCTTCTCGATCGACTCAGTCAGAGCAAAATGGCGATGTCTCCTCTATCATTCGATGGTCATCTCTGTTCCGGAATGTCGATCCGGCGATAGCCGCTCTAGCTAGATGCGCTCTCCGATACATCTTTTGCGCTGTGCTGTATCTATGCTAAAGTCCCGTGCAAGAATCAAGTTGCCACCTGTCGCAATGGAATTCACTCCGTCCATTGCTCGTCTGACGAGAGTTTGACGCGAGATTTTCGCCAGAATTCTCAACCTTTGACCTAGCGACTCACCTGATAACGATGTTTTCGAATAACGAGCTCAACACAGAATGAAACTCCGAGCTTTGCGACAGGCGAAGCCGAAAGGTTTCGTCGCAAGCTTCAAAAGTTCGTTTTCTGGTGAGTTCGTTATTCCTCATACTCTGAATCAGTGATTCCATATTGGGGGCCCGTGGCGGCATCTCAGGTGGGCCGCGGGAAGTTTTGCGCCCATGGTTGTGGTTTGTGTGAGTTTTGACGCGATCACGGAATGCGGCAGAACTCAGACTCGGCAGATTCTTCCGATCATCGTTGGCCTCCAATAGTTGAGCGGAACGCGACTCACAATCGCCGATGTTCATGGGTGTTGCGAGGTCTTGGCGAAACAAACGAGTCGTCGTGCCGTACAGTCAGGAGCGAGGTCGGGGTCAACAACGGAAAACCTGAGCCAGAGTTCCGATATCGGCAACAGCATACGTCGCCATTCGTTTGTGACTTGCGCAATGCAACGAGATAGGAGTCGAGAGAAAGCAACGAATCCTGACACCATTTAAGGCCACGCTCTTCTCTCTGACACCTCCTGGCGCGGTGCCAGATATCTCACCGACCCTCTCTTCAATTTTCCTTTGTAGCTCGTTCTTCGGCTGCCCTGTGTCGTTCTGACTCCTTTTTTCCCCGTTCCGCCTTGACAACGCAAAACCATGGATGCGGGCAACGCTACTTCTATTCCAACGTACGCTCAGATGGATGGATGGATGGATGGATGGACCAACCGACCGACCGACCGACCATCACCATGACCGCCGCGTGCGTTGTCCTTTTCTCTCTCTCTTCCTCTCTCTCGTTTTCTTTGTCTGTCGATGTAACTGTCTGTTCGTCGGTCTCCAGCGCCCCATGTCGTCGAGAGCGTGCTATTAAGAAAAATAATTTATAAAATACATTAACGTTCTTGCAGCAAGGGGCTAGAGGACGCGAGAGGGTATGGAATGACTATAATAGAGGGGCGGGACGTCTTGGGGGGAATTAGGTCGTCTCCTTGAGGTTCTCCCTCAAGGTTGTCCGAATAGGACAGTTCGTCTACGCCAGTTCTCCGGCGGAGTTCAAGTCAGGAATCAAAACTTTCTTACGAAACTCACGTTCGTCCTTCGTTTCAGTCCGAAGTCGCTTGTTCGCCGAAAGACTGGGCGGTCTCCCACTTCGTGGGGGCGTCAGGGCGTCTATGGGTGGTTCGCTCGCTCGCTCGTTTAGTCGTTGCAAGGCTCCTTTTTATAATTAATGAGGATGAGTACTAGGCTTCGGACGAACCAGGCGCCGCAACGAAGAGCTCAACGCCTAAAAACTTTTGTTAGCCTCAACACATTAGACTCAGAAGCGAGCGACGGCGAAAAAGGACGAGAATCCCTATTTGGTTCATCCATGGCCTGTGTTCTCGGTCCGTCAAGCCCGCAGCCGAAGATGCATCGTTCGTTCACGAGCTCGTAGTAAATTATTCGCAAAGCAAATGTTAACGAAAAACGAGGTGACTTTTAATAGTTGAAGATCCGTTCGCCTCGAGCTCCCTGTTCGTCGCTGACCGACTGATTGAGAGACGATGCGGCCGATAGCCGACCGGATAACCATTATCAACACGGAGCCCTCAGAAGCTGCATAAAAACCATTCCGCTAGACTTCTGAACAGTTTGATGCTGAGGCTCATAAATCATTGAGAATAGTCGATGACGGCACATCTATCAAACACTCGCCACACGGAGCGATTGCTTGCGAGTCTTTTCTATTACGATGTTCGCCCAGAGACCTTTGATGCTCTCGTTCCGTCGTGGAGCATCAATTGATTCATCAAGCCGCCAATGAGGTCTCGTTTTCGGCGAATAACAAACAATCGGAGTCTGCGAACACGAGAACTGATTTCGTACTTAATCGATCTATCATTGTTGCATTCTCTTTGAAACCTTCTGGATGTGTATTCGGAATCCGGAAAGAACAAACCAAACTCAAGAGAGGTCTCATGTTTTCTTGACGATCAGGGAGATGCGAGGAGTCGGAACAACTTTTTCAGAATCAAGAGAATCCCGAACTTTGAGCTAACCTCTTCGTCTGCCGTGAGGATTCCTTCAAAACTGAGAAAGCGAGGAAATAATGGGACATAAAAGACTATACATAGAAACAAAAGCAAGCGACAAGATCTCGGTTTATCAGAAGGAGCGAGAGGCATTGTAGAACAACCTATTTTCGGATTGAAGAATCTGAACGGTGTCTTTCAAAGCTTCGAATCAGACAGAAGGAGCGACTTTCTTTAATCTTTATGAAAACTTTTTCGCATTCCAAGCGGTCTCGAAGCCACAACTAGCAGAGCCACGTACAGGATGAAAAATGAAAACGACTTATTTTGACGGAAGCCTTGAAGCTGAATATCGGTGAAGTTGAAATCCTAGACCGGAGACGTGGCCCTCGTTCCCATGCTTTACTCTCGTTTTCGGACATTCAGATGTCTGCCGAAACAGCAAATACAGCTCAGCCCGATGATGTCGCCCTTGGCACGGACCGCCCCAAAACGGAATTCTTGAATCGAAAAGATTTCTGAAGAAATCCGAGGAAATTGCCCGAGCTGTCTCACATGCGGGCATCTGGTACTATTTCTTCCAACATTCTAACAGGCGATCCAGAAATGGAGGAGTTTTGTCACGAAATCTGCGAAGTTCTGATTCTCCTCCTCAGCCTCATTGAATCGAACACAATCACAGGGCGAGCTCAGAACAGGCGAAAATAGTTTTACAATCATGGACCTGTCGCTTAAAAAACAGTCATGAAGCGAGGAGCGGTTCTACTGACCGACCGACCGCCGCAATGGTCGGAGAGCCTATGGGAAAATTCTTGTCACCTTGCTTTCGTCGGCCTCAATTTCCATCACAGTTCCTCGGGACCTCCAGGAGCACCGGCTTTCACAGAATTCCTTGACAAGTATTTGAAGAGAAAGTTCTATCTTGACCAGCCGCGGCCGTCTTTCCATTCATAGTCGGCACTTCTTCTCAATGCGGCGGTGCCTTCTCAACGAAGCGACCAGGATTGACAAGAGGTGAACGGCCGTTTCTCCGAAACCCTTCCCAGCAATACCGATCACTTTCGTTCGATCCAAGCAAGACATGTTGAGGACTGTTTTCCAGCTCTCGCTCCTCGAACGAGAGGAGCACCGACCATATTGAATAACTCACACCTCCGAGTGTTGACTCATTTCGGAGAAGAGCGCTCTTCTGGATAACGAAGCGAAAATTCGAGGACAGAGCGTTTCCCTTTCCGACCTCGGCTTGGACTCCGAACACTCGACCTCAGAACTGGGGCGAGAAGACGAGTGGTGGAGCAAGCCGGCAAACGGATCGAGCGAGCGACCAACCAACCAACCGAGCGGCGGATCGACAAGGAAGAAGTTTGACAAAGGCTTCATGAGTAGAATACTTATGTTGATCAAAAGAGCTCACTTTGCACCGGTCTGTCACTCGCTCGCCCCTACTTTGGTCCGTTTTCCGCCTGTTTCCCACCGTCCCTTGATCCCCTCGGAGGCGGGGAGTTGAGTTCACGGGAGAGGCGGGCGGAGGGACCAGACGGGGACAATTGTGGGTCGCTTGTATTCACAGGGAATCGAAAGCCTGACGGTTCGCAGTTGCCAACCGATACGCGCACGGCATGAGCCAACAAAGGAGCACTGAGGGTCCTCAACTCCTCGAACTCTACCGACCGAGAGACCCCGACCAACTAAGTAGCCTGCCGGCGAACAACATCAGAGGCGGCGTTCGGTCGTACGAGTAGTACTTCAAAAGATACATCGGCCACACAGAGCTCTATCGTGAGCCCGCGCCGCTTCTTCAAAGGAAGAAAGAAGAGTGAGTCTTCTTCTTGAAGTGGGAGTTTATTCAAGAGTGAGTGTGAGCTCCTATGTCATGATAGTGGCATTAGAGGCCACTTCCTCTTTATCGTTTATTCTCTCTTTTATTGTGCTCCCTCATAAAAACTGCGGCTTTTGCTACAAGAATAGCTCAATTAGCGCTTCGGAAGAGTTTACACTCGACGGATACGTTTTAAACTATCGCCTGTCCTGTTTCCTTTTCGTTTTTCTTCTTTTCATCCCTCTCTTGTACAAGACGAAGATTCGCTCATGAATCTGTTACCAAATGCACATTCTGCTCGATTGAGGGCCGGGGTCAGAAGCTGTTGAGCGAGGTCGCGACGTCGTTGATGTTGCGCCCGGGGAAGCGGACGAGACCGGTCGTGCTGGATGGGGACAGTGATGATGAATTGTAAACGTTTCAAAAATGAAATTATTCTGCTGAATGTTTTATGGCTGCGTAATGGTCGGCGTACTCCTGCCACTGTCTGGATGGCACTCAAAACGGCGGTAGGGACACGAGCGGGACGGGGCAGAATTCAGGAACGACAAGAAGAAGTCAATTTAATGAGAGACGGGAGAAGGACTGACCGATGAAACGACAACTCTCGCTCGAAACCGACGGTCACCATGTGCCCTGGAGGCGCCCGGAAGCCACTCGGCCACCCGTCAAAAATCGTGAAGGCTCTTTCCGCATCTGAAAACTTGCGTTGGGGGAGAAAGGCAAAAAACATGAAAGAACGGGGCGGAGGGGAGGAGGAACGAAGGGCTGAGAGCCAAATGAATATAAAGTTGTGAGAGATGTCTTCTTGCAGGAAGCATAACCAGCACGATACATCGTACCCGAAACTCTGGAGAGCAGAGCTCGTTTCTCAGAGCAGGCCCTGGGTCCCTAATTGAATTTCCACCGGTCCGTGAGTCTGGGTTTCTTTTCGTCAGGTTTCCAGAGCAGCCATTAGACAGAGTCCATCCCTCCCTCATCAATCACTCGCTCAGACTCGTTCGATTTCCATCTCTCCTGTCTGCAGAGAGCAGACCGACGAAATTCTACCGCAAAGGTGAACTCCGGGACTGCCGCCGTAACAGCTTCCATATTCATCATATGCACTAGGACCGTGTTCAACGGTGCTGGCGCAGCGAGCTCTACAGTCGAGTTCGAATGATTCCGATCCACTCCATCACATATTTCTCATCCGAAAATTCAAAAATTCCATATATGTACGCATGCATGTAGTCCGTAATTTTAAACACGGCTGAAATGGTTGAACACCGAAGTGTCACCAACTCCGAATACCCAGAGTAAGGCCGTGCGCAGAAGGGGGGAAATTCTCGTTCAAGGTATCGGCAAATACGATTCGACCTTGATGGCATCAATCAACTTTTGCTGAAAAAAAGAAGATATAATCGAGGAAAGGGAGAACGCGGCGAGCTCCGAATTGCTATTTCGGTTCAAAACATGGCTTCGGGAAACTAGAGCATTTATGAATCATAGACGTCCAGTTCCTCGTCGGCCTCCAAATCACAGACCGTTTCAGAAGGTTGATAGAGTCGAGGGCGGGAAGAGTGTAGTTGATCAGGCATGTTGCGTTCAAATGGCGGAATGTGAGAATGCCTTTTTTTCTTTGATCGCTCATTCCTCAACGAAAGAGGGCGGAAGAGTGCACCTGATGGGTCTCCCCCGCGAGGCTCGAATCACAGTGGTCAACATCCCTTCTGAGTCATGATGAGTGTCAGATTTGAAGCGTATCAGAGGGAATTTGTGGATATTCAGTGCTCGGCAGACGATCGGAAAGGCATTTTCCCGCAGATCATGAGACAATTAATAAGATCTCGACTCCGTTCAGCACTCGCGACACGTGCGGCTCAAGGGTCGCCGGATGAGAGTGACAGTTCATCCTTAAGCGACACGTCCCGCGCTCCCGCTACGATCCCCGCTCTGTCTGGACTCTCGGGAGCTCTCCATCACGCCCTCGCGCCGACCCAAGGGGACGTCGTGGTCATTTGTTTCTAGGATTGTGTTCTTCTCTGTTTTGCTCAGTTGCCTTTTTCTTCGCTTTCTCTGTCCGTCCTGTGTCTGGCTCGGGTAGGCGGATTGTTAGGGCTGGTCCGCTTCAGAATGAGGGGCAAAACACATCCCGCAGCACCGTTGTTGCCAACCAACAGAATGGGGTTCGCCCTGCCGCGGGGCTGGTGGCGGGTCTCTTGTCTTTTCTCTCCTCCATGTTTTTCCCGTGGCGCGCTCGCGGAAAACGCTATGGCGGGTTTATACGGCCTCACGACATCACCCATTCAATGTTCGTTCCTATTCGTTCGTTTGGCATATCATCTCCACGGGAAAAGAGACGGATCTTCGTCGAACGGAGATTCGAATAAAATATTCATTGGATCATTATTTCACTCGTCTCGCTCGCTCCCTGACTCACTCCTCCGATGACAGGACGACAAAGGATACGTTACGCGGTATTTTTACTCGTGTTCCGATCGAGTAACTCGTCAACTGATCCGCTACTGCAAATTCTCACTTCATAACGAGTCCTTGGATGGACAGGGAAGGGACTCGTCCTGATTTTCGATTCCAGAACAGACTTCCAAGGATCCCGCCCCGCCGTTTCCACGCCATCGCGATGACTGTCGTTTGCGGATCGGATTATCGGCTCGTTTCATAAATTCGCCATCAGAGCGTCTCGACTCAGTCAGTCAGTCGTCTTTCTCTATTTCTTTCTTGCTTGAAATCGTTTCGAGTCGTAATATTACGTTACGAAATCTGGATAGCCATCTGCTGCCTTATGAAATCGTCCGAGCAAAATGACCTTCCAGAAGAGAAGAACATGAACACATCGGCATTTGGCATCACTACAGTTTCTTCATCATATTTCTCACTCCGCTACCCGGACGTAAGCTGAAGGCGGCGACTTCAAGGGAACTTTTGAGAGTCTTTCGGCTCGAATAGACTGCTGCCGTTTTCTCATTCGTTGTCTCAGTCAAGGATGCCGAACAGCCAAGCACGATGGGGCAAAAGGATACATGCAGTTGTAGCCCGCGGCTAGAAGAGGCTACATCCCATTTTACCATTTTTGCCATTTATTCCTTCTCCACTTTGAGGGAGGATGGGCTGCGGTCCGGAAACAGTCGAGCACGAATGTTAGGTCTTGAAGACAAACGATTGCTGGCCGAGACGCTGCCAGGGCGAAGGAACTGAACTTTTAGTTCGAGCTCCTTGTGATACCGCTCCTGTACGCTATCACACAGTGACTAGACATGAACTTGAATTTCAAATTATCTGCTGATGCATCAGAGAATTTTTGACGGCTGGCGATTGTCGTGCCTTTCGTTAGTCTGTCTCTCTTTTACTGACGTCCGACTGTAATTTGGCGGTTTGGGACTCGTGGATGGAAGCAAATGGGTCGCCGGTGGAATCCGGAACAAGCGAGCAAAACTATTTGTCCTTGAAACAGCCACCACGACGACATCCGCGCTTGTTTCTCACTCTTCCGCTTTATTTATGCCGGCTCGGAAAACCGAGGAATTCTCCCCAACCACATGAGCGAGTTCGCTCCGTAATGACTCGGTGCTTCACCAACAGCAACAACTACAACAGCCTTTCGAATCAACGGCATCAAGCTCCTCGACAAAGCCACGATCGGCCACTGGTTCGTGATCGATTATTGTTTAGCTTCCAGAACCGAGGGAGACTCACGAATCCCGATCTGAAAAGGTCTCGCAGGGTCTCGGAACGAGGAGTTCTGGATTAGTTCGGCATGTCGATCGTTTCAAATTCTTGATTCGACGCCTCATGATGGAACTTCAACCCTCAGAGCTCGGGTCGAGTCGAGGCATCTCGGGGTTGGAGTTCCAAGGAAACAGCTGACTTTACCGTGCGGGAACACAACGAGCAATCGATTCTCAGAAACCAATCAGGAATCGGTATTCAAGTTAAGACGCATGAACGAGCTTTCAAACTCACCCGCGTACGCCACGAAATTCAGAATATCCAGCGAGGAAGTTCCCGTTTTCGCTATGGTTTTCCTCCTCTTTGAGTCTCGGAGTTGCAGCCTCCACTTTGCGTCTATGAGTTCACAAAAAATTAACGCACAAACTTCGAGCCAGTCGTGAAAAGGAACATGCGTGCAGCAACTTGCCGCTCGCTCATTGTCAGTGCTGTGAATACAAGCGAGGGAACTTCCGTTTCCAGGGATTCGCTTCGATTCGAAGCTTGAAAGATCAACCACCGGGGAAGGTCGTAAAAAGATAGTAAAATTTCCATACGGGCTACCGAATTGACATCTCGACTTATTTAGCGTATCGATCGCAACCTTGTGTTTCCTCTCGAGGAGAACAAGGAAAATCGGAGATCAGGGAAGGAGCAAGACGAGGAGGAGGAGGAGGACGTCGAAATAAAAACGCATTCGAGTGAATCTTGATTTGTTTGGAGGAAGAGCTACCGCCACCGCCGCGCAACCGAGTCAGAGAGTCAGCCACGTCGGAGCACGACAATCCAGTAGTCGCGACAAACGGTATCGGAGCCAAAAGTCATTCCCGATCTCGGATTATGACTGTTTTGATTGATTCCTTTGACAACTCGCTTCGGCTTAATTCGGGGATTAGGAACTCAATCCGCTCTGAGAATGAACGATCCTTTTCTCAACATCGTACGGTGTCCTGTGAGAATCGTCGCGACTGGCCTCTCCAGTGAGTTGAAAAGATCTCTTGGAAATTCATGGAGAAGGCATTTATTTGTATTTTTTATTAAAGGCATTATCTTGCTGTCGGACGAACGAGAGATGGACAGAGTGAGTGGGAAAAGGAAGAAAGAAAGAAACACTAGCTGCTGCAAAGGCAAAGAGAAAAGAGAGATTGGCAACCATTTATCATTTTTTCCTGACCGACCGGCGGACCCGAGCGTCCCACAATTTTCCGTTGTGTCTTCTTCCGTTCTGATGTGTCTCAGGATTGGTGATGTACCGAGGACGAAGCAAGGTACGGAAAAGCAGAGAGCAAATCTTCCGTCGCAGTCAAGCGGCCGGTCGGCAGCGACCATTCTGCCGCGGTAAACGTTGCAGGACAGGCCGCTGCAAAGCACTCTCTAACTCTCGGACCTCACGATAGGAATGGGATCTTATTGCTCTTGAACGAGAAATTCCATTTGGGGTTTTATTGTGATCCACTCGTGTCAAGAAGATCGCGCACGAGTCGGTTTGGGGGTGATCCCTGAAACTGTTGCTGCAGTGGACGATCACCTCTCACGCTAGACATGGCGCGCTTCCCATTCCCCCTCCATTGTACTTCTGTTGAGCCATGTCGGTCAATTTCAGGAACTATTCCGAACTCGATTCGAAGACTGCTGCTTTGGATCCATGGCCGGGAAAGAATGAAATCAAAGCAGGATTCTGCTACCAATGATTGCAAATTCCTACTCCAGGGAGCCAAGGAGCTCAGGAATAGCGGAGAGGTGGAAAGTTGCCTAGGGGAATTCGGGGGACTAGGGGGCGAATCTTCGAGGCCACGCAGGGAAAAGCTTGCAAAGCAAACCTGAGGACGAGAGAAGGTCGTTACGGGACGAAAAAATAAGGGGCGGATTTGGTGCAGTGAAGAAAGGCGTCAAGGATGGAGAGGTGGAGGATCTGTCCACGAAGAAGGGGACGGAGGGGGAGGCTCCAAGCACAGCGCGAAGAGACCTCAGACGGGCGCAAGCGGCAGTTGCGAGAATCAACGAGGATCGACTCCGACGAAGGATCAGCAGAAAGCCTCGCGTCGAAAGCAACGAGGTTAAATGTTATCAAACCATTTATTGAGCAGTTGTTGATAGCGTGAGACGGACGGGACGGCAGGACGCGGACGACTAAAGGATTCGACTCACGTCGAGAGCCTGTTCTGCTCGGTGGCCCCGCTTCACAGCGAGCGCCCCAGCGCCCGAACGCCCGTCCGCCAACCAACCGACCGACCAACCAACCAACCAACCAACCAACCCGTCGACTCGTCCGCTTGCTCGTTCGCTTTTTTCCTTCAGCTGCCGTCGCTGAAATATATTGGAGCCAGCCATTCGTAAAGCCATATCTGACACCTTCACGGCCCGCGAGGATTTGTCACAGAGATCTGCGAGCGGCTCCAGCGGACACGGCTGGAAGAAAAAAGCGAACCGAGAAAGAAACCAAAGAGGAAACCGAACGAAAAGTGGAGGTGGGCGCCGTCCTATCGACACAAAAAGAGAGAGAGAGAGAGACAGACATCGAAAGTTGGCGGTTTTCAGAAATGGCTCCTCAATTCTAATTACTTTCCTTGAAGTCGTTCTAAACATTGAAGCCTTCCGTCTGGAAAGTGGATTTCTCTCTTGTCGGTTACCTTTCTTGTGAATTTTCATAGAAAGGAAAACCTTCTCCTCGAAGGCGAATTGACAGCGGATAGATACATCCATTCTCCCTCTCGGAGATGCCAACGAAAGGAAGAGAGAGAACGGATCGGGCCATCACTGTTGCCGTTTCTAAAAACGAGTGGAGCAGTTTGCTGAAAGAATTGCTCGCGCTCGCAGCGTTCTCGATATAGAATATGTCGATGGCCTTGTCCAATGCAGGTACGTCGATCGTCCATTCTGAGTCTATGGAGCACTTATTCAGCTCGAGAACCTCCTCTACGCATCGCCTACAAAAATAGTTCTGCTGCCGGTGTCTCGCTATGAGCCCGTGGCGTTCAAACACAGCGGCGCTAGAGATATCCGAACAACGAATCGATGATGCATCTTGAAGCGAGCGGCTCGCGGGTCGACTGACTGACAATGAGTGTCCCCAAATGTATTTCTGAACAAGATTCGCGATTTTTTCTCGTGTAACGATCGGTCCCGCAGCGAATGAAAACGTCCCGGTGAGATTAACATCGTAATTGAGTAATGTCGAACGGATAGTGAAGCACTCCATCGAATGCAAACTTCCGCTGACAAGACTGACACACGAATCACTCACGGCGCTCTCGTTACATTATTCTTTTTATAACAATTCAAGTTCCAGTCGTCCCAGACTATGTTTTGGTAGTTCACGTTGATGACGCCGACAACTTGCTATGCCAATACGAAGGGCGCTGACGGTGCTCTAAGGCCGGGAAACGGCCGGTTCCCGGTGCGGGTGTACGCTGCGTGCAGTTCGTTTACGTTTGCTTTGATGATCGATCGATCGATGGACGACAACAGACAGCTACAATCCTACTCTTTATCCAGTTATTGTTAGCACTATTCAACTCCTGACTCGCAACTAGATTTCGAAATGCTCCTAATGATATCATCGTGTATCAGAGGGAAACGGAGACGGTGCCAGTAATGAAAATACCGCTTCTCAAAGGTTCTGCCGAGCAGATGCACGTTGGGTCGTTCAACAGTCGCAAGCACGCCCACATACGTGGACTCATTCATCTGGTTCGCTCGCTACCCGTCCGGAGAACTCAACTCTCCTTCTTTCCCTCAATCTATTTATTTATTTAGTCACCCATCCTCCGTCCTACCTACCCGCTGTAAAATACTTTTGTGCCCTCTTCGTTCTCGTCTTCGCAGTCGTATTCGCAGTGGTGCCAGCGGTAAGGGTTTTAATTAAGTCCCGCTCCCTCTCTCTGAGCACTCTCACGACTGAATCGGCCGTTCGGAGCCGGCTGCCTTTCGTTCAGTCGTTCGTTGGCTCGCGTGCTCGTCCGTAGAGTCGTTCGGTCGAAGTATTTACTAAATCTAGAAATCCTTGAAAGACTCGGTGAGATCCTGACTTCGTGTTCCGCAACATAAGCCAGGATGCAGAAGCGCTAGTTTGGCTTCGTGCCGCGCCGCACCAAACGAAGTGCCGCTCCCGTTGTTCGGCTGGAAATCCACTTTGATCCCGATTGGATTTGAATCTATGCGTTTCTGCTACTCGACAGACTACGGCGACAAGAATCCGTTCCACACCAAGCCCGACAACCAACAGCGAAACGGTGGAGGATCCGGATTTCACGACAATGCTACAGACTGGGCTTGCAGCCAGGGTTCTTCTTGCAATCTGACGCCTGCTGATACTCCAACGAAGTAAACACATTGTATCTGGAATTTCAAACAGCGCAGCGATTGAATCATTGACGAGCCAAAGAGCTCTGAGAACTTCGAGGGTGAGTCGAGCTATCCGGCCACTCTGTGGATCCGAGGTACCGGAGGCGGGAATGGGAGACGACGGGCCCGGGGTCGTGTGACGACTGAGAAAAACAGAGACAGAGATTTCTCTCAAAATGAACTCTAAATCGAGTTGTAATCTCCTTCTTTGGTCTTTTTCTCCCTCCTGATGACGCCTCCTCATTACGAGCAATTACCTCTTTGTACGTTCTCCTTATTTTACTTTTCTTTCCATGCCGTTCCAACTTCTGCTGCTAGCTGGCTTCTCCTCCCTTAGTTTACTCTCCTAGGACACGGTCGTCTTCTCCTGAACTCTCCTTTATCCATCCTCTCATTTCCCCATTTATTTCCTCATTCCCCCCTATGTCTCCTCGCATATCCCCCGCTCCTCTCATTTCGTCTCTCCGGCCGTCTCTTCCCTGAGGTTTCTTGCGCGCTCCCTTGGTTTGTGTGGGAGTCATCCCACAATGGGGAAAAAAGCCTCCGGATTCGTGCGCGGAGCTAACGGCGATGGTCCAAGTCGGGGCCCTGCGGCGGGTACATTTTCTTCCCATTTAAGATCATGCCGTCGATAGGCACCCCGGGAATGGGTTTTTTAGGGAATTCTCCCGGGGATCTCCCTCTCTTCGACAGCGATTGGAGCTAAGGGAGATCTCGAGCCATTATAGAATCGAGCTCAGACCTCCAGCAGGGGAAGCACGCAACCTGTCTCTGAGCCCCTTCTCACCTTGTCTACCTGTGCGCCCGCGATTGGTTGTCGCCCGCGATTTTCCTCGCGAAACCTTCGCAGGACACACAATCCTGGTCTTCTGCGAAAGAATGTGGCCATCGCGGAGTAGGATCCTACCCTCGGGAATTTAAACTAAGAGGGAAATTAATCAAGACACAGTCAAGAAGAATCAGCTTCCATCAACGTTTCGTGTATTTACAGAGTCAACAAACAGCGCACGCAGGCATGCACGCTCGCTCGCTCGCACAGTCACACCCAGGCACCCACACGCGGCGCAAATGTATACACAAAGTCTCTTCATGCGTTTCTCCTTCCGTCCGTTCGTTTGACCGTCCGTTCGTTTGACCGTCCGCCCGCCAGCCCGTCGTAAAGGCAGGCTGACAGCGACAACTAACGAGATTCGATTCAACGACTAACATCGCTCAAGCTATTCCGTTCTCTGACTTCATCTAGTTCATGAAATTTGTGGCGTAAGGTTTTTCTTCTCTTATCAGCCGCTCTTGTTCGATGGCCTTGAAAGTTTCTCTTGAGTTATATGTAACGTGAATCGTTAATCGAGACATAATTCAACAGTATAAGAATCTGAAACTCATATTTGTACAGCCATGATGAAATACTAAATAAATTATCGCACATTCCGACATCCTCCCAAAGAGGATTGCGGTGAAGAACACCAGTGCCTCATGCTCTGTCGATTCTGCTCGATCGTCTGATTCCTCGTACAGCACGGCGAGCGTTTGCACAAAGCAAGAATCCATTCGAAACAAATAAATATTATCAAAACTAGAGTGTGGTGAAAAGCTGTTCGCTTTGGAAAACAAATCTTCCGCTTCAAGCGCAGTGGCACTCGTCGACAATCATGTTCTCGAGGGTGGATTGGTGAACGTTCTTGCCATCGACTGAATAAGCTATGTTCAACGACGACATCTTCACACCGGTACAACACATTGATAACTCGATCTTCTTCGCCTGGCTTGGATAGTGCTTCATGTAGGCACTCATGACTATGGTGTGTTGACGCTGGAGATTGACCTCGAGGTTACACGTTCCACGGCAGAAGTTGGGTTTGTATGATTTCGGCAAGATAATCCAGTCCCAGCCGATTTGGTGGAAATCCACCTCGAAAGGATAACGACAGCAACCCGGAGTTTCGTTTTTGGGATCGCAGTCCACGCTCCTTCGAGTTCTCCTCTTCATCTGCGAGTGATCCATCTTGAGAATCATGAAAGGGCGCGATTGCTCAGCGTCGATCAAACGCTGTCTATCAGCTTGCTTGAGGTACGAACACGTCGAGCAGACAACTTGGAGAACTCTGATTGAAGGCTGTCTCCTCTGGCTAAGGTTGATTTCTCTCGTCCATTTTCGCGAGAGATTCGTTGTGTCGAATCGGACCCAACCTGGAAAGGAAAATTAACCTTGAAACAAAGCTTTTCGGAAATTTCTGCTCCTCGTGGAAACCGGAAGAGTCTCTTCCTCTCAGGCACTATCGCTGGGGCTCGAGTGAACGAAGTTTCAAAGAGGTCTGAACTTACCGCCGCCTGCTGTCCCTTCGAACGAAGCTTCATCGTGACCGGTCTGAACGTCGTTGCGAAACTCTTGCAGTTGGAAAGAGTGGTTCCGTCCACCAGAGAACGAGAATCCGATTTCCGCGTTGGCAATCACTCGGCTTTGAATCTCTTTCGAAATTTGAAACTTCAGACAGATGACCGCGTTTTCGTTGGCACCCGGGGGACAGGACAAGTCTGTAATAAGCAACTCATATTAGCAAATCAGATTTCACTCGGATCAGAACAATTCTAAAGAATGTGGAGCTGAAAGCATCTGGTTCGCACTCTGGCTTTTGAAAACCGATGGTCTCGTTAGGAAGAACTATGCGTACGTCCTCGACCGTGTTCTCGGGACAAAGATAGTCTCTGTTTTCGCTACTTTTCGTGTTTTTATTTTTCAGCGGCCCAATCTGTTTGTTGCTTCTTCCCGTCGCTTGAAGTGAGGTATTTGGAAAATGTTGCTGCCGGAACGAAAGCAAAGTTGTTATCTGCCGATTAAGTGAGTGAGTATCTTTGAGAAGCGTCTGATTGCGCTGATAGCGGGGAATACCATCGGGGTGGCTGGTTGGCGTCACTGATCGCTAACAGTGAGTGTATTCGAGGGTGTTATGATTTGTCCTCGGCCTGGTCAAATATTTTATCAACGCTGTCTCACTGCTAGGCGGAGGAGAAGGAGAAGCCCACAAACAGCTTTCAAGAGCTCTTGCGCGCTCGCTGGAGCCGGTTGTCAGCTTGTCGACGGGCCGGGTGGCCGGCCTACTTGCCGCTTCTCATTTCATTCGTTTCGGGTTCGTTGGTCGCTCCTCTGTCAACCTCCCTGGCGGAATCTCAAGTCCCTTTTTTGCCACCGAAATATCCTCAAAGCGATTCTCGACAGCTCCCGTTCGTCGCTGCTGAGAAATCCATGATCAGCTTCAAAAGCTTTGCTGGACACTCCATGAGCCTGATCCTCGTCTGAGCTCCCGACTCAAGAAGAATTTAGCCACGGGTGCACAAGGATTGGAGATATCAATTGGCTTCTGCTGTCATGTTGCTGGGTGGTCGACTATATGACTGGCAAGATTCGCGATTGGGTTCGCGCGGGCGCCCGTGATTATCTCTCATCTTTGATATCTCAGTGCCAGATGGATTGATAGGACTTCTCATCGTACCACAAGCGTATCCAACGAAGAGATGGTAGCGGTCGACCGAATCTGGGAACGTTGCCAGCGAACTATCCAGTCAGTCAGGCAGGCAGTAGCCATGCAGCCAACAAGGCGCTCAGGGAACGGGGCCTAACTCTTCACTCGTCGTATTCGTCGTCTACATTCTCTATCAAAACAAATTTGAGACGAAGAACGCGTTTTCGAGATTGAAAATTGAAGAGCGTGAAGCTCGTGACCCCGGAGAAACTGTTTTTCCTGAGATGCACGAAACTCTCTTTTCTCATGAACTCTGTGCAGTCGTCGAGAGCGGGACCAGAGCGAAATTCCAACAAGAGAGCCGATAGCTCGCTCCTTCTTGATATCAAAAGCGGCTCTTATTCTGACAATTCCACCTGTATGTATGAGATTGTGGTAAGGAATGACCCTGTTAGGCAGCGGCCGGTGTCGACCGTCTGCCCTCCATCGCTACGGCAGTGCTCTATGACCGGTAGCCATGGAAGCATTGGTAACGAAAACGGTAGCGCGAGAAGAATATCGCTGGTTCCACGCGGTCTGCAACGAACTCTAGTAGATCTCAAAAGTTCAGTGTGCGGCGGCAAACAGTGTTCGCTGTCTTCTCGAAGGGAAACATCTCATCTGTCTTCCGAATCTTATCTCATCGGTTCGGCATTCCACGGAGTCAGGTTACATTAGCTTGTTTGTCAGACGAAATCTGGCCATCTATAGCCTTCTAGTTGCTTATCGGCTCTTTTTCAAGAGGGAAATGAGTTGGATTCTAGAATGAGAGGGAAGTGCACCCAGCCAGCCAGCCAGCCGTACGTAACCGCCTTTTCCTACCGGCGACCGAAGCAGAGTTCTCAAGACTGCTGACCTCTCCTCGCCGGCAGATAGGTCACGCAAACCGGAAGACACTTTCTGAGCAAGAACGATTGATTTTCCTGATCAGCTTCATCTTCAATATGATCGATTCGTGAGCGGCATCAAGCTGACGGTAGAAGTAAAACTCCGAAACCATTTCTCTCAACAGAACCCGAGTCATCTTCTTCAAGGTCCCGAGCAAGTTTTCGAGCTATTGCCTCGACGACGAGGAAACGCTTTACAAACTTTCGATCGCTGTTATTATCCGCTGCCTTTGTCCTTCGCAGGTTGCTCCCAACAGGTCCTCAAAATGACGAGACCTCAGATATTGGGCTTCTTCTGAAGGTCAAAGCCCATTGGTATTCTTGGATCTAGTCGAGTCGACGACTACATCCGAAAGATAAAGAAGAAGAACCGCGAAAGAGAGACATTTCAGTGCACTCTTTCTATTCCAGATGGGAGATACCTTCCAAAACATGTTGTTCCTAGATTTGCGATATCATCATAAGACATAAGTTGGATACAGCGCCGAAAGTCTAGCGACCCGGCTGGTTGCCAGGTAGGATCTCTTGATAAAACGGAACTTTCCAAGATTCGCTTCATTCGACACCGGCACCGTCGCGGTGTGAGAGAATCCTCAGACCGCGAGGCAAACCTACTTTTCTAGGACGGGACTCAAAAAATTCTCACCTTCGTCAGCGAATAAGGCGCTTGATTTGCTTTCCTCCTCGAATCTCACCTCCTCGGCCGACGTCGCTTGGCTTTCCTCGGCCTCCTCGGAGCCCATTTCATCGGTGAGCAAATCAAGAATTCTCTTTCTTCGTTCGGCCGACATCGTGATATTGGGTGCCTGCCTCAAGCCAAGATGTTTGAGTATCTTGTTCTTGATAGCTTGGACCTGGGCTTCTCGAACCAGAGCGGAATTCGGATCCATCGACGCCAATCGGTTTTTACTGCAGCCGTAGTTACAGCTCCCGACTGCTGATTGGACTGCGTGCGTCGAATCGAACAAAGCAGCACAACAAACAGCTGCCATGAGGAAAAGCCACCTGCACATCGCTACGGCAAGAGGTTTACGGCTCCGTTTGTTCTTCCTTTCTTCTCACTCGATGACGAACACTCCTTAAACAGCGATGAGCTTCCCGCTCGGTGTCCTTGAGGTCGTCGATGTCACTTCGGCTGTCGTCGTCGTCGTCCTCCGTTTTTTTTCGAGCTTCTTTCCCACCGCAGACCCAACAACAACTAGCTCTTGATAATATTCCTGGTGCCACCGGAAGCAGAAGTTGTCGTTACGAGCTAGTTCTAGCAAGCTGGGCGAACACTGTTTGTACGGACAACAATTGTTGGAAGTTGCAGATGCTTCTCATTTAGTTTTGATCAGAGTCACTCACTGGCGTGAATTGTTCTTATTTTGCACGTCAACTGTTAGCCGGCTTTTGGCGATCGTCACTTTTGACGAATGAAGATGCGGAGAGGAGAAATCACACTTGCCACCACTCCCTATCAACGCATGTTCTAGAGATAGAAATCAAATAGCATCCCCGCCGGTTCTCTCTGACAACCGAGAAAATGAGCTTCTTTGATTTCCTCTCTGGGATTCGAAACAGAAAATGTCCTGAATCTGCCGCACAAGTCAGAAACGCTTTCAGAAATCATGCTCGTATCGATCTTCGGCTCGCTAAGATAGCTCTTTTGTTTCAACACGTCGCCGCCCAGGCCGCCCATGTCCTCAGTCCTGAGCTGAAAGGATCTCCCTCATTATCCGGAGATCATGGATTTGATGGATGTATTCTTCGGTAGCTAGCTAACTCCGTTCTGTGTGATCCTCGTGATCGAGCAACTCCGATGGAGCCACGCGTGGGAATATTCTTCGAATCAAAATCTGTCTGTTCTAGTTTACCTCTCAGTTTTCAACCACTTTCTAGGACTCTTCACAGGAGTTCAGGCAGACTCCTCTTCTCACTTGACGATTGAATTCTCGCCAACTGGTTCTGCATCGAAGATAACGAAAGCGAATCAGCAATCAAGCGGCTCGAGCAGTGCAACTGTGCCACAACCATTGAATCACTTGAGATTGCTGAAAATTATCGGTGGCGGCGAGAGTTGAATGATGAGCAGCGAAAAAAAAACGGAGAAGGTCATTCAGGGTGAAGAGTCACCGCAAAGCGGGTGTCTCCTGCGACTCGAGAATGCGGCGACCCTTCGCTGAAACGCATATCGATATTTTGCGCAGCGAACTGGGGTCTCCCAATGTTGTTTGATCGTAGCATGACGGAATGTTGTTGTATCATAAAATGTAGGCGGGAGCTACGAAGGCCATATTCGAGCGACCTCCACGACTCCGTTTGTAAACTATACCGTGGTGAATGGAAGTGCAAGACGCTCGTTAAGGCGACTTCCGCAAAACTCGATTCGTCGTCGGCAGAATCTCCGACTGATGGTGAAGCACTCGGGGAGACCTTCACCTTTCACCTCTAAACGTCATCTCCGGAATCTGCAAGCAACTCCGTGAAAAGAAGAGACCTGAGTACTGTTGAGCCGGGAATTTTGGTCTCGATTTGTCCGGTTCCCAGGTATCCCTGTGGGATATTAGGCATACGATCCCGACTGTTCTTTCCGAATTGTTGAATGATCTATTGGTTCACTGTCGATGGTTTCGGAACCCTCGCCCCAAAGGAAATTTTCAATGATGACGATATAGCATGACGGCCGCTGCCTTCGTTGCCACTGCCGTCATCGTTACCACCATCAGCACCATCTTCTCTCAATAGCTTGCTTTCAAGAATCCATATCTCGCTTATGGCCAGCGTTTCTCGTCAGTCATTATCTCTTTTTTTATCCTGTAGGAAACTCCCGGGAGGAAACTTCACAGTTCATCTCCTTAGAACGCGGTCTGAGTGAGACCACCTCCGCCGCCGCACAAGAGCGGAGGGGGCCGGCCGCCGTCAATCATGAAAGATGTACGCGAGCATTCGGAGCGAAGTAATAAGAAACTCTAACACGGAATCCTCGAATCCATTCAATCAAACATAAAAACTTCGTGGTATTCCACAAATTTTTCAATCATGCTCCCCCTTGTGTCCTCTCCGCCGGGTGACATGAGAGAGAAGGAAAAAATGACAATCGTGAACCGGTGGCATCCACTAATTGAAACTTTGACAGACTAACCGTAAGTAGCCCGAGCAAGAGGAAGAGAATGGAAGGTGTCAGATGTTAATTAGGCTGGTGGCTCAGCGACTGTGGCTGACCGACTGGGAATTCAGGGAGCTTCGATCCTATTTTTGTTTCGGCTTTCAGAGCTCGCCTTCCGTTCCACCTGGTTTGATTCCAGTTGTGTCAACAGATTTCCAATATACCTCTTGCAAATTACCTCCTTCTTCCCTTGACGTCCATCGACGGGAAGAGAGTCATCTGTTCAATCGGAGGACTAAATTCTATTTCGTTCGCGACACTCTCGGCCGCAGAGGGCGACGAGGGATCACCTAAAATTTGCGCTACCATGAACCCTTTCCCATGGGATTCCCTCGGTCTAGGCGGCATGGTGTCCGTTCGTAGGAAAGTGAGCTCCACCGCAATCTCCAGTGAAATCTTTCGTAATGAGGTTTGAACAATCACTGGGTATTACAGGAGCAACCAAAGGCATCTGATCGCTTTGATAAGATTGCGGCTTTCGAGAATCGTTACCGCGGTCTGTTTTATTCGATGTGATTCATCGTTAGTCTCGTGAATCCACCCGAGAATAGAAGAGGAAAAATTTCCCAGGAATCCGAGAATGGGCTGATATCGGTGGTCGAATGTTCGGATCGGTTGATTGCGTCAAATGATAGCAAGCCGGAAACTCCGTTCATCATTGGAGGAAAGCGTGAGCTCCCGTAATCTGAGCTCGGGATGGTTATCGAGTGACACTGGATGACACGTTTAGCAAATATTTTATCTGAATTCCTGACGACAAAAATGGCTGATAAATGTGTGGCATTCACAGCAGGATAACGCTGTCCTCCCATTGGTCAGTTGAAGTTCCCGTGGATGTTGTAGAATCGCTTTATTAAAAGTTTTTATCTCGAGATGTTTCTATCAGCGGTGGTCAAGGACTGCTGTCGGGGGCAGCCGCCAGGGCTTCGGGAGTGGGAACCAATCGTACACCATGCTCACAGAACGTTCTCTCTTTTTATCCGTTTGATTCTGTTCCTGTTGAAGTCGAGATACAGCACGCGGACCCCTGTCTGTTCATTTCTGTACAAAGGGCTCGAAAACTCTCCCCATGTCGATCACATTTCAAGCAAACATGTGTCATATTCGGAATGCCACATCATGGCACGCAATTTCCGTCGTAAGTTGCGACTGGAATTCCCCCAAAGACAGATGAGAAAGAACATTCAAATGCGAGCTGTGACCGCGCTGCCGCCGCCGCCGCGCCGCCGTGCTCAAGCCACGACAGGGGGACGCACTCAAATTGAAACAGTCTTTTGGAATGAAAACGGGCAAGGCAGAACGAATTCGTTCTTTGAGGCTGCCTAATCGAGCTGATTCCGAGTTGATTCTGAGCTACGCTGACTCCCATTCGTCCCCTCAGCGGAATCATCGCAGGAGACGAAGAACATCTTGTGCTAGACATCTTGTATGAACGCGAATCGGTGTAAATGAATTAAAGTACGCTCGCGGACTGCTTCCAGGAATCGCTGTAGTGATTGTTCCCTCCTGAAAGAGCGGAAATATTCGCTCTTATCAAAAGATATTTTGAGAACATCTGGGCCGAAAGAATATTCGTTCAAACCTCATTCATTCTGAACCCGGTACCGGACAAGCTCAATCAGGACACCACGTGGTATAATGAAGCAAGGCTCGACTTCACGGTGGGATCCTCTCGGTTGATGAGAATTATCACCGATGGTCGAAGTTTCGATTTTCTCCTCCAGAGTCGAAGATTCGGTATGCATTTCAAAAACCATTTCAAAGTGGGCAGGAATCGTTCGAAACGCGCTCAATGCTGAAATAAAGCCAGAAAGAAAGAGGCAAGCGTACAGTGAACAAGATTTCTTGGCAGGAAACGTCGGCTAAGGCCGGTCGTGGCCGAACCGAACGAGAGCAAAGGCTGTTGATTCGTCTAGTTGTTTTGCAGATCTGCCTGGCACGTAGGCAACGTTGGACTCCACGAGGACGGCTCTGCTTGGAAGTATCATCTACGTGATGAGTAGGTATTTAGTCCGTTTTCGAATAAATATTCGACGTCTTTTTGGCGGGAACTCTGAGTGTGCGTGCGTGATCTCTGTCGAGAAATGAGAACGTTGGAAGAAGCACCGCAATCGAGCGAGTGGAACCGATGCTTCGGGTGTCGAATACTCGGGTTATATCCATCCCGATTGCTATCGCTAACTATTCGGAGCTTTCCAGGCACTGGAACGACGCGCCGAAGCCTCGTTAGAGCCTCTTTAATTAGGGCCGTAGTGGAGCTCAAGTTTTGCATCTATTAAGGACAACAATAGAGTAGGCCTAATTCATTTTGCTCCGTCATCCATCCTTGCGCCCTTACTCACAGTCTGCGTCACTCGTCGACTCTCGCTCGCTCGTTCGCTCGTTCGTTCACTTACGACAGGCACGCGTTCTCACATTGGTTCATGCACGTATTCAATACAAGGTGTCTGAATCGAAAATCAGGAACGAAAGCATTCCAGCTAGTTCGAGGTCCGGGGCGCCTTATCGGTGAACGGGGTCGTTTCTCGGAAAATGATCGTTTCCTTGAGGAGGATACGCTGGTTATTATCGGTCGTGTTCATTATGAATCACGAGAATCTCTCGACTGAAAAGAGGCAAATTCAAACGAGAAACCCGACACTTCCGCGGCCGGTGTATAAAGGTAGAGCGAGCATGTTCCGTATGTAAACGTTGGACGAGCCTCAAGACGAAGTTGTTCCGACTCTTGAAATATACCTACTAGGCCCCGTCGGAACTATTCACGTTCCTGAATTTTCAATCCGGATCGTTGGAGCGGCTGTGTGAGATTTCGAGCTGTCCATCGCTCGATGAGCTAATTGGCGAATGAATCAAATACCTTCCAAGTGAAAATCACCAAACCCCCCCCCCCTCNCCCCCCATCTGTTCGTGAGCGGTTTCAAGGGCCCTGGAGGGTTCGAAGAGCTGGCGGATCAGGTTTATGTGAACTTGAATAGCTTAAATCGCGAGCCAGCTCGACAACCACAGATTCCCCTAAATGGGTCGTCAGGTCGGTCAACCGAACGACCGAAAGACCAACCGACAGAAAGTCAGGCAGTCACGGTTTAATGGGTGTCTCGGGAAGTGTGTCTGCCCGCCCTGCGTGTGTGTGAGTGAGTGAGTGCGGATGATGGAACACGGGAGCAATTGAATACACCCCACCAAGATGAACGCCATTGTCCTTTGAACTCCCGCCACGAAAGTCCTTTATGGAAGCGGCGGTGCTCATTCAGTTTCATGCCTTCGCTTACGCTGACTGTGCTGTGTTTTCTTCTGAGAGCACACTCGGTTTCGCTTTTGTGTGTTCAGGGTGCTGGAGAGCCAGACGACATCGGAGTTTTGGATTGCCTCCTCGAACAGTACAATGTTTTCGAGCGGCCCAAGAATCTCACTGTGGTCGATATTTCACTTCGGACAGATTCATCCACGACCCCGGACGAAACGAGTCTTGATTACAGGTTCACTGTGACCCTCGAGCACCGATACGTCGATGAGAGGCTTCACTTCCAGCCAAGCAACAGCACGGACCCCACTCGTGAGTCGCTAACCATTACGCTGCGAAGATCATGAAACGCTTCGGTTGTTCTCAAGAGAGCCGCCTCACTCACTCGCTCGCTCGCTCGGTATGACGACGCGATTAGACCTGAGGCGATGTTCAAAAGGGACGCCCGCTGCTCTCAGAGAGGACTGCGCCACTAACCAGATTACAGAGGGAATATGAGAAGTCTCACAAAGCAGTTACGGAATCGTTAAGGATTTTTCCGTGCTCTTCCAGCTCTCAATGCATGGTATCACATGAAACGCATCTGGCGACCGGCGATCACGGTCATCGAGAGTCGGAGTGACCTCAGTTTCGATCCAGAGAGTGCGGCCATGGAAGTTTGGCCAAACGGATTGATTGTGCTCTCCAGGACGATGGTCATCGACCTGAGATGTAGAACCGTCTACGAAATATTCCCGTTCGATAAGCCCGTCTGTCTGATGACGTTATCCGTAACTGGCTTGACCGTTAATGAGGTGGGACATCAGAAAAAAATCCTCGATTCGTGGAGGAAAATTTCGTTTTGGCGATCGAAACTCGTGAGACCGGAGCGAGATCTCAAGGTTGACACGTTTCAGGTTCAACTTCGCTGGCTGAACGAACACGATAAACTAACCTCGTCTTCCACCGTATTTTCCAATACTTACCTCGAAGCAGAGGACCGATCGGATTGCCCTCGGGAGGAGATGGAACAGTACAACTATTCCTGTTTGAAGGTAAACCTCGGAAAGGAGCTATCTCCATCTCCTTCTCTGTTCCTGGCGCGTAAAGGTCCCGGAGCCCTTACAAACAAACAGAATAAGTTCGCTTCATTGTTTCCTGGAAGGCCGGAGAAACTTTCTTTTTCACTTCTATATCTTGATTCTCTTATGCTCTCGGACATCACATCGGTCCGAGCATCCCGAAAAGGTTGAAGTTCCTTATCGCTTGCCCGTTTACTTTGTGTTTAATTTTCCTCAGGCGCTTCTGCTCTTCACTCGTGAACGCAGCGTTTACTGGGTGACCGTCTTCATTCCGGGCTTCATTATGGTCACTTCTTCATTCATGACCTTTTGGCTTTCGTTGAGAGCACCCCAACCCAGGGTCATGATCGGTGAGTTTAGAACGAGCGCACTTCATCTCGATCACGTCACATCTTCTTTCTACTTTGCCGTCAACCCAATGTCTTCCCACCCTCTGATTGCTCGAACACTCTCTACGTCCTCCTCTCGGCTATGGCACTCATGTCCTCCATGAAGTAATAGTTTTCGAACAATGGCTGTCCATTGATAGAAGATTCCTTATATCGCTTGCGGCACAGCCCCTGGACATCTCGACATGCTTTTTACTCTAATATACAATAGCTTGTCTGGGATCGCTACTCCACGCGAATCTATTCTGTCCCGACAGCTGGCAAGGCAGCGAATCGAAAACCTCAAGAGTTCAAACCACTGTTCCGAGCGAGCGGCTGTCTTGAGTGCTCGCAATGGAATTTCATTCATTCATTCACAGTCGAACGGTGAACTCACTCCGCAGCTTTCTCGTTTTTCTTCTTCTCTGGCGGATCTTTTCTTCCGCCGGTTCGACGACGAATCATGCGATTCGTTTGTTTTGAGCCCTGCTCGTCCCCTTCGTTTGTCGAAAAAGCATCCAAGAGCTCAAACTCCTCGAGCCGGATTCGTTTTGCCTCAATGGGGGAAGTCTCAAAATGAATCCTTTGCGTTTTTCACTGCTCGGAACGGGGATTTGTGAAGTCATGGAAGCTTGCCTCCTCGTAACCTAATTAGGCGCAGCGAACGAACGGAAGCGACATTAGCTCAAATAAAGGGACGACTTTCCGTCGGTACTCTCCGTTCATTGATCCACTCATGCATAAAACAACGATATTTAGGTGGAAGAGAAGAAATAGGAAATTGAGGTCGAAACTCTTTGCCGCTGTCGGCAACTTCTACCTCCTCCTAATACTGCTGCTACTACTACTACAACTACCTCCACTACTAAGCAGGGACCGAGGAAGGGAAAAGGGAGGGAGGGAGGGAGAAAAGCGGAAGAGGGGCGGATAGACCGGAGGGGAAAAAGGGGCTCAGGCAACGGCGGTGCACATCATCAGTGTTCCTTACGACTTCCGAAGCAAGGAACCTACCTAGAGGAAGGGATGAACGAAACTATCCACCCACCCACCAACCAACCTACCAAAGAAGGTCTTACTCTTTTCCAGGAACGACAACTCGGCTAAACTTCCTTTCGACGGCCAGGTCCTTCCGGAACAAGCTCCCTGCCTTTTCCAATTTAGTCGCCATGAATATTTGGGACTCTGTGTCTATTATCTTCATTTACATTGGCCTAGTGGAGTTCATCCTGGCCGATTATGTCGACCGCCATCCTCGTGCGAACGAGGAAGACGACGCTTTATACCTCGAAGCCACCCGTTCGCCCGGATACGTGTTGACGGCCAAGGAACGCTTCTTACTTTACTTCAAGAGGTCCAACAAACAGATCGCTTCGGACATCGAGTGGTTTTCGAGAATTGTTCTTCCCATCTTGTATCTTGGTTTCATCATCGGATACTTCATCGCCTACCAAGGTCACTTCAGCCACAGTGTCGGCTACACATACGGAGCTTTCGAGCGACTAATCAGTTAGCGTAGAAGTAGTGGCAGCCACTGAGTGCTTCGGCCTAATTGGACTCATCAGCTTATGGTGTTGAGCAGAGGAAAAAAATAAATTTTGAAAATGCAAGATTGATGCAGAAGAATGAATTGAGAGGACGGATCGATCATTTTCCACCCTTGCAGCTTCCATGACCTTGCTCACACTTAGATCAAGAGAACTCCGTTCGAGGCCACCGCGCTGCTTCGAACTGGGTTCGAGCGCATTATTGAGTTCCATGCTTGCTGCATCAAACGATGGACGTGCGAGCGTGGAATGTGCGTGAACACCTCCAGTGCCAACTTGTGGGCATCGGGGCGCGCCAATCGGTGGAGAAACATTCCTCATTTCGGGAGTGTATGAATCGTCAACGCTGAGCAGCGTCGACCTTTCCGAACTTCAGCAGTCGCAGTCATTCTTGGCGTTCGACAACATTGCTCGTGTGTTGCTGCGAATTCAGAAAACAAATTCCCTCTAACGACTTCGATTGAACGGACGATTGACTGAATAGAACGATTTTGGAAGGCAAATCAGGCTCTCCGGCTTGCTTCTCTTGTTCAGTCGCCCGAACCGACAGGCCCGCTTCGCCCTCTGCTGTTTCAACTGTTCTTATTCGATCTCATTGCTCCGTATTCATTCGATCCGGTCTGTGTTTGCAGTAAATAGAGAACGAACCAACAGCCTTGGAGCAGAAAGGACGGAGGAAAAAATAGGACTACCGCTTCTGTGCTGAACCTCACCTCCAAAAACGGGTCTGGTTTCGAAACAGTTTGAGAGCTTCTACTTTCAGAGCGGAATCTGAACGCTGGGGAACACTTCCAAATAGCGTTTCGTACAATTGAGACTGGGACCGTGATTTCCGACCACGAGCCAGACGAACTCCTGTTCGCTTTCGTTGAGTGAAAAATGTGGATTGAGGATTTTTCCAAGCGAACTCGATTCTTTCCAAGTTTTTTTGTTATCAGGAAAACTCACGATCGCCTACGCGCTACATCAGGTGGATGCCAAAGAACGAAGAAAGAACACGAGACTGAAAACCCAACGGAAAATGATCCTGAACGCGAGCGAGCGACCGAAGCTTGTTTCGGCATTGAGAGATGGACAAGGTCAAAAAGGAGTAAAGTTAGGCCCCGAACGGACAGAGAGGAATAACTTGGAAAATGAATTAGAGGAACGCTTCTTCCCACTCGCTCGGGGCGAAGAAGAAGGAGGCGGTCGTCGGCTGCTATGAAAGTAGCTTTGGGCAGACAGAAAATTCTTCTAAACATGTCTTTTTTTTTTCGCCCTCTACATATACCCGGGCGTTTGTAGGCAAGCGTATCCTTTGTGATACCTCCCATGAGAGACTTTCGCAAATGCAAAGACAAGCCATTCTCAGGCGGCGAGCGCAGGAAGCACCAGCCACCAGCGGCAACCGCAGCGGCGGCGGTAGCAGCAGAAGCCATTTTAAGCTTCCGCCTACAAATCCGACATTCGGTTGAGATTCGAGAAACAGCGGCGGCGGTAACGGCACCGGCTGCGGGCGTCGCAACCCCTGTGTACGCCTACGAGATCTCCCTAAGGAACCCGCAACGAAACCTCTGTTCGTCCGTTGCTTGGCAGGCAGAGTGGCTGGCTGGCTGGATTCTTCGTTTCCTCTGCTCGGGGCCTCGGAGGTTTCTGAGTTGTGGCGCAGACCTCACAAAGTTTAGATGACAGCCTGAGGAGAACAAAGATTCCGATGAAGAGTTTTGTGCTCGTCCGCTATGAGAATGAATGTGCCAAAGGATTCCGAAAAGCTCGGCAACTGTCTCCGTCTTCCAGGGACGACAATGAGAAAGGACACCAAAGCGAGAAAAGAGCAAGCTTTGCCTACATCTGCGCGCCTCGCCTGCGTGAATCAGGCCCAAGGCACTCATCAGGAGACGCAGTTGTGCTTTCTCTTTGCTTGCGACCTCAGAAGGAAGCAACCTCCAGAGACCCCGGGTCTGCGGACGAGATCTTCCCCGAGATATTTATGCGTAGCTTCCTTAATCTTCTTCGCAAGACAAACTCGTAATGACCCGCGATTCTAGGATTTTAATCACGAGCAACGGGACCTGTATTCTCGGGAGTGGTACCTGCGCCAGGCTCAGTTACGCGCGTTTTACTTTGAACCCAACCGAAATCTTCCCTGAACGCCCTTCCAACGTTGTGGGGGAGACGACACTCGAGCCGGAGAAATTCACTCCCGAAAATGTTATCAAGTGAATCGCATGCTCTGGCTTCGTAGCGATTTTTCTTTTTTACTCATTAGCACTCACCCCCTTTGTTATGGAAGTTTCACAATAGACGACGTACGAAATCATTTTATTCATGACTGCAACGTGGCTACCTGTGTTTGGGAGCTTGCAGGCAGTAATATGCAGCTAGGCTTCGTGACGTGTTGAGGAGAGTACTCGAGTGGAAATTATGTGGCTGGCTAACATTTTTGCTCGGAAGCCGCCTTCTGCAACCAAGCCACTGAGCACGCTGCCGAGCGTTGCACCGAGAAGGGAGGCTCGCAACGATCCCAGCAACTACCCACGGCCTTCTGGGACAGCGACGAAAGAATTCTCTTCTACCCGTTTCCCACCTAGAATAGTATGTTCTCTCTGAAGCCGAGTCGACTCGTCTTCAGACTTCGTCGGAGCTCCTCTGATTCAACTCTACGACTGGACGGGGAAAGATACTCGCGAGTCACCCACTCGTCTTTGTTGGTTTTCATAGTTTCGAGGAGAAATTCGGGCTGATGGGAAATCACTTGCTCCGGAACAGCACGACGGCCTGGGGACAGGGAAACCATGAGGAGAATCTTTTCTTCACTTCACAACGAGTGACACGAGCGAGTCTCTCGCTTGCGACGCGCCGTTCTCTCTATAGTTCTACATGCCAGGTATACCAGCGGATTTCGAAGTTTTGTCTTTCAAATTCAGATATTCAAAACTGTTTGCCGCCTTGTGGCGTTGTTAGTCTCCGTTCTTTACGCAGCGGGGGACGCATTATGGCTGGATGAAGCCGTTGTTCCATGAGTCCGTCCAAACAGTCATCCGCAACACGCTTAGTATTTGTCGATTCGTGAATATAGCCCGTGTTCTCCAGCGGCTTCTTATGCAGAATAGGTTTTTGAGCGTCTTTCTTCTGATATTTCCTTCGTGTCTGGGCGGATGTGTTCAAGACTCGAACGATGTGATCGTTTTGGACTGCATCCTCGAGCATTACGACGTTTCGAAACTGCCTGAACCCGACTCGACTGTGAACGTTTCGATGTTTGTGGAATCGATTGCTTCTTCTGAAGAAACGAGCCTCGACTACAGCTTCCACATACGACTGACACATCACTATATTGATGAGCGACTCCAATACGATCCGGGGAACAACAGCGCGCTCCGAGGTAGGGCCAAAACAGTTTGCTACGATACGCAGCGAGCCGTTCGGGTTTCATTCGTGAATGATTTCAGCCTACTAGTCCGATATGGGTGCATTTATTTGATACGGTTCGACGCTATCGTCAGGATTGAATGCGTGGCATCATCTGGATCGGATCTGGCGGCCTTTCGTGGTGGTCATAGAGAACCGGAATGTTCTGAATCTTGATCCCGCAGCTCAGACGATGCGGGTGTGGCCCACGGGACTTGTTGAGTACACTCGTTCGATGGAGCTCGATTTGTCCTGTCGCACACTCCTCGATGTCTTTCCATTCGATTACCCCACTTGCTTGATAACCCTCACCGTTTCCGGATTCAACGAGAACGATGTAAGCGAGCCAGTATCCACTTCTTTGAAGAAACTCCTTCGGATCATTTGTAGATATCAACATGAATCTGGATGTTTTTTGTCTCGTCCTCAAATCAGGTGAAACTCAATTGGATCGATGAGGTCCTCTCGATGACTGGCACTACCTTCTACAACGCCTATCCAGTGAAATACGTCTTTTCAACTTGCACACAGGAAGAGTTTGACGCTTATAACTCAACTTGTTTGAAGGTGAGCTGGATTCTGAGAACCTGAAAGGAGACTTTCGGCCCACCCGCTTTTTAGGCCCGAGGGCCGACTAACCGGAAATGAATGGAAGTGACAGCCGACGGATTTCAGTTCGCTCATGAAAAGAGCATTTTTCTAGACGATGATAATGTTCTCTCGGGATCGTGGATCGTATTGGGTGACGGTTTTCATTCCGGGTTTCATTCTGGTCACATCCTCATTTATGGCGTTTTGGGTGTCCATCAAGTGCGTACCACCCAGAGCCATGATCGGTAAGTAGCCGTTCCGGCGCTCCGATTGCTCGCGGCAGCGAACGAGGATCCGTTCGCGCCCCATTTCGTATCATAATTAAAATTCATCATCACGATTGCGAGAGAAGCTCATTTGGCGATCGATTTCGCAGGAACGAATAATCGTCTGACGTTTCTTTCGGCGGCGAGTTCGTTCAGGAATCAGTTACCCGCAGTTTCGAACTTGGAAGCATTGAATCTTTGGGACTCTGTATCGATCATATTCATCTACGTCAGTCTCCTCGAGTTAATTATCGTCGACCATCTGGAACGCCACCCGAGAGACGGGCAGGAAGCCGATTCGGAATTTCGTCAAAAAGCTCTACAACGACCGGACCTCACTTATTGGGAACGCTTTTGTTTATATTTCCGTAAGCCGAACACACAAATCGCCAGCGATATCGATGTCTGGTCTCGCGGTGTATTCCCGATTTTGTATTTTGCTTTCATCATCGGATACTTCATCACATATCAGGGTTACTACGCGAATAATATCGAGTACACTTACAAAACCTTCTAATCACTCATTAGTTAGATTGGTTGTTAAGATGCCCGTTGCTCTTGAAAAGTAAAATAAATGAGTTTCACGAACGAGACTCACCTCTCGGAGTTGCTTGGCAGATACCGAAACCATCGAATAAATAAACAGAATAACATTTGAAATGATCTCTCACTATGAATGTTTCACGATTTCTTCGAGCTGTTTATTACATTTTATCCTTGCTCGGATATCCAGCTTTGATGACGTGGCTGTGACTCTGTGGCGCGATTCGACTTTGACTGTTGAACTCATGTTTTCGGCAGAAGCTAATAGTGGGAGTTTGTTTACGCTGTCAAATCCGACATTCGTCAAGTCATGATCCATGATGAATGATCGACTTATTTGATGAAGCGCCAACGCGACTTTGGTTGTTCTCCGGGAGGAAGACTTCATGAGTTCCCAGGAGAATGGCCGCCTCTCTTCCTCTATCCCCAGGAAGGGAGTGTCTGGAAGCAAATGGAACCTCCGTAACCATAGGGTGATATTCCACCGTGTGTTCCGAGCAATGAGACAATTTCAAGATGGCGTTCACCGCATAGTCGCCTATCATGAAAGTTTCCAAGTAGTGATACCTGTATAGAACTCGCGCACAACCCAAGTGTTGAGGGGATACAATAATTGTGTTTCGTCATTTATGTGAAGGCTTTCTCTAACAAAATTACACCATTAAACGGCGTCCAGGTTGAAATAAAGATGTGTCGGTTTCTCTTGGAGCGTAGAAGAATTCCAGAAAATTGACAAGTGCTCCCGCGCTTTCCCGCAACCCGCCACGGGAGTGTAGCCACACTACCTCTAATGGGTTTTTTCCTCCATCAAACTGTCGTGAGTGCGCGAATAAAATCACACCTGGGCACCGTTGGTTTTCATAATTTATTTCAAAAGGTGCGTTGTTCGACGAGTTCGCGATCAGAGTGTAAGCATGGCAGATTGACCGTCACCGAACGGAACGCGCGTTATTTTTCAGAGAGGAATACACGCCACATCGAGGGTCTACACTATGCTATTGTGACATATTTAAGATGCCCTCGTGAGAATTGTATTTCATTGGCTGCATGAAAGTACTTCGAGAATATTTGAATTTCTGCATAACGGTTGTAATCGATTTTCCGTGAACTTCAATGGATCGGAGAGGCATCTGTCACGCGGGAGATTGGACGCGGGTGTCTCGAAAATCTCCACCGCCTCACTGGCTAGATTAGATGAATTGGCCCTAGGATTGCCGGAAAATTTTCATTCCAGCACGTAGTCGAGTGTGAGCTTGAGTTTCAGCGAGCTCGAATCTCGCGCGATTCGAAACAAAAAGCAGCGGTGAGGTCTCATGATGATAACGAGATTACTTCAAGAATACTTCATTTCGAGGAGTGGAATTCGTTCCCCCTGAGAATTCATCGGATATTCATTCCAAGATGTGAGCACTGAGAGATCCTAGAAGGTAGAGTTTCCTCCTTTCATGAGAATGTGACCAATGGCGTAATGAGCTTCTCATGGCGGCGAAGTAGCGGCCTCGACCCCTACCCCATCAGTTCTTTCGAGCGCTTCTCGTTCCGAGCTCTCGTCCGCTCTTATCATTGGAGAATCGGAAGCCCAGTGGCTGACAACGCATCATAAAGCAGTTCTTGCGAGAGACGTTTGATAGTCTGCGCGACCTCACCATCCGCGCCAGAGCGCATCCGTCCAACTAGTCTTCGACAGCAGGAAGACCCGAGTGAGGTTTCCCTCCTCCGCCTCTTCCCTTCCCGAGTCTTTTTCCAAAATGGCTCCTCAAGCTCTCCGCGGAGACGACCGCCTCGTCCATTCAATTTTTCGAACGTAGATGAAAAGCAGTTGATCGAGTCGACTTGCTTCATATATATTCAGCTTTTATTACAACTTTACACTATCGATGAAGTCACCAACCGGAACAGACGAAGTTTGTGTAGCAGAGTCAGGCTAAGACTGTGAGCGACTCAGCTTTCTTCGACCCGACGGAACGATAAACAACGCCAGACATCGAAAATGGGAACCCGCGCGGCAGCCTGTGAGTTCAATACCGACTCGTTGTGTGATTCTGTCCATCAGCCAGTTCGCCTGAGAAGAGCTCAGCGCTCTTCTTCGGATGAAAATTCTGCTCGGACAAGGCAGAGATGCCGTTTCGTGAGAACATGGAACTTAGCCCAAAGAAACATAATCTTCAATACATCGCATATTTAGCCCGAACGATTGATTTCGGCTCTGAGATGCCATGCCCATCCCCCATTTGTTCTCCTATCTCTTCCGAATACTCCAGTTCGATGTTCGTAAAACTGTGTTTCTTAGAGCCTTGGGGATCAGCTCACCGTTTTCCGGGGCTCGACTGCTCAATTTCTGTGTAACTCTTCCCTTCCGAGACCGGACGGAAGCCACGTTTGTTGCGCGATAATCGATCATAAGTCCTGCATACTTTTCTCAGCATCCTCCTCTTCGAGTCAACTTCCCTGTTTCCATTGTCACTTACCTGTGAACATTTTTGAGGCACGGCACTGCTTTTGCCTTTGAATCCGAACCCTTCTTGGCTGGAATGATGATTAGTTTGGATATTTGGCACAGAGCGCTCCCTGAGGATCGACCGAACATCGGCAGCGAAATGTCTATTGAAACACCCCGGAGGACGGATCGACGATATTTACGCGAAGACACTTCTTCATTTCAGTCACGGCTAAGATCAAGAACCTGCAGGAATTTCACACGCGTATCCTGTATGGTTTACCGCCGCCACCGTCTGGAGTCGACGTGGCTAACACCCTGAAATACTTTTCGCTCACACTTCTTAGGTATGTTCGCCAGTGTAGAGCATGGATGGCCAAAGCAAGAAGATTGTCGAGATTTGATTCTTATCTGAGGAAACGCGTGGCAATATCTCCGAAATAACCTCTCCTTGGTTTCGTTTTCCAGCGTGCTCAAGGATGTTCCAACGATTCCCCTTGAAATGTTGCGCTCAGCTGAGAAAGACCACGCACGCATTAGCCTTTTTCCGAGCCTCGACTATAAGGCGCTTTATAATGCGTTGGTCCAACTCGTTGACTGCGTACCTCTAGTCACTTGTGGGGCTCATGGTGAGTGCTTCACCCCTTGAATTGTAGGTCTCTTTGTCTTCTGGTCGGGAATCGAGGAAGGTCCGAAGGAAGTCATCCGACATTCAAGGAACAGTAACTAACCGGAACATCATTCCAGTTTTGGGCCAGACGATTCTCAACACGATGGCATGTCTTGTGCCCTTCCTAGAACACGAATTCATGGATACACTCGGTTACATCGTGGCATCGGCGCTTGCGAACTTTCCTGCCAGTCTTCATAAAGACATTGTTGATTTGCTTTGCAATCACTTGCTACCCGTGACGATAAGTGAGCACTCTTCCATGAATTTGATGCAGAACTATTCGCCAGGATGCGTACTTTATGTCAGAAAAATTTCTCTCTCGCAGCAAATTACTCTGTGGGTTGTGGAAATGAGCCGGAGGTGCCCGACTACGCCAACCTGTCGGTGGCCAGTGTGATTATGCTGGTATTTCAATATACCGACAATATGGCTCATCAGGCTCAACTGCTCGAGTGTCTCCTTTCGCTTAAGAAGGACATCGTCAAAGACCTCTTGTGCGTGATAGCGCATGGTACGGCCAAAGCGCGCCATCCTGCCGTGGAGATGCTATTCCACTACTGGCCCACACTGAATCCGACGCTGAGAGACAAAAAATTTGCGCCGCCGCCTGGACTCGGGGGCAGCGGAGGCTCTGCAAGTGGAGTCATTCAATGGAAGGCGCAGCAGTGTCAGATGGAGAACTGCATCGGGGCGGCCACCGGGAATAATCAAGCGATAAAGGTGAACTTTATAAAAAATCTCATACTCACATATACGTTGGAGAAAAGCATGAAACGAATTCAAACAATTGACGAGGTAGCGTGATAAACCTCAATTGATATTCAACAGATCTGTCTTGATCATTCGGTGTCAATCTCATCCGGTGAGCGCCCTCCTCCGCTGTACGTCTGCCAAGCGTGTTCTGACCTGATTCGGGGCGAACACGCCAATGCCAACTCCTTCTTGCAGCCGTGTTTGCTACCCCTAAACGAGATATCGCTACAGTGCGAAAACAAAGTACGTCAAGAGCTGATTTCCTGTCATTGTTCCTCGTGTCGTTGCCATATGAGACACTAAGCAATGATTTCCTCGACAGACCTGCGCAAGCAAGGACAAGACGGCAACAAGCACATGCTTCTCGACAGAGTGTGCCTCCACAAACGGCAACCGACCTACCAGGCTATGTGGGCCCTGTACACATCTCAAGCACCCAGTGGGGCACAACCACGTTATCCACCGAAATATACCAAGTCCCTGGTCGATGGACACCGAAACGCAAATGTTCTTTGTTGAAGCTGTTGTGAGGTATCTTGCAATCTCATTCTATTCTTATTGTTAGTTTGTGTAGTTTCGAGACCATTCGGGAAAGTACCTAGCTCCACAGCGAAGAAGAGAAATAGAAGAACAACCGAATTTTCCGCTCGCAGTTTACTGAAGGAAGCTCAACCAAGCAACGAGAAAGGATCTAAAGATTCTACATCCGTGGATCGACGAGCCGGGGTTACTCTTCAGAGTAACGAAGGTGAAGAAAGCTCTGAGCGCTTAGCCCAGGAGGAGAGACAACTGCTTAGTAGATATGGTGAGTTCGTTTGAGAAACCGGTGGAGATGTTCGAACATATCAGGAAGAAAAGGACTGATTCGGCGACCAACTTTCTCAGGAATATGGCTTCTTGTCGGTCTGTGCACTCCCGACGACAAAACACCCCCGGATGCATTGGGTCGTCTACTCGGAATGCTGTTCCAATGGTTCCACTACACTGCCTGCCTACCTGACGATCAAACTGGCAATTCTCTCGAACGTCTGAAAACTGAATACATCAACGGCTGGTTGATGGACATCGTACGTACGCACTTCGAAGTGTTCGTCTCGTGTTTGCTGCCTCATCCGGCCGAATATGCCCAGGTGGGCGGCCACTGGGACGTGTGGCCCTCTCAGACAGATCACATAAAAGAGGGCTTCAGGACGCTTCTGTGCCTCGTTCCTTATGACATAATCAATCGTCAGGTTAGAATTTCCATCACCTTGATAAACGTGGTTTGATAACCTATAATGGTTAAACTTCTTCATCCACCACATTCAGCAGAGTTTGACTTACTTTAAACCTCAAAGGTCTGGGAATTCATCATGCCCTACTGGATGGAAGCATTCCGATTCGAGATTCCGGAAGCTGAACTTGCGGAGCTGAAGATCTTGCTCAGCAAAGTACTCGATCCTGACCTGAGTCCGCTGGGCTTTGAAATCAAACAAATGTATAGCTTTCTCACACAACGCTTCGAATGTACAACTGCAAGAGTACAAGAACAAGCCCTCTTCTGGCTTCAGGTGAATATTCTTCCAACGGGTATTCGGGTGTGAGTTTCTCGAAAACTCGGTTTGATTGTTTTCTCGCTTTCCAGATAATAACTCAACTCGAAGTCCCAGTTCCGCTCAGTCTTCTGTTCTCAATGTTTAAGCAAGGTATAGAGGCTCTGAAAAAGAGTCACGAAGAGTCAACATCTCTTATGGAAAACAGCGGGGCAAACCAGCCTACACCAAAGTTCCATCCAGTGCGCCAGGACACGACCGGCACAATGCTCTCCAGTTTGGGTCTTGACGGTCTGCCCTCAAGCTGCTTCCCACAAGACCTTGTTCCCGAAGAGAAACCTGACTGTGAAGTTCACATCAGCTGCCACATTCTGATGCTCGACATTTTGATAAAGCAGCTCGAACTACAAGAGCTGAATAGCCACAGTGGTCTGAATACCAAGGAGAGCAAGGAAATCCAGATTCTGATACGAGAAATGCTCATTTGTGATTGGACTCGGACTCACGACTGCTTACCGCCCACGACCGAAGAAATGGGTACTCAAGTAGTGGACCTCGGATGCGTCAACTGTGAGCTTAATTCCATCTGGTTCCAGTTGGCGCTTTCCCTCATTGAATTCATCTGTCCTGTGATGGAAGTCGCCATGGCCGATGTGAGAATACGCTTCGATCATTTTCTCAGCACATTTGTACCTCGAACGGACTCCCTAGGAATTCAACTGACTAAGAGTTTGAATCTTCCCCTCTAGATTCCAGGGGACCACGCTCCCGCCCCTAGAACACCGAAAGATCAAAACTCGGCCGCAGGTGGAAGTTCGGAGAAGCACAGATCGATGACCAAGAGAGACAAAGACAAAGATTTCGTCGCAATAGACATTGATGAGCAAACGCCTTCAGTAGCCGGTGCTATCGTTCATACTGCACAAGTCACCGATGTGACAGGGGAGACCGTTGCAGCCCTGCCGCAGGAGCAGGTGAGTCTATGCTCGCAAGGAAACTAAATCGGCAGGATCAACTTATTTTGGAGAATTCCAAACTTTCGATTTAGGGACAAAAGATTGCTCATAAAGAGAGAAATTCCAGGTTATGCAAGCAATAGCCACAGCAGTGACCTTGACTGAGGACGACGTGCCCGAGGCGAAGGTGAGAGCACCTTGATGCGAGTTTCTTCATGGAGTTCATGGAAGGCCGTGATTGAAATCGATCTAGTGGGGTCTCAGTGGCAATCTTCAAAAGTTTCCACAGACAAATTGAGATAATGCGCGATGGTCTTCAAGAACCTCGTGCTCTTCTAGGTTACCGTGGCCGCAGCCATGCTGTTGGATGAAAACGACAAACAGGTTCCAGTTGTGGAGGACAGTGATTTTTGGGTGACGAGTCAAGGAAAGTTCAAAATCAACATCGACGAACTACCACCCCATCTCTCGCTGGTTTACCACCTCCTGCAGGAGATGACTCGACCACTAAACACGGATGTGATGTACCATCTACTACACTGTCTCAAACTCCTGTGTCTTCACGCAGAAGTTCTGAATAAGGCCGCGCACGATCATCGCGGCTTCCTCCTATGGTGCCAGGAGAATCTCCTTGTTGTCAAGTGAGTTTTCTGGGATTCTTCCTGACCGCCTATTATTAACGCACCGCACACAGATCAAATCAATCAGACCATGCTGGCTGTGTCCTCCACTCATTCATTATGCGAACCGAACATTTCAGCCTATGGAAGCTATTACAAGCGGAATGCTCGCAGATCGCGAGACTGTGTGTTCCACTACTCCTCCACTGCGTCACGCTCCCCTCTGGGATGGACCAATTCTGGAAGTGCGTCGAAAGAGATTTCCACTCCGACTCGTGGTTAGACCGCTTCTCGGCAGTGGAAAATGTGACCATGATCGGACATTTCATGGATCCGGCGACTGTGCGAAACAGCCCGCTCCTACAATCGTCTCTAGCGAACGCCTTCTGCTATCTGAGCCACAGCATGGATGACATCAATGCGGCAGTCGCACAGCGGGCACTGCTGTGTTTGGACACAATTAAAACAGTGAGTGCGATTCGAGATTACAGTTTTCCATCGATCTTCAAACCGAACTACCCAAGTAGCGCCTTCAGGAAGCCGACCAGTCAGACGCTGAGAGGAAATGCTTCTTGTGATGCGGACGCTCAAAACGAGGGAGAGTTGGAATAATGTTCGAACCTGAATTTCCAGGTGTCTCTGAAGCTTTTTATTTGGTGCCTGGAAGCCCAATTCGACACGGTGGTCGTGGACCGTCCAATGATCCTGCAAACAATTTTCCAACTGTTTAGTCACTTTTCCGAGCGTCGTTTCTTGTCCTGGGACTTTTTCCTAAACAGGTTCGACGCCTTATTCATGGAAGTACAACTTGTCATGGAACGGAACGGAGAAATATCTTACACGAGAGGTACCTACTGTGATTTCTATCTATTCTGGTCGGATACTACTCTCAACTCTCTTTTCTTCCTTCGTTCTCTTAGCGATTGTTAACTCTTTCTCTCTACTAACTGTGCTGATATTTCGAATTAGATCTGAAGAACAGCAACAAGAGCAGCGAGGTCTTCCAACGCAAACTGTCGCGAGCTCAGGAAGCTCTCTCGTTCACAAAGATCAATCGAAGTCTCACTTCAAGCTTTGCAACCAAATACCCCTATAAGAGAACTATGTCTGCCCCAGGACTTCTACGCTTTTCTGATCCCAAAGTCCAGCATGGTAATGATGACGAATTTCTGACTAACTTATTTCCTAGCCCCGATAAATCCCTCACAAAACTATTTCTTCGCGCACGGCATACACACAAAGCCCCGTTCGACACTACATCAAGGTCGTCCAGTGTTTCACATGAAAAACACTGAAAATTTATTTTCCAAACCACGATTCCACAGATAAAGAGAAGATCCATAGTAGACAGTCGTCAGCGCCAGTCCTAAAGAGTAAGAGCTCGCGTCTATCGACGGGCCCTGCTGCCGGAATGGCGCTTGTGATGGCGGCTACTATTCCTACTCAACATTTCCCCAACAGTTTCTTCCAAGGTAAATTCTTTCGATCTGATTTCCGCAGATCGATATAATGCGGTGCATCATCTTTCAAATTTACGGCTTCAACGGTCTCTTTTACAACTTCAGGAGATCCTAGTCAGAAAGAAGCGGCGGAAGAGAAACACTTCCTGCAAGTCATGCAGCGGACTCTTGAGAACGATGATCTCAATGACCAGGTATGCCGTCAACGTGGAATTCCATTCGAATTTTCGATTTGTTTCTCTCAGATGGCCGCACACCCTCGAGATATCTCTCATGAGGCATTTTTTTTCTTCAGGATACCCTTCACATGTTAGTGTTTGTATTCCTGGAGTTCCTCTCCCGACCAGATCCCTCACATCCTACAGAAGAGAAGACGATGGTCAGATCGCATTCAATCGTCTTAACCCATCTCAATATGTTGATGGGCTACGGAATGCAAGATCGACACTTCATCATCAACCCCAACCGGTTGCGAGTGTCGGCTGTCTTCAACGCATTCTTGTCGCAAATAGCCAAAGTTCTCGACCTGAATCATCATATGGGGAACGTTCTCATGTCAACAGTGATGGCCGTTCTGCTTTACTGTCCCGCACCCCAAAGGCACAGTTTCAATACAGGAGCCCACCCCCGTTACTCCCTATGGTCTCTGGATTTTAGCCAGAGACGATCCTGGCTTATGTCTGTGCTCGTCATTCTGTATAAAGTAAGCACACTCATAGAATGAGAAGAAAACTATCGAAATAACGATCTAGGGGAGGTTTTAATTCGGATGTTCTATTCGTGTTAGAGAAGAACTGATACAGTTATCCTACTTGACTTGTTGTTAGATGAGAGTGTTTGCATATATAACACGCAGATTACTTGCAGTTCGAGTACACCTCTCCGCCGCTGTCGCGACAGGTGAAACACCTGGTCCATATCATTCTCAATACCTTGCAAGCTCACAACCATCTGTGTAGAAACGTAACTGATCCGTCCGTGTTCGGTCCAGTGTCATCCATCTCCCGAGGTAAGATATCTTCAAATGAAAAACTTGCATCAACTGTGTTTACCTCCCAAGAATGGCGCACAAGCTTACAATTTTTCGCAAAGTTTCCATTGTTGCAGACCTCATGAGTAGTGAACTTAGCACTGCGGCATCGGGTGGTGACTTGAGCGGCGTACTTCAAAATGAAGAAAACGCAAATGCAGCAATTGCAACGACACTCGGAAACGAAGCAGGAAGTTCAAGTGACAAACTCACAACATCTGCAGGATCATCTTCAGTGATCAGTCAGGGCTACGTCCACAAGCCACTCTCTAGACTAGACGCTCACGACCCTTCCAAACCTCACCCCTTAAGGTTGACCGGCTCATCGCAACAACGAGACAGCGAGGAGCAGACGGAGCCCGAGCAGGAACTCGAGGCCATTCCTGAATCGCCCAAGTCCGACGAGGGTTCCAATGAAGTTCAAGAACTCCAGCTGTCGGCCACCCTCGTCGAGCAAGCCGTGCTTCGCGTCGTCAAGGACGCACCGCCAGGAAGTATGCAGCTTACCATTACCGAACCCGCCTCGAAAGAGAGCGTGCAACAGAATGTAGTCGTCAAAGAAGCGTCAACACCGGAAGCACAATCTCGGTCAACGATCGAAGAGAAAGATGAACGACTTTACGGAGTCAGCCGCTCCGTCTCCGAAAAAGAACCCGAATCGAAAGACACCGCGGAAAAGAGCTCGTCCGAGCCCATGGAAAAGGTATTCATCTTTCTTTTTCTCCACAGTCCCTTCCGAAGAATTTCTAATAATAATAATAATCGATTGATAATCGAAAGCGTATCGATTTACATTTGTTCCTCTCTCCGAACAGCAGGCTTTAGAAGATGAGTTCGCAACCAGTAGCAGCGTCGTAGCCGCCGGCAAAAAACGTGAGGAAAGTATCGAGCCGAAAAAGCCTGAGATTTTGGCAACGAAGTTTTTCGCTCCGCCACAGCTGCAGGACCAGGAACAGCAGGAGCGGGACGGGAAAAAAGAGCTGCTTACCGGCCAGCGATCGCTAGACATATACACTGGGAGTCATGGGACCGCTACGGCCGCTGGCCTAGGCTCCAGTCACGTCCGAGAGAAGGAGTTTGTCTATAGGACGCGGTCAGAGCAGACCCCCGCGCCGATGCCGTCTCTTCCATGCGTTGAACGGCTTCTGCCAATTGGTCCCCAGCCTGTAGCCAAAGTAGATAGGCCAGAGAGAGAACGAAGGCTTCCCTTCGATGCGAACGTAAGGCTCACCCAAGTACTTGCGCCCAAAAGCGCTGGATCCAGCATAGAGATTCCCTCACTAGAACGACTATTGCCGGTCGGTCCTATGCCTACTAGGTGAGTGAATCAAATTCCCCGCTTTCACTCCCGCCTCCCTCCATCTTTGAGGTCATTGTCTTCCGAGTGAATTTTTCCAAGTATTGAGACAAAACGGAATCTGATACACAATCTTTGACTTACGCTGTCCCCATGATTCGAATCCGCAGACGAGAGGGAGACTCCCATGGCCGCAGTGTCCCGGGTTCTCCCGCGAGACAGAGGCTCGGCAGCCAAACGGCCCCGTCAGGCTCGACAATAAGCCTAGGACCAGGATCTTACAGGGATAACAGCACTACGAAAGACGACTTGCCGCTTACAGATATTGCGAACAAGAATGGAAATACTACAGAAATCGAAGTAAGTGGTTTCATGGTAACGCTCAGACTCGGCAGCCAACCTTGCTGATTTCACCGTTTCTAATTCTCGATGTACGTCTTAGGACACCTCGTTCATCGTCGAGCCTCCGACCGTCACTACAGTTCAGGCCGATATCATATCTACTGAAGAACCCACCAAGACGAAAGATCAACTCGAACGAATCCAAACAATCGAAAAAGAGTCTGAGTCGAAGTACAAGAAAAACGAGAAGAAGAAGGAGAAGGACGAAGAACGCAAGAAAGAGAAGCTAGAAAAAGACGACAAGAAAGAAAAGAAAGGTTCGTTTCGATCCTTGCATCAACCTTTTCATCATCTCGCCAAGCTAGGAATTGAAATTTCTTTGTACCGTTCTAGACAAATCCGTGACCTTACCCCTCGACGACTCGAAGTCCGCCGGTTTGACCGTCCCCGATGAAGAAGACAATAAAGGTACGGGAAAATTCGTCATATACTTTCTTCTAATCGGCTCCTCGCGCGTTCTGCCTCCGAACGACCACATGCAGATTTCCGAGTGTACTTCACAGGTAGTCATATCGAAGAGAGCAAATCGAAGCTGCATTACAAGCAACGAAAGCAACGACGAGCAGCTGAAGACGCCCAGAGGAAAAACGATGCGAAATCCGCCGCTCAACTGAGACGCTCGCGTAAAATCAACGAAGTCAACTTCCAGTCCCAACCAAATACATCTGGAACGGCTAAAAGGTACGGGCCACATTTCCCCTCGATACAGCTCATGGTTACTTCCCTGAAACTTCGGCACGAGCGAGGAACTAAGTGTTCTGAGACTTCTCTAGATCGAGTTCTGTCTCATCATCGAGCGTCCCGCGGCCAGCCGACGACATCGTTTTGGATCGATGTTCCGACTGCGGAGCTATCATCGAGCACTATGCTCACGATGAAATTGGTCTATGCATCGTTGCGTTGGCGACTTACATTCACCGCGAGCCCTCTCTGGCCGCGCCAATCATGCCCGACATCCTTCGAGTGGTCGCAAAGATCGCCCAGCAACATTTCTATTCGTGGCAGAGTGAAAGGTGAGTGTCGAGTGAGATCGCCAAGGCAAGATTTCTGAAAATAAGTCGAAGGCTGCGAGCGACTTCAGTACCCTCGGTTGGTCCACAGAGCTGTCGATGATTCAATACAGAAAGCTGAAGAGTCTTTGTTCAATTTGCAGCAATATGCACCTACCCGGAGGATGTAACAGCGTGGCGTGTCAGTTTATTCGATGTACCTTGCACCGTCTTTCAGCCAACGGAATATTCATACAAATATTCCAAGGGCATTTCGGTAAGCTTCCTGCTTCGTATTGAGAAAGCTTTGCTTGCAGAAATACAGGAAAATATGTCTCGGTTAGACAATGCATTCGTGAATGAACGAGCATTCTCTTCCCAGACCAAGACTTCTTCAAGGTCATGGCTTCATGTCTGGCGGACTTCAACGAACTGAACCAACTGCAGCCTTTGATAATTCTGGTAGAAGACCTGAATGGACGCAAACACCTCTGTCGCGAGCAAACTTTGCACACTCTTACGAATGTAGCAACGTACCTGGAAGCACTTCTACCAGCGGACATCAATGTCAGCAGCCATTGGTCAACGTTTCTCACTCACCTCGAAAATTTACTGAGAAAAGTCATGCTCTTCCTGAGCCCCTTACAGCAAACGTCTGGTGAGCGAGAGCGTTAGCCGTCAGCAGAGGAGAGATCGAGAATCTTTACACGATTTCCGATCAATATTTCCCGAGGCAAAAGAAAATACTCACGAGCAGAGCCAAATCATCCGATCACTGCAATGACATAGTATGTTCACAATTCCAGGAGGAAACACGTTGAACACTCCGGTGGCATCCCTGAGTTGTCTGCTACGCATAATGACTTCGATAATGAAGGTAAGCTTGAAACGATCGTCGGAATTGACTTGAAACTATCCGATTTTATGAAAACGCAACTTACGGCAACATCCTGTGCGTGATTTGAGCAGGTTCCCGTAATAAACGCGTGTAAGAGCATCTTAGAACCCTTCTCCAAAATCCTGAGTCACGCCATCGGACACTCCATTGTGGGTTATCATCAGGTTTTGGAGTTGTGTCATCTCTGTTATAGAAACATGTCACGAGTGAGTAATACTGAAAGAACTTCCGTTAATCTTGAGTACTTCAAGAAACCGTTTTTTTTTTCATTGAATGATTTCCTGAAAACCATTTCGTTTCAGGAACGAGAGAAGAACGTACTCAGTAGGACCGTCGTATACGAACTGGTTCAGGCACTAAAGTTCAAAGTGTCCATACCCGACGAAAACCTTCTCATGCTCGTGCAGTTTGTTCTGCAAGACGCGGGTGGGGCTCTGTGTCCGAATGTCATCCTCGATGATTCACCCCTGACCCACGAGCTGCAGACAAGCCAATACAACACAAACGCGGCTGAGTGTCTTCGAACGCATCTGGCGGACGCCATCGAGTTTCTGGCCGACGTCCACACGCTCAGTCGCGTCAAGAGCAATTTCCACGGCACAACGAGTCGGCTGAACGAGGAAACTTTGGGTGGCCAGCTAAAAGCCGGCATTTCCCAATACCTGGCGCTTGAGATCACCAGAGGTATGTAGTCAGAATATCCAGAGAGCGACATCCTAAACTTTCCTCACCCCAGACGCTCCCTGATTCTCGGTGGAAGACCATAGCGACTGGTTAATGATTGTTCGGCTCATCTCTTCAGGTAACGGTAGGGACAACAGAGCCATTAGCAAATACCTTCCCTGGCTATACAACCCCCCAACTGCAGCGCAACAAGGGTGAGTTGACGACCCCAAGTAATCACTTCTATTGACAATTGGTTTAGAGTTCACATATTTCTAACAAATCTGTCGCGCTACAGCCCGAAGGAATTTTCCGACTGTGTGGCCCATATACGACTCCTATCCTGGATCCTCGTTGGAGCTCTCACACACTCTGCGTTACTAGGTGCGTACGCTCGACTGAAAGTCTTTTCCCCGAGCACTCGTCGAGAAGACTGCCATTTTTTCCGTATAAATTCCGGTCCTCACCAAAGAACTTATTTAGAATGATCGAACTGAGAGTACCTTGATTTTGAACTCATTGGAACTCGTGGATTTCCTCAGGTGGTCAGCACAGCCACTCGACTATAACGTGCCAGCCCATACCACTTGAAGCGAACGCTCACATCGCGGACCACATTCAAGTGATTTTAGCGGGCTTCTTCGAACAATCGAAGTCCTGCATCCTTCACATGTCTTCGCTATTCCATGCATTCATACTTTGCCAGGTGATTACCACCATAATTTTTGTCGCTCGCAACCACTAGGAATGAGGATTCGTCGATATTACAAAGAATCGATTTTTTGTGTGGAATTTTCTTGTTCCCAACGTTGGATTTCTTGCTCTTGCAGCTTTGGACAATGTATTGCGAGCACATGGTATCGCTCAATCCCCCGGGGTCTGAGCAGAATACAACATGCACCCTAGTTCTCACCGATTTCTGGATCAAGGTTACTCCTGGAGTCCTGCAGGTGGTCTGCAATCCCAAGCTCACGGATATGGTCAGCCTCCATTTCTTAACTCTGATGGAGGCGCTGATGGAATGTAACTCCACAGTTTTGGCGCGGGTATGCTCGAAATATTATCGATCCGATATGATGCCTTACAAACGAAATCATCTGAAGACGCCAGGAACCTCCAGACTCTGTGTCTTAAAACATTTGCTTTTTCAGCTGCTTCCCATGTGGACCCCGGCTCTCTACTCGTTCCAGGGCCAAATTCCCAATCAACTCAAGGTTCGGCTCCAGGCGTGCCTGGATTGGGTCCCTCCTCTCCAAACGAGGGAAGAGGCCGCGTTTGTGTCCACAACCTTCCTCAAATGGCTGCAACGCTTACAATTCAAAATGGGCCAGATCGAACAGCAATCTTCGACTGCGACTCAGTTCTACTCGCTTTAGAAACACAGGATCTTGAACGTAGAATTGCGGTTTTCGGAATTTTTCGACGGTACTTGATGGGACATGTCGCTCTTGAAGACGACTGCAGAATCCTAGCGATGGAAGACAACCAATGCAAGGAATGATAACCTATTCCACATGATTGGAACCAAAACAACAGTGTTTCAAATCTTTGAGAACTCTATTAATCGAACAAGTTTTATAGATGCCAGTTTGAGAAGTTACTGTTTTTCGCTTTTAGCATTCGTGTCGTTGTTTTCCGGAAAAAGTGTTATGAAAACAGGTTGCTCGCATTTGATGCGTTTGATTAATCTTTGTAGAGCCAGTGATTTTCACGTTTCCACACTTGTTCCAATCGGATGCAGTCAAGATCGAAGTGAATCATTGACCGAATAAACTTGGAATCCATTCGGTCGTTGCAACTCGTTTCTTCTTTTTGAAAAAATTTCGTGACTTCAGAAGATGAACACGCATGGAGAATTTTCCCATTCAGGCTGGCTTGCGTTCGGATTTATTGAGTTCTGAATAGTAGTCAAATCAACATCAAAAATGTCAGGATCGCTATGCGGAAGTAGCGTCAGAGTTTGGCTCCAGGGTGTCTGATTTGCTCCTCCAGAATTCGATGAGTTCTCTAGAAGTCGGTCTCTGCTGCTGAAGGTTGGGGGTTTGGCACGGTCTGTGAATCTCAGGCACTGTTGACTCTGGAAACGTCGAGTTTCGAGTACCGTGATCCTCTTTTTCTGCTTATTCTGCATTCTCCCAACATTTTCTTCTATGCCCTTGGCTCATGGAATCCCCGAATAAGTCGCAGAGAAAATGAGTTCAGGTCAGTGTTCACCATTTCTTCCGCGGAGCCGAAACTCGCGTTTTGTGTCTTCGCTTCATTGATGACAAATTGCGAACCGAGAAGAGGACATGTTTGAATCCCTGACGCATAAGCGCACCGCTAAATGTCACTTTGTGAGGATGTGATTCTCGATCGCAACGATAATCCCATCATATTCAGACCTCGCAAAGATATTTCGGAGAATATAGGGAGCTCGTCGTTCATAGCTTTGCCGCGCGTGAACTATGTGAAATGCATCGGTCAGAGTTGTGTTCCAGCGCGCAACGTTCTCTTGGTGATTCGATTTTTTACACGCTTCTCCATGAGGGTCACATAGGTCGTCATTCACCGTTCGCAACTCCTGGAAAGATCTCGATTCTCGAACGTTGATCAACTACAGTCACGTTTTACGTTGCTTCTCAGTTTCGGGATAAAGGACTCGGGGATGACGTACTCGGTCAGTTTCTACGCTTCTTTCACGCCGCTAAGTGGCCCCTTGATGATTTTTCTTCTTTTCTTCACGAGGCACCCGAAGGTTTCCGTCAAGATTTGCGAAAATATTCCGATTCGTTATCACACAAATGAAAGACGCGAAGAAATCTTTCACAACCTTCACCGTCTGCAACTCTGCCGATCCAAGATTCTTATCCAAGATTAGTCCTCTTTTCGTTGACTTCAATTCGTGATCCTCTCTTCACTTCGTTGACTCCAATCCTAGTCTGATATGTCATTTTGCCCGAAGAACTTGAAAGAATATCCGCAAATTCGATGAATATTTGTATGTCATTCAACATCTCTAATTTTTCAATTCAATTTCAATTTCAAATCGCTTTTATTTAGAATAAAAGGGGGGGGGAGGGTTTCGCAGGTACAATGAAGTTAGGGATACCTTCATCCCTAAAACGTTTGCACAGTCGCCACGCGAAACAGTTCGCAATGTTGTCGTATTTGGCTGAAAATTTAGGAAGAACAGAAATTTTCTTTCTGAGATTTGATTCGGTTACGACTAGATAATGCTCGAGAGATCCGTCATTTGCAATGCTACGAAGCGCACGAATATCGCAGTCTTTGAGAAGTGAGATAAGATCCGGGAGGTTCGGAGCAGTCCCTGGGCATCGGAATGAAAGTCTTCTTTCGAAGTAGGACTGGACGCTGGTTAGCAACCTGATATGTTTGACGAGGTGGGGTCGCCATACCGGTGCACAGTAAAGGATTCGAGGAACAATCAATGCTTTGTAGAGTCGTATGTAGACTTCGGGTTTCCGTATGACGAAACATCGGAAGAGTGTATTGATGATACGCCTCGCCTGTGTAGTGACCGAGATGATATGAGAGGAGAAGTCAAGGTCTGCGGACATGTTGACTCCGAGATCCCGAATAGTGTTAACAATTGGGATGGGAGACCCCTCAATGAAGTAATTTGCGTCACGTGGTCCGTAGCGCAAAATGGCGCATTTCGGAGCCGATACAGACATGCCGTTTTCATGGCACCAGCGCAAGACACCGTCAATAGCACTCTGCAATCGGTGCACATCGCGGTCATCGTCAACATTAGAGTACAATTTGAGATCATCAGCAAAAAGGAGGTAGCGGATGCCGGGAGGAAGGTACTTATGAATATCAGAGACAAAAATGTCGTAGAGAATGGGGGAATGAATCCTGCAATCCTGCACTCTGAATCTTCCCCGATTCGGTCGAGCTTTCAAGAATACTTATCATGGGGCTCTTGGGGGCCTGCAAACAGACAGCCGAGCACACAACATCAGTGGAAGCGACAAGATCGTTTCCACATACGCCCTTTGGATCATTTCGCATCATGAGTCAGGACAGAAAATTTTCTTTTCTCAGCACACCTCCCCGTTTATTTGGCTTTTGAGCACTCTTCGCTCACTGTTCCGCTAGAAACTTCACCGTCCAGAGTGACGACTGCGAGGGATTGAAGAGGAAACAGGATGTCATCGCTCTCCTCGTCGATTTCCAGGATTGCTTGACTCACTGAGCTCGGTGTCGGTGAGACAGAGTTCGCTCTACGGCTTGTTGTGTGTGAGTCGCGCCGCTTCGCTGATGCAGCTCGTCCTCGTCTCGTATCGGGCCTGGTCAAAATTGCAGTTTTCGGTCGGGGCGCCACGCGGCTTTCGATAGCTGCAACAAAGTCAAGTTCTTACACAGGTTCTCGGATTAATGCGACGATATCTGTCATCAATCACCCTGGAATTCCGCAGATGATGGAACTTATTTTCCACAATTCCTGTGGAAAACCGTATCAGATAACGGAATGGGCAGATAGTGAACTTCATAGATAACTTGGCGGATAACAAAGGCGAAACTTGGTTCGCGGTTTGACGAGTGAGTTTTGTGCAGGTTTTAGGGTAGATGATTCTCGGTTCCTTGGATTTCTTATAGTTAGACCAGCGATTCTCAAACTATCTTTTCGCGACGCCTCTCTCAGGGCGAACGCGTTTCGGGGTGCCGCCAGATAGAGAGTTTGAGAACCATTGTCTTGGACGATACTTGCAACTAGCCGATGACGCTGAGCTCACACGTTCAGTCGCGACGACTGTAGTTGACGACGATCCATCCACGGGTGTGAGTCCGCAGTTCGAGGCGTCACAAGAGTCGATCTCGAGAATGTTGGGCGCGTCATCATAGTTTGCTTCCTCGATAGAACTGACGGAGTCTACGCTCTTTGAGCTGGCAGTGGAGATGCCCGTGTTTTCCTGCAAAGCATTCCTTCCCGAGTTTTCCTGCAAAGAATCCAACGGTGAATTCGTTCACTGCTCAATAGCAAACTTCGGTCGATTGGTCGCTTTTCCCTCTGACAGTGAGTGAAGTCATCACGTGGTAAACAGCCCACGAATGAGAAATTCCGATCCTCATCCAAACGATAGAAAGAGAAAAGATTGGTGAGTCGAGTGACTCCTATATCGTGTAATTCCAGCCGAAGACTAAGGGAACAGTCTTAAATTCTCTCCGAACCGTTGCGTTTGTTTTGCCGCTCCGACAAGGGAATGACACCGGGAAAGGTGGGCTTTGGGGTCGAGATGGGTCTAGCCATCTGTTTTTCTATCGAGCTTTCGGGAAATCTGACGTCACAAGCTGCAGAATCTCACGTGGTTCTCAACAAAAATCTATATTTCTGTTGAAAGTTGCCAATGCGACGGCCACGGCTCGCTGACCAACATCCCCGACTCCACTCTAAAACCCGTCGCGGAGCTCTAGGTGTAATGTACTAAAGTCGGTCGCGTTTCCATCATCGGATCATTTACGCGTCCATCATTATTTGTAGTGAACTCGTTCCGGGGAGGTTCGGCTCTCATGGGTCCCAATGAGATCGAAATTCGAAACGGAATCGAGAAGGGAATGTGTGTTTTTTGAACCCTTCTCCGAGTGAGTTCTTCCGGACGATTACTCTCGTGTAACCTAAAATGTACTCGAACAGTATGCGGAATTTCTTCAAAGTCATCTTTAATTGCGGTTGGATTCATTTGAACGTCCAGCCGGGATCATCGGCCCGTACGTGCGCTCTCAAAAAAATTCTCAATTTCCGGGCTCTATGGAGCTGTAGATCTATGGACCCAGGTCCATGAACGACTGGACCCAGATGCAACTCGATCAAGCAAACTCCACGGCTCCAACAACTTTTCATCAGTTTTCAACGATCTTGGAACTAGTATAATTCAGAGTACAAAAGCAAATATTGCAGAATCATCCACTTCCTTTAAAATTCCACCAACCTCACTCCTATAGGGAGCTTTCACAGGGAGGGCCGTCGCTGGAGTAATCTTGATCTCTGAAAGCAGAATGATTGGTCAGAATGCATCACATTATCTTCGGGAGAGTCAGAAGTGCGAATTCGACGACGACTTCTTGGAATTACTGTGCAAATGTGTACTCACGGACAGAAGGCTCGGCGACGATTCTATCGTTCGATAGGAGTCCTCGGCACAGGAGACAACTCCCGCAGCACCGACCAAGCCACGCGATCATGATCTCGCGAACCTCCTCGTCTTGCTCGCGCGTTCTGTATCATCAAAAAGCATATTTTGGTATTGTAATTTCAGTTCTGTAGTCTATTCGGATTTGGATTCCAACTCACGGACGACGGCATTGACTCGAGCCAGATTCCACATTGAAATGAACTGAATCTGATTGTGAAGGTTCGTGCACAGGAACGAAGCGAAGGAAAGGATAAGGCCGACACGCACGGCTTGTGCGACGAAATTCAAGGAGCTTCTCTCACTGATCCCCATTTTCTCCACTTGTGAAAGGATCATCCGTGCGGGAGCTACTCACTACATTCCAAAGGGTCATGCACAAGAAAAGCCACAATTGATCTGAGGGTCCTCCCTTTACCTGAATCGGAGGCCAAAGCGCGGTGAACGAACAGAATTGACTCGAGTTGATGTCTACAGCCCAAGTTTTCCATGATATGAGCGAATGGAAGTTTTGTCGCGTACAATAGGAAGTCGCAAACTTCGAAACCCTCAAAACCAGTCGCGACAAAACAGCAACTGCGATTGAAAGAAATAGATCTGTTTGGCTTGGCTGAGGATCAGAAGATCATGAAACACAAGCCGACCTCATTCGTGCTGAGTATGATGCAGTGGGATGCACATTGGAGTTGCGAATCACGTTCCCTTCATGGTTGGGGAAATTGAAATTGTCGCAACTAGGCGCGAAGTTTGTGAAAATTTCGATCGTGCCACCTTGGCAACGGAAAGTCCACAAAACACGACGAGTTAGGCCTTCTGACGCTCAGGCAGCAACATGAGATTTCAATGGAACGCAAATCCTTGAAGAGTATCGTTTCAAGAAATTGATTTGGTATTTTTCGCCGAAATCTCCTATTGAGTGGCTTGAGAGCGTTTTTCAGCGCATCAAATCTCAAAGTAGAGATTCATCTCCCAAACTGCTATAGACTGTCATTTCTCATTCTTTTTCTTCTCTCTTCGTTTTTTTCCGGTCGACGGGTAATTCCGTTTCAATGAGCTCCCAAACTGAGCGACCTTCTCTCCTCTACCATCTGATTAGCTCGTGAATGCCATCGAATTCTGAAACAGGCACAAAACCGGAAGAGTTTGCTGCTCTGAAAACGGATTCCGTTCAAGCCCGCTCAGGAATTTATCTCGTTCTCTGTCGGTCTGTGTCCAGTGAAAGTAATCTCGGAATCGTAGATTCGCTCCGGAAAACACGGGATCGGGTTCTCGCCTCACTGAAATCTTTCACCCTGAGATGTGTCAGGCTAGAAATCATTTCGTGATTGGTATACATGCTGGACAACCGCTTGACTGTGATGGAAGCCTTGATTGTACGCCGGAAGCCCTGATTCATATGACCGGTACGGAAAGGCGGCACAGTGACAGGATGGTTGTAGGCTCCCGTTCCCAAGCTCTGATTTGAATTTCCGGCTCGCAGCCATGGAAGGGGTCATGGACGCCAAGTTAACGGCTTCGAAAAAAAGAGAAGATGATCTTCGGTTCCAACGAGAAATTGAATAAGAAAAGAACAACGATGAATTTTCGCGGAACAACGAAGTGTCGGACCAGGGAATTCATGGATTCTTATTCACGTACCTTAAGTCCGTGGATAACCTTTCGAGTAAACAACTATGTACATATGTATAATGTATACACGTCCATAGTATCACCGGAGGCTGAGGAAGCGACGGAGAAGCGCGTTTCCTCATTTGTGATGTACATGTGCACGACTCTTGCAAACTATGACATCATTGTCATGCCAGATAGTATTCCAAATTCGGATCTTGATTATCTTAATGCGCATCAATGAAGATTACTGGTTGTAGGAGCAACCAATGGGTCATTCCACAATCGTACGCTTGGGAAGATCAGAAGACACTTATCTCAACAAACGCTCATTAGGCGCTCCGCACCTTGCTTCTGAGCCGAGGCACAAAGCGGAAGACTCAAGCAAGCGAGGATGTCGTCGGAATGATTTCGAGTTTTCTGCCAAGGTTTCCCGTTTCTCGATATCGTCTTCGAGGCGCATATTGATCCAGACTACTCTCGATGATCTTTTTCATTCAATGTCGACAGAGGCGCCTCTCAATGAGATTATCCTCTGCAGACATTGTCCAGAACTCAAGGTCGAATATTCATCATATACTTTATGTATTGAGATATTCCAGTTCCAAAACGGTCCGTTGTTATGTATGGAGTGATGCGGCGCGTTCGACCAGTACATATCTGAATCGAAATCATTCCCCAGTCAAGAAAACATTGCAAGCTATTCGGATGAATTGAAATGTTTCTCGGCTGCTTCGAAAACAATNTATAATGTATACACGTCCATAGTATCACCGGAGGCTGAGGAAGCGACGGAGAAGCGCGTTTCCTCATTTGTGATGTACATGTGCACGACTCTTGCAAACTATGACATCATTGTCATGCCAGATAGTATTCCAAATTCGGATCTTGATTATCTTAATGCGCATCAATGAAGATTACTGGTTGTAGGAGCAACCAATGGGTCATTCCACAATCGTACGCTTGGGAAGATCAGAAGACACTTATCTCAACAAACGCTCATTAGGCGCTCCGCACCTTGCTTCTGAGCCGAGGCACAAAGCGGAAGACTCAAGCAAGCGAGGATGTCGTCGGAATGATTTCGAGTTTTCTGCCAAGGTTTCCCGTTTCTCGATATCGTCTTCGAGGCGCATATTGATCCAGACTACTCTCGATGATCTTTTTCATTCAATGTCGACAGAGGCGCCTCTCAATGAGATTATCCTCTGCAGACATTGTCCAGAACTCAAGGTCGAATATTCATCATATACTTTATGTATTGAGATATTCCAGTTCCAAAACGGTCCGTTGTTATGTATGGAGTGATGCGGCGCGTTCGACCAGTACATATCTGAATCGAAATCATTCCCCAGTCAAGAAAACATTGCAAGCTATTCGGATGAATTGAAATGTTTCTCGGCTGCTTCGAAAACAATCATACCAACCCTAGAATCCGAGATGAGGTCTTCAAGTGGCTCACGCGCTCGATTTCCTCGTCGTCCCGTGTTAGGCAGGTAGCTTTTCTTGTTAACAACACGAATCAGGATGACAAAATCTGATCAGCGATGTTTCTATTGATTCATTCGACGAGATTTGGATGAAATAGGCGTGGAAGTCCGAGGTTAGAACTGGACTACATTGAACCAGCGGTTTCCACGGAAACTTTCCGAAAAGTTCTCAGCAATCCAAGAACAAAGGTTCATTGTGTCCTACGAGGTTGAAACCGCTACCTCGCAACGTAGAGAACGAGCAGCCTTGGTTCGATTTCCAAATGTATCAAAAATTTAAGAAACTCTTGAGCGACTGCACCATTGATATATTAGAATGCATCTAAGTGTAAGTGATCACTGATCACTTAGAATAATCATGGGGTAAGCTTGGGGAGGGATACGTCGACAAAATCCTCCCGCATTTGACATGATGAAGCTGGAAAATTGAGATTCTTCTCTGACTTCTTTTTTTTAGGCGTGACTCTCGTGAGGCGACGTAGTTTGTGACAATCAATTTTTTATCTCAGAGCGGGTCCAGAGATTTAGTTCGACTCTATTGCGGAGCAATCACTCAGCTGGGCGAGAAGTAATTTTTCTCGATATTAACGGCACACGACGAAAACATTCCGGAGTGGAATGATTCCAATGACGGCAGGCAGGAACTCGAAGTTTTCGATAGAAGCCCGAAAAAGCGAGCAACCGCTTCGAAAAGTCTTCGTGTTGACACCATGATTCTGGTTACCAAACCCAGGTGGCGCTAGCGTACGCGGCCCTTTCCGGTGTTCAGGTTAGACAGCGCGAAGACCCGTGCGACACAAACTCGCTTCAGAAGTTGATCTTGTTCGCGGTGGTCGCGCGATTCGACGAGCGCCGACAGTTCTCAGTGACTCCCGATGACGTGAAACGAGCTTGATCTTCTGAAGTTGAAACAAGTGCATCTATCGAACAATGACAAGGATTTGTGTGTGCATCTCTTAAAACTCTTTGGGTTCGCCACGAGCCCAAACAGGTGAGCGATCCTGCGAATTGTGATAAGTAGCTCTTGAATTCGCAGTTGTGTACAGCGTATGACCACTTTTGGGGCTGCTGGGAATATACGGCAGCAGACGATAACTCTGTCGACTCAGAGTTCTCTGTCGTTTCTATCCGAGCGTCGAAAGCCACGCGGAATGTCACCTGTCTCAAACTTCTTCAGAAACACGGCTCTACCCTTGCTCGGGCACACCAATCTCTGACTTCTCTGCACAGAATTTCTTTTGGCGGGGCCCCTTCTATGACATTTGAGCCTGGTCGGTTTCTTAGACGGTCGGCGGTCCCGCTCGAAACAAAAGAAATTTCTTCGAGATATAGACGCATTGTCGACAATTCACAATCAGGCAAAAGATTTCCAAGGGAGCTGGACGAGAGTTGCTCGTCGCTTGAGTTACCGACGGAAGAACACAAGTGTTCGCCGATTCGCCTAAACATCCTCTTATTTCCTACCCTTGATGGTTTATAAAACAATGGACGGCGATACATGTTGACGGGAAAGCCGTTGGAAAGTGTCGCCGAGCAAGATGTTAGAGTAAGGCCGCTCGAACGTTTGATCCATTCCGAGTCTGTGAGCGACGAGCTTTTCACTGAAGTATTTTTGTGGTTTCGGCGCTCGGTATTTTGAGATGCAATAAGTACTCTTGAGGACACGCGCTGACATCGGCCGATTCGCTGTCCTGCTGAGTGGCTTTCCCCCAAATAATCGCCAGCATATGGCTCAATCAACTCACCGCGTTCTTTTCATGACGTTTGAAACGCTTGTCCTCGAAGTGCTTGACAATTCATCACGAGCAGACCTTTCAAGCGTTCCGTGTAGTCGGGAAACTCGGCAAGTTTTCGCTCATTTCGTTCGAATGAGTGGTCCGCCATTTGTGTAACTTCAATTCAATGTCGGTCACGTCTATAAATTTCATGGAGTCCCGACATGAATAAACCGTTAGCGTTGCGCAAGAGAACTCTTCACAATCGCGTTCTCGCGTAATCCGCTCAGAGCCCGCTCAACTAAATGTTTCCGCCAGCTGTGTATATTTTATGAACTACCGAGAGCGACCACCGACGACTCATGTTGGTCAAGAGCAATTCATTACCCTAACGACCGTAGGCATCCAAACCTGCATTTTGAGGTAACAGCGGGGCCTGTACCTTCAGCTGACTCAGTGTCGACGTGAAGACTTTATCTGCTGTTTGGACGGCTATCTTGAACTAGGGCTTCCCGTCGTGCCTCTCCTCGTACACATCTCACTTTGTCATCTCGAGTTTCGAAAACACCTGATGAGAAAACATCGTGGGTTTTCCTTTCGTCTCCGAGAAGAGCATGAAACGTTCAAGCATTTGTGAGTCAAGCGTTTCTACTGAGAAAAAAGGGTGGCGAGTACGATGTGTCAGTAGTCCCGCCGTTAGAAATCCCGCTAATCACAAAACAAGCTGCACCTTGTGCATATAGTTCGGGATGCCCGTTTACCGGTTCATCCATCTTCTGAACCCAGAACAATAGATACCCGGAAAATACGATGACAGCTGAAATGTAGCTAGGAGAAAAGCTGCCGGAAACTTTGCGAGATTTCGTCCAAAGATAAAACATCTTCCGTCAGTTACGCTCATCGACAATGTCTCGTTTTTCGGACGGAGGACGATTTCCTAAATTCATTTCTTTGATGTTTCTGTATTTCCGCATCTGAGATGTAGTCGTGAGGTAACGTTCATTGACATTTGCACTCGTAGCTCGATCTGGGCGAGAAGAAAATCTGAGCGAAAGCCGTTTCCCTAGCAGTGTCATCCGGGAAAAAGGAGATTCGGAGGTTTCGGAATCAACCTGGACCGAGGATTTCTGAACTTCGACGCACCGTTCGCTTTCCGTTCTCGGTCACCTGACAACAATCTGGAGAGAACGATCGCGATTCTGAATGTGCATGTGTTGGAAAATCCCGCTTTTCTTGGCTTTATGAACGTTTTCGCCTTCGTTGTTCAGACATCTCTCGTTTACGTCGTCGCCCGGCATCACGAGGAGTACTTTTGATTGTCAAATCGTAAACTCGACCAGTCGAATAAAGGGACTTATTTGCCGTGTTCGACGGCCAGAGTGAAAGAGAGAACTTCCGACGGGCCGATTCTCGATTCCCGTAATCGAAACGGACCGATATCGAACAAGTAAAAAGAAGCGGGCCATGCTGATGGATGACTCAATAATCGGTCATGTTTTGCGGTTTCACTCACAGCCTCCGCGGAGGACTCTCACAGTTCTGTTTCCAGAAGGGGGAAAGTTATTGATGCTTGATCCGGTGATGATTTGATCCGCCATTTGCTAAAAATCTCGATCTCTTTCAGAAAACAGAGAATGTCGTCGCCGATGGATCACCGCTGGTGAGTATTCGGAAACCGAATCTAATGCAGTGTCGATTCCTGATGGTGCGGAGAAAAGAAAAACGGGAAGTGCGCCCGAACGGAGTGAACTCAAGGAGTTTGAGTGGAAGAAAATCGAAACATGACGAAGAAAACATTCCGAAGGTGTCGCGCTCCGAGCCAGCGCGACACAGTGGTCTCCTTTGAGTCAGGTCAGAATATCCCCGAACGGCATCGATATCGCACCGCCCGGTAGTCAACAACCAGACGATACGTGGCTGAAAAGAACAGGATTCCAAGAATTTTTCCTCCGCTGACACGGATGAATATTTGAATTTGTCCCTGGAAGAGCGCGCTGCTGCGACGTTTCCAATCAAGCGTTCACCATAATGCACCACCCGCAACCCTGTTTTTCATTCATTCATCCTTCTCGCATTTCACCCATCCGCACAGGGACCAATTCATTCACCGAACGAATCGTTCACTTTGAAAGCATTGGTGTTGACCGTTTCCGAACAAACGCGCGAATACGGCGCAAGATCGTCTTAATGTTCTGTTGGAGTTGATTCAATGCCAGCTAGAAGCTTTATCGTCTCGGAATATGGATTCAAACTGACTCCGATGGATTCAGCGACAAACATACGGAGCTCCCGGTCTCTTGCTAGTTGTAGTACTTCTCGTTGATCGCGTATAACAACATAGAAAACACGTTTTTTTCTTTCATTCCGGTCCGGCAACCAGCTCTCGGGGAATCCCTCTCTCGTGGTGCGTGTGTTCGTGGTGACGAGAGCTCGTTTTCCAGCAGTGTCGCATCGAAACGTTCGCGCTTTCATTTGCTAGTCGAGCGCATCGGTGAATGGCGGCATTTTATGGAATAAAAATATCGAATCAAGGGTTTATATTCATATATATATAAATATGCATAGTGGCTGTTTGAAACAGTGCCACCACACGGCCTACGATTACACTCCTCGGTGGCCGACCAAGTCATCAGAGCAGCCTGCGTAGCTTTCACTGGCGGTGATCCAGCTTTTTCTGCGCAAGCATCCGTTCATCGTTCCGACTGCTCGCTACATTTATTTCAGCTCGGATCGTAGCTAATAATGAGCGAAATCATTTCATTGGCGTAATTTGTAGTCACTCGTCCATTCAGCTCCTCTCAAGAAGTCTGCGGCTTTTACGTTTTGGAGTTACACCTGACATTCTCAGGTTTTCGCCTCGCATTCGGTTCTTCGCGATTGTGTGGACCAGCTTGACGGATACGATTAGGAAATAGTCTGGGAGGATTTTCTGAGAACCATTCAATCTGATTTGGAGAAGAATAACCGAACGAGAGCAATGTAAAAGAAGAAACATCCGGCAAGCCCGATAAGTTACGCGTATTTTTCTGAAAATTCTCCGTTCAAACGCCGGAAATTGAATCGTTCCGTGTTCGATGCAGTGTTAGAATTGAGGCGTGGTTATTCGTTTGTTGGTTTTGGATGTTGACTTCATGGCTTCTTTCTAAGCCTTCCCCGAGTCCGAGTATATTGCACATCAAGCTGTGTCAATCCAGCTCCAAAAACAAGCAGAATTGATTCAATACAAATATTTGACCTGAACTCCGGAGTATTCAGTTTTTTAACGCCCGCTATTACCAGGCTCATCTGCCTTTCAACGACGTGCCAACACCACATCGTATAGTAGTTGTTCGATGTAAATAGGACTCCAAGCTTCGGCTTGATAAAGATGGACAGCTGAGGAAAAGTGAAACTGTTTTCTCGGAGTTCACGATCCATCCGTCATCGCTTAAGCGGACTCACCTGAACAAGTTTTCGAGTCGGGAATTTTCGCCTCGAAAAAGTCTGGCCGCTTGCCCAGTTGTTTGCCACCAGTCAATCGTCAAGCCTCCAATTGACAGTTCGAATCTTATTGGAAAAAAAATTACAGAAAATTTACAAAACACTCCTGACGGAATGACGGAAAACCGGACAATCGACGAATTTTCCTGTAGAACTCGCGAGAAACCGCCCGAAACTTCATTGGCGGTCGTAATCCGCTCGAGGATCGAGGATCGAAGACGTTTTTCGTCCGGTCTGGACACAATGCGCTTGTCAAGGTTATGCTGTCACAAATTCTGGTGGAGATAAGACGATACGGGCTTAGTGTTCCTCCGAGACTTCTCTGCAACATTGATTTCAACCTTCTTGTGAGATGCAGGCATACATGAACATGATAAAAGATACCCTGGGTGTTTGAATCTGACGATGAGTTAGTTCTGCTCATTCCCTTACGAAGTTTCTGCGGCTCCTGCCGCTGGTCGGAGCAATGACGCGTTCTCGCATTGAAATCTCAGGTCAGATTTCGAGCGTTGCTGTTCGAGGTTGTGACATGCAAGTTGAAAACGAAACTGCCTGACCGAACTGTGGTGCCATCTGTGGCCTCTGTCATTCCGGAAGCCGCCACCTACGTTCGGCAGCCGTTGAATCATCAGCCAGGTCTAGACGAGACGGTGTTACCTTCGTTGTGGGACGATGTGTGGATGTGAAGTTCAGTAGGACGCGAGCATGTGGAAGTTTGAACTGTTCGATCGCCATCTCAGGAAAGCCGAACTCTGGCTGTGGACTTGCGAAAGGTTGGCTTGCAATTAGGACATTCGAGAGATTGCGTAGTTTTTCTCGATTAGTTGTTTTTTTCATCTATAGTGAGTGGCGAGCAAACGAGTCCAGTTGTTGGAAAAGTCTGGCACAATTGACATCGATGACAACGGCATTCCTGTGAAACACGATTATCCATCTGATCTATTTCCCTCTCCCGGAGTCAGGTGCAATTCCCGAATGCAGAAAGATTGAGTGGCTGACGATTGAGTTGGCCATCGTAATTTCTAAGTTCAGGGTCAAGCTTCTAGTCGTTGAAAGCCGCTAAGCCGCCGTACTCATTCATTGTAGCAGACTCTGGAAACTTTCATTTGGTTCGCAGTGGGATGACATTCACAGACATGTTGCACAAACTTGAATTCGGAGGAAACTCCGATGACAAAACGCCGCAACAAAATTAAGCGACTCGGTGAAAACTCCTACTGCTTGGAACTCGCTCTTGCTGAAGGATTTCGTTCGTCGAAACAACGTGGCGGCCGTCGTTCTGCTGCCGACAGAAAAAAAGAGTAGAAAAAGATAAACTCGTGGCAAAATAATCTGATAAACGCGACGCTTGTTCAAAGCCGAATACGAGAGAATTCGCTTCGCTGAAGGGCCTTTGAGCGTTTCTTCTTTTCACTTCATCACCGGCAAAAACGTTAACAACGTCGAAAGAAAAGTGGGAGCAGAGGTCAGTTCCGAAATGAAGTTCGCTACAATCACTAACGTGTATTTGTCGTCGTCATTATGCTGTGCTGTTACTTCATTGCTTATTTGGGGCGGGGAAGGTGATGATACTCCGTCTTGTTCTCCGTTTCAACGAATCGAACGCGGGAGCTCCCCACGGATGTGGCAAAAAAAAGTTTGGCGCCACCTCAGTGGACAAGACGGAATGCCGCCTTCGGAGAATTCTTTATGCTCAGGACACATTTAGTTTTTCTACGGCCACAATTTCATTATGCTCTCCTTGGAATGGAATGAACGAGGGAAAAACTCATGGTCAACCGCATGTGTGAAAAACCATCCACATATGTTGTTGTTGATGCAGCTAAACCCGTTCACATGAATGAAACCACTCGAATAGATGAACGCTTGAACGAGAAGCTCGCTTATGATGTTTCGTTTCTGAATTTCAGCATCCAGGTTGACACTCAGGCGGGCGAAGTCGAGCAATGGACAACTATTGCCAACACTTACGTTCAACCAACATTGTCGGTGTTTGGAATCATAGGCAATTTCTTCATGCTCCTAACCATACACTACGGCCATCTCAACGACTCGCCGTATGTGTATCTCAAATGTATAGCCCTGGGCGATCTCATTCTTCTCGTGGTCATCATGGGCCTCTCCGTGGCCCGTTGTGCAATCTGTCAATTCAGTCTCGAGACGGCATATTACCTCAAACTCTACGACCGGTGAGCTGTCAGTGACGGATAACTCTTATTGGCTGGAGATATAACATCTTTTTAAGCCGTCAAATTCATGCTCGATCTCTCCAGGTATGTCTACCTGGTGGTGTCCAATCTTATGATCGGATGGCTTGTCCTCTTGACGCTCTTCATGACTATGGAGAGGTGAGTTTCGTTCGCTGCCATAAACTTTCTATCGAAGCCCCGTAATCTGCAACGACGTCAAGACCTGACAGCTTGATCCACATCAAACAGTGGGGATCACGGAGCAACATCACCACAACGTCGACTAGTACTTACTACATAAACTCTTCGAAATCACTATTAGCCCCCCTGATTCAGCAGCTGACATGTGCTGACATGAAAGATTTTTGGTAGATTAGGTTCATGTTCAGTGTCTCATAAGAATGTTTCCCTTCTCTCTCCAGATTCGTTTACGTTCGCTGGCCGATTCGAACACAGAGCTTATGCACTCGAGAGCGAGCTAAGAAAGTGTGCATCGCCCTGTTCTTCGTTGCCTGCAGTTCGCAGCTAATGCGCGTTTGGCAGGTTAGGGTCGCAATAGCTGACAAAGAATTCCCGAAAACCGGAACTTCAATCCACGCCGTAAACGATTTCGACTGCATACCGACAACGAATGGGGTGCGTCCGACCTGAAATTCAATCAATCAATCAATCAATATTCGCGATATCCGCGATAGAACAAAGAGCTGATTCTGGGTCCATTGAGTTGAGAAGCTCTTCATCACTACGAATATTTCTTTTTGCAGAACTTTTTCAAGAATCGATTTACTTGCTTCAACGACGACCTCCCTCTCAGCCTGCAAAGCGATTTATCCGATGTACGATGTTCTCCTTATTCGGAAAAACCGGGCCCAGGTCTCAAACAAATCCCGAAACTGAATCAGACTCTATATTCTTTGGACTGCCTCCATCGATTCTGTCGGCTGCCGCAGATCCCTAAAGACCTCACCTTTCGTCTCGACGAGGACTTTGGTCGTAGTTGGGCTATGCTCGAGGCTACCTACATGAATGTTACGATTATGGCACTGGTCAGTTTCGTATTTTGAACTTTGTCAGAATTGATTCTGTTGATCTCTTTCTAATGAAAAGTCATGAAAAGGGAGACAGCGATGCATAACTCGATGGAAATTAATGTTCACTTTTCAAACAGTCTAACGATAGCGAGGTCATACCCACTGAGAATCTGATCGGGCGTGCTCTGTTCGTCAACGATACCTGTGAGTTTCGTGACCTCTTTTTTGAGCAGTCACGTGAGATGTCTCTGATTCCCCGACGTTAGACTTTGCAAAAGGTCTGTGGCGTAATTCCTCGGAGCACGTTCCTCCCTCGTTCGAAGATGTCGAATGTCTAAATGAAGTTGAGATTTTCAGGTTACTTCGTTGTGGCTCCAACTAGCTTGAACTTGACCGTAACAACTGTCAACGATCTCTTCCTGAAGCCCTTCATGGAAACTGTTCGTTGCGTCGAAGCTACAACGATAACTGGGTCCGGTTGGCAAAGTCGAGTTCGCTCCATCTATCTGGAAATTTGGGATCGAATCTATATCCTCTGCACGGTCGTCCTGACGATTTTCAACGTTCTCATCGTGTTTGTGGTGAGCGCTGCATGCACCTACTGACCTCGGACGTGGAATAATGCAGCAAGAACAAGAATGTTTCCCGTCGCACATTTAGAACATCATTAGGTGTCACCGTCGAAGTCGGACATTTCCCGGAGAGATCTCACCTGGGGAGAATCATTTTGAATAATTATCACATCGCAGTTGCAACTCTTACTTCCCGCCATGTGAATAACGGAGCCGGGCGTGGTTTGCAATCATCTGAGTTGAAATGGTGCTGTAAAAAATATGTACAATCGCCCACCCTTGTCACACACACACACACACCAAAGAGGATTCTCTGAGCCGAAAATATCGCAGCCGAGAGCTCTGTTCCCTATCTCGTTCGTGTTCCCCTCTCAGCTCAGCCTCTTTTCTTCCATCCAGTCCAGTCAGATCTCAGACCTTCATAACAATACACTGTAGTTTGTTTGTATAATGCTTTCATCGGTATCGGAGCCACAACGAGTGTTTATGCTTGTCGAATAGTTCTCGTTTGCAGACAACGATACGAAGAACTCGTCTCATGACGTTTTGAGCTCTCATTTACATGTTTACATGAAACTGATTGTTTAGTTTGCGCACCTAGAGACGTCTCATCATCAGCTAGTTCCATCCCAACAAGACAAGACTGCCGCGAGCCGACATTCTTAGTACCATGAACAAACAGTCTTGTCTGTAAGAAACTCCATTCTGGCTGGTTTATTGTTACGATTGCATCAAGCCAGGAGATTTCTGTCAAAATATTTCTCGATCTTGAGGGCTACGACGAGCTCTTGAAAGTCTCGACCTGCTAGTACCGCATTGTCCTATTTATTCTGACTTCGACGATTACATCTGGTGAATGTTGTTTCATTGTGTTAACTTCCCTTCTCTCATTTATCGTCTTCTGTTTCATCTCTCAAAGGTTCACCGTGCTAACCGCGAAGCCCACGATCGAGTTCTCTCACAAAACCAACAAAACACAGCGTCCAAACGACGTGCTGAAGAGAATCGCTTGACCATGTCTCTGCTCGCGTTATCCTGCGTTAAAATATTCTCTGAGATAATGTACATCACAAGTGACCCCGAATTCGCAGTTTTGTTCTATCAGGACGTCAGTAAGTTATGAGCTCCGGCGAAAATCGTTCCCAAGCAATCTTCCTTATGAAGCGTTATATTGAATTCTGAAAGTTCGGCGAATAACCTACGGTTCTGATTCCAGATCCTCCGGGCTTCCGTTTGAAAATCCATGTAATTCTCTCGAACGTGGCCGTAATTTTCGAATATTCTTCTTATTTCTACCTACTGGCGTTCATCAATCGCAAATTCAAACGAGAGTTCCTACAACAAGTTGTATACGGCAAGCTACTGAGACAGAAATTCCTCGGGAGCGTTCTCAACAATTTCTCGATCTCTTCACGGAATACCTCAGTCAAGGTGAGTCTTCGCCGTCCTATTTGAATATCGTTTTCATCGTATGCACGGAATCCGGAGCTAATGGTTTGATTTATCCGTTATCTCGTAGTCGAGCCAACTGAGGAACTCGACTTCTCAACAGGACTCCGTCGTCATGAAATTCAAGACCAACGGAAAGACGGACGGCAGGAAACAAAGCAAAGAGTTGGAAGAAGACTTCGGCGATCGAGTTCTCTGAGCGCCAAGGGACAAGCCCAATCCTTATGTGTGGAGGAATCTGGAGAGAAATACCCAAAGATCTAGCCATCAGGCAAATCGCGCCGATTCGAAAACAGAGTTTACCGGAGTTCACTGATGTGACGTATCTACTATAGAGTCTTTACTTTGTGGTCTCCATCTCCTGTGAATCGTGTTTTTGTCACCGTCGACATACATGATGCCGACTTGTTGTCGTCACTGAATCTGCTAGTGGCTTACTTACAGATCGATGTACCACTCGATGCACGGAAAGCTTCTGAGGAAAAACCGAGCTACCGAACGGAGCTTGGGATCCGCACAGATCTCGTGATGACCACTGAACACTGGAAGCAAGTCTGTAGCTTCGTGGTCCGAAGATTTCGTCCCTCCAGAACTCTGTTGTTGATGTCTTGCCACACTGTTCACGACGTATACTTCGATTGGAGAACTGGATTGATGCCAGCAGCCATAAACACCATTTGATGTCGCAAGGTTCCGTATCTCTAGTCGCGTGCAGCTCGATTTGTGGCATGCATATTCTCCTGCCGTTCCTTGAAGTGCACTTGAGGCGCGGAAAGGACTCGGAAGGATGAATGAGCGAGATTCAGATGTGAGCTAAGATGATGCGGTCTCCAAACCAGAGAAGTCCCACCGCCCACTCAGATGGGAATCACCAGATTATCGTGTAAATAGGACCAAGATCCGACCATGTATCTGCAGAGAAAGTCAGAAAGGATTGGGAAATTTCCTTTACTTGTAATCTGTGGCCGTGGATGTGTTCGTGAGAACTGAGGAAAGATATCCTGTATGTGTTTCGAAATCACTGAGTTCATGAGGAAAAAGCGTGACTACTTCCATCACTGCTTATTGTGAAGGCTTGGCCCGAAGCCGTTGTTGTCTTGATAACAGGCATTATAGTTAATATCACGGGCACGCGATAGTATAGAGTGTAATCTCAGATTTTGCCCTTGTCTATGATCTATTGTGATACAAATATAGGGGAGCACGAATGAAGAATACTCGCGGAATAAATAAGAAAAAAACCACCTCTATATCGTGGCTCCTTCTTTATTCAAAACCAGGATAGCATGTATTCGTATTCTCCTCAGATGTACATGTCAGAATAGAAACAGCATTACTTCCCTTAGAACCGAGTCAACTCAGCTTTCATCAAGCGGTTAGAACTATTGAGCTCCAAACTAAGCCCGGAGGAGAAAGATCCTGAGATTCGATATTGTCGCGTGGGCAGGCAGCACTAACCGTCCACGAAAAACATATCTATTCCTAGGAAGGATTGTCCCGAGAAGAGCTCAGAGCCTCCGTTAGATCCCCACCGCCTATACTGTCACTCCGAGGAAGAGCGTTTCCAGAGTTCTCACAATCAGACCCTACGCGAGTATGCCACGGGCAACTCTCGTGCCAGGGTCAAATAACCTCCGAGTCTCAACGCCTTCTCACACGCGGCGAGAAATTTCTGAAATGAAAGCCTCACAAATATTGCCAAAAATATCTTCCAGAGACACTTTCTCGCAGCTGAATAGGTTCCAACTTCTGGAGGCACTCGTCTGCGAGAACAGCTTTTTTTGCCCCCCATGAATAATCGCAAATCGAATTATAGAAATCGACTCACCTAGGACCATTTACGAAAAGATCGTAGTCTTACCGTGTCGAAGAACGATTTTAGTGAGTAGTCTACTTATTGGCGGTACTTTCCGTGCCTCGATCTCTCGTAAGACGTTTCCTTGATCCTTTTCCCGTGTAGATTTTCATGAATCGAGAGTTGAGTATGGTGCCCCACTCTGGTGTTCACAGGCTTGAAAAGTCACTTCACTTCACTGTCCACGAAGTTCGTAGTTTCAGTCACGGGGGTTGATCAGGCATCCTGCAACGTTCCTTGACTTTGAACAATTTTCCCGGATTTTAGTTCAAGACTCCTCCATCGAGGCCCTGCAACTGACGATTCGGAAACACTGAAGTCAATCTAAAAAAGCGACTCATCACCGAATCCATCCGCGAATAAGTCCACGAAATTGCTCACAGAAGTTCCACCACGGAAAGTAAAACCGGCTGAGAAAACTTTGTGATTAGACATGAACCCTGCAGGTCACGATTGTCATCAGATATTCGTTAGGCCTCCAACGGTCCGCTCTAAATCCGCAGTCGAGGCGACGGATGTCTCCAGTGGAATTTATTTTCGGAAACATCTCTCACCTATTCCTATCTGAGTTTACCCCTCCCGCACTTCTGTGTAAATGTGGACGATGTACAACGTGAGCATTCTCATACTGGCGAGTATACTCAGTAAGTTTCCTGAATGCTGAGACTTTCGAAATATTGTTTCTGCTCCGATAGATTCATGCGTGCTTCTCACGGAATTTTTTGAATCAACTTCGAAAGATTATTCTCGTGTTTTTGGATACATGTTACGCGTAGCTAAAATGATAAATCAATGCTTATCCATTCAATCGATTGCATGGCAATTAATAGTTTCACGCTCGATACTTGAGCGGTGCTTTTTCTAGTTCTCTGTCGTCAATCCCTTTGCCAAGGCGATCAACCCGAACCAAGAATAGTAGACCAACAGCCTCCGGAAGGCGGTGGGTTACCCGTAAATCAGAACTCGACGGGGTCGGACCAGGAAGCAAACTACGCTCAGCTGAGACTCACTTCTGGCGGGATGAGACTACCTCGAGCGCGTCCAAACGACTTCCCGGAGGAGACAGAGTTTACAGCGACGGAATGCGAATCTCAATTCCAACCCACCCTGAGACCGAGGCCACAGAATACTCGCGGTACCCAAGGTTTTGGAAGAGAGCTGCCGCGCGGAATCATACCGTCAACCAGAAGAGTTTCTGGAAATTTCAGAAGACCATCCGGTAAGAATACCAGATAATCATCATTTTTCGAATCGAATCCTATCACAAACCCACACCCGAATCTCGTTCCTCCTGAGAAGTTCAGCTATTGATTTGTTGCATCTTTCAAGAGGTAACAACGAGACTTCACGGACCGATCCATCGAATCAGGGAGCGACGAGCGCGCCCACGCCGGGAGTTCCGAATCCAAATAGCGCTGGAGCGGAAGCAATTGAACCCCCCTCTGTAGAGCCAAGGGCAGTATCCGTCGAGAACAGCGTCAGCACAGAAGGAGTCCGCGACCTCCCACGGATTCGGTTGAATCACAATTACAATATAGATGGTGTCCGACTCGTGGGGCTCAGCCTCGCGCCGTCGTTATGATAGCGCAATTCTGTAAACTGATTATTGTCTTGATTATTATTTGAGTCATCAGAGAGGTATCGCTTGATTTGGTTTCGCATTACGCTTCCCGCGAATAGGAGTCAATTGAATGAATAAACCCCGGACTGCAGATGTAGATATTGATATCCGCAGTTATAGCTGACAAATCGATGTTGCAGACCATTGCTGCACAACCGGAATGTTCGGAGCTACTAGTGACTACGAGCATCCTCATTGGTAGCTCCGAAAAGCTTCTCGCGGGGCATCTAGTTCATCATCATCATAAGCAAAACGAAAAAATGATCGTGATCTTCGGTCATAAAACTTTCAAGTACTTGGAGGGCGATTCGTACAGAATTCCGAGCGAAAATCAGAGTATTGGATGATATCATTCTAGCATTTCATCGCTTTTCTCTCCGTGGTTCGGAATATTTTACACGAGTCTTGGAAATCCCGAGTGTCTGCATGAGCTGAATTATCTGTCTCATATCAGATTCACTTTGACGTTCTTCATTGTCGGAACATAGTCTATGGTGTGCGGTGGACGTTCGTCGCGGCATCTCGGATTATCCATGGAACATCTACGGAGAATCGCCACGGAATGCCGCTAAATTTCGCGGAAATGCTCACTGCTATGACAAACGCCCAGCCCCACCGATAGTCTCACCCATCGTCAGGTTTCTCTGGCTTGTAGAGAAGACGACTTCAGCACATCATTATAACGATCCTTAACGGGAAAAACACAAAGCCGCCTAATATGCATCGGTATGTACGCGGCCAACAAAGATTCACAGCAGTCTGACATCATCCGGACGAGTAAATGGTATGAGGTGACAAATGCATCATGAGAATGCGACGGAATTCGAGGTGAGAGAGGAGGTGCAGAACGCGTTGTAGACCAAGAGACGATGTCCAGGTGGGAATCCCACAGAACTCTAGCGAACTCAATTGTAAGCTGCAGATTAGATCTTGCAAAAAGGATTAATGGAAAAAATCCTGGTAGGACTGACCTCCATTCGTAATCCAGCCAAGACGAGTGATTCGAATCGAAAGAAGCGAACCACGTTTCAGAGCACCAGGTGACAGAATCTGCAGCGGCACACAGTGACGCGAAAGCGTCCAGTCTGCGATGAGAACTTGGTGAGCTGAATCAGCGAGAATATGATGATGCACAGCTCGGACTTCTGCTCACGGAAAACCTTGAATTGAGTGACGAGGATCACGTCTTCTGATTCTCATTTTTCTCACATGAGAAGACCTATTGCGAAACTTTTGAGAGGAGCGAACTCACAAGTACCCTAGTAGCACCCTTCCAGAAACAAGCTCCCCTTGAATTCACGATCCGTGATTCAGGAGTTCGTGCCCCGGCGCTCAGCTCTGTGGCGTACGCATCCAGGCCTCGCGAGGAGGACGGTTAGTGTGCTATCCACACTCTCCGGATGATGCTCTTTGGAACAAGATCCACGTGTGATAAGCGAGTGAGCTTTTGAGGGCATTTGGTTTGACCCATTCAACGTCGTGTTATAATTTTAGAGTTTTAGAGGGAGGGGGTTGCGCGAACGCAGACCCCCCACTACCAAAAATTACATGCCCCATCTTTCCCAGTTTGGGAGAGTGGCAGGTCTCAGCCCCGCCGCAGTGCAATGGCGAGGCCTCCTCCTGGGGTCTCCACCTTATTGATCATGGAGGTCCCGACACCAGGTAAGTATGCTACACCTGCACACTCCCTCTGACTCGTAGAAGCGAACCGGTCTCTGAAGCCAGGGTGGGCGCGCTTATTCAATTTCATCAACGTCTTCTCCATTCGACGGAGGCTCTCAAAAAACGAAGAAATTAGAGTCATCACTGGATGGACATTGTTTCTATAACAGTATTGCTCTCCAATACCCCTGCGGCGCTGGCGGAGAAGATATTTCTCGTTGAATCAACTCAATCCTTCCGGCTTCCTTTGTTTATGTGGTATTCACAGCGGCTACGTCATCAAGCAGCTCTTCTGCTTTGTCTCAAATACAGTATCAATGATGAGTGAGAGAGCAAAGCATCTTCGAGCGACCGGTGCTACAGACCGCCGAGAATCGGTGACCGGCAGTCGGAGCGCGCGAGCGGTCGCCGCCTCTATAGTCCACCAAACGCGAGTCTGGTTTTAGATCAGCACATTCAGAGATGAGGAAGAAATTGATCGAAGTGAGATGAACATGGTTCCGGAATAAGAGCAGACCGGTGAAGGGGTTCTAACGATCTGGAACTGCGGCTGCGATCTGGGTACTCGTGCGCCTCAAGAACTCTGAGAATTGTTCTCTGAGAATATTGCATCTCAGACCCGGAAGAGGAAAACATAGCAGGAAGATTCGTGGCAGTCTGCTCCCGAAGGACTCAATGCTTTTGCTGAAGGAAGATTGCTCGATTCCTCTCATCTGCTTGGTACAAGGACTCCAGGGGTTTCCTAGATGAACCCACATAGCCGCGGAGGAGGATGCCTTTCTTCGGATAATGAGAGCAGCGGAAACTCCATTCCGTGCAGAATTCGAATCTTCTGGTGTTTTTGCACGAGAGAGATGATCGACGAAACAAAATACAAGAATTATCTCTCTCTGCCCTGGCCTCCCGGAACGGCTTCGGATTCTATGAGCATACGTAAGAAGGAGGACTTGGATCATCAAAACTGGAGGGTGTCACGGTTGACGGATATTCTGTAACCGATGGGGGGCTCGCAACGACACTAGCACGGCACGGTCGTTTGGAAATAACTCGTCTCATATATCGCGAGAGGACAAATATTCACAGGGAAACCTACATAATACCCTCTGTATTAGGTGTATCACATGTAAGAGCTGAGCAAATAGCATTATAAACAGGGATCGGCGGTAATTGACACTTCAATTACGAATTACCAATTAATTACTTTTCAATTACTATTTGGTAATTGTAACAATTACTGGATTTTCGGCGGTGATTTGTCATTATCAATTAATTACTTCGTGAAGTGGTCGCATGGAGAAGCAATCGAATATCGCAGAAAGAAGCGATAGACAACTGTCAGCTGGAAGGATGGCTTGCATTCGAACTGTCGAGAAACTGCGACGTTTTATCTATTTTTCAGCGAAACGTGCAAACTTATCTCCATCGTGCTCGTCTAGTTTTGTTTGGCAACCTCGTTCGATTTTGAAGTCTCCGTTTGAGGAAGGAAGAACGTGGCATTTTGCCGCTTACAACGATTGTGTTGAGTGTATGAATTTACTGTTCACCTCAGTAAGTAATGCAAACGGTGTGTGAGAATCGTAATGGGAAACCAGGTCTCTCACTTGCCGCGCCCCCGAAGGCAACAGGAAAGAGAAATCAATCACGATGACTATTGATCAGATGATACGAAAATTCCCCCGCTGAATTTGATCGATATTTGCGATAAAAATCAGTCCATAACCTTTCCTGCACCCTTGAATGAGGGAATTAATATCGTCCTGTCGTGCTTTCAGAATCACGGAATGAGTTCGTCAGACGAAACCGAATCTGAACCTCATAGAACATGCGAAGATCAAACTACATCCTCAAGGACAGACGAATCCACAAACCCTCGTCTCTTGCCCGTTGTTACAACAATTACGAATTCAAGTAGACGGCATCACTGCAATGCGGCTGGAGAAACAGTAAACGCAGAGTGAGAAAGCCATCAGGCTCGACCGAGGAGCGGTTGGGCGAATTCGAATAAATTAAAGAATTCGTACCGACAATCCATTACATCCATTCGAACAAGCCACCCATTCTTCCGAAGATACGAGACAATGAAAAGAGTTGTGATAACCAAGGGATGCTGTCAATTTTTGAGAGCGGAAAGTCGCATTAGTTAGTCTCTCGGAAGTAATTGGAATGTAATTGAGAAAATAATTGAAATTACTGAATAGTTAATTACAGTTGGTAGAAGCAATTCGTAATTGTTATTGGGCTCAATTTTTCGATCGGTAATCAGTAATTGGTAATTGGTAGTTTCAATTACTTTGCGAAGTAATTACGCCGATCCCTGATTATGAGTGACTTCCTGACCATATCCGGAGAGTTGTCGCTCATGGTTCGAACACATTCGCATAACCTTCGAAGATTTCGCACGACTCCTCCTTGGACATTTTAGGTGCTACTGTTAGTTCTCTATCGTGATCCGCTCAAAGCCTTCCTGCAGAATGAGGAAATCCTTCGCTTCCCAGGCTCGAGAGCCGTCCTTGAACTTGAAAAAATGGATCGCTGGTCTGAAATGAGGCGAAGCTCAACTTGGTTGAAGTTGTTAACGAGGGCTGTCTGCCAGAGTAAGGATAATTCTTCTGTGTGCTCCGTGGTTGTTGACAGAGTGACGTCGCAGACCGCTTCGGGAGTCTGATCTGTTAAGAGAGGAAGAGATCGTTCGTTAAAATTCAATTGGCCGACCGCATTCCAGAAATCCCAGCCCTTCCGCTCGTCCTCGGCATTGCTTCGGGGTTCTTCAGATCGAGTTTGCTCAGGTCGAGTTTTGGCGGTGATCTCTTGTGCGCTGCAAGTTCATCCTCTGGCACCTCTTATTCCCGGCTCCGCTGGTCGAAAAGTTGCTCCATGTCGACGTCCATGAAGTTATCGCCCAATCGGGTTTTTCGACTGCATTTTCAAATCTCACGGTTCCTTTGTGGCCGTTAAGTCAACGCTCCAATCTGGAGAATTCGACTCCTTAAATTTTTGTCTATGCTGACTTTTTTCAACATCCATCGTTCTCCCGAGCTTCCGCGAAGGGCTCGCGGATTGTGTCTGGAGGTTATGCACTGGAGTTCGGTAGGCCATGGCCTGGAGAAGCTTCTTCGATATTTGACTCCACAGGAAGGAGACTATGGAAACCATACATACATACATAGAGGATCTGGTCGGTAACTAGATTCGAACCACCGACCTTCCACTCGAGAGTGTGGTACTACACTGAAAATGGTCACACGAATCTGCAAGTGACGTACAGACCGCCTAAACCACTGGGCTATCGCGTCGGGCGCAAGAGTGTCGCTTCTCGGCCGCAGGATTTTCGCGTCATCGCGATCGTGTGATCCTGAATCCAACGAGTGGTGGACACAAAGTTCAATCGCTTGTTGTGATCCGACTGTGGGAGAAAAAGGTCAACGACGTACGGACGACCGAAACTTGAACAAAAGCAATTGAGAAATCGCAGCCATCGAGTATCAGAAAGGAGCCACGCGGATGAGGACATACGTAAGCGATATAAATGTGTGCATCCGAAATCGAGGCGGGAACCCTCCCCAAGGCTAGGAAGTTGTCTTGTGAAGTGATTTTCACAGAAAAAACTCCCGACATGTCTGGCTGAGGCATTCTGAATCAATTATCAGAAGATACATTAATTTCTTCTTCATCAAGCTTGTTGAGCGACCGTTCTTCGGTATCATTTTCTTCATAAAATAGAGTGCATCCATCCATCGGTTCTCAAATTTGAGTCGAATAGTCTGGTTCTGCATTTATCACTTGAGTTTGGAAGTTTAGGCATTATTCATTAATCAGCCTCCATCAATCCATGGTTAAATTGATCGGAGGTCGATTACTTCGATGATATTTACCCAACTAAATCATGGGCTGGAATAATCAGGCACTATTTCACTAAATATCCATCAGCGTCTCGTGACACTCAATCGAACGTTGATGTTTGACCGTTGATGTAATTCCGACTAACAGCCGTGCATTTTCTTTCATTGGAGATTCAGTATCCGAGCCTCCGACGTTTGGATGACGTCACATATTCTACTGACGCAGACTCCGATGTGACCCGTGGGGCTCGCGCGATTCCGCGACACGCCCGCTACAGGGCCCAGGAATTTCGCCCCCTGGAATTGCCCACGAGCACTCGACGTTCAAAGATACTTGCAGCCGACGGATATTGCGACGGCTACAATCCAAATGGGTTTCATCCGTCTTGGTTTATCCTCAGCCTTCCCATTTTCCATGTTATCACTTTCGTTTCGCGCACGAATTGCTTGGACGAACCCTCGTTTCTCGTGGTTGCGGTGTCTTTAGACGGCTCCATTGTATCAAATCTACAACATCACGGTGAATTGGAACCGTGGTATCTGATCCTGATCTCTTCACACCGAAACCTTCGTGACGGCTTCGTGAAGAAGCCGGCTTTGAGACGGGGTATCTCGTAGACCAATTCACCGCACACGGCTCCCACGAAAGTCTCTGTATGCATCACAACTGCTACAGGGCCACTGGAAATTTTACATATATGGGTCACAAGAGGTAATACATATAATCTGGGGCGAAATACACGGGGGTTGATATAATCGAGGTAGCTGTGTAGCTCTAATTGGATAACCTGCACGTCGAGGGTTTTGGGAAATGACACGCAGAGCATATCAACGAGACCAGTTCTCACAAACTCTCTCTTACTCTGAAGTCTCTCGCGGTGAAGGGGACTCGCGCAAAACCCTGCATTGATTGACGACAATCATTTCTCCTTATTCTCAATCTTCTCACGCCAGAAGACCTGCCACGGAAGTTTTGAAAAGAAGATGCTCGCTCATATTATATCCTTGTAGCACCATTTTAGGAACAAGTTCCCCTCGAATCCGCGAGTTCAGCCCCCGGCGCGCAGCCTTGTAGCTTACCCATCACGGTCTCACGAGGAGGACGGTCAGTGTGCTATCCACTTTCTCCGGATGACGCTCATCGGAACAAGATCAACATGAGATCACCCGTGTGACCAGCGAGTGAGCTCTTGGGGGCTATGAGTTTGCGCCATTCAACGTCGTGCTATAATTTTAGAGTTATAGAGAGAGGGGGTTGCGCGAACGCAGACCCCCCACTACCAAAAATTACATGCCCCATCTTTCCCAGTTTGGGAGAGTGGCAGGTCTCAGCCCCGCCGCAGTGCAATGGCGAGGCCTCCTCCTGGGGTCTCCACCTTATTGATCATGGAGGTCCCGACACCAGGTAAGTATGAATCTCATGCACACTCCATCTGACTCGTAGAAGCGAAACGGTCTCTGAAGCCAGGGTGGGCGCGCTTATTCAATTTAATCAACGTCATTTCCATTCGAGGGAGGCTCTCAGAAAACGAATAAATTGGGGTTATCACTGGATGAACATTGTTTCTATAACATTATTGTTCTCCATTACCCCCGCGGCGCTGGTGGAGGACGAATTCCTCGTCGAATTAACTCAATCCCTCCAGCTTTCTTTGTTTGTGGTGGCTACGTCATCAAGCAGCTCTTCTGCTTTGTCTTGAATGAATCGATGATGAATGATGAGTGAGAGAACAAAGCATCTTCGAGCGACCGGGGGTTCAGACTACCGAGAACCGGTGACGGGTAATCGGAGCGCGGCATTGTTCGGAGCGTGCGAGCGATCGCCGCCGCTCTAGTCCACCAAAAGCAAGTCTGGTTCTAGATCAACACATTGAGGGATTAAAAAAATTGATCGAAGTAATATGAACACGGTTCCGGAATAGGAGCAGACCGGTGAAGCCGTCAGAACGATCTGGAACTGCGGCTGCGTTCTGAGATTTCATGCGCTCCGAGTACCACGCCATAACTACGGTTTGTCCCGGGTACTCTTGCGTCTTAAGAACTCTGAGGATTGTTCTCTGAGGAGATTGCATCTCAGACCCGAAAGAGGAAAACGAAGCAGAAAAATGATCCGTGGCACTCTGCTCCCGATGAACTCGAAGTTTTTGCCGAAGGAATATTGCTCAATTCCTCTGATCTGCTCGGTAAAAGGAATCCGGGGGGTTTAAGACGCATCATTCTGAATTCGTAGCAGGTATCCCACTAGTCCCGCATGTTTTAGCCTCTCCAATCCGGTAGCATTATCCAAGGATTTCAGAAGCACCTCACGTCCACGCAGAGGAGGACGTTGTTTTTTTTTTGAACAATGAGAGCGGCGCCGGCGGGAGCATGACATAAAATGTATTATTCGAATCTTCTGACTTCGAATTTTGTATGCATGATGAGATGGTGATCGACCTACACAACCAAATGCGAGAATCTACTCTCTACTGATTTCGCTAATGTGAAAAATCGTGAAGTCCCTTGAACACACTAGTTCCTCTCGCGGGATTTCAGATTTTGTCAACCTCACTCCCAACGTCCCCGTCATACGTGGAGACCGCGCCGAAGTCACTCTCTATTTCAGGAACACCTTTGGACACATCGTGCATTGGGCTTCACAAGTTTCCATCTTCATCTTTACCTTCGAATCGAATTGCTTGCTCAAGAGACCGCCCAAGTATTTCGATTCGTGTTAGGATTCTTTCGGAGTGGATTGAGAAATGCGGCCGTCATATCCGAGTACCTTATAACCAGATATTTCCTGTGATGTCGAGTTGCGGCGGAAAATCCTTCCTGTTGCGGAAACGAATCTGTAGTTTTTCAGTTTCCTCGCTCCATCGTACCCGAAGAACGATTTTCTTTCAGCGGCCGAGCTCTACTCTGTCGTTTCCAGGATGGATAAAAAAGCTAAGCTCCTTGACTTGGGAGGATGAAAAAATGGAGGAAATGCGCGGGTCTGCAACGTAAAAAGTGTTTCGAGTTGTATTCCATCATGACAGCGCTCGATCCAATACTTCTTATTACATGACTTGAAAAAAATGCAAGAGCTCGGGAATGAATTTCTGAGGCATCTCCGAATAATCCTCGAGACTATCATTCGTATCGTTCTCTTGGGGAATCTTTCAATAAAGTAACCCATGACTTCAGAGCGGTATGTGAATAAGTAGCATTCCCGGTAGTTCATCAGTTCGAGGAAGCCGAGAAATTCCGAGAGGGTATTTTGCATTGTGGCTATATCGGTGCGTTGGCGCCGAGTCGAGTACCAGGGTAAAGCACATCTCATTTATCAAGACAATTCCTAATCAGGAATCGATGTAAGATTTCGAAAATATGAAATCCGCACGACTCCTCCCTCAACGCGGTCAGTTGGCTCCACGTCCCTCAAGTACCGAGTTTCCGCGGACAAGAAGTTACTGTTCAGAGAAACTCTCATTCTGAAGCTCAACCCCCCAAATCTGATACGTTTTCCTCAACAGGACCTGTGACACAAATTGATATATGTCAGGAGCCTCAGAGCCTCAGAGTCAGGTCCAGCCTCATGGGAGAGCCTTAGATTCACAGCTCGACGGCCTGACTGGAATCAGGTTAGCCCCTCCGGAGAACCGGAAAAGGCAACGAGTACATCTTCGAAAGATGCCGGGAATCGGACTGATCTGGAAAGTTTTTTAACTGGGGTCTCAGAATTGATTATACGAGAAACTCCGTATTTCCAATATATAATCCCGGCCCAAGAACATGGAAACATGGAAAAACTCCGAGCTCCGAAGATCGCAAACAACCGCGGTCGCGAGAGACCGAGTTCGGAGTATACAGTGATTTTGCTTAAGACACTGAACGAGCAGGAATATGATCTCTTGATGCTGCAGCTCAGGAGAAAGATCCTCTCGTTACTGCTTCACATTGCGGGAGACTGATTGCGGAGTCAAATCGTCCACAGGATCCTCCTACCACAAGGCGAGCTCTCATATGGTCCACTCCCGGAGCTTTATGCTGTATGATTCCTCGTTGTTATTATGTTCGAAAACAAATAGGTGTGCCTTTGCTCGGAATTTGAGAACATTCGGGTTCGGAGGGCCTCGGAACAAAATCTGTAAAGACGATTCTCGTTCTCTGATTCCCAAGCACCCAGCATCGGGTGTTGAGGGTCGAAATATGGGGAGACTCTCATTGCGAAATCCTGCTCAGAAATTTCGGTTTCTCGAGTTATGGAGCGGGTTCCATAAAAGCACATATGCCCTCGATACCATGGCAATCGAATCATGATCGAGCTTCCGTCGTGAGACGAGTTCGATCAGACCGAACGTCAGTCCCCCATGGCTCAATTCAATCCTTATCCGGCTGTTTGAGAACTACGATGCGGCATCCTTCGGAGCTCAATCTCTCTGCTCACGCGGTCCCGGGGGAAAGTTCCTGAAATGCGAATAGCTCGTCTGTCGTCGGCGGTTGCTAGTCCCTACACGCCATTACGTCTCGCTCTGGAACTCATCGTCGGCTTTCATTCAGAAAGAAGTACCAACAGGTGTTTGTTGCAATTCATGCTCTCAGCTTGCCCCTTTGTGGTTGATTGCAGGTGATGGACTCTTCTTGCTGATGCCAAGAACTTCGTCTCACGGCTTACATTCGGCGCACTCCAGAGGCCATTGTTAAAGGAACGCAGAGTTCACCGGTCGGTACCAAGCTCACTAAGACTAAGAAGCTATTATCGAGCAAACTGACCTCGAGGATCGGCTTCGTTTTTATAGAAGCGCCGTTTCCTCGTTAATAATTCTGCCGTCGTGCAGGAGGGTTGGTTCATCGCCGGCGGCCGCCTCGACGTTTGTGGTGCGACTTCGGATTGCCGATCCGCATGGCCTCAGACAGTGGAACTGCTGGTGGCACCGGACGGCGTCTACGGAATCATTCATGGTGCAATGGGAGGTTTGTATGATGCTTCCCAAGATCACCGGGCGCTTACTATGATAGGGTCTCAAGTACCAGAGAACGAAATCTCCACCCAGCTTGTAATGCGCCCGGAGCGGCTGCTCATATTCATGGCTTTCCTGAATCCTGAAGCATCCTGACGTTCGAGTTGCAACTTACCTCATGTGGGCATTCCCGCACCATCGAGTTTGAGATTCTGTCCCAAAGCAATTCTGGCTGATTGGATTTGGATCGACTTTGGCTGACTGGGCAAAATCGTTCGTTCGATGCCTCAACCCTTCCCACTCGCGTGTCTCAAGAGCACTTAGCGACCCGATCGTTGAAACTCTACGTGGGGCCCGGATGACAGGCTCGAGAGTTAGTCCTCTCGTGCAACGAGAGACTCTGCCGCTTTTTCCGATAATTTCCCCATAAATCGCGGCGCGTGGCCTGTTCGAAGACTCAGCGGAGGTCCCTGAAACAAGCTCTCTCGAAAGAAACATCGGAAACATTCGGACCCTCTCACCTCAACTTCGGGAGGGCCGTTGCAGCTCCCTACGTCCAATACTGTGCGAGTTCCCTCCGATTCAGCCGAAGGATGAGTCGCACGGCGGTCCACGGAATTGTGGGATCCACCTCGAAGAAATCTTCTAGAGAATCTCTGCGAGTTTGGGCTCTCGAAATTTTGGATAAAGCCCAATTCTACGTTTAATGATCGAGAATCTCGCATACGTCCCCTTCTCGGACCTTGGATGAATACCACGCATATTCCGGCAGGCTTTTTCCGATAAAGTTTCCTGTGAGATCTGATGTCCGATATCGATGCCTGTTCCGTGTGACAAAAACCAGCGGCCCAGCCGGTGAGAAAATATCTTTGGTACTGATTTTTCTCCGGTATGCCTTCGTTGGATTGAGTTGTGACTTCTGTGAGCCATCCGAATCATGAGCACGGGTTTTCGAAAGAACTCCCTAATTGAGCAACGAAAGAATATTTAACAGTTTTGTTTTTCCATAGCCGTTCCGAGTCATCGATATTGTATCAGGCAGAAAGCGAGAAGTTTTCTGTTCTTTCCCCTCCTGATAGCTCATTCGCGTGTTCTGATGATCCCGCCGCCGCCATAAGGTGTGCTGAACATGGAATGGGTGGACACACAACCGCGCACATTTGATTCCCTACTGGACGCTTTCCTATCTGCGACTACCGACAGAGTGGAATTCGCACCGGCCCTACACCCGCCGGCAGCTCGCCCATCTATCGACCCAGCGGAGTGAGGCAGAGCAAAGCCGTTCGTTCGGTCACATTTCCCCAGAGGATACCCATCTTGACGTCCGACTCCGCGGATAGTTTATATCCTCGCCCTTCCATCGTTTCGGTTCAGTCGATTTCGTCGTGCGCCTCACCTCGGCCCGGCTTCACGGGCCGGCTGAAGTCATGAATGAATACCCATGCAATGCGCTGCGTCCGGCGTCGGGTTCGTCGCGGACGCAGCGGCTAAAACCGCCACCTCAGCTGAGAGCTCCGCATTCGAACAAGGACGGAGAAGCCTTCCAATCAAAGTCTCTCGAACAAACTCTCCTTTCAGGAGGCGGCGTCAAAGTGAAGAGGACAACCGAGGCGATGCCGGGCAGGACGCGGCGGAATAGAGGGAGGAGGGTAGCCCGGCTGTCGCGGTCGATCAGCCACCTCAGGTTTCCCGGTCGTCGTTACCCGGCATAGTGATGATCTATTCCATTTTCCAAATAAAGAAATTCGAGAACCACCTCGATGAACTCCTCGCAGTCGTTCTCACTCGATCGTGTTTGCCTCCATTCTCTCGGTGAGAGAAGCAACCTGCGACGACAGCCGCAATAGCAATGCTCGTCGCCGTCGTCCGTCGCGGTGTTGTTGATGGCGATGGTGGTTGGTACTCTCTTTCAACGGTGACGTCAGTTGTTGTTGACACAAATCTCGCAGAAATATGAACAGAGCGATCTCACTTAATGAGCTGGAAGGGCGCAAAATCAGGAGGAAAGTGAACGAAACGATCGAAAATTTTTTTCCTCACAATCAGCGTTTCGAGGGCATCTGTCAACGCTTCCAGCGAACAGATTCGAAGCTATGAAAGTTCGTTGGGAACAAGTTGTGACGTCACCTCCGGTTTGGCGCCAGTGGCTCCTATTGGTAGACAGAGGGCGCTGACTATCCAACGTGGGTCTCTTTCCCTCCCAGCGTCGCTTCGCTCTGGTGTTCTCGCGACCCAAAGCCGGTACCACAATTCAGTTGAGAGCCTCGGCCAGTAAGCCACTCTTCAAGGTGAGTTCCAGCATTCGAAACCACTTGAATAGACTCAGATTACCCCAGAAAAAAATTTAGCTCAGCCACGAAACTTTAGCGCGATGCTCCACGTGATGCCGGCGATCGCGAGACCGACTCGGAACAAGCGCGTAGCTCAGTGTGCGGTGTTTGACGGCCCGACTTATCCGCGGCTGGCTGGCGGAGAAGCAAGCAAGCTGACATCCATTCAACAGAAGCTAGGCCTAAAGAATTTTTTTGGGCGTGAACGCAAAGTCGCTTTTGCAAGTTGCTCACATCAACGAGGAGCTGATTTTTCGCCCTATCGCCTTCGATTGATCGTGATTCGCGAGGAAATTTCGTAGCCAGTTGAAAAAATTACGCAGGTAGCCATTTTATAAATAACTCGACAAGAAAATGGAGGTCGACCGGGACCACTCTCGCTACTACTCATTACAGCACACTAGCTCGGTGTGACAACGCCAGCATTCTCCCGGAAAGCTAGGGGAAAATTCTCGTGAATTTCTAGATTTTTATTCTAATTTTCTCATCGAGTTTCGTGGGTGAATCGATTTTTTCGAGGATCTTTCAATGCTTCCCGCGCGTTTTCATCGGAACATCGAATTTTCGTTATGACCGCATCAGAGGTCAAATGCGACCGAATCAGACCAAGCGGGATGGACACACGAGTTTGTTTAGGCAGAGAAACTCCGCGTAGAAAAATTGCCGAGAGTCCAACATAGAGTTTAGCAAAGCGCGCTTCGAGTGTTACGAAGCTGTGTTTGGCTTCGGCGACCGTTGGCGCTTCTCGTGGTGCTGCTGCTGCTGCTGCTGCTTCTACAACAGCGAGCGCCGCTTCTTCTCCCTTCAACCAAGCAACCAGCTAGCTAGGCAGTCAGGCAGGCATTCGAGCAGGCTTTCAAGAGCTTGCCTCGTCCATAATGGCGATATCTGGGACGAAGCCTTCGCTCTACATTACGATAAAAATAATACATTCTCTAATTATGGAAATTGATTCTTTGCGAATTTTTCTCTCGACTTGATTTTGATTGAGCTCCGCGATTTGAGCTTTTCACCTGTACGACCGGAATCGGGTATTCCTCTAGAGGAGTCCCGGAGGTTCCTTCCTAACGCGAAGTCGGATAAACTTTCGATTCCTAAGTCAGAGGTTCGTTCACAGATGTCTGATTCCGAAGTGCAGGAGAAGAAGGGTCGTGGTAGGCCCAAGAAGACCGAAGGTGAGAAGACCGCCTCACCGGCCGCGAAGAAGACCAAGGTAAACCTTCCACTTGATTTCCCTATTCCTATCGATTGATCCATGATATTCGAACAAGGGAGGACAAGAGCTCTCCATCTGTACACTTTTCCTGAATTTGCATTACTCGAATACGCCAATGTGAGATTCTCCTCCGCAGGCTGCTGAAAGTGGCGCCAAGCGAGGCCGCGGTCGCCCCAAGGGCTCGATCTCAAAGAAGAAGAAGGCTTCGCCCAAGAATGCTGCCGCTGGAGGCAAGAAACGTGGACGCAAGCCCAAGGCCGCTAAGGAAGAGTCCGACGCCGCCGAGGATGCCGACGAGTAAGCATCGGAGTCAGATGCTGCTCCTCGAAAGCATATTCAAGCAAGCAACCCAACCAACCCCGAGAGGTTGCATGGAGAAATTCGCCATTGCTGCCATCGGTTGTATAAATATCAGTCGTGTTCAAGAATTCACGGACCGCAGTACCGGATTCATTCAATGACGATACCATTTTATCCATTCTTTGACTCCTATCAAACTCGATGCCACATTACTTGTACGTTAATTACACCATTGGACATCTAGCGTACACTCATTTGAATAAATCTCATCAATTCCAAACAATGCGATCGCTTCTGTCTTCCTTGAGCCAGCAATATCTCTGATCTTCAAGATGCCATTGCACAGTTTCCTGACCGAGAGACACGGAGCGGCGGTCAGCTGTCGCAAGTGGACGCATTCCCGACAAGCTGCATGAGGCGTGTTTTTTGGACGTTGCCCGTCTACGAATCGCGCTCGATTCCACATGTGGTAGCACCCGTCAACGAGTGCGATCATCTTTTTCGTGGAGTCCATAGTGCTCGAAATGCGTGGAATGGTGCGTGAACTTACCGAGTGCGTGGGGTTTGGGTGGATCTAAGATTGGTCACAGGGTTGACCTTTTGCTGTTCTGCTTATCGGCTCCCAAGATGCTCACAACTTGGTCAGTTCGGGAAAACTATGTGAGCACCTCATCGAAGTCGTGAAAACCACGATGTTCGAAGGAATCGCTTCACCTCCAACGCCGCTCTTCTCTGGATTACTGGTGCGGCTCAAGGTGCACGATTTCGGCGGATCTGAATGCCTTGAACGCAACTGAGGGAGCCTGCTTGTGTGCAGCATCATCACGTGAAAGATTGACTTCTGCTCACTCACGACATCTTTCGGAAGCCTGTTCGGAATTATCAAAAATCTGATATAGATGACCTCACCGAAAGCACGAGAGTTTCCCAGAATGCGCTGATGATCTCAAGAATGCATTCGGTTTCTTCGGCGAACTGATAGGGAAAGGACGCGGGACGGTTTTCTCCCGCGATTTCTCGTCTACATCAAAGCAAGAGAGGAGTCGATATTACAGGTCCAGCCGGGGTTCGTCCTCAGAAACAGGCGACAGGTCCAGTTCCTGAGTAGTCGCATCTTCCAAAACTTGAGAAGACCTAGAGCCTATCTCTCTCCGTGAACATATATCAGGTCATCGCGCGAAGAGTTAGTTCACAGTGGTCTTCAGACCATGCCCAGAAAGGGCCTCATCGAATTCCATGATTTTCGACGAGTTCTCCAGGCTGAATCCTTCGAAGTCAAGCTGTTTCAGCGGATTTCATTCGACTGATAGATATTGTAGTGTGGCTCTGGTTTGATCGAAGGGGCGTCTACTTCCCCGAGCTGCGTCAGAGAACAGAACCGGGAAAAGAGATCAAATCTTGCCAGGTGGAAGAACTCAGCCCGAAATTCATGTTGAGAAGGAAACTTCGTCCATATCTTCCGATGTGCAGGCCGGTGACGTGCAGGCTGACAAGAAGTCTTTTTCCACCGCGTGATCTGACTCCGCACATCGGCGTCGCTTCCGAAAGGCGTCCCAATGATATTCGCGCTCTTCAATTTTTATCGTTCCGCGGATCTCGGAGTGAAGATCTCCCTAGTTCGCCTGATTGTTACGCTCGAATGTTTCATGGGATCGGGAAATTTGCTGTCGGAATGGACTTCGCTGAACATGACGAGCGTCGACTGAAAAATCACCATGAGGAAGCGGGGAACGAAAAGTGGAGCGGGTTTATTTCGAAAGCTCTGCGATATCCGAACTGTACTGATGTGTGTCACAAATTGAGGGGCTGAAATGCGATACTCGGAATCGATCGGGCCACGAACGTAGGTAATGGATTCTTTCGCAACCTGGATGCTTTTTCCAACTTGGGTTGTTCTGCGAGCAGATGAAAACAGCTCTCAGATTTGTACCTACGGAGTTAGAGGATTAGGTTATTCTAGTTTGCAGAAAACCCAAACCATCAGGAGAAGGAGGTCTTCAACAGCCGATTCTGAGAGGAAACTTATGAACCGCCGTCCCCATGGCCTGTTTCTCGCGCACACCGAGAGAAGCCCATGGCCACTCCGTCGCGGTGATGATCTGGTTCAATGGAGAAATTGACCAGCAAAGTCTCCGAAGAGAAATTCTCCGAGCCGCGCAGGGATTCACAATATGGAGCATCCCAGTGGGAAAAGCCTAGCAGATAATTACAACAACTTGTAGATCTACCGTTTGACGGATCTCGTTCAACTGAAAATTCAGATTCACACGTCTCAAGACGAGATCCACCTGATCAGACTCGGAGTTGCTCGGGAAGAAACGGAGAAAAAGTTCGCGAAGAGCAGCAGAACTCGTCGGCTTTCCAAAGAAAAGTCCAATCATCCGAGGTCGCAAACCGAAAGTTTCGCCCTTTTATCTATTTATTCGAAAACAGGTAGAGTCATGTGTGGAATTCGCGTTCAATCAGCCAAAGATAGAACCGAGGAAACCAGATGCTCCTTCAGTTGTACCTTCTGGACCAGGATTGTCAACGAAGCGAACGTTACCAATGAAGCCTCCCGGAGAACCCGAGTATTTAGGGGTCGCAATTATTATCATTTCCTTCGTGGACGAAGTGAGATTCTTCCTTTCGAGATCGTTCGAGCAGAACCTGTGGAATGAAAGGGAAGCTATAAAATCTGTTTTTGCTCGCTCTCTAAGTTGCAGCAGTTCATGCAAGTAGGGAGATCATTTAGATACTTGTCGCGATCGGAATCTTTCAGCGAGTGCGTAACCTACATTTTGCCCTCGTAAAGGCTTGAAGTTCGTATCTCAACGCGTTCCCTTGGACATCTCAATCCCGAAAATGGACTCCGAGAGCTGATTCGTCGGCCCTGGAAATTGAAGTCTCTGAACTCGACTTGGGGATATTTGCCTTGGGGCGCCTGGAATGAATACAACGATATTTGATGTAGCGCTCTCTACGAAATCTGTTTCGGATCGCTCAGACGAAGGTCTCTTTTGTGTTTCGAAACTGCGACTCATTTAGCGGAATCCGTACTTGTATCCAGAAAACACAGCCGCCGTCCGGGAAGGTGGTGTATGGAGCGTTTAGGGTCTTTATGGCTCCTTCGGATGTGATGTTCCCGCCGCATTTTGGATAATCTATGCGTAGAAATGAGATCGGACTTCATTTAGGTCCATCGTCTTCAGAAATATTTTGTTTATCCAAGAATGTAGACCACGGGCAAAAGATACCAACCGTAATAACCGCGGTCGAGGACTATTTCACAGCGGTCTCCAGTCGCGTTCGGGGGACAGACGCAGCTGCAGTTTCCAGTTTGGCCATGGCGCTGGAAGATGAATCCCTCATTCTCGCAATTCAAACTCTCGCGATTCGGGCATTTTTCTGAAAAACGGAAGGAACCTTTCGATCCGAGACGTTTTCCCAGAGATCATAAGTGAGTGCTCAAAACTTTTCCAACAGTTCTCTAAATTGTTTTCATCAAGATGACATTCCGAACCGTCACATTTATACATGGCATTTGCCGTCTTCCGATCTCGGAAAGAGAGCTCCGAATTTCCTAGAGAAAGTTGAAGAAAGGGATCGAGCGTCACGATCGTGTTCTTCTCTGCGTCTGACTGAAACGCCTGGAACAAATAAGTGTTATCTTCGTGAGTTTTTGTCTCTCGCTCTGTTGCATATTTCAAGGAGAAGGTGACGATCGCTCTCAACTCACCCATTCTTGGTATTGCATGACTGACGAATAGTCGTAAGGGACCCCTTTGGGATTATCGGACGCCATCGCGAACTGGCTGGCCATGTTGCTCTTCATGTTCTTCCAGAGAATTTTTATGAATTTGTCCCGATCGCTCCGTGATTGTTCGTGAAAGAAACCAATTGCGTGTCCGAGCTCATGGATGGCTGTCCCACGCTGAAGCGAGACATTTTCGACTCAATCAAAGTTATAAACAGGTGTTTTGTTGCTTACGGTCATCAGTAACCAATATCTCGAAATGATGGCAGACTCACACTGACACAACCTCTACCGAGGTTGAGATCTTGACCGAGGACGCTCTGCATACGGCCGACCATTGAATAACACCTGAAAAACCGATGCGTTTGGGGTATGAAACTCAATCGCAAGATCAGAGGAATCATTCGTGAAAGTCACTGCAGCTCGCAGATCGACCGAACGACACAGCCGCGCATTTTCGAGAAACCTCATCAGGGAAGTGTGAACAGAGTAAGATACAATTTGTAGAAGGCCGGAAATTACCCAGAGCGATCGCCGCGGAAGTTGATGTAATGCGACATCTGGAAGAGGCCCGCGGGTTCGAACTTCAGACATGTATTGTCTTCCCAATGCTCCATGGACTCTTTCAGGACTCGACGATGGCGACTCGTCAGATCTGAAATGCGTCAACTGTTTAAGTACCCTTGCATGGAGGGTCTTAATGAAATGGAGTAATCGTGCGAACGGCATCGGCATGAGCGAATGGCCCGCGAGGACTAATTTAGTTGAAGACGCGACTCATCAACGGGATTCCAACCAGTCTCATTTCGACCTCTGCCGTTCGGTATCACAGAGAAATGTCTAGAAGCTGACAGTGGACCTTCAGAGATCTGAAGATCGGTATATGGGAGTGAAGCCTCCTCATATCGATAATTTACATTGCAACATGGAAGTAATATACTGCAGAGAAACGATGACTCCTAGAAGATCATGGATGTTCGATTTCGCCCTACGAGCTAAAGAACCCATTTACCTCTCCCAAACCAGTAGGATACGACGCCGTTCGGCCACTGGCGCAAACGCTGACTGATCGAATCGAAGTTTAATCCTTTCCGCTCGAACGTCTCATTTAATGGCACTATGATGTCTCCATCGAGAGATACGAGCCCGAGATCAGTCAAATCTGGGATCTCCAGCGGGCGGTCGTAAGGATCATCCTCATCAGACTCATCGGAGTCGTCGGTGATATTCATCGACCTGACCCACTGGAAAAAAAAATTACATATCATGGCATGTCATATATCAGGAAGTCTTGGTTGACTCCACTTCCCACAAGGTGCGAGAATGTGCTTTATAAACCTTTCGCCGTTCAAATTGTGATCTTTTGAATGTTCAATACAGAGAATGAGATATTATCTCGATTCTTTAATCTCGATATTTCCGAAAGAATCCATACTCAGATTCTACCGGTAGCACCAAATTCCTGCCATATCCTGGATGCATGTTCGTCCCCGCGGGCTTCAACGGGCTTTGCCTAACGGAGCGACGAGCTTTGAAAATTTTAGAGAAATCACCGCAAACACCAAAATATACGCCCGCCTAAAAAGTCGACCGGGGAGGGCGCAAGAATCTTGTTGATTCGGGCGAGCGGAAAAGTTCCGAAGTTGTTCCATCTGCTCTCAAACTGAGACGTAAACGGCATTGGCAGTCCAAAAAGTCGAAAGTCATTGTGAACCAACTTCAAACGAAGTCGGGGGGAGTCTCGCGGAAATTGTTCATAATATAGTATAATAATATAATACTCAATACTTAACTTTGACTTCTTCCCCATTCCCAGCGAATCAAAAAAAAATCGAAACCACATTGAAGAAATGGATCACACGACAGGTTGATAATTTGTAATTTGATACACAAACAAACTCACCACAATTGTATAAAGAAAGCAAAGTAGCAGTCCCGTTCTGTTTCTCATGTCGGAAAATTCTGTTCTGATTGTTACTATCCAGTCGAACCATATATGTAAACCCTCGGAAATCCTTGGAAGTAACCCTCATGATTTCATATTGTCGAGGATACGGGCAGCTCGCATAAGACGTGTGTTCGGTGATTCACAAATATTCCAACCATGGGACCACAAGAACAGCAGACAAGAGTTCGAACAGCAAATGTTCCCGAAATTAATGTTCGAACACCATTGTGATGTTCGGAGCTTGAGGTCCGAGGGCCCGAATCTTTAAATCACCCTCGTAGCACTAGCACGGAACCAATGCTTGAGGATTCCTCTGATATCTCGAAAGCCGTCGACTTATTTTCCTGCTATCTGATGATTCCCGTCCGAGCCCTAGGACATTTGGCCTCCCCGAAGCCTGATATTGGCTCGAATCGATGAAGATCCAATCTCAAAGTCAAGATCAGGTCTCCGCTCGGGCGAGTTGCGACTTCTCTCTTCACTGGATCATTAAGAAGTTCTACTTACGACGCGATGGTTTGCGAGAGTCATCGAGATCGACTCCCGATTCGCCGCCGGAAACCTGCGAGAAGGTCGAAAGCTGCATACATAAACTTCCTCGGTACCTATGAGCACCGTGATTCAGATTCAATTGTTGGTTTATTGAAGGAGGTGCAGCAATCTTCTGGCAGACTAGCCAGTAGAGCTCTCCTGAACATCGCTGCAGAGTTGAGTTCTCGAATCTCGCTCGGCAAGGAACTCCATACGATGGTAAGTCGACAGCGAGGTGCCTGGCGGCTGGATTCTATCTTGACAAATGGAACTCTTAGATTGCCAGCCTGGCGCGTTCGTCTTGCTCGCCTCCGGTCGAACTGTATGGCTGTGTCTTCGGCTACTCTTCCCCTCAACATTTTGAGCGCCAAGATAGCCTGCCTGACAAAACAGAGCCGGTCAATTGGCTAAATGTCGTGTAGGGTGTACACTTCGCTTACCGATTCCCTCCTCCGTCTCGCAAATAACGCTCTCATCGTGTCACTCTGCAGTATTCGGACTCGATTCATGATGGCGGCATAACCGCCGCCTCAGATAGTGATGTAGTAGCTTAAAATCGGCTCGAAAAGAGCCGTGTACGCCTTGAGCAAGCACGCTCGCGAAAGGCCAATCATTCGTAGTCGGCGTAGCGAGGAGCAAACGGCACTACACTTCTTCGATAGTGTTTCGAGGTTTCATGTTCTCGAGCAGAACAACCTCCAGAGAAGTTGCCTTTTATGAGCTTGGGCGCGAACTTCCAGATGTTATTAGGGAATAGCTATCTGAAAGCCCGCGATAAGTCCGCAATGCTAACCACAAGAGGGGAGAAGACACAGTTAGAGGGAAGAAAGTATCTGCTCTTGTTTTTGTCATGTTTGTTTATTAAGTAGACAATTATTTTCGTCGGTTTCCCCCTCAGTGACCTACACGGTGTTATCACAAAACAGTCTCTGAATAAGGAATAATAATTAAATCATTCTACCGTCATTGCTTTAATGTGGTCTCGATCCACTCAAGCTGTAGTGAGAATATATCTTGTGCGTTTGATCTTATAGGTTCTCGATGCTGTAGGTATGAGCAGCATACAATCAACTGATTTCGTTTCCTCTAATGTTGCCAACTGCTCACTGCGCTGCATCAATGAAACGAACCTTCCCCTTGAAACCACCTGGAGATCCTGTATACTTCGGAGTTGCTATAATTATCATGCTGTTCGTGGTTGATGTGATTTTCTTCCCCTCCAGGTCATTAGAGCAGTACCTGTAATTTTCGAGTGAAATCGCTAAACCTCTTCGTAATTATAAGGGAGGTTCATTAGTTCTCAGCTTGAAGCTCTATGGTGACACTCACATCTTGCCGTCGTAAAAGCTTGACGTGCGAATCTCAACTCGATCGGAGCGACATCTCAGACTTGACGAAGGTTTTTTCGGAAGTCGTCGACGGGATCCGAACTTGAAAAAGGTGAACTCGACTTGGGGATGCTTTCCTTGTGGAGCCTGTTGTCGAAATCATGGATTCAATCTCAAATTGCGTCGAGCGATAGGTTGAGAGGACGGAAGGTGTGCTCCGATGGAACAAGTTTTACGTACCTGAATCCAAAAAATGCAACCGCCGTCCGCAACCACAGTTCTCGGAGCGTTGGGAGTCTGGATCGTGCCTTCAGACGTGATGTTTCCACCACATTTTGGATTATCTGGATGAAGGAATTCAATAAGGACTTTTTTGAAAACTTTTCCGATCGGGTGAGATTTGCTTCGACACATCGGCAATCGGGCAAGCATACCAACCATAATAACCCCGATTCAGTGATATTTCACAGCGATCTCCGGAATAGTTTGGAGGACAGACGCAGCGGCAATCTCCAGTATGGCCGTGTCGTTGGTACATGAATCCCCCATTCTCACACTTCAGTTTGTTCCGATTGGGGCAGTTTTCTGGAATGGGAATCATATTTCTCCTTCGAGGTCCGTCGGGTAGAACAATCAAGGTTTCTTTTCATGCTTTGAGTTCGATTTCAAGGAATTCGGTTTCTCATGTTATGTGCCGAACCATCACAGTTGTACATAGCGTTTGCCGTCTTCCGATCGCGGAACGATAATTTTGAGCCCCCAAGGGATAGTTGCATGAAGGGATCACGTGACACGATTGTGTTCTTCTCGGCATCTGAAGCGAACGCCTGCAATCGGAAGCAACGTTCGCTCTCCATGAACTGTATTCTAGAATGTTAAATTTCGATGGGCGAACTTTGAAAATTTGAATCTTATTCAGGGTACACTTCGAAAATTCCATCGAAGCTGTTGGATGATCATGAGCGCTCACTCACCCCGGCCGGGTACTGCATCACAGATGAATAGTCGTAAGGAACTCCTTTCGGATTATCATCGACTTTCCGGAACTGTCTCGTTTCTCCAGACTCCATATTTCCCCAAAGGATTTTTATGTACTTGTCCCGATCGCTCCGAGACTGCTCATGGTGGAAACCGATGGCGTGTCCGATTTCGTGTATGGCGACCCGATTCTTCAATGAAATATTCTCTACTCAAGCGCCGTGCTCACAGGAGTCGAATATTGAATGAATTTTTCCTTACTCACCTTGACGCATTTCGCGCCCAAATTTATATCCTGCCCTAGCAGCATGCGACCGACCAAGGATTAACACCTGTGAGAATGAACGAACTTCATGGGTATAGGAAAAATATTGAACTTCTTTCAGGCCAGGTCAAAAAACCCTTGCCAACTTCGGCGGTCCAAAATTTAAGTGGTAATCGAGTGCCTTGATGACAATGCCAGGCTGCGATTGGATCTGTTCGGTGCGTGAAGGAGCCCGAATGGCACTCCAATGGTTTCGAAACTTGCCCTTCTTGATCGCTGCGAAAGTTAATGTAGAATGTCAATTGGAAGAAACCGGCAGGTACAAACTTCAGGCACGTGTTCTCCTCCCAGTGCCTCATGGCATCGCTTATGATTCGGCGATGCCGGCTTGTCAAACCTGGAACACATAAGAATAATGTTTTGAAGGATGTCCGATGTGCTTTAAGAAATCGGACGTGCCTTTCTAGTAACTGGGTTGGATGGAAAAATCGAAAACGATACTACCCAGAAAATGAATGATTCTGTGTTTTCGGAAGCGTGGCCATCCAAAACGGATGACTTGAATCATGCGACGCGAGAAACGTTCAGGTTTTCTGTCTCTCGCCGCACTCGTTTCAGGTCAGCAGCGAAGATGTTACGTAGTGGTTGATGCAAGCCTACCTGGTCACAGAGCTCGTTCGCCCCGCCAAAAGATTCCTTTTTCAAGGCTTGGATACGTACCTCTATCAAACCAGTAGGACACTACTCCTTTGGGCCACTTGAGCAGTTGTCCGAATAGTAGGTCGAAATCCAAGGCTTTCCTTGAATATGTCTCCTCAACCGGGACGACAATGTCTCCATCAAGAGCCACGAGTCCCGTTCCCTTTAGGTCAGGCATCTCCCAGGTGTGGTCCAAGATGTCTTCCTCTTCTTCGTTGTTGTCGGAGTCTTCTGAGATGTTCATCGACTGCGCCACCTGGAAAACTCGATCGCGTCATGACCTTGATATGCTCGAAATGCCCCTTGATGATCAATATGCATGCCGCTTCGGAGAGAAACATATGATATTCGGGATCTCCTTGAAGAGCAATATTGTATCACGCGGATCGCTGTGGAGCCATAACTCCACTCAACGAAAGCTTCAAAAAAAACTCACCACCAGTGTGGATAGGAAGCAGATGAGTAGTTCAATTTGGTATTTCATGGTGAAGATGTTCGCCTAGAGCCTATTTCGGTTCAAGTCGATTGTCCCAGGGTTATCTTCGGGATGCTAGCCGTCGACTTTCTCAGCCTGCGATCGTCAACCCTGCAACCCAGGACAACCTGTGTTGAAGGCCAATCGAACTCTAGCGAGACAGCCGCATTCAATGAAAACTCGGAACAGCGCAGTTCGCGCTCCACAGAACCCGAGAAACAATATTTCCCGACGAAGTTAGTTCCGTGGAGTGCTGAGTCCGATAGAGTTCCAGCTTCAAGTTCACGACGCCACTTTATATTGGTCATTTTTACTGAAAGGTACCGGTTTTCGGTACTATTTTTTATTGGAAGTGAATCGAGCGAGACGACGCGAACAGTCAGAGTGTACCTCTCTTTGAGTCATCAGAAAGCATCAATTCTGTGTAGCATTTGCTCTCTGATTCTGTGAGAAACTGAGTTGAACGACTGAAAGTGCTTTCGATGAGTCTCAAAGTCATTGTTCAGCGCAGTGGGCCTCGCGAGTTTTCATCCGAAAAAGTGAGGCTCGACATCATCTTGCTTACGAAATACTGCTTTAGGGTTTTCGCCGAAAACTCCATGTGAGAACTGCTCATCCTCCCGTACTGAATCTCTCGTGGCTTTTTGATTTCACAGCGTCTATCGGAGTAACATACAAAGATTGCTGTTCGTTTACTCCGATGAATTGATAAGTGATCCATGTGGATCTAAGATACTTGATGGTCTGCAGAAACGCATACGACCAAATGTCGTACGTTGGGATCTGTCACGCATGAAATAACGATCAAATTCAACAGTAACGAGAAAATTCCACACTCACTCGTCGCAGTCTTAGTGATTGCACATTTTCCGTTCAGCCCCCGAATCTTTCTTCACATCTGGGATGGATATCAGCAAGATATTTTCGTGGCGTTTGTTTTCAATTCGCGCACGTTCTAACCGACGAACGTGATCACTCCTGTTGTACAAATGTATGTATATCTCGATTGCTTCAAGCTTCTTCCAACAAGCGAGCAACAGTCGAGCACCCTCAGCGATGGAGAGAAGTACTCCATGAAAACCATATTTTTCGGCCGTGGCGGTGATCCGTCAGTTATCATTTACCTCTAATGGTAAAGAATATGATCAGCCGAAATATCATACGAATGAGCCGTCGGATTCCTCTTCGTTTGGACTCACAATGCTATTCTGAAACGTTGACGGAGCGAACATCAGTGGAGATTGTATCTGAGCCTGCTAAACAGATCCCTGGAATTCGATCTTGGAAAGAATATGAAGCCACGGTAGCAGTGACGAAACTGGGCACCCGCTGCGAGACCCCAGTATTTCCAAATAACGCCTCCCCTTGGAGCGCACTCTGCCGATGGGCCTTCAGGGAATGATTTTTCTTCAAAACGAAAAATGCCACCCCCAGAAGGTTCCGCTCAAGGGCTCCGCCTTCATTTCTGAACTGAATGATTCTGAGGATCGAACAACCAATCGACGGAGAGTATCCGAGGTCCTGATCTTGGTTTTGAGAAAGGCAACCAGTCTCTGTATTAGAAAGAGATCTGACCGATTGTGTTATCCGAAAATTATGATTGCTCGGAACTTTTTAGGGATAATCATAACGAAATCTCGTTACGAAATACGGGGGACGAAATGTGGACTCGATGGATTCAAGTGTTTCAATCACGCTGAATCCTCGGAGGAAGGGCTGACGCAGTTTCTCATTAAGGAATTGCAAGCATTTCGAACCAACTAATTCGGATAAAAGAAGTCGTCTGCGTGAGTTTAGACTTTTGCGGGAAACGTTGCTTTTGTGGTGAACAACGAAGAGCTCTTCCCCGGAATTGGTGTACGAACATTCAATCTCACGAGTCATTTGGCGTGACGACTGGGAAAGCTCTTGTCATGGCCAGCGTGGAAATCAAAGAGGACAAATCTGAAGGAGATCAGTTGGTAAAAGATCTCGAAGGTCTCACATTGGAAGATGAGGATGCGGTGAACTCGACTCAAGAAAGTATTTCCATGAGGGACATGCATTTCACCAACGGCGATTGGTATCCGAAGGAAAAGCCGAGGCCACCAAAAGTTTTGGAGCAACCTGGTTCGTTTCAGCCACTCTCGTGGACGTTGCTTTTTCTCATCCGTTGATTTTCCATTCTAACTCGTTATTAGTGATACTCTCACTCGTTTTGTGAACATTGAACTAAAACGGTCTCGCCAACGATCAGAGGGCCATCCAGAGGCGTCGGGTTGCACCCAAGAGAAAGCCGTTCCGGATGAAATCGGAGCTGACCTTCTCAACGAGGACGATGAGAGCGAGAAAGAAGATGATGAAGACGAGGTGGACGATCTTGCCAAGTACAAAGACGAGGAAACCGGTGAAGTTCCCAACTCTTTCTTTGAAGTGCTCTGCAGAGAATGCAGTAAGATTCCCTACACTCCTGAAGAACAACAGGTAACCCATAGATGCTACTTCTCTCGCTCCTGAATACAATATAGGCATTTATTCTCGAGTTTCATTTGCGAATGTTCTGGATGTTGCCACTATTGACATGTTCCTTGCGTACTCGCAGGAACGACGTAATCACGGGCACAAGGAACGCAACAAGATGCTCCTCGATGGCATAAAGGCCAATCACCGCGAATGGTTCTATCAAATCGAGGAAATGTTGGCTCTGGAGATTATGAATACCACTAGGAAGGCTCTCAAAAAAGCTCGAAAAGAGGAACAGAAACTCGCGGCCGCCGCGGAAAACATTCTCAAAGAGTCTGCTGCATGAGCCGCACTCTGCTGTAAAAAAGAATCGCGACTTCCTAAGCCGCAATCCATGCATCTAACAACATGGCTTTCATATCATAAACTTCCAACTCTCCCACAATTCGTTTGAGACTTTCATTATTTCTGGGACTATGCAAGATATCGTTCTTTATCGAAGTCGTCTCTTACTCTGTTTTTTTTTTGTTCTTCGGAAAGTCAAAATAATCCCCGAGTGTAGCCAACAGTATTCAATTCCATCTCGCTGTACGCGTTGCTCTTTGAGAGGCGAATCGTGACCCTATCTTTCCTTCTTTACCATTCCCAAGAACATATCGACGTCAGAATACCTCACCAGCAGACCCCGAGGATCTCCTTTTTCTTGTGATCATCCGACTCGTTCGCCATTGGCACAGACTCCAAAATTCATAGAGAAGGTATATCAAGAATCAAGCTCGCAGCTCGAGTTAAGCAGAAGTAGAGTTCAAGCGAATGTCTGATTAGGGCGAGCGACTGAATCAGGCGTAATCGCCCGCTGCCCCAGCGGGCCGGGGGTCTCACGCGTATCACTGGTCGCGCAACTTACGGACCCGGCTTTCGAATCCATTTCTCCCAGGCACATGCTAGCGCTTGCCACTCGCTACGCTCGCGGATTCTGTTGATTCCAACTGCAGCCACAACGACGCCCCTAACCAGCAGCTACAACAGGCGCTGTCTCCCCGGAGTGCTCACAACCTTCGTTTCTTATTCCCTGATCACCACCGCTGCGGTCGCTCAAATCACACATTCGCGACAACCAGTTCTTTGATCACATATCCTTTCCGCTGAAATCAAGTTTGGGATCCCGCTCAAATCCTTCCCTCGCTCACATCGGCCCTTCGCTCAAATTGTCGTCCGCTCTTATCTGATGACCCTTCCAGCAGATCCGAACGGCGGATCTCTATTTTCGTGGATATTTGGAAAGCCTAGTAGGAAGTTCAGTGCTACCTCGATTATATCACTAATTGATGTCGAGCTTGATATAATCGAGAGAGCATCACAGAGAGTCACGAAGTGGGTCATGTGGGATCGCACTGGGCCGAAGTGTGGGCCACACAGAAGAGACACAGTGGGTTACGGAGTGGGTTGCACAGTGGGTTAGGTGGGCGTCATATTGGGTCACAAGAGGTAATATAATCCGGGGCGAAATACACGGCGGTTGATATAATCGATGTTGAAATAATCGAGGTAGCACTGTATGCCTCCCAAGAGATGTGATTCGCGGATGCGAGACCCTCGGATCTCGAAAATCACGGTTTGGAAAGGCACGACCCATGGAGTTCAAATGGTCGGCATTCTTACAGATCAGCCGTCAGAATATGTGGAGCTCTGTGTGGCTAGGATGACAATGTTTGTTGTTGCCTCTCCAGGCTTGGCCTCTGAATATGCGCGTTGATCAATCATGAACCAAACAGCATCCACCTACTTGTCAAACCAACCGATAAGTAAAATAAATCCCCGGACCCGGAGACTGACGATGAGATCTTGGAAGGGCTTTCCGACTTCACTCTTTGAATTTTCCGGCATATTTTTCTCTCGAAACGAACTTATCAAGAGCCTCGATTCGCAATGTAGATATCGAAAAACACACATACAAACAAAACCGCTGTACGTCCGTGGAGAATTTTAGGTTTTGGATTTTTGTTCCATATGTCTCGGGAACGCAAGCTTCCTGAATTGTCCCGAGGATGGGCCGGATGTGACATTTGATTTCCGTGGCTTGACTCTCCGACTGGGTATGCTTACGAGTTCACGACCGATCTTCTGCCCCGGACAGCTAACACGTGAATATTTAATCAGATACCTGGTAGATATGCACCTTATGCATTCGGTTTCAGTCTGTCATGGTTGAATAATGACTCGCTTGGTGCTTGTTAGTAGTCTTTGTGACGGGATCAGCGCGAGGTGCTGTGATCTGTCCGAATTGTCGGTAGAAAGCTCAGTATACACATGAGCGGTTAGATGCCTATACGTCTCTCTAAATGGGTCTGAAACTGTCTCTTCACAAATGCCACGTCCTCTAGATAGGCAGAAGGACTGGGTAGCCTGCCTCCGAACCCCAAAAACCACATCGGAGACCAGCCCTTGGCCGCCACTGAGGTTGTTTCGTAAAAGACCCCGGGTGCTCCCTATACGCCTCCTGGATCGCAACATCCTTTCAGCACACGTTGAAAGTTTCCTCGCAAGCTGCTCCCGAACCGCGACCTGGTTTTTCCGATATTCATCATCAGAGTCTCTAATGAAGTGACACGTTACTTCTTTCAAGGCAATACAGAAAAATGGGGCGCAAGTCGCCTCTTCGAAGGCGTTAAGTCGGCGGGCGTATTTCGACAAAGAACCGTAAAATGATCAGTTTATTTCTATAGACTTTGCTTCTATAGATTCGTGAGAAAGATCTTCCACTCCAGAAAACGATGTCGGTTCTTGGTCATGCGCAACGACTCCGAACAGTCTCCCTCGTCCACCTGAAGCTGTTCGAGATGTGCGTTCATCCGTTGTGTGATCACCGTCATCTGAAAATGACATGGAGCCTCTGGAAAAGATACAGAGGTCTTTTCTCAGACGGTTCGAATTCCGCTGCCGGTTTTAACGAGGCGTCTCGGAAAGGATTGCTCCATCCATCGCCGATCGGATTGAGGTCGCCGATATCAAATACCTCCGTAAATGTGTACATCCTCCGTCACAATCGTACCCGAAAACATTCATCTCTCGCTTCCCTACCGCACAAAGCGGGTCGGCACTGTCGGCAGTCAATTCCCCGGGAACATATGCAGGATGTTAAATTCCTGAGCTCTGTTTCCGGTCTGATTCTGAATATCTATCCTTAGATATACCATTCTCCCCGAATCAGGCGCCTCGCATCAGAAAAAAAAACTGATTACAAGTTCCTCTTTCTGATGGAGTCAGCTGAGAATTTTCCAGTTAAAGCTAATCACAACGAAACCGTTGTGGATTACGAGTTTTCGTTATAAAGAAGTTGAATGAATGAGTATCAATCTTCGTTACGGGTGATATAAAAGATATATCATGCACACTGCGAACGAAAAACAGGAAGTTTTTTCTCTTTGAATAACATCGCAGTCATTACTATTTGGTTCATACCACTCGTTTTACATGAGCGGTGAAGGAATCTGTTGAGAATCGATTTCTCTTCGAAATTTCGTGTGGAATCCGTGCGAGAGGACTGTTCTGTTTCTCCTCCTATAGCCATTGGCGTGATCACAACATCCGAACAGCAAATCACAAGATTGAACGCTGCATGACTAATGTCTGAGAATCTGAAAGCCCAAATATATTATGATTGACTGCACTTACATCGCTGAAACTCGAGGTAGTCGCCGTGGACGGTTCGTTCTCAGGCTGGAAAGACCGAGATCGCTCCATTGAGACCAACTTCATTGTAAGGAGAGACCTGGTTTGTTTCTCGCATATTCTCAACGCCAGAGAGTCTTTCTGGTCATGAAACTTCTACGTCGATACTCATCCGTATAATGTCGGAGTTCACTTTTGCGAGACAGTTGGGACCCTCGCAGTAATAGACGCCCCAAGATGACATCTTGGATCTTAATTTTGATGTAGGTGAAATCCATTTGTAACCTGCCTCACCTGCATTTGACAGGTGGAAGCGAACCTGCGAGAAGAAGCTGACCGAATATTATCAAACGAAGCTATCCACTCGTACTAATGGAGATCACTGCCGCTCTGTTCCCTATTTCGTTTTTGAAAATCGATTTGTGGAAAGATTCTGGGGGTTCCTCACGTATTCGCCATCATTTTCCAGCGAGAATCTTCCCTTACCTCGCCGTTGTCAACTGCGCATATGGAACGGCGGCCAGACGGCCTTCACTGCATCGATTCGTGTGTTTCCTTGGCGTTCTCTCCCGATCCCTTGAGCTCAGAGGTAAATCGATCGAATGCTTTCCCTCCTGCCAGTGGACCGCTCAATCTTTCTCCAGATTCCGTTAGAATGGCAGGAAAAAATTTTTCTTGCAAACCACCACGGTCTTCACTAACTAGAAAGTTAACAAATCTTGGTCGCGTTTGAGATCGCAACTTTGGATCGCTTTTCTTCCGCGCCATGGAGGTCGACTCCGGAGGTTTCTGAAACATAAATTCTGCCCCGAGATTTGTTGGATTCCTGAATCGATGCACATTTCGAAAATAACTCATGCCTAGGCCGCAGACAGTGAAGTGTATTTCGACTTGAGTCTTTCATCCCTTGTCGGGAAGCCAGCTTCGAATCAAATCAGCATTGGCCTCCCCATTCCCTTCCGTTGTCGGGGAAAATCTCCAAGCTCCTTCCAGTGACTCGAGACCTTGAGATTCTACCGCAAGTCAGAACCTAATTTTCATGGAAAATTGAAGTTACGAAAACGTTTCTCCTCGCCGCCCGGACGCATTCATAACGAGTCGCCGCTGTAGAGTCGAGAATTCGTGACTGGATAAAAGCCTAGTTAATGATGCGGATTCAAAAGTGGGAGGAACTGACTTCACCGGATTTTTCTCTTGAGGACTTGTGATCTATGCCAATCTAATCAAAATAGCTCACGCGTAAAACATGAGGTCAATAAATGCAAGATCTTTCCCGAATATTCGAAAAGCCTTTTTATTATTTGAAATTTCCACGCGTACAAAGTTTCTCATAGAATTCTGCTCTCAAATTCCGTTGCCGACGAATCAATTCTACATAAAAGCGGCTTCTGACCAGCGAAACACGCGGGTATCGAATCAAAACAAGCGCGCAGTGGAGTTTTTGAGGCTCAGGTGCACCACTGCAATCAGTTCAAAGTTTCGGGATAACAAGCAACGTACATTCAGAGGCGCGGTATCACTAGAGTCAGGGCACCCAATCCGAAAACTGTGAACACCAACGACTCGACCCGTTCGCCGCCGTTCGGTTTGGGAGTCGTGGAAGTTTTCTTGTCGTCTTTCTTCGGTTTTTCGGATGGGTTTTTGTCCTCCTTCGCTGATCTCTTGGAGATGGCGTGCATGAGCGCTCCCTCGGCGCGGTTTTGCGAGATGGCATGGTTGACACGGCTGGAGACTACGTTACCGTTGATTTCGGCGAAAGACGTTCGCACAAGGAGTGTCAGTAAGAGGATGACAACCCCTAAGATCAAGGTGTGTCCTGCGATCATCGTGGCTTTCGAAGTCGGTTTCTGTTCTTCTTCGTCCACCTGATATTTCTGCGAAACCTCGGGCAGAGCTTTTACCGCAGTCGGCGAAGCCATGGGTCCCTCTGAAAGATCTGGGGAAGGGTCGATCCTGGCGTTGTCGTGGAGATCTGACCGAAACACTCGCGTCGATGCCAACGAAGTTCTCGAAGAACTCGGATGGAAAGACAACAATCTCAATATGAATAATGCAACTTCGCAACGACGCACGTCGGAAAAACAGCCTCGTACGAATACGATTCTGACCTGAGCATCAAAGAGAATAAGAGGAGCAGTCGCCTTGGATCCAACTTTCCAATATTTTGGGTTGACGCTCCATCCGAAAGGCAGAATTCCAACGTGAGACCCTCCGGCGAGAGGTAAAGAGCTTGTATGCTCCTTCTTCGATATAAATCATTCAGAAGCATCTAGAAGTCAGATGCGCCTTCTCCCAGGTCCGGAAAGATCAATTTTGTTCATTCAGAGGACCGTTTCCGGAGCTAGAACAGGTTAACCGCGGTTAGAAACCGCAAGGAAATGCGGTTTTTCACCGTAACCGCGGTTTTCCCTTGCGATTAACCGCGGACCAAATCGGTCTGGTTTCATCGGTTTTCGGAAAGGGAAAATGTTCCAATATGGGATGACTAGGGTCCCAATACGGGATCGCTCAGAGATTCGTGAGGGGGAACGAGGAAGCCAGGGGACCTGCATTAAACTCGAGAATCCGAATTCAGCTGCGAACGTTGTCCTCTAGGGCTGAGGAACATCGAACAAGTAAAGTCCACCGGGCATTATTCTTCACATTAAACTCAACACTCGGAAGTCTCACCTTTCAGCGACTTCAACACACAAAGAAATAATCGTAGCTTTGTCCGATCCGCAGCTCAATTCAAGGTTTTATCTTTGTATCTTCCATCTTGTATACAGGTATATTGAAATGGAGGGCGTGGTTGTTTGTCCTCAGGGAAGTTCCACGCGATCCGCATTGATCGGTATGAATTCATTTCCGCTCGCAGTATTGATAGATCCCCGAAGGACAACCGGTGACATAGATAGCGCACAGTAACTCATATGACGGTTTTGCTCATTCTCAAATATTGAATCGTCGACAACAACATCACAAGATGTGCCTTCCTGCCGAAGAAGTGGTCGTCGATCAGCTCTCAGCGATTCCCAATGAACTCACAGTCGGAATATTATCCAACATCAGAGCTCCTGAAGAATTCCATATTGGGGCTTCGATCGGTTTCTCCCCAGAATTCATCATTTATGTATCTTCTCGATATCATGCATATGGAAATTGAGAAAAAGAAAGTTGATCTGCGACCTGTTGTGCAACCGATCACGCTATGGGTCCAACCGAAATCTCCTCCCAGTTCCGAGAATCCGGTGTATACAATCTCAGAGCACTATTCCATAATAAGGTAGTTTCCCCACAATCGGTGAAAAGCAATGCCCAAGTGAAAGTGCCCACAATCAAAATACAGTAAACCCCCGTTTCATAAAGTTCGCGGAACCGTACAAAAAGAATTTTTCCGCATAAAACGGGGGTCGGGCAGAAAACGCTACATCAGTTCTCAGGCGTGGCGCAGACAGTATTAAGCGGCGGTATGGGACATTTTGAGCAATGTTTCGGGAATCTAGGCCTTTGGAGTCGAATGGAGGCTTTTTCAGAGTCGATCGCGAGACGATGTCCTAGATTTCTTCGAGAACCGCTCCATTTGCAGCGGAATCGAGACTAGGAAACATTCGCGAAAGTCTGGATTCATGCAGAACTCGGAACGTCGCTCGAAATTTCGCGCGAATAGATTTCTCGGTCGTTCTCAGAAATATTTAGAGGGTGGTAACTGACAGTTGAAATCCGAGTCTATGTTGGGACATTCGAAGGTTCTCAAAAATGTTCAAATGGTGGTAAAAGATGGTTGGAATCCGAGTAAAAGTGAATAAGCACAGAATCTTCCATCTTCTTTCTGAATAACACGATGCGAAAGATTTTCGGAGGACCGCATAAAACGAACCGTATGGAACGAATTCGCACAAAGTGGACCGCATAAAACGGGGGTTTACTGTACATGTCTAAAAACTGCTGCTAGGTCTTGGACCGAGCATCAGTTTTGGGACGCTCGCGTTTCGGCGTTCTAGGCGCCCTGAATAATTTAAGTGTTTCCGAATCCTCGTGAGCTCAGCTAATATCCGATAGCCTTGAATATTCTCCCTCTGCCCTCGTGTGGAACTTTTGAATGTGCGAGACTGTGAATGTGGAATGGCAAAAGCATACTCACTGAGAGCGACGATGTCACCTTTTTCTTCCTCGCTGAGACTGTCCCAGAATTGGTACCAGGCATGAGATATGGTACCAGTTATGGGACACTTTTCTGTCCCTTTACTGGTCAGCGCCACAGACGTGGGTGTTCCATAACTGGTATGTGTTCCCGACTGTCCCATTACTGGTAAGTGTCCCATCACTGGTACTCCTCCCCTACCCGCTCAACCACTATTTAGCTCGATTTTTCACCTTGGTAGCACTATCTCGTGACCAAGCTTCGTCGGTTCCCCTGTGATCATCTCCATGGAGAGTTATTTGTGGAATTTTCCCCGGATTCAGGTGAACTAGCTCTCGGAGTTATTCCACCGCTGCCATTACCACTCAAAGCACTCCGTGATTGAGATCATAGACCTTCGCGCATCAGGCGCACCTCCTTGTCATTCCGTTGATTCAGAATTTCAAGTTTTCGTACAATACTTCTCTGGCTCGAGGATTCCGCAGCCACGGATGATTCCAATTGTAAGTAAGACTCAGTTCTAAGCCGTAAAAAAATTGTCAGTACCGCAAGACCGGAAATTTCATCGTGGTGAGAGTTTTGAACGTTATCACAGGAAGCAGTCGCGTGTTTAGCTGAAATTTCGTGTTGTGTGAGATTCAGTTTCGGAATCTGGCATCCTATTCACGCGTGGTTTCTTGGATATGACCTCTCCGGTTTTGGGTATCAGGGTCGAGCACACTGCTTGCTATTTCGACAGCCAAATTTCCGAGTTAGGCTTTCGTTGCAGGTCGACATCTAGGATGGGGGTTTGAATGATGTCCTGCATCAGAATGGAAAACCAATTCCTGCTTGGAATTTTATTCCGACTGGCAAGTTATTCACCCGTTCGAAAAGTTACTCTGCCGATGAACGAGGCGTTATTATTACCAGAAATCTCAAGCTGAACAGAATTAAAAAAATAGCCGGACCCAGCGTCTGGAAATCACTTCAAGCCACGCAAGAGTTGTGCGAACCACCGAGCAAATCACGACAAATCGCACGTAGATTACGTGCCAAGCGACTGTGAAACCAGGGCTGAAGTAAGAGCAAGTTGTCACTCCGGCCTCAATATCAAGTGAACGTAATTTTCAAGTCCTGCGGTTTCATTCCCAAACTGTGTGACATTGTCTGTTTGTGGGAGAAATCGGGGAAATTTGTCACTCGACTGTCATTCATGAATTCTCCGATACACACTGTGGAGGGGAGCTTTCCCGGCCGTAGTTGTTTTCGAATGATATCGGAACTGTCAAATCATATGAGCCGCTGGTGTAGATAACTATCTGACCGCTGGCCCAGACTCATTTTTTAACGCTCTACCTTGAACGAAAGTTCGAATTGTTTCGTCATCGGTACGGATGTTTGATCGAACTTGAATATTCTCGACAACAACGAGCCCTACCTGCTGACAGCGTGTGCGAGCAATTTGAAGTTGATTGAAAGAATTTGAGAACTTTCCCATGACGCCCTTGGTTAGCGATCACAAACAACGGCGGACCGAATGGAGTTGCTTTCTTTATTTGAGCTTTGATACGAAAGGAAAAGTTGTTTCGCTGCGGCGATGGTGACGAGAACGAACAAGAGCGAGGTCAACCGCGTAACCCAATGAAACTTCTCAGAGTTTTCGTTCTCAAAAACAGCAACACTCAATTATATATCAGGGAAAAACGGCTCGGAGAAAAACTTCGAAGCCTTTGAGGACTCTTCCCTCACAGAAATTTTTCGCGAAAATTCAGACGCGATATTTTCTGTTGCACCCAATATCTCGACCGGCACAGAGCAAGTTTCTCAACTCCACCAAAGCCGTTACTTTTTTTAACATGGAACAATTTCACACCAGGCGTCATGGATAATGCCAGCAGGGTAACAGATATGACGAAGCAGTCTCGGTTTTTATGTATTTCACAAATCGTCACGGAGTGGATTTATTTGCAGCTCGAATTCATGGACAATGAAGTCAAGGGAAGCCTCACCAGTACAGAACAAGCTCGTCCCCATTTGTCGGCAACTTCAGTAATGTAGCCATCGTCGAATGAGTTATGGCCACACGCTCATTCAAACGGCAGACATCTACTGCTTCTGACCGTGAGCTTTCGTACATTATTGCCAACCCTCTGAGTTGAATCATATCGATCTGAAAATTATCTCCAAGCCACCAGATGTGTCCAAATAGCCCCTATGTCTATTTAGATGATGTCTTCTTCATGACTCCAAATTCAGGGAGCGTCTACTAGTGTTATCTCGGTCCACCGACTGAGGCAATCCTCGTTGAACCTACGGAAGATTTATACGGCGCATGCCATGACAGCACGCGATCTCAACGGAAAGCGGGTTTTGCCGCACGAAAGACTCTTCGGTGCGTGCGTATTGGGATCTCTCGCAAGAGAACTTGCGAAAAGAGAAACCAAAATCATCCACGGTCGAACTTTGACCGACGCAAACGACTTCCATTCACCATGCTTTGGCCATTGAAGAGCTTTCGAAACAAGAGCTCTAGCTGGGCGTGGAAACCCAGTTATTCACCACGGAAAGTCAGGGTACGCTCTTTCTTAGTTCGGCGCTGAAGCACGGGAACTCCGCTGAACGAGCTGGTCGTGTGATTATCAGAAGCGGCGACCTTCGCTCCGAACTTCGATTGTCAACGGTTCTATTCATATTTCATTGTTTTTTATCTGCAGAAAAACAGGCGCGTGATTTCTTTTTTTTTCGCGTCGAAACATACCTCCTCAACGCAGAACTCCCACCGATTTCACTCCCCTACCCGCGACTTTAAAAGCTCGGGTTCAAGTCAACGGCAACTTCAAACCGCACCACAACAACCATGCTGACCAAGGTAAGTTGGCAACAGCGAGTCAGGCGTCCCTCGTTTTAAAAAAAACAGAAAATTTGCACTTTTTGAATTCGGAGCCGAGACTTCTGCATTTCTAATGGCTTCTCGAAACTCTGATCACGCACTTATTCTCCTTCACTCGCTTTCAATATCAAAATTTCGTTTTCGTGTTGGACTAAAATCTTGACGCAATAGATTGAACAAAGCGGTAGATTCCGCTCCCATATTTCATCAACAAGTATTGCAATGTTGTGATTCATAGCCAGTGAATATTAAAGTTCCCAGTCATCACGTGGATATCCCTGTTTCTTCCAGATCTTCGTTCTCTTCGCCCTCATCGCCGCCGCTTTGGCTGGTCACGGGCACGTGCTGCGTAGCGATCACGGAGTGCAATACCAATACGACAACCAGAAAACCGCTCACGGCTGGGCCCACCCATCACATTTCATCGTGCCCTCCGGTTCGTACAAGTTCGTCGGTGGATATGGCGGTCATTACGGTGGATACGGCGGTCTCTACTAAACGACGCTCGTTGACGGATTGACGAGCGAAAGCCACAATTGATCAGGTTGAGGCATCGGACAAATAAATTCTGTATATTCTACGTGGAGTCTCGTGTTTTGTACCGATGTGCTGATTTGTGTAATTAGGAAGTGCGGGCGATGGGGGCGACGAGACCGATGAGGTGATGAGTGACGTATCCTGCTTTTCACGCCGAATCAGCTTGACAAGTCGGAGCGGCTCGAAACGACCGGATACTCGCTCACGTCCCGCGGACACCGGTCGCGTGATCGGTGGTTAGCTTGGTGAGCTTCGGTAAAACACAGTCTGTCTACGTCCGGAGTTGTCGACACTACGGTGAGCTTGCTTCCACTGGACGACGGTGATGATCGCCAATTTCGGTGTCACTCATTCCGCTCATCGGCTAACGAGGCCCCTCCCGGAGGCTCTGCAATCACACTTAGCGAACAGCTTATAGTAAATGGATTACAGACGCTCACACACAAGTCTACATAAACTCAGACCCAGATACACACACACACACACATGCTCAAACTGAACGTTGGTGACGTTATGGATCATCGACGAAGTCGGCGCAGCGTTCCTGGTTTCGTTTTTTTTTCTTCGCCATGCTGATCAGTCCGTTCAGGCTGCGTTACGTTCGTTGTTCATACCAATATGTCATACAGAAGATGGATTCGTTCTTCTTTTCTTCTGCTGTAGCGAAGTTTTAAGAAGTTGGATTACCGTTGTTTCACCACACCGATTTGGGAACCGAAATAAGAAACGATTCCTTGAACAAATCGAGATGAGAGCGCATTCATGAGTCGCACATCACTTGGACATATTCTACGGCCTGAGGTTTCCGCATTTCTCCAAACAGTCAGCGGAATCCGCTCGATTGAAGCAAGCTAAGCTGTTTGTTCTCGGCTGATCGTGAAGGTGAAACTCTCTCAGTGAAGCCAACGCTAATGGCGAAATTCCCCGTGAACACTTAATAGTACTTCTCAAATTGTGTTGAGATCAACGTTAGGTGTGTGCTCGCGAGAGCTATTGTCATCGCCGTGGACATCGACGCCAATGAGAGCTGAGTGCTATTTCTCGCGCGATGAAGAATGGTTTCAGAAGCTTATGGCTACGGTGATTCTCACGAAATGCCAATTACGCGTCTTGTTGGCGAAAAATCCACCGAGAATCGCCATTCGGTGTGAATTTGACGAAGCCCCATTATGATCGGTATCAGAACAAATAAATAGCGAGTCGGGCAATAAGACCACACCTTCCCTACTGTCGACACTGCGTCATCCTATCGAAGAATTCTCAATGCTCTAGCTTTGACTCAATCTAGTATGGATCGTGCGAGCTCTCGTCTGACATCTCGCTTTCGTGTTGTAGAGCTTGAATTATGATAGCGTTTCCGTAACATTTTCTAATTGATTGTAACTACAGCGTGATCATCTGTCATCGAGAGACAGTTCTGACAGATTTAAGATCGGATCAAACAGAGGTAAAGCACCCGGGTCTCTAGTCCTGACGATCATCAGTTGGGATACAGTTTCCTGGAGCTTGGCCAGTTGATGTTCCACAGCATTCGAGGAGTGACGGCTGCACAGATCAGTTCATAGCTCGTTCGAATCGTAAAGGTAGGTCCTCAGATTTATTTCACTCTGAGTGGACTCCCTGTCTTTCTCCGTTCAGCGTTCTCGTTTTTTCGCGAAGGTTTCTCGTACTTTAACTATCCTGCTGCGTTCTGCAGGTAACCGTTTCTTCACTCAGCGAAAACGAAACCCCACTTTCCTAAGATGAATTCGCTCAAGATTTCGATGATTCTCGTCGTTCTCTCATTGGGAACGCTCATTAACGGTGAGAATATGTTGGTTATAACCGTGCGGTCGAAATGGACACTCCATCACACCATGGCTTCTACTTTGGAGTTTTCATCTCTCCGTCGTTCCTCACTAAATCTACTTCTCCGCAGCTGATGGACTTCTCAGCAATTCAACAGGACTGGGCACTGATGCTTTGTCGTCTGTGAGCGCTGGAGGCGGGAACGACCCCACAGGTTCCAGAGCCCGCAACCCTGCCTCGCTGGACGCGCTCTTCGGCGTCCTACAGACTTTCGTGGCTCCAACTCCGGTGCCTTTGAAACATCTTTTCGAAACTCTGCTAGCGCTGTTCAAACTCTGTGTTACGTTGCTCATTGCCAGAGAATGAGAGAACTCTCCAAGTTATTCTACCTCTCGCCTAAACTCTTGGTGTCAGCAACGTCGCTGGACGGTGAAATTGGTTTTGGATCAGAAAATGGATCTTGTTTGTTTCAAAATAAAGTGGTCAACGATTTGAAGTTTTGAGTCCGAATATCGAATTCATGAATCTTCGAAATGAATCTTCTGGAAATTTCATTTATTCCGCAGCTGAAGAGGGCATCGGTTCCACGGATGATTGCTGTCAGATCCTCCCAGCTTCTTTGAGTTTGTCGAGGTATTCAATCGTTGCCCTACTTATATTCTCTATCATAGCTGGAAGGAAAAGACAGTTCATAATTCTTCGATTCGGAATTCCTTTCTTTTTGTTAGCCATATTGTCGCAAAGTGCTCACGGAACTTGCTGCCGTTCCTCGTGGACTTGCCTTTCACGTTGTCCAGTACCATGTTGATGGTGAAGTCTGCAATGCCTTTCTGTATTCTCTGGATAGGGTTCAGCGGCGGGGGAGGTTTCGAAGTCGTTGTCGCGAAGAGCGAATTTCCGTTCTTAATGTCCGGAATGTTTTCGAATAACGGGAATCCTGGGAAAGTGATCGATTAACGATCGATGGAGCGCATCATGGTTGCTCGAGATCCTCGAGAAATCAGATGGAGTTCGAGGGTCAAAGTCCCGCAACTTGTCCACAAGTCGCGACTACATAGATTTCCATTCGATGCGAATCAAATTCTCAGAAACTTACCTCTCGTGGTTTTCCCGAATTTCGAATCGGCTGGTTGACGATCAGCTGAAAAGTCTTTGAGTCGTTTCGCCCCCAGAGATGGAGCTGAGGTTTCGGTGATAACTTGGTCTGAAATCGTTCCGCCAATCTGAGCCACTGAGTATTCATCGAAGGGCGTCCGCAGCCACCGGTCCACTAATTACGGAGCAGAAAACCAGTCCCAGAAATTGCTTCGTTGAGCAGTGTCAAACAAAAGAGCTACTGAAGAGATAGGACCTGGCTACAACCTATCACATTCAGGTTTCGTTGAGCTGACTTAGAAACAGGCTTCATCCCAGGAACTGCTCCATGTGTGTCTCAATTCTTTTATTGATCCGAACATTCCGGAATTGTCAGACTCTATTCACATCATGAGGTGTGAGCTTTCCTCAATCTTTCAATGAATGCTGTCAGGAAATTACACGCATTCTTCACCGTGGCTGAAATGTTTCGACTGTTTATCGATCTTGCAACTTTTTCGCGGCACGCATTCAGAGGGGAAGATCGGAGCGAATCTGGCGTTTACAACCAGCGCACATTCCGGGACAGATTCGTTGCCTCGTATCGGCGATCGGCTTGAGTTGAGAATCCACCGGAAAAGTTCTAAAATAATCGACCGTGCGACAGGTGTATGGAAAACCCACCTTGCGCGGTGTTGATGACCGTGTCGACCTGCATCTCTGTGACGCCTTTTTGTATCTTACTGAACGGATCGAACGTTGATGAAGGTTTATCGAAGATGCTGCCGGAAATCTTACCATCGCCATCTTTAGGAGCGGAGAACAATCCCCCGAGGCCTTGTTTGGCGTCTTTCCCAACATTGTTTTCCGATGGGTCTTTGAACAAACCCTTAAAACTGGAAAGCTCTCCGCTCGCTGTTTGGAGGATCAGGAGGCCTGCTTGTGGAGAGGAGTTGGACTGATTGGTGATTCTTCACACGATTGATGGTGAATAATATTGCAATGACTAGATCTTGGAGCTGTTGAGGATCATTTCTTACATGCTATAACGGCGTGGAGAGCCCACTTTGAGGAGATCCATCTCATTTTGAGTGGTTCTGCGTTTCTTGCGGGAATGATTCTGAAATGAACCGAATAGTAGCCTCAATGATTCAAGATAAAGAATGACTTTCTGTCTTTTGTCATTAATTCTCAATAATATGAAGCTGTATTGGGTCTATACTCTATACTCAATTTGACGCACACAACAATTTCACAACCAGTGCCCCCAGATTGTATCTCGGATAATCTCCGGGGGCAGAGGGTTATCTTGGAGGAGAGTTGTTGGATATTTTGGGAAAACACGATTCCTCGCATGAGATCTACGCGCAGTCAGAGGCTTTCTCATCTGTGATGCGATCTACAGAGTGATTCAGACTCGAAGCTGCACTTTGTTATTGTCACCATATTCCTGTTGAGGACCCTACAGAGACCTCTCAGGTGGCATTATGTAGCCCAATCATGGGGAATTCTGCCGGGAGAAATCTGGGTACAGCTCCATGCATATTGCGCAATTGTCGGGTGATTCAAGTGACTTGTCGACGACATCCGTGGGAAATAACATGAGGACGCATTCCGGCCAGGGAAACCGGCGTAAACGCTCGAATCTGCTAAACTTATCCCAAAGAATTCCGACTAAAACTCTCGTACTGTAATTATGGCTCTCATGATTACGAATGTGTCGAGGAACTACTAAGAATATTATTTGCCTAGTGGTGAAGAAGCCACGAGCGTATAAAGGTTGGAAGACACTGTTCCAGTTGTGTCTAGTTCGACGTTATGGAGCCACATCATTCTGTTCTTTAGTTTCTCCAGAACATCTCGAAGGGGAAGGAAAAACCGTCATTGCCTGTCCTTGCTATTTTGTTCCCCAGAGGGAGTTTTCGCTTCACTCGGAATAAACGAAGAACTCTCGGAGCTCGGAGCAAAAACGCTTGGGTGACGCTGAAGCTTTGCCGGTTCGAATCGTATATCAAAACTACGTCTCAATCAGAGCAATCGAAGAAAGCATGGCAAGAAATGACCGAGATTTCTCATCTCGGCGGCTAATTGCTCCCTCGCCTCGCCTTTGGTCGTGAGCCATATCGATCATCGCTGACCACAGATCGTGAGTCACGCGCCACTAATCGGTTCCTACCACTTTCAGGCTACTGTTTTTCCCCGTTCGTCCTTTCGTGGAGCGATTTCTGAGTCAAACTTTCTTGAAACGCAGCTAATCAAATACTTTTCAATCATCTTGGAACAGCAAACAAAACTCGCGCCGACACTAGCTGGAGGCCCGGGATGCCTCGACGGAACTCGGGAACAAGTGCAATTGTCAATAGGCGCCCTGAGAGCTCGGTGTTGCATTCCTTCTCACGACGCGACGATTCTTTTGAGCTGAGCCCGATTCGCTATGTGAAGAATTCTCCAGCGTCTCCCATTGGTAGTGATTAGGTTGGTGAGCGAGCTCATTTCGCAGCTCCATTAGAAAGCGTATTATTCGTTTCAAACGACAAACTACAAATAAATTGCTCTGACAGTTATTGCTCCGGCGATGAAAAAGCGAGCCAATTTGTCGAAGAATTCTTTTTTCCTTTTCGGCTGTGCCACCCGAGACACGTCTTGAGATTGCCGGAGGCGATCTTCGGTTCACATCGGCAGGGTTCACTTGGACCGGAAGAGATTCCGAGTTTCGACTGTCGAACTTCATCACTCATCGATAGAGCTTGGAAGTTTAGGCATTATTCATTAATCAGCCTCCATCAATCCATGGATAAATTGATCGGAGGTTGATTACTTCGATGATATTTGCCCAACAAAGTCATGAGCTGGAATCGTCAGGCACTAATCCACTAAATATCCATCAATTCATATTGATTGATGAAGTTTAAAAATGATTAATGCCTAAACTTCCAAGCTCTCCTCATCGAGTTCCGTTGTCTGTTCGCTTCATGGTCCCTCCCCAAACCCTAAGCTTGTTAAAAACCAACGAAATGGATAAAATCACTAAAGTTCCTCGGAGTTCCCAACTGACCAGGAAAGACGCAAGTTCTCAACATCGATGTCAAGACTTTTCGAGGAATTCAATTGAATTTTATCTCGAAACCATCATCTACCGCCAAAGATGGTTATCTTTAAACGAAGCTCGTGTATCAAGCATTCGTTTAAATTGGACCATGTTGCGGTGCGGGTTCCGTACTAAGCGAAGCCTTCAAAAACAAGAAAAATTGAAATTTGCGAAAAACCCGCCAAGGATCGGAGTCGGTAGATATCTTGTCGTGTTTTTCCCCCCTCACGCGCCGGCGTTTTTGCCGAAAACGCGTGGACAGCCGACCGGCTCGCTCACTCAGAACTCAGGAATCTCCGGTTCGTCAACAAGTGCGTAAGCAAGCTCGATAACTGATGAATGGGCCGATTGGTGAATGGATCAATGGAGGTGATTGGGTAGCTCGCAGCTGCCGAAGAGATTGACGCGAAAGGTGGAATTTTTGCCCTTCGTCCATCTTCGTAGATCAACCTAACATCCATCAGACGTGTGATGTTTTCATCACTAATCCCATCGACGTGATGTGATTGGGTCCCAATGTTCTTCTGTGTTCGGCAATGTTTCATTGAGGTGTGGCTTGGTCCTCACTTCGGCTTCGGTCCGTCGGCTCGTCGATTCAGGAACTGGCTGTCTCTTTTTTTTTTTATCCCGACTCGAACGCTGGTTGACCGGCTACCGACTTACTTCATTAACGCTCTCGATCTACCGCGGTGGCCGAACAGTCAGCTCCGCAGAGAAATCAAGCGTATGAGCCCGGATTCGGTACGCTTCGTATTGATCCACAGGGAGCAAACACAATGATTCGCTCGCTATAACACAATTGGCGCGTCGATCTTCGACTAGCCGTACCTTCCGTTGATAAATCTTCCGTTCCATCGACAGAGGTTCTCCGAAGATTTTTCAGAACTCCAGGATCTCAGAGAACTTCGGCGGGACATGAAATCGGAAGTTCGGAGTTCCAAAGTCTCCTTCCAGTGAGAAATATGGGCTGGTTGTGAGGTACCATACGTCGAAATTCTTCGATGCGGCGATCCCTGTCACGCGGGAATTTTCTATATACAAAAGTATAAATCTGTTCGGCGGAGTGTTGATATCAATTACGTTCGGGCGCATTCTCGTTCTTTTTTCCCGACCGTCCATCGCTCCCTCTCCTCTGGTGCTACAAGTTATTACGGCAACGATTCATCAAAGGGCATTCTTGAGAGTGTTACGACCATTTTAATTACATCAACCCACATCAAGCTACCGTAGAAACCCGTAGGCCGCAGTGATGTTAATGGCGTGTTTTTTTGGGTAACCTAACCAAGGAGTTGTCGGAGGAACGCTCAAAGGGCAAGTTTCTCGAGTCCCGTCATTGGTACGCACCCGAGGCTGGGACCCCGGGTCACAAAGTTAAAAATCACGGCTTCCGGGGACCTTCGAGGAGTTCAGGAACTGGGGTAGCCATCAAAGTGTCAAATATTTAAACGCCAGATGCGCCCGTCCCAAACGATCCAAAATCAAAAATTAGGCATCACTAAGACCGCGCCATGATCGTGAAGTCAGTTTTATTTTCGAAAAAGAAATAATCGTGTCCGAAGTGCTCGTTCGGAAGTGGTATAATGCAATTAGATGAACTTGCGAAGATATATTGTGAGAACGGCACAGATCTCGTCGCAAGACGCCTCCGAGAATGATGGCTATCTTTCATGGCTGCCAGATAGCTTGTTCAGGTGCTCGTCTGTTGTCGATGAAAGTCGTCGTCGTTCGGCAGAATGGACGTCGACGACAGCGGAGTTCGATCAAAATTTGCTGTCTCAACGACTCCACTGTTTGTCTAATCATCGTTTACCCGACAATTACGAACGAGAATTTTAATCGCTGCTTCCCAACTTACTTTTTCACTAAACCTTTCCCGCGTTTTCTTGGAGAGTGGATCGATCTTCGATCGCCGATTCCCGATTTGTTCCAGTTTGTCACGGGAATCTGAACTCAATGACGAAGATACAGATGACATTCGGTGAACCTTGAGACAGCTTTTGGCTGCGTTGCTTTGCCAACAACTGGACTGAAATTTTCCCTGTGTCTCGCTGCACAATATTTCAAGAGAGCAATTTTCTGGCGTCGGAACGTCGCTACTGTCGCTCTAGGGAACCTGTCCCCTTCTGAATGGTTGACCCCTTTCTCCGGAAGATTCATTTTTGGATTTCGTCGAGAGAACAGAGTTCAAACTCTTTCGGAATCCCTTTTCAGTTGTTTCTTCTTCGAGTGAGGCGTTGTGTTCCGTACGCCTGACCTCGCTTTTCAATGAGCGATGTTCTCTCTTCGAAATCTCATTGATCCACTCCTCTGTTGGGAAGAATGTCTCATTGCTTCGGTGACTGAGTGGATGGTTGGCATTGAGCTCTGACCATTCTGATACAGAGACATCGTATCGATGTTTTGAACGAGGTTCCAGTGGGCGCAACTCAGGACGAGAATGAGAGGAACATGACAGATCGAAATCGAAACCAGGTACACTCAATCGATTCTTCAAAGCTGCCCAAAAACGAGATGATGAAACTATTTTTCAGTGGTTGAGCGAAAATCTAAAATACACGCCGAGAAAATGTCTTCTCTCTTCGGCAACAAGCCTCACATGACAGATTGGGCTCACGCCATCACGCAACGGCGTCTTCAAGAAACTCCGAAATCATGGAGAACGATTTTGGTTCACTCAACGAACTTCTGTGTCAACTCGAGACGTCGATAAATTAATCGACGATGTTTCCGGCTCCCGAACGAACGCAAAAAACATAGTGTTAAGTTGGAAGAGAGGGCGGAGCTCCGCGGAATCCGTTGGGAATGAAATTGAATTCGGTTCAAAACTCCAGACCAGAGGCGACTTCCGAAATGAGCGAGCTCCGGTGTCGCTGTGTCGCGCCGCTTCTGTCGTCGACGTCGGTGTTGCCGCCGTTCAAGAGTTAAGAGACAACCTCAGCCCCGCCCAACTCTTAAACGTCGCGTCCTTTCGTATTTTCGCTTGGTCACTCGGCTGGTCGCAGACTCGCAGACGCCGCGGGTGACAACATGGCTGCCAGAAACATGTCGCGATCTATTAATCAGGGGAGACACTTAACTATGGCGGGAGACATCGGAGAGCGACGAAATCGACACGGCTCCGTCAGATCGTTCCATTCCGATAGCAGAAGCGCCCATTGAGCCACAAGGATGTCGAAACAGCCGAAATTGGCGACGGAAAACTCGAATATTTTGTCGCTCTCGAATTTCACGAAGGAAAAGAAGATTTCGTTCCCGACTTTCTCTAAATTCAAACTTCGTCACTAATTGTCGCGTCCCGATCAGATCGCCGCTCGAAGAGGAATCGAGGCAGCGAAACATGCCAATACCAGAGTCCTCTCGGCGAGATTAACGCTAATGTTATCATCGCATCGAGCAGCGTCGCGTTTTTTTTTTCATAAAATTAAATAGCTTCGTAATTTATCGGTTTTCATCACACGATCAAGGTGTCGAGTGCTGCTTGCTCTCTCTCTCTCTCTCTCGTTCTCCTGTTCCTCGTCGGCGCGTCACGTTTATGGGGAACGTTTCCGCTCACGGTCGCGCGAACAATGTGCAGCTACCGTGCTCAAAATCTGATGTAGATATCATCAGGTCGCACTCCTGGGTGATTGGCAAATTTTTGGGTTGGGTTTTCGAGTGTTTTTTTCTCTCTTGCGTTCCTCGGGTATTCTGAAAGGAAGCAGCAAAGCACCGACAAAGACGGCCCCCAACTTAATATTTTGAAGAAAAAAAAAGGTGTCGAAAGCGTTTCAGGATCAAGTCTATTGATAATAATCGAAGAAAGTAAGTAGCTCACCCTGAACGGGTGTCCAAACTCATAAATTGTTCATCAGCGCCGAAAATTTCAAAAACGAGACTTCTCCCAAGCGCGCGTCCATCAGTGGCGGCGGTGGATTCCTTTGGTTGCGTATCTTGGAATCACAGAGCGAGCTGAATCGATGTTCGGCGTCATAGTCCTCCGTCTATCGAGAGTACGAGGGGTTCCCTCTCATTTTGCTTTTTCAGTTTCTTCGTCCGTGACGGCTGTCGGAATCGACACTGATGGTGTTAACAAGGTCGAGAAGGATAGCAACAGAAACAAGTGGCCGATCCATTAATTCCGGTGCGTAAAACATAGGATGAGAACATCTCGTTGGGGGGTCACAGGTCCCCACGTAGAGTAGTTACGTCCATGAACCGTGTGCTGCCCACGGATTTCCTCAAAGCTCTGCCGCACGCTTCGACTATGTTCTTCATGAAATCATGACATCCAGGTCGTTGCGTCCAGAACTTCGACCGTCCTCGAGTTGGTGCAAAAGTACGGGAACCTCGCATAGCTTCGATCCGTCGAAACGGTCGTCACTACTCCGTTTGTGGCGCTGGGCAGTGCTCTGGTGATTTGTAATTGAAAACATTATCACCGCGAAACGAATCGTTATCGGTAGCAGTTGACTACGGCCACGGCAACAACGACGACGACGACGTCCCGTTCATTATTTCTATGACTGTGGCTTTTGCTCAGGTTGGTGTAACGGATCGCAATTGGTCGGTTGGCTTGTCGGTGTCAGCGCGAATGAACGAGAGCATGTGTCTGCCTGGCCGAAGTGTTTTTTTTTTCTGCTTTCTTTCGTTTTCGATCAATTCGATTCTGATCCTCAGCCTCCGAGTTTCTACGCGCTGTCTGAATTAACGAAAAGGGGCCGCTTAGTCAGAGCAGAGAATTCCTTATTGAAAACATTCCTATCCGCACTCTTCTGCGCCGAGAACGGAATCAATCTACTGCAAGCCTCTCTGTTAGCACCTGCTCCTGTTTATGACTCGAGGGCAGTTGCGTTTCAGACCGACATGGAACACGATAAGGTGTCACGGACCTTTCCAGCCCGGACTTCCCGCGCTCTATTTCTAGAGGAAATGTTCAACGCATTTGTTCCAAGCTCGAGCTGGACGGAGATCTTTGTTCGAAGACTTTGGCGACACAAAGGTGGACGCTCTCTCCGAATCTTCGTTGTCTCGTCCACTCTCTGGTCAAATATTTAGCCAAACTGAAGTCGAAGTCGGTGTTCTGACAGAGCGCCGTTCCGTTCGGTAAAATGTGGGCACCCATTCGGTGCGTTGTTCAATTTGTTTATTGTGCGCAGCGTGGAACGAGATCTGAGGACTTGGGCCCTTCAGTTGCCTTTCGGGTGGAGGCGGATGAGCTCCGCGGGGGGGTCTGTGAGCACCAAAAAAAAAACTGAAGTCTTGCCGGTTGTCTCATCGTGGACATCACTCTGTTGGGTGTGTGAGGACGTTTAGGCAGCGATCGCTCACTCCGAGTTCAGGGTGGTACCCCAAGTCGAGCAACATCGGCTCCAGGACAGACCCAATGAAGGCTGAGCCCGGAACTGAAGCTGACGCCCTCACTTGCTGGCAGTCAGCAGCGAGCCCACGACTTTCGGGGCATGCGTCATATTCAACTGTCCGAATTTTAATGCGGAACCGCTCTTCTTCTCCGGCTATCGGCTGTGCGCATCTAGTCAGCAGGGTCATGTGGCCATCCGGTTGTGACTTCGCTGATCGCATACAAACCGAACGAAAAGCACTCGCTTAGCAGGTCTTGTTGTCACACGAAGATCATTCCAAACTCGGATCTGATCAAAATGACTCGATGGTAGATTGGAAGGAACAAAAGGAAGGCGGAGGAACAACGGGATAGGATTACGTTTATCTGACGCGGACGAGCGCGGCGTCTGGCTGTACTCAGTCAGTTAGTGATGTCAGTTCTCTGATGAGCTCTCACTCAACAGCTGACGAGCTTCGACAACAACCCGAGAGGCTTCGGGTCGAGTTTAAATAAAAGGAGAAGGAAACTCCGCTATGATGGCTTGTCGTCTTCTCTTAAGATGCGATCTGTGAGAAAAACCAAAGCAGATCAGTGTTGCGACAACGCTGGCATTTTAATAGTTGTCTGTCTGTGAAGACGCGTGCCTGTCAACAGAGCAGAGATAATTTATTAAATTTTCAGATAACTCTAGGAACCTTCAACATGGCGTTTGATTATCGGAGAAGGACACCACGGACTTCGATGTGGTCCGGGGGCTACGCCTACCTACCGGAGTGCTCTTGGATTGGCAAGCTTTCTAGGCAACTCGATCGAGCTTGACACATTCCTTAGCGATCAAATTGTGGAATTGCGAGCGTCATTAATCTGAACCAGATCAGAAACGTCGTCTGTTGGCGCGCTATCCGATTCGGCAGAACTATTTCACTTTGAATTCAACTCTAAACCCTTGAGAAATTGTTGCGTCAGCCTCGAAAAGTTGTTGGGTGACTCGAAATCTGAGGGAAGAGGCTGAAGACGGAGGTAAACCCAGGGGTAAGGGTCGATGTTCGTGAATCGTGGTGAGTCGAGTGTCGCTATGTCACCAACTCGACTAATTGTGAGGAGGGCGATCGAAATGGAACGGAACTCTCCATCCGAAGTGAATAGTCCCAGTTTGAGAGAGCAGAATTCGGAACCAAACATCGGACTTTGGTCATGATTCATCCACAACTACATAAGCCATCCGTTTAGTTTAAATTGAATTTGGCGGCACATGAAGCAGTTGAGCGAGAACAAGCAAGCCTCCCGCAGTCAACAATGCTATAAATTTCTCTAAAATCGACTTATTTGCTCCGCAAGTTCGCCGATGATCATCGTGTCAGTGCGTCCGCTCCTTTGGCTATCACTGCCAGCTCAAAGCAGCTTCGGGATCGAACCGAATTCGGACCGCTTAGTCTCCCATGGCGAGTTCGACTCCGCATACATTGGGGTGTCAAAAACACTCAATGCCGAAGGCTGTCGGTGATTTTTCGCACCTCGTTGTTGATCCGTTTCTTGTTTTTCTTCTTCTCCCGCATGGTCGTGTGTTCGCCGCTAATGTCAGTTAGTCTCACAACATTTATACAAACCAAGACAGCCGACCCGCTGACAGAGAGCAGTCCATTGATACGCGTTGGCAACGTTGGCAAAACTGAGAGCCGCGCTGAGTGAATTAAATCGGTGAAAGCGACGGGAAGAATTTCAACGAATCGAAAACTCGTGACCAATCACTTCACATTTTTCGGTTTGTACAAGTCTCACTTCTATCAATGATTAGGTCGAATCGATTTTGCAGAAAAGACTGATTCTTGTGAACAATCCAGCATAAGAAGGGGAGCTCTTGGGAAGGAGCAGCATTTGGACACACATAACGAACGTCATCCAAACACAATATCCGAGTCGCGCTGACGATTACACGAAGGAGATATTCCTCCTTCGTTGATACAATGTCTCAATAGCTGTTCTCCTTGTGAAAGAATGGAGAAAGAGCCAAACTTCTGAGCTGACCAGCGTGCATGATGGCTGTGGCGTGAATTCTGTTCCTCCGTTTTCTTCTTCTCATGTTCGCGGATCCGGCGCTTATCTGAGGATCACAGCCGTGGCGATCGAGCCGCTCGCTAGTGGCAGATAATTCGATTTAATGTGCTTTTTGGTTTCATCCTCCCCCACTCCCCAATCGGGTTGTCGGATGCACTGGCGGGCGGGCCGTTGTTGTAACATCTGATACAATTTCTCCACAGTTGTCTTTGATTAATGGAACTTGGGTTTCCACCATCGGCACCAATGCCAGCACCAATGCCTCCACTCTTTATGGTTCGTTCTGTTCGCACAGTCTACTTACTTACATCGGCGGCGGCGGCGGTCGCGGTATCGCCGACGAAGTTTGCCGCGGCGGCGTCGGCGGTGCTGCTTTGAGCGATTCCCTGACGCTTCGAGACGCTCATTCACTCACGTGAGTCTGGTCAGCATCGAAGCGGACTCAAGTTCGTGTAATATGAGCCCGCATGGCACTGAGCTCATGATATCATTGTTTTGAACCGACTCGAAGCTTCTTCAGTGATTGGGATTTTAGAGGCGACTCAAGAGAAAAGTGGCCCGTGGACTGAAAACTCGAGAAGCAGTGCAAAGAAAGGAAATAAGACGTCACCCTGAAGCTCACTCATCTCGTTCGCATCTGGTGAGCACAGCGCTGGGAGATTTACGAACAATTTATACGCAGTGTCAGTTGGAATTGGCAAATTTATCGCATCTCACGCGCATGGATTCGCTCACAGATTCACACACAAAAAAAGACAGAAGTGTGTCTTCGCGTGCCTTCGTCGCCTGTGGTCCTCGTCGCCGTTCACTTCGCTGTGACCATTGGCGCGCTAGCAAACGGACAGGCGCTCGCGCGCGCGCGCGGCCCCCGGCACTGGATGAACACTACTCGAGAGGGAGACCAACATGCTGATAGATAGAACGACCGACCGACCGACAGGCGAACATAGTTGCTTGCCACCTCGATTTCTACCGATGTGAAACTGATTCGACGAACTTGGAGAATTTCCCGGCTCGTTGCCCCGCCGTTGTCGTGGCTCAATCAAATCGTAAATCTGTTAGCGACACAGCGGGCTGTGGTTAGTTTGGGTTGGTCCGGTTCTGAGTGCCGCCTATGGAGCGCGTTCACATCGATCACGCTGTGAAACTAGAGGACATCTCACTCCCACTAAAGACACAATCGCCTCGGAGCACGTTTTCTGCCCATTTGTAACAAAAGTCATCGCACAGGCCGTCGACCATTCCGTCCCGAAAACATATCGCCATCGTCGCTAAACTCCCCGAGCATGGCCACGTAGAGATGTAAAACATACCTCCAATCACACCCTCTTCTCTGAGCTCAGTTTTTGTCAGAATCCACTCGAGGTTTTCTAGCGGTTTCTGAAATGAAGTGTTCAGGCAACTCACATTGGACCGACGGGATGCCACTCGTTCCGAGCCACAAGCTATAGCGGAATCCGAAAATCCGCGAGCTGGGTTCGCGCAGAGACTGCAGTCCCGAATATGTCGAACGCAATCCACTCACGATTTACAGCCGGGTTCATTTGAATAAGAGCATTTACGATCCCTGTTCGAAAAGCTCTTCTGATCCGATCCGAGTTTTCCCACTCTAGAACAACTTGCACATCTATCAACTCCGATGTTTTTTGGGGCGGGAACAGACCAAGAGTCTCCAGTCTCCAGAGACGATACTCTAGAAACAGGAGTGGTACCCTTGAATCGGTAAAACTGCGTCCGTGATCTGAGTCTTAGGCTAAGCGATCATGTGGTTCGTTCTGATTGGGTTCTGGGCCGCTGTCGCGCATCTTGGAGGGCTCGCAGTGGCTGACTCTAATGAGTAAACTTCCATCTTGTTGATTCTTTCTTAATCGGTTCGGGGAAAACGACTTTTAAACTCTAGAGGTCTTGATGATGAAGATATGTTCGTCGAAAGACATTCGGAAGTGGATGCGTTTATCGCTTTCTCCAAGCGTACCAAATGATTGCCGGAAGAGGAACCCTGAGGTTTACGGAAAGAATTCCGTTTCGTTGTTTTCGTGGGAGTTCTCAAGGGCTCCGTGATTTTCAACAAAGTTGGAATGATTGAAAACATCAACTGAAGAGGAGCTTGATAAAATCGAATTTCGGTCGGGGTACGTGAGATGGCAAGCCACCCTCAACTCGATGTTATCTTCCCGGTTGCTATTTGTTATTCTCACTCTCTGATCTCTTCTGGTGTGATGATAACCTGGGTGCGGTTTTAATAATAGAACGCAGTCAACCGAAGCTTTCGAACGAGGATCAAACAAACAGTTTTTAATTATTAAACATCCGTGTGTGAGGGTAGAAGTGTTTACTTTTCGGTTTCCTCAAACAAAGTTAACGCGGATGATCAATGCGAGAAAGATTCCGAACTCAGAAAAGAAAAGTTGAGATCGACGACCTCGAACGCCGACGAAGGCGATCATGACGAAGGAGGCGCAAACGTATGGCGCGTTGGTCAACCTTGCTCCGTCTGTCTTTGTAGTGCTGGCACGCTTGCATTATCACCGTGATCGCGGTGCGGCGGCGACGGCAGCAGCAGCGACCTCGTAGAAAAACTGAGGATTGAAAGAGACAGGTATGAAGGCAAGAGATAAAATAACACTCAGATCGATGAATTGATCACTTCAGGGAGAAGGTGTTCCTTCATCGTTCACGCGAACGGCCGCCGCAGCCGTCGCAGCAGAATCTGCAGCGGTAGCAGCGTCATCGGAGGATTCGGTAGCTCTCACATGTCGTGGTTGGACCAGACTTTCCTCCGTGCGTCCGATCGAACCACCGAACGTCCAATCACTCTCCCGCTCGCTCGCTCGCTTGTCCGCGATCGCTCGCTGCTGTCTCCCGTAAGACATCCATCAATGGCGAATTCGCTCGTTCGTTGCTTCGATAGTTGTTGCTCCAAAGACGCTTACTAACCAACCAGCCAGTCAGTCAGTCGCTTGGTTGGCTTGCCCGCGAGCAGGCAAGCGGCGACGATGAACCCTCGTTTTATGGGACGGAAACAGAAAAATTCGGATTCAAAACACTGGAATCGGCGATTGGATTGATTGCTGTTGCGGATCGCCGAAGGCTGGAGATGCATCAAGGGCCCTAGACTCCTTCACGACGTTCATTGAGCGAAATGAATGTGAGATGATGATTGAATTCCGATTCTAGAGTTTCTCGTGGGGAGATTCGCGGACTTCAGATGGAGCAATTGAGTGATCCGCGAGAACCACCATGTTGGCTGTGACTGCGGAGAGCGCTTGAGACAATGGAGCACGGGTTAGAGTTCGAATGTACGTCGACTACTTCGATCTGAAAGCTCGCCGGAATCGAACCTTCACCTTGAAGAGCCATCGATTCGAAAAAGCGTTCTTAGCGACCATAATAGTCCGGTGGTAAAATGTCCCGAAGTCGTCTTATTCTGAAGACGAAGAAGTCGAGCATCGCCTTCAGCTAAAACTCTTGTCAATTGACTGTTTATCTGTCGGTAGATCCAGAGAACTGGGAGTGTCTGGTCAAAACAGTGAGGTACTTAACCGTATGAACGCATGAAACGGATTTACGAACACCTCGTTGAATGAACCAGCGCTGTGTTCATCGATCGCGCGGTCACTGGGGCCGACTAGTTGCCAGCTAACCCTCAAATCGAAGAAGTGACTGACTTGCCTGACTGAGGGCTTCGACCCAAACAGACAACCACTTAACCCCGAAACGATTTGTCCACTACTCACTAAAGTGGCATAACGCCGAGCAGTATCCACGACTACGCGCTCGCTTAAGTGCTCGTGAGTTGGGTTCGTGTACTCACTTTTGCCGCGTACGCTCGTCATCGAAGTCCCTCGATGCGAAAGTGGTCTTTCATTCATCGAGAATAAGGATCGCCTTACGCAGTGATTCATCCGAACTTTCCGATTGATTCATCTGAAGCGAGCTCCCACTCGACGGCGCTGACAGCCTGGATGCTGAAGTTGTGGCGACATCGGCGGCCCACACAATCGAGCTCGTAGTGCCGGTGTTTTTCTGCCGTGGAGACTCCCAAAGCTCACGCATCACTAATGTCCATTCCCTATCTAATCAACGATGGAGCCGTCGTCTACTCCGCAAGCCCAGCAACGGGTAGTTCGTGAATGAAGTCAACAAGACAAGTCGGCGACGTCGGGACGCAACAAAGAAGCTCTGCTTGTTATCAGCACGAGCGAGCCATCGGCTCAGTCAGTCGGGCTCCAGTCACGACGTCAGCGGCCCGGTTACAAACAAATACGCACGTACAAAACACACGGACTCCGTCAGACTGTTCCACCTCGCGGTGTCCAGGAGCGTCACCGTTGAAGAAAGCGGGGCGACGCCGCCGATTAGTCGTCGCCTGACCGAATCAAAAGCGGCCTTCTACTTTCTACCTTCCTTCGTCTTCTCCTCTACGCCTACCGTCGAAGGGGAGCAACTGAGTGGCATTCCATGTTTAGCACAAATGTCAAACACGCAAACTACTCTGGCCTTTGATTTGGCGCTGCCTCTTTTGACTGTCTAGTTCCTCATCGATCTTCAAAATCATCTGAAATCTCTGTAAATTTCCCAAAGCAGCTCGAGTTTCTGTCATTTTGTCACCGTGTTGTTTTTTTGTCTCCACAAGTGTACCACACCCGGTTGGGTTTGAGCCACAGTAACGGCGAAATACGTGCTATTAGCCGTCACAACAAGGAGGAAGGAATCGATGAACGAGTGAGTGAGTGAATGCTGCGGGTCTTCGTCGTTTTCTCTAGTGATGGGTTTTGAGAAGAACCGACAAAGAATATTTCTTGGTCACACCTCCGTTCAACTTCAGGAAAGAGTTATGCGAAAGTCTACATCGATGGCCCGAAGTACACTCAGGGGAAATGAGCCGTGCGGAATAAGAGAGAGAAGGATGAAGAACGAAACGAAACTGTTTCAACAGGTATCTTAAGAGGCTAATTGGACGAGAAAGAATTCTCACTATGGGGCAACGGAACGGATTTAATTCAAACAATAAATAAAGTCTTTACTTAAGATTATAGGATCGTTCGCCCGTCGACGGTTCCTTCTTTCGGTCGGTGTCTTCGCCCTTCGGTCGGATGGTAGACAACAATCACAATCAATAATTGAATAAAGCAAGTGAACCGCCTTTGGAGTGGGTGGAGGAGAAGTTGCTCAGCGATGGATTGCCCGCGTATCCGGCCCGACTTGGCTCTCCCAAAGCTCATTCATAATTTCTTCCCTTTCTGGGCGACTCCGTTACGACGATCGCCGCCGCCGCAAGCGAGCGCTCATTCGAAGAGCCAGGCCTGGATCGAGTCGTCGTCGTCCTCCATGAACCTCCTGCAAGTCACAAATTCATCGAAAACGGATCGATTGGACGAACAAGCGTTCGGAACCTTCGTCTTGGAACGGAATCCGAACTGAGCATCGATGGAGCTCAGGCTTCGCATCATTTTGCCAAGGAAGGAAAATCGAACTTGTTCGATTCGGTTCGGATTGTTCCGCCCAGCACGAGACAACGTTTGATGACGAAGCCGTTGGTCGATTCTTCTTTTGACAACTCATTCACTCGAAGAAGGCCGCTTGCCCGACCAACAAGACACACAGAAAGTCCAGAATGAAGTAAAAAAAAAAGGTAAAAGAGTGACTCAGGTACGGGTGTGGTGACCGGGCGCTTCGAACTCGGTCGGGCGTTCAATTCGCCAATTTCCGATTAGCGTTTGCTGCTTTGGTTACTATGAAAAAAAGCTTCGTCACCGGCATCTGGCGGTGCGGCGCCACAACGGGCGGGGGTGGAGACAGTGAAGTGAAGTCGCTGCTCCGCGCAAGTCGGAGGATTTAACAACGGCAAAGCGAGCGCGTTCGCCAAACAACGAACAATCACCAGATGAACTCACTGCACAAAAAAGATGAAACTGTTCTTAAATTGTTTTAGCCCAAAGATCACCACAGCGTCCGTATTTGGTCTAAGTCCGTATATAATTGGATCCGCGACTGGCGCCGACCGGGAGAAGCCGAAGGAGCCATCAAACCTCATGACGCCGGCCGCTCGGACTGACTTCTCTACTCGATTCCCTTCGACGAGAACACAATGACCGTCCACACTCATCAGTGATAGTTTCGATGCGTCCACCTCAGGGCGGGAATTCATTGTTTCGATCTCGACCGATTTTCCCACGTCGAGATATTTCCGCACGGACCCACTTCGAAGTAGACTTCCCTCCGAAACCTAACCGAGGAGGTCGAATCGTGCGACCAGTGTTTAGAATGCGGTTATCTTTGGCAAGAACAACAATGCCATCGGTCTTTGGTTTCGTGCGGTCTCTAATCAAGAATTCCGTGGGTTCTGCGGGGAGGATTCGCGCGCATACCACAAACTTCTTCTCTATAATGAAGATATCAGCAGGACATTTGTAAGTGTCATCCCACTCGCCAGCTCAGCTACGAGCCGCTGAAAGTAAAGAAACTTTGCCGCTCGACACCAACTCCTATGTCGGCACGCACAATTTCTCCAGCTCGATTCTTTTCGCTCTGTTTACTCGGCGATGGCGACTTGTGTTTCGAATCGATGTTTTCTATTCGGTACCGCTCAGTGCCATCCGGCTCAACGATGCAGACTCTGCATTTTGAAAGATTAGTTCGAGCTTCAAATCGATCAAACAGGAGCAGCATCGAAGGGATGTGGCCCTCGGATCGGTCTGGGTGCGCTACTCGAAACCACTCAGGCAACGGGGCAAATCCCAGTATTCTGGCGGATTTAGTAGAAACGGTGACACTTTAATTACGTGTCTGCTGCTAGCTTTTCAAGGCGCCTTTGGAGGAAGTTTGACAACAACGTGAGCGGCCGCAGCGGTGGCGGCGGCCGTGTTCGAGGGCTCGAGGGTGCAGGCCGAGATGATCCGACTGACTGACTGACTAACTAACTGGCTAGCAGGTTGATGACTGACTGGGAGAGCATTTGAAAACGGGTTTTCGAGTCGTGTTCTGAGTGAATGGGAGTAACCCTTGGTGTCAGTTAGGCCCAACCCAAGATAAACAGAGAACAACTTTCTTCAATGATTCACATATGTACCAAGTTTCTTTTTTTTTTTTTGAAGTCAGACAGCGATTACGGGTGCCAGGTGTGGTGGAGGAAGGTCAGATCTAGCGAAAATGACAAACATCTGAAACCGATCCCTTGATGTGATGGCTGCGCAGCGAGTCCCAAACTCAAAAATGCGCCATAGATTGAACAGTTCGACACTTGAGCTCTTTGCAGCCATGTTTTGATAGTCTGCTCGAATCGGCTACATCGATTCTCTGGTTTCAGATTTCCAAATCCTTTTCGAGCCGTCGTAGTTGTAAAAGCACAAAGTCGGATATGATCGGCGACAACCATTCTGTCGCTGCAAAGCATATCCGATGTATGGATATTGGAAACGCTTGTTGGCTGGTGATTTTACGATGGCTTCGCAAGGATTCATTGTGAAGAGTCTGGAACGGCGCAGAAAGTACGCCCACGCACGATCCGTGGTTGCCATGTTGAGTGTGGCCCGGCGACCGAGGGAGGAAGATAAGGCTTCCTGATGTCGGCGTTGCCAATTGCTGCGGTGATCGTGGACGTTTCAGAGTTATGATCTCGATTCGATTGCTATGGAGCTCGACCGTCTCCTTGTCTCATTGAAATGAAGGAATGCAAAGCGACAAAATCCAATTCCGCTGTTTTCGAGCTCGTCCTGAGGTCGATCTATCGAGTTTCCAAGAGAGAGATGTCATCCTCCCTTAATCGTCAAAAATACACGTGATCGTAACTCAATGCAAATGAAGGGATCGAGATACATGACAAGGGTCTTCGAGAGGAAAATGAAACAAAGCTTAAGCCAATCCATTCTGAATGAGTACGCGAACACAATATCGGAATCACCCAGACGTCAGCCGGTAATGTTGTCAAATTCAGAAAATTCGGGAGCTAGGGACGATTCGGTAATCGTGACGTCGTGTGCCTCGCATCGGCTTCCGGCGTACACGGCAGCCCTCGAGTGAAGGTAACGCTGCAAACGGAGAAAATCTTTCATTCTGGAAACCTCCTTTCCTTCTACGGCTGCAGGCGTGGATAACAGCCGCATTGAATGAACGTACGTCGCTTGCGCCGTGAATGAACTGACCCCAATACTCCAAACATGGACAACGTCGAATGGTTGCTGAGTCACTTGAACGCAAGAAAAAATACTCACATCGCCTTGATCTGCTTCTACGTTCGTCGGACCGAACGAACATTTCGTGGTGGCAGCCGCGATACGCATCAACATTTCGGAGTCTTCACCGGACACTTGTCTTGTAGACGGAAAGTTTTTCGGTGAACAGCTTCGCCCAAAACTTTCAGAGCGATGACCAAATCCTGAAAACTCTTGTTTCCTCTTGTTCCGATAATATACGTACAACCGGGCGTATGATGAGTTTTGATCTTTCTAGGTTCACCATCGTTGCGAACTCGGAGTATTATTTCCCTCTGATGGAAGACATGATCTGGAATCTTCCATACGAACTAAGCTGAAAGCTGCTAGGTCCGAGAGAAAAATGAATGGGGGTTCAGACGAAAATCAAGGGATTTCCAGTTGAGTACAGCTGACTGAGGAAGCAACATTGTAGGAGGCCTACAATTAGGATGTCATTTGACTTCGGTTGAACCTCAGCGCGGACATTTTGGCGCAATCTCTATAAATGGCTATCTTTCGGTACTAATCGAATTGTGTCGGCCGGAGCGAAATACTGGAAAGCGCGAAGATTCGCTTCAGAAGGATGAAACTGTCGGTCAAGATATTCCCACAGTGCTCAATGAGTTCCCCGAAGTGCTCGACATCTAATGATCGTTCCGAAACGCCTGTCCGAGTGATACGGTGGAAAAATAACAGTGAGAAATCATTGTGGAATTATTTTCGACTTTTAGCACCTTTCGCGATGTGTTTCTGTGTCTTCTTCTGATACTCTTGGACTTGCTCTCTGCTTTTATGACTCGACTGAAAGCCTGAGGATTACTGACAGAAGGGAAGGCGTCTCGCAGAACGACAACGACTTCGAACGTGACGACAACCCGCGCTTCACACGAGTATTTCTGAACTCTATAAGTCAAGGTGCCGAACCGAATCCGCGGATTACTCCAAAATTCTGACCAAAGACTTTGAAAAACTGATTAGCCGGGAACGAGACGGGTTCGCTTCCTTAAAAGCGACAGCTTCTCGCTGGACCACAGACTCCTGGAATTACAGAACGGAATGTCGAGCACCGGCACGAAGCATGGTGTGAAGTTGTTGAGTATAATGTAGCTACGTCAAATCGATGATCGTCTTCGGTGCTTACGATGTCATCCGATGAATACAAGAAGGAGTTTAGCGATTTCTATGGGCTCTGGCGGAATGAAACGCTTCCAGGAGAAGCAACCCTTCGCTGCACTGCACCAAAGCGGTTTCTACTTCGATGTTCGCCCTTTCTTTTTGTCATTCGCCTAGCTTCGTCGGGGAATGAGCCAAGATGAACTTCGCCGTATGAAGTAGATGCCAAAACGTACCTTGGAACCTTGGACTTCACCCATGGTGAGGTGATTACTCACTTCGCAAGTTCGATGGCCATTAGACGCTTATTTTTTCAGCGGCTCCTTTGAGCGGTGCGTCCCTTTGCTACAGACGGACCTAATAACGAATTGAGTTTTAATGTGATTCCATTTGCTTTTCTGAATTTGGGCGCCATGGACGGCATCAGCAACGGTCTTGATTTGAACTTCACGACTATTGGATCCATTCCCGCTCATCGATTGGCGAAGACGATCAATCTTCTCGTGGGGTCCATTTGCGGCCGTGTTCCTTCCATGAGCATCCTTTCAACCCTTCATCAGATTCCATTTCATTGGGCTCGCAGAAGTTGAGATCGACATTTCATTCTTAGCTCTCCCCCGAGCTTCTGCGTTCCCTGAAGTCCACGGAAAGACAGAAGTCGTGGGTCGGCAGAAAACTCAAGATGAGGGACTGTCACGGTCATCAAGGAAACAGTCCTCCTTCCAAGTTATTGAATTATTTTTTCTCTATCAGCGACCAGGCTCAAGAAGATCTCAGAGTAGACCACAGGGGGAAGGGACATTTGAAAGTGATCTCTGTGTTCCGACGATCGTGGTGCTCCAGGAGATATTACGAAAAAGAACAACAAAAAAACCTTCAATTACAGGGTTGTTTGTTTCGTTTATTGTTGTTGACTTTGTTCACAACATCATGATTCTCCGCGAAAGACATTCAACTCAATTAGCAAGGCACTTCAAAGATGAAGAACGTATTGCACTTTTAGAGCATAGAATAGATCCGATATATTAATGGCGTATATTTTCAAATTATTTATCTACATGGATAGAATGCTGAGCACATACCGACCCACTGGAATCGTGGAGTGCTCAGAGTTCGTTGGCAGATCGCACATTTCAGCCCCTTACTCTACTTCTACCTAAAACACCGTTTGAGGTGAACGAATGTACACGGGTAGGACGAACGCGTATCAGTTAGCGTTTAAGTCTCCCTTTAAAGCTTCACAGACCAAAGTATTGCATCGGAAGTTCGTCTGACGTTTCCGTCGATCGGTTACTCCGTTTCGGAAGTTATTCCGAACTTCTACCTAAGTATGAGTCTTGCAGCAAGCGACTAGACAGTAGACTTACTCAGTCAGTCTACTATTGCAGGGTATATGGCACTGACGAATTCGTTGCATCCAAAAACATCGATTGCATTCACAAACGGTCCCACCCGAATGCTCAGATGGGGCCCACCAGGCTCTCACACATTCTTCTTCCGTCTCGTAATGAATTGTCGGATGGTATCAAGCAAACACGCTTGCGTACTTTCTGTTCTCAGATGGATGACGCATCACTGAAGCTGACTTCGGTTCCGTCGGAAGCGATCAGCTCCTGGATATCACCGTAGAGCTCGTCTAGAGAGAGCTCCATCCTGGATGGTGAATGGTTCAATCTGTCCGCTTCTGCCAGAACTCTGCTCAGCGAATTGATGTAGTTCATGGCGAGTCGTAACGTGGTGATCTTCGTGAGCTTCGGATCGGTTTCACTCGGAATACCCGGCACCACGTTGCGAAGTTTCTCGAACGCATCGTTGATTTCTTGCATTCTGAATCGTTCTCGAGCGTTGGCGGTCTTCCGTCGGTATTTTGAGAGCGGCGCAGGTCGTGTTTTGCCTCGTTTGGCCTCGGTTTGGCTGAAGCGCTTCTTCATGGACCGCGGTCGAAGATTGAAGCGTTGCGAAGAGCTGTCCGAATCTCCATCTGAGCTCAGCATCGTGGTTCTGCGGGAGAAAAAAAACAAGAATCGAAAGTTAACTCAGAGCTTTAGCGGCCAGCACGATCAGCGGCCGATGGTTTTCGCCATCGACGACCCACGCTCCAGAAGGAGACAGACCTACGCAAAAGTTGCAAGACGGCAAAAGAACGAGCTATTGAGCCGAAACTACTTATGAAGACTCGCGTGGGCCGAAGCCACGTCTCTCGCCGGGGACGTCACTTTCCCGACGTCCCTCGGCCGGTGCCTCTTACGCCGCGCCGCACCGTGTCGGTCGCACGAAAGCCGAAGTGTCGTAGCGTGTTGACTTAACGGGTCGCGTCATTCTTGCTCAAATATTGTTCACTAGCTTTAAGTGAAGGCAAATAAGCGAAGAGAAACACAAAGTACGATCGACTGAGTTACCTCTTGGCGACGCTCGACCTCCATCAGTCAGCCTTCGAACTGTCCAGGAGCCGGGGAGCAAGGTAGCGGCGCGGCGCAACGAGTCGGCCAGAAAAAGTTCTTGACGGCGCCCAACCGTCGGAGGCAGTTCTCCGAATTGTGGTCATCAATTTTTTTAAACGCCTCCTTTAGGCGCTGCTTAGCAAGCCGTCGGTAAATAGACGATAGGAGATGTGATTACATGATAACCATTCCGGAGTAAGTAGCAAGCGATCAATGATTGAACATGATCGGTTGATCGGCAACCCGATGAGAAGCAACTCATCGAGACTCCTTCAGTCGGATGCGTTCGATTACAAAGTCGGATCAGACAGAAACGTTGCATCGATTCAGTTCTTTTCTTTTGTGGAAGAACCCATTCTGAACTGAACCGCTTCGTTCAACGGGGGCTCTATCTGGTAGCTGGCGTGACGGCCTCAGTCGCTCCCTATAGTTTGACAGGACGGTATGCAGAGTACCCCACCCAGAGAAGAAGTTTTGGTTTCTTTTGTTACGATCCGCAAAGTTCTTTCCCTCCAATCTCAACTGTAGCCGGCGAGTTCCAAAACGTTAAACGAAATCATCGGAAAACTCACGAAGCGTCAAAAGATCGCTGTTTATGTGTTCAAGAAGCGGAACAAGAAGCCAAGCAAACTCCGTCAAACGATCAACCGGCAAAGTCCGCGAAGATCGGCAGTCGAAGAAAGGAAACCACCTTCTAAGCTTTTCTACAAATGGGAAATGTCGCCCTGTTGATGACAGAATGTTGATCGTTCTCAGATTTTCGTGTACTCACAATTTTGGAAATCCTTCGCGCGGGTAGTTAGTCCACAAGCCGTCGGCGATTAGAAGCACAGAAGAAGCGATGAGTTAGCTGAGGGCCTTCTGCAAAACGCGCTGCCACGCGAGATGTTTTTAAGCGCGGAAGGCGGACCTGACGAAGGAGGCCCGAAGATCTTCTTGCCACAGGCGGAGCTTCGACTTCGTCCGGACTCTTCGGCAGCTTCGCGCGGGGCAAGACAGGTGGATCGGCTGTATCAGATGACGAAGCTCGGCCAAATTCTTTCGCGACCTTACGGTTGATCTCCGGTTCGCAGCTGAGAATCTAACCAGGGTTCAATTAGGGCCCGAAGTCAAGGGCTTGAGGATTCCAGGGTTGGCCTTGTATCCCGTCACGAGAACAACCTCGCCCCAAGCGTCTGGCCGAGAGGCTACGACCAAACTCCAGTACTCTGATGTAGACGAAGCAAAGCTTACGTAAAGAGAATACGCTTCTCTGCACTTACAATCAGAGAGTTCCGAAAGTCAACCACATTCGAGTTGCACAGTATTCGAGTGAAGAGTTCTCAGAGAGGTTTGGGGTATCGGTGAGGTTGAAAAGTCAGTTACATAGATCAGCATACGTGTCACGACTAGGATTTGGCACTTCACAAAACACTTCACACTTCCCAAGCGCAGCTGTCGTGTGACCGTGTGGCATAATCGCCAGGAAACGTTACGCTTGGAGCCACGTGCCGTCTGTGTATTCAGTTTTAGACGAAAGAACAATATTCCGCAAATCTCCTCTGACTTCGCTTCGGATGTCTTTTGGTCGTTTCGGGGCGAATTCAAATGAAGGTGCTCACACCTGTGGCTGGATTATCTCTGATCAAAGATGTGCTTTTTCATTTAGACTGTCTGGAAGCAGTCACATTAAGGATTTACGGATTTTGAAAATGTGATGCATTCAAAATACATCAATTTTAGAATTCGATTTCCACCAAAGTTTCATCTCTAAAACCCAAATCAGCTGAGGGTTCAGGAGCGTTCAAACTGGCTCGCTGTACTATTTGGAGAGCCTCCGAGGACCTCGATGACAGAATAATTTCTCGTTTTCGCCATCGAAAGTCAGGTCATCGGTCAACAAAATGTATATTCGCACTGAGCGCCAGACCACGGGTCTTAGCGAAGTTTCGCGAGAACGAGAAGTCTTGGACTGAAATCACCGCCTGATTTCGGGCAGATTTCATCGGAAACGCTTCGAAGTTGCAGAAGCATCATCTTCCAATGGCTCGAGAGTTGTGAGCAGGAGTTTCTTAATCTCATACTCCCTCCATTCGGAAACAGCACTCCCATTTGACCTCCAGGGCCTGCTTCAAGGAAACTATGCAGAGCTCCACCGTGATCGACTCATGTTCTCATGGATCTGAAGCGCCGAGGATTCAAAAATGAACTTCATCGGACGCTTGCCGTACATCGAAAGACCACCAGTTTCGTAGCCGGTTCGCGAGAGTCGAAAAATGCTCTTCAATTCTGTTCCGAGATAGTGCAATGTTTCGAGAATCTAGGCTTCTGGAGTCGAATGGAGGCTTTTTCGGAGTCGATCGCGAGACGATGTCCTACCTTTCTTCGAGAACCGCTCCGTTTGCAGCGGAATCGAGACTATGAAACATTCGCGATCGACTTTGAAAGTCCGGATCCATGCAGAACTCGGAACATGACTCGAAATTCCGCGCAGCCGCGAGTAGATTTCTCGGTGGTTCTGAAAATTGTTTAGTGGGTGGTAACTGACATTTGAAGTCCGAGTGTAAGTTGAGGCATTCAAAGGTTTTCAAAAATATTCAGATGGTGGTAAAAGATGATTGGAATCTGGGTAAAAGTGAATAAGCACATAATTTTCCATCCTCTTTCTAAATACCACCATGCGGAAGATTTTGTACTGGTCGGGAGACCGCATAAAACGAATTTGCACAAAGTGAACCGCATAAAACGGGGGTTTACTGGAGTCCCATTTGAGTGAGAGAGTCTCCTTTCAGGGATTTGTGATACGAGGTGACAGTCTTCACAATGTTCGAGCCATGTTCCTGGAAATAACACTCGGGAGCTCCTATGATTCAATATCAAAGATGATTGGACAGTTTGAATGTATGGAAATGTGGCCACTTCGCCACTTCTTCCGGAGCGGATCATTATTTCTGAGTGTCATCTCCACAAAAACATAAAGAGCCTCAAAAATTGTCAAAAATACCAGAGTTTTCTCACTTTCGGATCATTGTTCCCCTACTTCATTGCCCTGTGAAAGTGTAACGAGCCGGAATATTGAAACTAGCAAATGTGACAACTAATTCTAAACACTGATCTGTGCTCAAATGGACTACTATTTCGGAACGGAGGGGGTATTTCATTTGTGAATTTTGATCGAAAGAAATTGAAGCGACCTCTGAAAGATCCTCTACCAGAGGAGCATTCGACTAGCAAAATAGTTCTCGCGAGATCGGCATTCTGGCTCGCAATACTTCAGCAATCGGCATTGATTTACTCATTTCAGACGTCGGATGTCGGCGAAGGAGGTAAACTCTCGATAACCATGAACTTTCAGAGCCGTTCTGGGGTAACATCTGAATGGGATAGCTGATCTGTCGGTTCAACAAGTACACCGCGAAATGCACGCTGAGTCACGAGAAAGATGTAACATGACGCTGACTACAACACAGAATTGGAACTCACCTCTTCTGTGAGGATGATAATGACACGGCAATCGTTTCCATGAGTTCAGAACCGACTGTCAATGGGGAATGACGATCTCTCGGCGTAGACAGTGTCATCATGATTTCCCTAAATGATCCTAAACGAGCGACTGGGTGGTGGGTTGTCCAGATTGATCGTAGCTGTTGTCACCTGGGCCGAAACGACATCATCTCAAACCCGGCTCTGTATATGACTACTGACGACGACTCCTGTTACGGGATCAGCGCCAGGTGTATGAACATCAGTTCTTTAGCCTCTCCCGCGCCCGGCCTCGTTCGTCAACGTAGGGCGTCATCCAGCGTTTATGTTACGTTAATTGAGCAAAGTTTGCTCGTCGCGGTCACGTTGAGATTTTAAGGTGGATTGTTCAGCTAGCGAGACAGCAGGCATGCGAACGGGCACGAAAGTATGCTTGCCCACCGGCGAAACGAAGTTCACGTCCGATCATCACTTCAGGTTCTCGTGTCGCCTGCCTGTTGTGAGGAGCAGCTCTGCTTACTCGCAGGTTGTGCGCACCAGCCATTGTGGACAAGACGCGCTGGCGAATACAGATCAGTTTTGCAGAAGTTGGGCGTACGCTCGCTAGGGAGCGAGCGGACGAGTTTTTCTTGCGTTTTCATCGATTCAGACATTTATACTTCGTTGCCGCCGCCGCCGCCGCTTCTGATATTGTGTACTTTCGAGCCGGCAGATCAATAACAGGTCTCCCGATCGGGGCCTCTGCGCGGGTGGTTCCATTGGCGGTCGTCCATCTATTCATCCGTCCGTCCGTTCGTCCATCCATCCATTCATCGGGGCACATATCAATCTATCAGTCTGACTTCCTTCTGCAAGTCTGTTTGTACGAACGCCCTGCCTGCTCGACCGCCCTCCCAACGGCTTATTCGCACAACTTAATTTGTAGGTAAGCTTCCATGATCTGGTTCTGGTTGACAGGCATTCCTGTGTTTGTTTTTTTCTTCTGCTCTGCATGCCGAAGTCGAGACAGAGTTCGAGGGGCATCGTTCGATCCAAATACGAAACGAGACGAACAGAGAAAAGATGAGAAAGATCGAAGTTATCGAAGAGGGAATGTTTGATCCATTCAGCTACTGGAGCTGCTCCCATCTCAATCTCGGGATTACAAACTCGTTCAGTAAATACACAATCATTCTAAATTGACAAAGGCATTTGCCGTCCATACGGCGTACAACAGCAGCAGCAACAACGACACAGACGAATGGACAGGCGTAGCTGTGATCTATGCGGGCAGTTCAGGGCAGGGCGGTCCGCCACCGGAGAAGTCGCTCGGACGTTTGAATGTTGTCTTCCGATTCACAATCAGCTTACACGGCAACTCTCACAGAACTGCATTGAAGCGTCGGTTCCTTTGCAACGCCGCAAACCAATTTGAGGAGATGTTCGCTTTTCGACAAAGTCGTCGTCGCCGCCTCCTTCAGACAAGTCGGAAAAGACGACGAGCGACGCTCGAGGTGGTACATTACGAACGGATAACGTTCGTGAGGCTTCTGCCGCAGTAACCGATTCGACTTTTACATTTGGAACAGATAACCCTCGCAACCGCGACCGCTGAAAGAGGATGTCGGTTGTGGCGACTCTCGACAAACGATCAGAGCTAGAGAAGCGGATGATTTCTCAAATTGTTTGTGATCTCTGGCTCGTTCCGGTGTCTCGTTTCTTGGATTAGGAATCCGGAACGATGTGATGAAGTGTCAAGACTGGGTGATTGATTCATCTCGAGATCTTCCGACCGGTACAATTGGCCCGATAAGTTCAACGCATGGATCTGAAACTGCCTGCTGCGGCTGCACGGGTCGTCTAGATTTCTCGCTCAGGTGAGCCTTCAACTCAGTTCCGCAGCCACTTCCGGCGTACAGTTATTCTGCTACCAGAGCTCCTCGGAAAGTTCCCTAGCTAGAATGAGGAATCGAGGACTTGCTCGAGAGTCCCCTTGATTCCCTCGAATTCTGCTGTTCTTCGTTCTCTTCGCAGAACACTCTTTGTATCGCACGGGCGACGGCGGCAGTTCTTGCAGCTCCAAGTAGAGCGTCGCTCTGTCAGAACGAAACAAGGTTCGACATAAAGACATTGAAGAATCCGTTCAGTCAAGTGCGGGCGTAACCTCTCAAGGCATCGGACATCCTGCTTTGTTGATGTTTCTTCAGTCGATGTAGTTGTTGCTGTCGTCTTCGTTGGGGGTGTAAGACGATCAGCACCGATCAGGCAAATTAAAGATTTGTTTCGAGCCAATGCTCGGAGCACACATCGAGCGGCATCGTAAGCTTTTCCTAACTGTTTCGAGCGAGCCATCCATCCAGCCAGCCAGCCAGCCGGTCTTACAAAGAGGCAAGTGTTCCGCAGTCGGACAGAATGCGTCGAGCCTTCTCTACCGCAACCGCCTGGGAGGTCTGACCACAATGGACGCCATTTGATACAGCGAATCTAATTGATAGCAAGCGAACGGAGTCGTTCCTTGTTTTATATGCTACGTAGCTGCTGATGCTGTAGCTGTTGTTTACGCCGCCGCCGCCGTCGTCGGCGACGATGTTCGTCCGCGTGGCGTACTCGCTAAATCTGACAAAGCTCTGTAGGCGTCGCTGAAGCGAATAACGTCGTTTTAAACCCGTCTTAATCTAACACGACCAACGGTATAAAGCAGAAGTCTCCATTGCAAGCGATGACTGGCCAAGGCTCGACGTGGTCAGAGCAGAATCGGTCGGCATGGCCCGGTTATCTCAACGTAACGGTACGGAAGGGTCCAACAACGCACCGATATCATTCACTTATTCTGATTTGATTCCTGAGAAACCGAGAATCGGATCAACGTGAACGGTACTCATGGATCAGACCGAACTTTGGAAATTACGTCGAAGGAATCGACAGCGTCTATCGTGTTTTTGTCAATAATCATCAAAGCTGATGACAGAAAAGACAAAGATGATGACGTCGTATATGTAAGGTGTTTGCTGTTATCAGTCACTACCGTATTCCCTCTTCCCGTCAGTGCGCTCCTGAAAAAAGAAATTCTGCGACCCTGAAGCGACCACCCAGCCAGAAACAGAAAACGTCGGAATATCATATCTCAGAGAAGCGTGTGTCTCGCGAGCTTAGACTCTAGGAGCAGCAGGGTTTCAGAAGGCAGGCGAAACTCGTCGGATTTGTGAAAGAGATAACTCAGCAATCACAGGCAAATAAGAGAGTCCCCACATCTCTCGGGCCATCTTTTAAACACTCTCGTAAAACATTGATGTGAGGATTTTCTCAAACGCTGCTTTCCTTCGAACAAGCGAATAGCGCCTGTGCGGAAAGAAAAAAAATCTGGAAGAGCCCACCGGGAGCGCGGTACCGAACAAGAGGGAAATTTTTAGAGTGGAAAGTCGAGGAATATATGTTTATATTGTCAAAAGCCGAGCCGCCATATCAAGTCTCGGAAGGTCATAAAGCGCTCATTTGAGCGAAAGATGTCGTCTCGAGCCTGGAATGTATCGATTACCAAAATTCCTTCTCGGCTGGGTCGAAAAAGGCTCAGTCAGATGCAAGCAAAGCACAAGATCTTCCCGGCCACAGAGAGAGACAGATTGAGACGTCGATCGCTCGAATCTGGAAGAACTTCAAATACTTTGGTCACCGTTCTTGAGTCGTTGACAGAGCACACCTCGTCAACGTAAGAGAATGGAAATTGAATTTATACGTGGTGTGTTTGCTTGTCTGCCGACAAAAGGGAAGAGAGTCGTGACCATCGTGGGAACAAGCAGAGAATCAGAGGAGTCATTGACGAAAGAGGCATCTCGTGAGTGAAAGAGCGTTTTCCGTTACTGCTAGTCATGCAGGTAGCTCTCTCGCTATCGGTAGCTATCCGCTGAAGTCGGCGTTCTTCTCATCTCGAAGAACCTCTTTTTTCTTCTGCTTTTATTCATTTTGCCCTTCGCCGCCCTCAGCATCACCTCACTTTGGTATCACCACCCGGCCGTCCGGATAAGCACCGTTTTAAAGTAGGAGCGCTCACCAAGCGACGAAGTAACCAACTTGCTACCGATTTGTTTAAGAAAGCTTCGTGACATCTTGGTGGGGAAGGTTCTTTGGAGGACCTCTCCCCACTTCTCCTCCTTTCATTCCTTCGTTTCCCGCGCTTTATCACGAAGATGATTTTCCCGGAAAAGCTTCATTGTCTGTCTCGGCGACATCCTGGGTTCGCGTCGTAGCCTTGCGATGCGTTTGCAAGATTCGATTCTTCCGGAGACGCCTCTCAAAGAACTCATCGCGTGAATGTTCGGCTAACTTGTGACTTGTTGCGGTGTAAAGTGGACGCGGTTGAATAGGGCAAGCGATCTATTGAGAGAAGCGAAAGGCGGGCAGGCGGACCTTTCTTCCCGCGGTTCAAGTCGAGCCGGCAATCGATAACGTCGAAAGGCTAGTTATCGCCATAGCCGTTATCAACTAATGTGCCATCGGCAACGTAGTGTCACCATTTTTCCTCCCGAAAAAGAACAGTAGCCGCTTTGGTTTTGAACGGCGGCGGCGGCGTCGCCTTGAGGACTATCGACGAGTATTGGGTGTAACATCCGTCTGGCATGTCTGGCATGTCTGTATGCAAAGTGAATCCGCGTGCGCCCAATCGTGCGAGCGATTATCGTCCTGATGCTCAATCGATTATATATTCTGAGAGACCGTTTTCCGCTAGAGTTTTGATTCCGATGCAAACGAAGAAACCGATTCCCGATCCGAGGGTGATTGTAAAAGAAAATGGCCAGTTACCGAATGAGACTTGTCATGGCATCTTCTTCTGTCTGGTCGCGTTGTCCTTTGTCGGCCGTGCTCCCGCGAAGTATTGTCGTCGTTGTCTGAACATGTCGTGAGCGGGGACTTGACTCTAATGGTTCTGCGCTCGTCTTTGCCCCGCTCAATAGGAGCCCGGTGACATGAGCGCAAGGAGTCAAAAAACTTCAAACAAGGAGCCCAGCCAAGGTTCAATCGCAGCAATCGATATTGTAAAACGACGTCTTCGACAACAACGGCACCGTGGAAGCTGCTCAAGGGAGATCCAGAAGCTACCGAACCTCTTTGGCGAGCCGACCGATGCGTTACGTCAAGATACCGGCGGCGCGGGTTTGTCGTTCGATCTGGCGGTACACGCGGTAACGGAACCGAGATGCGAACGACTACTTAAGTTTGGAGAAATTTGATGAGCATCAGGCTTCATCGAAGTTATTTCGACACAGCGGGAGCGGAAGCCGAGTCCATCAAATTCTACTGAATTTGACCGGATTGTCCGCAGGGATGACCATCATTTTCGACAGGAAACTTTCCTAAGAGTTTTATAAGCGTCACCGGGGCTGTAGATCCTCATGAAAACCTCAGTGACGGAGGAAAAAGTCCCACCGGTCGCCACGCTGAAGGAATTATAGGGTTGGGATGCACGTAGAACACAATGAGGTTCCACCGGTAGTAACGGCCGGCGGTGGCGGTGGCTCCGTAAGAATATTTAGTTCAGAAAGACGGGCGCGGTATCGGGATGTTGCTTTATTGTTGTTAATCGGCGACGCTAAAGAGCTCATTGATCTTGGCCAGTCTACTTAACATGAGAATTGAATTAAGACGGGAATTCATCAAGCAGGAGCAGTCGTTCGCTGAAACGGAGAAGCGGAGGCACACTTTCCATGACTTTGTTCTGCACCGGAGTGTGTTCGCCTCTGATTCAACTCGTTGTCGACCCGACTTCATGTTTCTTCGCTTTTCTGATGCGGAGGATTCACCTGATGTCCCACTCGTAACATAGTCCAACGAACCGAGAGAACTCATGAACTTTGAGTACGAATGAATGTTTCATGTTCTGCTCGACCTCTTTTCGGCTGGAGGAAGGAACGGATGCGAATCCATTTTGATGAACATTGTCAGCATTTTAGGGCTTGCCAATCAGTGTTCTGACGGACAAGTATTCTTGAGATCAGGAACAACAGACGGAAGCTTCGGTCTCGGGCACCGTTCGGTATCAAAACTCGCGATTGATTTCGAGCGCTACCTTTGCCAACTGGTATTTGCATAACATCGGTATTTGACCGGTCGAGCTGTGAGGTGACGGGCGGACAGACGGTTTTTAGTCCGAAAGCTTGAAGTTTCTCGTCAATAAGAAACGAGCGAGCACTGTTGCGAATTAGTTGAAAATTACGTACGTAGATACCTCACCGCTGCTCCGAGTGTGCGAAGCTCCTTCTGCGCACTCCCGCTCTCCCGATCCGCTGCAGTGATTTGTGAGCCACTGTTGTCGGTCCTAATGCGTTTAACGCTGTCTTTCGGTCCGAGCTCGTTTTTTTGTCGGCGTAGCAGCCGCTTGTCCGGTGGTGTAAAGTAGCCATCCAACTAGCTGATCGACCGACCGACCGAGCGGTCGTTTGGTTGGTTGCCTGTCTGTCGAAGAGCAAGCGATTCATACTCTGTGAGCAGCCGGCGGTACTGATCGTCAATTCCGGCTCGTGAAATACGATGTCGGGGGAGGAGATGGTGCTCATCTTCTGCTCAGATGACTAGATAGGTGCTCCGCTAGATGGCCAACCAGCAGGGCGAGCAGTCAACTAGACGAGCGAATCGCCGCCGCCGCTCCGTTGTACGCTCGGGTTTCGAGCAAAAAGCGCCGCCACCCAATTCCTCGTGCGGGATATCGATGGCCCAGATCACAAAGCCCACCGCCTCCTAAGGCTCTTGGTGGTAGCGGCCGACGTCATGCACAAGTAGCAGTGCGCCTTTTGTTCCTCTCTAGATTTATCGACGCCACAATTGACTTCCGCTTCGTGGTCCGAATCCCCATTGCTCCCTCGGTCTAGCAGGTGGATCTGCATCTACGCGACGAAAACATCGAGTTCGACCAATGAAGAATGGAACTTCAATCGAATTCGAAGGCAAAGTACTCGTCTCAGTTTGGAATCGACGATTAAGATCCTGGACAGGAAGAGTTCGCAAAAGTTTCGAGAATGCTCTTCGACTGAAGACCCAGAAGCATGGCGGGCGATGCGCGATCATCTGGAGGGAGTCGACCGTTTCTTCTGACAAAGAATTTATCTGTCCTGTATGAACACACATTGGAACTTCGTGTGCGATGTCCAGGCGCGGTCATGGGGCAAGTGTCACCGGAACGCCGCTGGGTCACCGTGAGCGATGTTATCTTGCACGTCGTCCATTCTGTATCGATAGAACGACTGGAGAGAACAGGAGAGAACTCTGAGAAGAGAAAACTTCTTGAAGCAATAGTGATGCCCCTCGCGACGTCATCGTTGTTTAATCTCCGTCATCGTTACAGAGGAAAGAAGAAGCAAAGCACAAGAAGTCAGACAGCGTGCGAAGCGGGTGGGGCCACGATTCTCGTCATTGTGGACTACCAAGCAAAACTGGCAAGCGAGCAATCGACACAGACCGTGGCTACCACCGTCGTAGTGGTGGTGGTACGAGTCAGTACGATTGACGCTAACGTTCGAACTGACACAGACGAGTGGAGGAGGTCAACACATTCGAAGATGATGTACGTTTCGACAAATATCGTTCACAATCACCGCAACTGTTTGGCCTCGTCTTCATTCACTGAAGGTGCCGTGGCTTGACGAGCTCGCGTAACCTGCCCTCGCATTTTCGAATTCGAGGTTCGAACGAAACGAACCAGCTCCCTCCTCGTCCCAAACAATAAATGCGATCCCTCGAGCGTTGCTTACCCATCCTCCACAAACGTAGGCCACGAGAAAATCTAATTCGGTCGGTGGTAATCGGCCGATTTCTCTCGGGAATAGATGAAGTGCCGCAACAACGGAGACGCGGAGATCCAACCCAGATCCGCCTTCGTGCCTCACTCATTCGGTTATTTCTGCCGGAGCCCTGCTTCTAACACTTAATAGATAAATCGCTAATTGAAAAATCTTAATTCGCCTCATGTGTGTTATTTTTCGACGACCGAACGAATGGGCACCCGTCAGACAAGCGAATCAGTTGATCAGAAAACTGTAGACCACCAAGCAGAGTTCGCGGTTTTTCTCTCCATTCCTTTCCAAACACTTGAAAATGCTCGGGAGCGATTAAAACGAAACATTTCACATATTTTAGCAAAACGCTCAAAGACCGAGAAGATCTCTCACTCGTCCTCGTGCTCGGCACCACAACCATCGCCGCCGCCGCCGCCGCCGCCGCCACGAACTCGATTGACCATAAGATGGTCTGATACGGTGACAGGCCGTGGAACAAAAACCGAAGGAAAAAATAGAAAGAAAGGACGGAGAAGAGAAAACAGCAGCGTACGCGGGAGTGAAAAGTACCCCACTGTGAAAGTCCGCGACGACGTGGGCACATAAGATGCTATCTCAATGGATTGGCAAATAAGTCACGGACGAGTCGATTTCCAATGAACCAAACACTCTGTACTTCGCACTCCCTTGTTGGCTGGCAGGTTGGTCGCTCGAAAATACTCACAAACATAAGAAACTGAACGAAAAGAGAAATACAAACGGGAGAGTCGGGGTGACTGCTGATTCGATTCGAACGAGATCATTGAGCGATACGCGAGCGAGGCGTCTTCATGCGATACGGCTAACAATCGACGCTGATCGCGATTGACGAAGTCGCGTGTCGCGCATCGGATTTTCGCGGAAAAAACTAAATACACACGCCGGTGTCACACGATTGATTTTGCTAACTTCGCTGAAAGGTCTGACTCGCAGAATGCATCCTCGATGTATGTCAGATTCTTGCCGTTCTGATCTGAGGACCGTTTCCGTCATGCGTACGATTCTTTTTTAACGGTATTCGAGTGTATTTCGTCTGCTGTGAGACAGGTAACAAAGGCAACCGGAGTTCTTCTACTATCCATCCTCAGGGAGTTGGTTCTTTGTGGAGTAGAAAGTTGTCTACGGGGCGTACGGAAGCCCGTTGTTCGCCTTCGAGCGCCGACAAGCAGGAGACTCGTGACCGTTGATTCAAACTCAACCGGTCCATGGAGGTAAACAGTACTTGACGTCGGTAATTCTTTCGGCACGGTTTGCCTCATGGAGTAACTCAAGTAGCGCAGATCGTTCATGATTTCTTCTGTCTGCGGCTATTTTTTTCTTCGACGTGATAGTCGAACTCTCAGAATCTACTCAAGGGTTTACCCAGCTGAGCTGATTGTGGTATCCACCGCGGTCCTCGAAGAAACACAGGAGACGACTAAGTCCTCAATACGATTCCTCAGCAGATGCAGCAGCGCTCGACAGCGAGATGAAAGCAGACAAATTTCGATGGCCGGCGTGAGCTTTGTGATTAATTCATCAGATCTCGTCGAAGATACTCGCGGCGACCGATCATTAAAAACGCTTCCCATTGCAGAAACGCTGCTTATCGGTTTTACGGGAGCGTGCGGTGACTGCTGAGGGAAATCACGCACATCTCAGAGGCCACGGTTTGCCTCCGAACGCGTCAATAACAAGCTCCGCTTTCCTATTCTTCCGCCGTCGCCAGAGTTCCAGAAGTTCACATAAATCTTGCGTAAGCTTCCAAGTTCGAAGCAGATTCTCGCGTAATGGTTAACGAGAGTCACCCTTTCAAAAATTTGGGGACCACCTCGTGAGCTTGAAGCGCTAATTTGACGAAAGCCAGAAGGGCCACACACACTCGTGCGCGCGTTTCGAACTTCACTGAAGAATTCCTCACATTCTGAGTGACAGCTCCGCCGTCGAGAGTTCGGTTCAATTCGCAAAGAGATATGTCGGCGTGTTGACTGCTTCTGTGACTGCTGCCTAACAACGTTAAGAATGACAGTCACTCCACAAACGAAAACGAGCCTCCGTTTTGATGGAGAAAGCAGCGTCGTGTCTAGAAAGAGCCTTCTGAGGAACCGACTCTCTTCACAGACGAACTCGGCTAGGAATTCGATTGACGTTGCCTCTGGGAATGAGAATTCGAAAATGAGAATTTCACCCAACAGACAAAGCCATCCAATCCAGGATGTGCTCTCCGGTGGGAGACCAACGAATCTTTGGCACAAGAGACGTGACAGTCATGTGGTTTTCGAACCGAATCCAAATTTGAAGATACTGCAAGGACGCTAGGTGGCAGCCAACCTGAGAAATCTATGGCTCTCGCTACCTATAGTAAGTCTCATACATCGAGCTTCTACATCGCAGTGTGACATCTTCAGAATAGCAGACCCTTGTGATATCACGATGAAGCTCCCCATCGCTGTTCGACCGAGTGCTAGCAGAACACTCTCCGTAAATCGTGTTAACCTTACGTTTTTATTAACTCATTCATCATTCATCTATTAATAACAAGGCGTATTCAAGCAAACCATTCTTCTTCAGTTTTTACTCTAGATCGCTCAGGAATGAGATGATTAAAATGATAGATTTAGTTGCTAGATAGAGTCATCTGTGGTTTTAGAACGAAGTCGACCGGTCAGCTCATCCAGCAACTCCAAGCGAACATCTCTGAGCGCTGCGAATCCGCAAAAGTCCAAATGGAAACTGAGATAGCTCAGTCGTCGAAAATCTTTTCAAAATTTTCACAACGCATTTCAACATCTAAGGTCAACCTTCATACTTCATCGGAGAGCATGAGAAACTTCTTGTAGAGCTTTATGTTAAGAATGCTGATACCACACATCTGAAGTTCCGTCAACTCGACGTCGTCGAAGTTGTGCTTTGCCGATGTATCACGTTTCGTTGGTTGCTGTTAGCTGTCCGACGACACTGCGCCTCAGATAACTCCATCAATTCTCGAATCATTGGCACTGGTAGCAATGATGCGTTCGTCGTACTTCCGTCCAGTTCGTTATTGTTCCAAGTGTTCGTTCAAACCCAATCGATCGCGAGACTCGGCTTCGGTCATCTGACAATTCTCCAAAGTTCTGACCGAACATACGTACCGATTCACGATCACACTACGACACTCAAACAATCAGTTCCTCTATATGTCTTGACAAATATTTATATTTTCGGATTTCTCTTCAAGTAAGGTTAACAATTCTCAATGGTTCACGTCTAACAAAAGTGAGATAAGCTACCAAGTTAAAGTTTCGATTAGTGTAATAGCAAAATTAAGCTCAGGTGTGTTCGGAACGGCCGCGTAAGGCTCATTCATGGAGGCAACATTCCGGAAGCAGCCAGCCTTGGCAGCTGTTGCAAAAAATTGTTCTCGGCATCGTTCGAGCTATCTTCCTGCTATTCGTGGCAAAGGTTCCGAATCCGCCACCGGATTCCGTTATTGTTAATAATGTTATTGCTGTTGCTGTTTGTGTTTATCGACTGCTTGGCGTCGTCAGTAGCAGAATTCTACCAAGTTATTCCTCGTTTCAATGATGGCTTTCAACGGTTAACGTCCAAGAGGGTATAGCATTACTGATTTGGGTTCGGATTAGAATTTAGTTTGTAAATTAGATTCGCTTTAAGTTCTGAGTTTTCGTTCAAGTTTCTGTTTTCCATCCAAGTAGGTCATATTTAGTACTCTTCTAAAAGTCCTCTCCTTTGATGGCGTCCGAAGGGACACTGGCATTTAGTCACTTGTCGTCCTGCTGGGATGTTGTTTCTTCGTTTCCTTCATTCATTCGTTCGTTCGTTAGTTAGTGATTGTTGACTAATAAGGGTTTCGCTCCGCGTGCTGTGTATCACTATGTCATACGCACTCTTAAATATCTTCTTTTCACTGACGTATTGGTTTGGGGGAGATCGGATGCTTTCTGATAGTTGGGGGAAAATCTATCTCATCAATTAAATAACTTGAGATCGATAACGCCACAGTCGCATCGCCACTTTGGTCAGGCCCGCTTGATGGTCGCTGCCGTTCGGTGGGATAGATTCGGTTGCGTAGTCGACGGCCGAAGAGTCACCGGTCCGTGCTGCGAAATACCACGTGCTGCACGAGAAACCATGATCTTAAGAGTGAGTCTCTCTTCCGGACCCCGGTGCGGCATCGAAACTCTTCGCGCGAACGCTGTCTTGACCCCATAAATTGTAGCGGCTTGTGTTGCTGGGACGGTCACCAGCGGTCTGTGTGAAACGATATCATGTTGAGCATCGTTCTCGATTATTGGGTTCTAGGGTCGTGGCGTGCGCCATTCGCATGCAAAACTGATGAGTTCGCAAATTCAGCTTTTCGAGGACTCTATGAAAAACATAGTTGTGATGACTTTCAAACATACCTTGAAAAACATGGAATCGAAGTCAAGGTCCCCGAAACCTTCCTTCAGAGCGGAAAACCCAGAATCCGAGGGACCGAGCTGTGGGCGAATTTCTCATCGATTGGTTCTAAATGCTTGAATCTGCCAGCTGATCGAATGAAATCATATCAAGATTCGAATAGTAGCCACTATAGTGATGTACGTACATTGGAGTTGATTGGAGATGCTGAATCCAAATCCAGGCTCACGCTCTTGGTGGATCTGGATGTGAAGTCGCTGTCTGTCCCGTAACCCTGCAATACAACACAGTCAGATACGAGAACTACTCTGGGTTGACGCGAAAAAGGCATTGGAGAGTTTTTCTCGATTAAACACGCGACGAAAAGATCACACAAACTACTCACGGAGAGGAGAGATTTTCGATTATGCTCCTTGCTCACCAAACGCTTCGAATTTCCGAAGAATGCATCGGACAAGGCGAAAGGAGCATTCCCGAAACCCTGGAAACGATTTCGATACAGAAGTAAGCTCAAAAGTCACTGCGGTTTTTTCATTCCCGGATGCTTCTTTAACCGGCTGTTATGCATACAATAACTCGGAATCAACACCTACACTGGGATCAAAAGAGCTGCTGCCAGTGGCACAAGACCCGAGATCACTGCCGATATTCGTAGATAACGGCAAGTCGTTCAGGCATTCTCGAAGGATATCATCCTGGAAGCAAACAAAATTTTCATCGGACTAGTTTTTGGGATTTTGAATGAAGATTCTACTTCAGCCGAACGGGGAAGAAGGTTCGGTCAAAAAGCTCACGTCAAACAATGAATGACTAGACAGTCCACTGCAACGGGCTTGATCACCAGCCGACGCACTGGAGGACCCGGCTGGGATGGGACCGGCTCGAGTCGGAGGAGCGCGGAAGGTCGAGTATCCCTGAAAATGAAACGATTCATTGGAACGAGCCGAATCGGCGTGACACGGTTCCATGTTAGCCAGGGAAACCCCGCAACATAGTATTCGCCGTTTTTCCAAGTTCAACTCACATTGTTGCTGGCATTATTCAAAGTGAACGAGTCACGTTCCACACACCCAGAAGCTGAAGATCGGCTCGCACCTAAACGCAGAGAATCCATCGATCCCTCCTGAAAAAAAATAAATTGAGATTTCTGTGTTGCGCCCTGCAATTCACTGATCCGACTGAAAATCTGAAACTTCCGAGTATACATATTCTGGATTTGAGGGAATTCGGAAAATTTCTACGATCCTCACCAAAGCGTTCAGGAATGAAGTAGGCAAGCCTTCGGACGGAGTTTTCCAGTAGTGGTTCGGAGCGCTGGCGGACTCGGTCTGGCTGTTCGGTGGCCGAGAGAGTTTTATCGGCGTAGATGTCATCGATGAAGGAGATTCTGCATGAACGTCAATAATGATCCTTTTTGGACAAGACAATACGACTATACGGAAACATTCGCACGCAACGAATGTCGGACGCACATAATCGCGGTGATTCAACGGTATATAATGGTTGCCGATTGGGTAAAATGAGGGCCCATATCGCGGGGATGTAGAAGCCCTATCTTCCGTGTCAAGGTGCGAACTTCGATGCTTCCACTCTAGCCTAGACCTTTTCTCTTATTTTTGTCGACCATCGGCCACATAGCGTACATTTAGAGCGATCCACTCACCTTCTTGAGGCCAAGCGAGGGGACGTTGGCGCATAGTTGATGGTTGACTTGGAGCGTTCGAAACACCCCAAGTATTCGCGAGGCCAGCTGCCCCTGGTCGGAAGCACAGATCTACGTTTGAGCTGCTCGGTGGAATACCGACGCGATTGATCGACTGGAAGCTGTACCTGTACCTGAACGAAGGATCGGAATTCCATGATGAAAACGCTGAGATCAGAATCGACTTTCGCACGACGAGGAGGAAAAGTTGTTGGACTTACCTCGCTGGTTCTGGGATCTCCTGAATGTATGACAACACATGGGCCACAGGATCTTTCTTGTTGAGGGATTTGTGTATTTCGAACATGATGTCGACGTACTTTTCCGGGCCTTTGATTACAAGCCACCATTGACGAGTGGTGTCCCGGATTTCCCGACTCTTTTGACGGGAAATTAAAGTAATATCGTACGGTTCCAGATGTTCGTTCAATGAGTGAGCAACTGCAATTGGAAGTTGGATTCTTTGAGATATAGCTTGGGATCATTTGAAGTTTTGCTTCAACGCGAGAGAATGTTCAAGGAAAATGGGAACATAGCTTCTTTTCTACGTACTGTCATCGATTCTCGTCGCTCCGCAGGATGGTACGGCGAAGGAAGGATCCTCTGTGAGCGGGACAAAGCTTTCATCGCAAACGCTCCACGCGCTGTCGCTAGACACCGAAGGAAGCTCTTGCAAAGGACCCGCATCAGAAGGAATCTCGACGAGCAGGGCCAGCGGTAAGAGATCCATGAATTTCACCCAAGCTTGGTAGACGTTCAGCACTTGCCCGACGATGCGCACCGTTGGAATCGAGCGACGTCGATCCGGGATGTCGGGGATCTCGATCGTAGTGTTGGTTTCCCTCATTAACTCAATCAGTTTGATTCCTGATGGCCCTGTGACGAAGTCCAGATGATGAGGCGACACTTCGATGCCCACATACACGGGAAGATGTGGATTGTCAGGTACGAGAAAAGCCATCAGTTTGAGGATGCCATCCTTGATGCGGTCGATGTTCGCGTGGCGGCCTCGTACGGTGACCAATGCAGCAGACGATTGAAGGCTATGCATGGGTAGCATTGTGATCGTGATCCGATGTTCGTTCTGCAGGATCTGCGAAACGAAAACTCATCGGTTCTTCCGTGTGGCCTAGCTATTCGACTTATTCCTCATCCATCCATCCATCCATCCATCTATTTGGATTTTCCGAGAAAAAACTTTGCAAGGGTTCTAAACCATCGTGGATAGTAGAGACAATATAACACGAAGAAACTCACGTTGATCATCTCTTGTACTCGAGGTCGGGTCTCGAAAATCTGTGGGCCGACTTGCCACATAGCTTCATGGTGATGGGCTCCAGCGATCACGAAAGCAAAGGAAATTGGTAGCAGCTTTCGGATCCGACGACGAGCTTCCAGCACGCCTTCCGGTGGTCCAGATATCGACACCTGGTTGCTCTTCTCGTACTGTTTGTTTTTGTTGGAGTCAGGGAAATGTATGAGGCAGTTTGTTTCATGCGACACGTTCTGAATTCCGCGTCCGAAGCGTCCAATGATGAATGAGTGGTCCGAAAACGAGACGTCCATTTTGAGCGAAACGCGCTCTTCAGCCTGACCCTGTCGGAAGGAATCCGGAATCCGATTAAGACTCCTATCTTTCACTAATTGTGGCTCAACTACGTGAGTTTGACACAAGAAACGACATTTATGCGGATATTTGGGGAACTTCGAGGGGAAACGAAAAACGCTCGCATAAGATCCTGACAAAACACTCGTAACAATCTTATGTTCGCTCGCAAACATCTTCTCAACAAACCCTTCAACTCAGTCCTGTCTCATTCTAAGATTCATACTCTTCCTCGAAAGCATACTGGGTACCAACAGGGCCAAATGTAAACAACTATTTAGGCGGACCGATCTTGGAACAATGTTTCTTTCGGAGACGGCATTTCGCATGAGGCAATCTCTTCGCTCTCACGAACTAGCCAGTTTGTTCGTTTCTGTGAGCTGAACGGGGGATCGAAAAATACGATCAAGCAGATCGGAAGCTGCAAGAATCGTCAAAGAACTCTCTCGAACCAGAATGAATGGCAGAAGTGACATAGAAACCATGCGTGAGAGCTAGCGAGAGCCGAGATCGAGAAAATTCCGCTTCGCAGCTAGCTGAGGAAGGCGCTGATCTCACAAGGACTGTTTCAAAAAATCTCATTCCAACGGTTTTTTTGAGAGCGTCATCTCGACGGTTAGGCCTAGTTGTTCGAAATGGAAGTCGAAGTGCTCGAGAACGAAACCAGGTCACGGGCGCTGCATACAATCGTCCAAATGCACGCATGGCAAGCGTCCATGTTGGATCATGAACGTTTTAAGTTGGAATCCAGAACGACTAACAAATGAGGGTATGAGAAAAAGGGTAAAACTTACATTTTTAAAATTCCTTTCGATTCCATCTCTGGCACGCTCGACCTGAGCCGCGGTTCCAGTGACTTGGAAGTAATACTCTCTGCGAGCCTTCTGAGGACCGAAGTGCTGGCCCGACGACAATCGCGTCGTCTCTCGATCAACGGCCTCGATCACAGCTCCGGTCGACATTTGAATCTCTTGCACAACGTCACGAATGGGCGCAGTATCTGGATGGAACAACGAATCGTCCTCAGACAACAACTCAGCCAACAGTTTGGCGCGAACCACTTCTCTAAGACCTACGATCCACGAATACATCGATCGGCACGAAGATGCGACGACGGTATTCCCTTAAGAGCGAATCCGGATCGAAGATTCGTCGCTGTGAATATTGTCGTAGAGAGAGACTTTTCTCCGTTACTTAGTTGCTGTCAGCCGCCCCGATGCGACAGCCGCCTGACGCTCCTTTGGAGGTAACTCTATATCTTTCCCGTGAAATTCAAAACTGGGATTTTCAAGCAGTCCTCTCCGTTGCTGGCGGTTTGCGTCTCTCAGATGGAGTCTTTCGTTGGTCGGCAACGGCGACAAAGCGTCTCACAAGCCATTGAAAACTCGTCCTGTCATCATATGGTTCTGACATCCGAGCGTTGGCTTGGTCCGAACCGACAACACCCCGCTAGCGCTGACAACAAGGCCTAAGGTCAGCGCACGTTAAAAATCGGTGCCATCCGAAAATCTCGACCTCGTTTGAACCGTCTACGAGTGCAGCGATCGGTCTGGTCTCGTCGACTTCGGTCAAGACCTTTTGAGCGAGCACTTACCGTCTTGTAGTTGATCAAAAACCTTCCGTGGAATGCTCACAAGTTGAACTACACTTTGATCTCCTGCAACGACCGGGGAGATCCCTGCGTCAATATCGAAATTCGCACAATTCTTCGAGATAATGCTGTTGATCTCCATCTCCCGTGCGGATATTTCCATTTCCGTGGGTTTGAGTCTTGTTCACTGCCGCAACCAAGAGCAGCAACTCCAACCGCTCTGAGGTCGTCGTCTTTGTGATGAGGTTATCCCGGAAGTAATGGCGGAATCAACGACGTCTGTCATTTCGAAACCACATCTTACACACTCCCGCCAAGCTTCACACAACTCACCACTCCTAACACGCGCCACATTCCACGACGCACCACAGCGACCAATTATGATTGCGCGGTAGCCGCCGCCGCCGCTGCTACTGCTGCCGCCGCAGCGGCGCAATAATATTGGTTGGACTTTCTTTTGAAAAATGTGTGCGGTCATTGTAAGCCTATTCGAGAGTTTCTCTAACCTGGCATAGGGATCATTATCGAAGTGGTGATTCTCGAGCATTCGTCGACAACGAATAACTGAGCATGGTTCTCGGAATCCGTCAGTAGAGACCTTCTCAGCGCAACGGACTTTTTTCTTCCTCTTCCAAGTTCGAAGAGACATGTCTGCTCGGTCAATAACAGAGAGAAGCTCGCGCTTTGATCAATACGGAAATGCCGCGCGGAAGACAAGAGAAGCCGTCTGCGCAATTTCGACAGCGGACTCGCCTTCAGGTTGCTGAAGGACGGGGGTTCGATCCTCGCGTCGTCAGTGTTCTCACTGTGAACATGCTGTCAGTGCTGTCGGATTCCTTCGCTGTCGGATGTGCTTTAAGAGACTTCGGATTCCAGTTCCTATATCGGACATGGAGGTCAACACTGTAAATTCGCTTGAAGATCAGGGTGAAAGCTCGTTGCCCACGCTCCAGCATTCCTTCCATGGCAGAAAAAGGTTCTCTCAGGGCGTCTGATACATGGGAACCGTACCCGCGGTTCCTCACGTCATAGTCTCTCGCTATCAGGAGGAGGCACCGAAAGAAATCTCATGTGTCACGTGAGGTGTTTTCCCGTTTGGATTGGGAGACTCCCGACTCTTTCGTGAACATTGATCTTTTGTGCATGTGTGTTGTCTTGTATGGTGCTCCTATCGACGGAGCGGATTGCGTTTTCCTTCCTGTCAAGAGTCTTGTGACTTACGGTCGCTGATCGTTCACCCTGAATACGAGAGCACAGACTCAATGAGTCTTCCACTTTACCTTTCAGAACTGAGGAAACGGTGGATGACGTTGGAACAGAGGAATGCAAGATTACATGTAGAAGATTCGACTGATGAGATGGCCGAGTGGCTTGCACTCGCAGATCCCCGTGGCCTCACGGATGTTGTCAAAAGATGGAGCGCCTTTGATCCAGCTTACATGTGAGTGCTCATTCGCTAACAGTGATAGGTCACTTTGCGTGGACCGTGCTCAGGAAACGTAGTCTCACGGCTGATTCTGGTGTCATTTTTGGTCAAATGAATCAGTTTGCGAATGAGCACTTCGTATGAAGTGCTTCGAGTTCCAGCTCAGGATTCCACTGAATACCATGGTCAAGGGAATGAGTTCCTTTCCATCGTAACATCTGCTCCGCACCTATTTTTCTCATCCCAGCGGAGAGCGTCAGCCATCGCCTAGCTAACTTTTTCGCTTCGGACCTTCAGATTTCAGCAGAGCTATCCGCTAGGGAGTGGATTCCGGGATCTGAGGCATATCAGCAATCTCCACACATTCCTAAGATTGGGTTCACGCACCCCGACTTTGAAATGACGAATTCTGAAATTAGAACACTCGACGAGAGTTATTCATCGGTCGCTATTCAAATTTCTTGAGCTACGTCACGCGTATAGGTGAATTGGAGACTTGAGAAACTTGAGATGAGCCGCTTCATGCAGAATGTGATACTTTCTCCTCCGCAGACTTACCTTCTCTTCGTTAGATAAATTGAGATTTGGTCGTCGCTCCATTTCGTGTGGCGTTTGAAAGGAGTACAACTCTTTGAAGATGTGAAGGAACACCCCTTCCACTGCTATGACACGCTGCGAGTCAGAACTTGGGGCGGCTTCCGCGGAGGAGATCTTTGTGGTGTCCTTGAGATCATCCGAAGTCTTGCTATCGGTGAATAGCTTGATGCCGTCTCAGAACATATTTCCGTTAATCTGGAAACGCCAGAATCGAACTGGAAAATTTCACGCGAATTCTATTTTTCTCCCTGAGGAAGCTTGCCGCTCGGTGGGATCTAGCATTCTTCATTTTTGAGTACCTGGGAGCGAAGAAAATCATCTTTCTTCGACCACGAATTTGGGAGGTGTAATCCGACACCGAGCTCGATTTCCCAAAAAAAAGTGTTTTCTCCGCGAACTCAGCTCTCGGGAAATATACAGGGTGATTCAAATTTGACGCCCGGGCTTGAGGTTGCTCTAATTTCCTCTCAAGAGTTGCGACAGGCTCCATGCTGGTCGCATTTTGATGCCCAACTCTTTTGGAGAAATTTTTTCAATTCTCAAGTCTCTCCAAGGAGAACACTAAACGATTCACTGAGACCCATTACCATGGGGCCCACAGAAGAGTGAAGATCACCATACATTACGCTCTGTAGACTTCTTCGATCATTCCAATGAATCGTCTGGCGTTTCCGCTGAAGAGGCTGAAAAGTTCTGGAAATTTCTTCAACAAAGTCTGAAGAAAACGAGCACTCTGAGGGCCGGGCTTCGGAAAAGAGACATCCCGCACTCAGGAGTGATGCCGGTTTCAGGCTGAACACGTTGAAGTGCCCAGTATGAAAGGAATCCAAACCGATCGAATGAAGGTTACGATGGAAAACATCTAAATGGAGTACTGAGGTATATTCACAATCTTTCCACAGAAGCCAGCCCCCCCTCAGCTAAGACGAGGTTCGATACCGATGGACAGCTCCATGTCCTGGTCACCGCCGATTGGGTTGACCGAAGTTGCGCAGTGAGCTACAATTATTATTTGCCACCCTAGAAAATCTGCCAAAAATCTGCCCTCTAGTGAATGCACATCTGCTCATGTTATTTATATCCAGGGTCTTCCTACATACATACTCCGGGTCCTTGAATTTGCGGAATCAGTTCGACTGAGAGAATCAGATTTCACGATTCAATCCAGTGTGTCGTAGCTGCCGAAATCGGTTCGACCTCGTATTCCGGTCTGTTCGAATGAGTGAATGCGATTTCCGAGCTCTAACGGCGGCGATTTCTTAAGATGAAGTTCGCATCGGTCCGGAGGAAATCTCTTGTTTTTCCGCTCTTCAAGCATCTAGGACTGTCGAGGACTGGCCTCGCGAGTTTGGGGGATGACTGTTGCCTAATAGTTCTAAGGCCTAACAGCCATGTTAATAGAGTGACGCCTACGAAGGCATGAATGCTCCTCTGTTTGCGTGGATTTGTCATAACTGACAGATAACTTGAGCCAGTGCCTCGCCTGCAGGCCAGCCAGATGTCGGCTACGGTGACCGTTCATGACGGATAGATGTTGAGCTGTGACTTCGCGCTGACTATCGATACTGCGAGGCAATGAAGCGTGGCCGAGTTCCAGCGTCCGGGCCTAACAGGCAATGGCACGTTATTAGCATCATTGTACCACTTCCAGCCTGACATTGTCGTCCATCGGTGGCTTCTTGTGAGTCATGCAGAAGGAATACGACTAAACAATCCGATCTAGCCCAAACTGGACAGCAGGAGCCTTGGCCGTTGGACCATGGTAATATGGGAGCCCTGATTCACCAGTCGAAACTCTTAGGCCTCAAAATTCCGATGAAATCCGCGCGCGAAGTATGAATTACCTCAGAGAGTAGCCACACTCCCAGAACACGTATCCATTCATTTAGGAAGGAAGCGCCTATCGCTGTCGTTCGCCTTAAGATCATATCTTCAATGTCAAGCTATGAATCTTTCGAGGAATTCAGCATCGTTGAATCTCCCTTCATCAGGATTTGTCTGAGTGGATGAACCGATCTCTCAAGCCGAGATCCGCCTCTGGCCGAAGCGCGCCAGGGGCTAAACATGGGGCGAGCCGTGCGATTTCCGCGGAAACCCCCGTCTCGCTGAAAGTTCGCCTCTTTAGTCGTTGATTCGACGTGTAGCCGTGTATGTATGTACTACTTTTCCAGACACAAGGCGCTCCGAATTCAGGGTGCAACAATATGATAGATTCGGAAATAGCTGCGCTAGCGATCAAAAAGGCTCCCTTCTGAGAAACTCTGCTGAAATTTGGGCAAGTCTGCCGCAGGTATCTGTCTTCGAGACGAGCCCTTCAACTGTAATACGCTAACAAAGTTTTACGGTTCCTGCACAATAGCAGACTGTTGCTGAACGACCATCCAGTACGCAGGCCGTCCTGGGACTTTCGACCTAAAAACTGGCTTAGCTCAAGACCAATTAGTAGCGAACGCAAGCATAACGGTTAAGAGAGGACGTTTCGTAGACAAACCAGGTGTCAAAAACCGGTGTCGAAAAAGGTCAAACGACACCGATCGAGTAGATGATCTACTCCTAATTAAATGATTGTTCTGTACTGGTAGTTGATTTGGATCACCTAAATACGTTGAGAGCGATCGCTTCGCGGGATCGATCTGGTTCACTGCGTTCACGTGGATCTACGACCCGCAAGGTTGATATAGTCGCCAAAGTTCGGAGGTTAGCTGTCAGAGGTCTGTGTCAGGGCCAAGGTTTCTCTCGAATGGCTAGGCTTCTCAAATCAAAGACCCTTCGACGAGCTCCTTCTCTTTTGGGTGAGCATTCAGATTCCTTCGATTTACGTGGTTGCTTGAGATCGGCGTCACAAGAGGCTGCAGCACGGACTGACTTTCGAATAAATATGCGAGACTGGATGTCGTGATCAGGCAAATCAAGTGCACCGATGTTCGTGGGTAAATTTCGACAAGCCATCGGCCGTACACACATCCGATCACGTAACCACGGAAAAGGAGACCGCTTTTCTTGTCAGGTTCTCGCCATCGGCCAAACATGTCCGACGAATATTCAATTCGAGATGCTTCAGAATAAAACCTCCGACATTCGTTAAACTCCCGTATTCCTCCATTCTTGCGGCATCGGAGTGTTCTGAATGGAACGTTACTCCTCTTTCGCGTTTCATTGATTGGCACGCAATGCGTACGGATCTTAGATCAGAAGTGAAATAAAGTCCCTCAACCTCGCGATCACCAAGACTCCGTTTCTTCTCAAATATCTTGACTTTTTTCATCAATGACTCCAGAGCCGGAAAGGTTCTCCGAATCTCGGTAGAATGAGGAAGAAACGATCGCAAAATATTTCAACATTGATTCTTAGTTTTCATCGTGTTCAGGTCTCGAATATGAGCACTCGGTACGCCCGAGTGTAGCGCCTCCACTATATTCGAAATCAACATCCCCATTCTTCGCTATCTCGGAAGATGAGTAATCATTTCTGTACAGTACAGAAGTCCATCAATGGCTTCCGTCAGTCCCATTAGGCGACTGCGTGAATTTCGACTACCTGCCAATAGTATGAGCAATGCCGCTGCCGCGATAAAGCTCACCCGTAGTCATCATTGCCAGTAGTCGGCCCCTTTCCCCCGTTGTGCTCTTGCACTTACATAGGCGAATAGCAAGCCCGACTCCCGGTAACTCAGTGGCTGTCTCTGGAAGTTCCCTGGAAACGCGCGCCGCGACTGCTGTAGCATCAGACGAAGCGACAGAAGGGCGTCGCGCACAGTTGCGGCCCAGTGCGTTGAGTGCAAGCGGCCAACATGAGCTTCAACATGAAGTTGCCGTGGACTTTGCTCATGGGATCGGTTCTCGTAGCTCAGGTAAGAAACGACTCATGCTTTCTCTCCGGAGTTTCGACGTGAAGCCTGTCAGGTTGCGATCTTTCTCGGTAACACACGCACCTGAGCCGCGGAGTTTGCCGACGAGATGTTTAGTCATGGCTCCACCGGAGATTTCGAGTGCACAGCAAAACAGGCTGGACACCGAACTGATTGTGAGTCACTCAGTCAGCCGCTCACTTTCTATCGCTCATGTTTTGAGATTCAGCGCGAATGAGCCAGACCGCGGGTCCTGCTTAAAGGAAACCCTGTTCTCTGTGGGCAGCGGCGTACGCAACACGGGGCTGACGAGGCTATAGCCCATCCCGGAGGTCGACGTTAAAACTATAGAGGTTGAGGCTCCCAGCTAAGAGCTTAATCTTAGCTTTCTCTGTTTCTCAACGGTTACCCCTTGAGGAACGGATCTCGGCCCCTCTCCAGGAAAAATCCTGTCTGTGGGATCGATCGATCGAATTCGAACGTCATCCTCAACCAAAAGGATTGGAATACCGAGGATGTCTGACCAATTCTAATGCCTGGCTTGTGTTCGAGATTTTCTGCCTGTTTCGTTCGGGCAGCAACAAATAGCTCGCTGGAACAGTGCTCGAATGGACAGTCCGCACTCATCTATTCAACAATCCTTCCATGTTCCGCGTCGGCAATTTTCTTCCGCTGTTGGTAAACAGATACTCCAGGAGAAATACTCTGCAAAACTCGAGCAGCTCGAGAAAAGCTTCGAGCTCATTGGGAAATCAATGATTATCAACAGTTTGATGATTTCCGGCAATCAATCTGAACTGAGAACATCCATCGGCCGCTAACGTCCGAGGTTTCCGTTGCATGATAGTTTTCGATCGAAAATAATAGAAGTTCAACTCGGTTCTTGATGATGCATAGCGTGGCCAGTCGCTGGTCTCATCAGAGTGAAGGATCACGCACGTTGTCGAGTCGCCTTGACTTTCTGCTGCGTCTGCGTTTCGCCGATTCTCCAAGCACCATAAGCCATGAAATGCTCGATGAAAACTTCGTAGAGTTTCACTCGCGGTTCCCAATCAGAAGCTGCTACGAGATGAGACACAGGTCACCGCATCTTCTGATCTCATTGATTTCCAACTGTCAAAGAATGCATTACGTCATTCGATTGTTGCACGCGTGCCTTAACCCGTTGGTCGAGGTTCCTTGAACTTCGTCTTCTGGAGTTCCGAAATGCTTCACTAGCGATACCGTACCCGTCATTGTCGTCCGATCGAATACCCGTGTCTTGCCGACGATCGTATTGATTGCTGAATTCCGAGATTCTTCCGCTGTTTCTTGATTACTGTACCCTTGACGATTGATGAATAGATTGAAATGATTGGAACCTGTTATTCATAACGTCGGCTCAGTGATGGCTGACAGGGGAGCCTTCGATGGCTCATAGGACCGCTACAGTGGCAACCTAATTAACGACTTGATTCCCGGTTTGGAGGCCCTCACTTCAACGGCTTACGAATCAGAAATCCAATCAGAAAGTGCGAATCGGAGTTCTCCGAGCACTAGCGGAAAAAAAATCACTTTGGAGTTGTTCAGAACTGTTGTCCGAAAAGTCATCGGGCCTTTGTCGGAATAGCCTTTGGACACTCTGGAATTCGTTGACTTGGTCAGCTGGGCACACAACGTGTAAGGAACAACATGGAAGCACACAGTCGACCTCCGGACGCCTTACGTCGAGAGAGCTCCCTCGGGTTCTGTAGAACTCGTTTCAATCCTAAATATTTGAATTTCTCTTTCTTCCGAAATCGTCTCGAACAAATCATTCTTCTTCAATTCTCAATTTCTTTGTTCAAAGTTTCCGAGCGTCTTCGAGCACCGTTATTCAGAAACCAAGAACCGATCGGAGTGGATGGATTCATCGGTCCGGTGGGCTCACAGGGTTTCGTGTTTCGGCGCTGACATTCCCTAAGTAGTCACAAAAAAATATATTGCCCTCATCGGCGTGACCAAACACGAACAATTACCACAGTGCGGTGTCCACCACAAATATTTGCGCTCCTATCGTCATCTGATGGATCACGATAGGCATTTATGGCGGCCCCCATCAAACCTCGAATCGAACATCGAGTAGAATAGAATTCCCCATTCGCCGACGAAGTCCTTGCTCTGTTTTGGCGTCATGCCCTTGAACAGCGTAGTATTCGGCGGTGAGCATGAAAATCGACCTTCCGTTATCAGTTTGCGCTCACTTTGAACTGCCTAATGTCGATCGTGAGAGCGAGCCGTGTACGTGTGCCTAGATGCGACTGCCTCATAGTTCGGGTCCTCGTACAGATTTGTGAAATCCACTATTTGGTGCATTCATTGCAGCGTTTTTTGTGCTCAGGATCCCAGAAAAGAGTTCAAATCTCTAGAAACGAGGCGTCGAGCTCTGTTCTTGGAATTGCTGATCATCTTAATTTCATTTAATCCTGTTTTGAAGCTCCGTCGAACCGGAACACAGAGCTTGGATTCATGATGCGCGGATCGGCGCGATGTTGCGGCTGTGTTTGATTTAGCCGATAGTTTGTGCGAGCTTTTGGTGGCACAAAACGGGCGGGCAAGGTTTCGTAATTGCCCCTAACACTGCGACAAGCAGTCCACATGCCAGTCAGGCAGTAAGTTAGACACTCAGCCATCTAGTTCATTGGTCCCAATCGCATTGACTCGGTTTTCCGGTAAAGGCCTATCTCTTTCCTAGGCGTCGCGATGCTCTGCCGCGAACCAATCTAACAGTCCGCGAAGCGTGTCTGCGACTGACTCTCTATGAACACTTCTGGCTGATTGCGCAATCTGAACAGGAACAGCTCATATTAATTTCAGCAGCTAGCAGCCATAGATACGACTTGCCCAACTTTTGCTGGCGGCTCTTCGAACAACTTGTCGGTTTTTTTTTTATTGATATATGTATTTATATGCCTATCGAGAAGCTCGCTGACAATGGGCTCACATGTCGCGAGCGATGCCCTGCGCAGTTAGCCGGTAAATCAACGATGGACACATTATTTGTGCGACAAATAACTCGTGTCGACCTCCTGTTATCGCGACCGGAAACCAAAAGTCTATGTTGTAAGATGGAGAAGTGTTTGAGCCAGAGCGCTCGTGGAAAACGATGAAAGGGCTTGCATGGGACAAAATTGAGATTCATTCCAGAATTCACATCCCCAATGGATGATTGTCGTAGCTGTACCCATGCGCGGAATCGACAGCTCATCTATGGGTTGCCGCGTTGTACGAAATCGCTACGGAGCGTGCGCGCAGACAATATTGGAAGATTCGTGAGAGTTGTCAAGTTTGTCGCATGGTTCCCGCCGGATTAACTTGCCCATTTATATGACAATAAGATGACAAGGTGGTCCTGTCACACTCGAACGCACACCTCTCATTGAGGTTGTCATGGCGTGCGGCTCGCTTATTTTTTTTTATATTTTTTGAATGGTGGAGCTTCCGCAGCAGATGGCGAGGCCGTTCGAACAGTCGAATCTGTGGTGGGATCGGGAAACACCATCAGAAAACGCAAACCGAATTGTCGTCATCGAAATCATCCCGATGACATTGAGCAAAACTCTATCTTGTCCTCATTGGTCCTGGCCTTTTCTATATTTCTCTGATTCTCGAATGGACCACCCATGGCAAGCGAGGGCTACCCTAGATCCGGATCCCTGAATCGCTCCAAGATTCGAAAATCGAATTTAAATTGGTTCCGATCTAGATAAGGAGTCTTTTAGAGAGAAGGAACCATTAGAAAAAAAATCAAGAAAGTGAATGCGAACACCTCACAGATTCGAGTGCGCTCCGTATTCAGAAAGTTTCCGTCCAATCTCTATGAGAATGCTCGCTGATGTCGCGACAACAAACATAACTCATGATGCGCGATTTCTGTGGAAGGCTACACGAGCTCTCGTAGCGACGACGGCTGAGTGTTTCGTTGTGGCGAGAACAATGAGCTCTTACTAAACAGAGTCAGTGGGAGTTACACGTCGAAATACACACACGCTCACTCTCACACAAAACACGCAGAACGTTGGCACCTTCCCAGCTTCCTCCATTCTAAGCAGAGAATGTTCCACCAAATCTGCATGTGTATGGCCGGCAATAAGGGACACATTGAATTGAATTTCGGACGAAATCTCTGTCTCCAGATGTCGTGTTGCGTCAATGCTCACTTGGTCGCACATAATTTCTGGAGATTCGGTGGGAGCGATATGAGAAATTTCTTGTTGCGCCCCTACATGAAAGTCCGCGCTGCCTAGATCCTTAATGTCAGCAGTTGAGAGTTCCCCGTGGGCTTTTTCCTCGAGCTTTCACTCACGAAAAAGCGGAGTAAGGTTTCTCTTGTGTGAGACGGGACGGAAACCTGAGGGAATCGATGGCGAAGAGCGAGCGCAGCGGAAAAACAGTAGGATAGTCGGAGCAGTGTTCGTAAAACTACAAAACAAGTCAATTACGTAAGGGAGTTCACGGGCGGTTTGTCGCCGCGCAAGGTCATTCACAGAAAATTCACTGACCGGCCAACCGGATGACGGAACTGACTTAGGTGCTTAGCTTGACGCGCTGAATCAGATAAACGGAACGTGGATTGTCACCAAAGAGTTGAATCATATTGAGATGCAAAAATTCCGACGCCTATAGGAGAACGATGTGACGCGGAACTCCCCGCATCCCCAGTCCCCATTGACGGTGACGTACGCAAGCTTCCTGGTCGGTTATACATAGTTCATTGCAGATGGAATCTACGAGAAGCACGGCTCTCGGTGAAAAAAAATCTATGTTGCATAGGGAACGCAGCCCTTGTGTTCTCGTGTATCGGGCTCAATTCAATCTAACAATCCGCCTAACGACGCAGTCAATCTGCTTGTCGTGGCGGAACGCTGCGAAAATCACAATGTTGCGAAGAAGGCCTCAAATCTCCGGTGTTAAACAAGGGTGACGAAGATTCGGAGGCGGCGTATCGCACCGGAGAGAACGAGGTTTCGATTCTTTCCAAAGACAAGCTGCAAGAGAAGCCGCGCTTGGGATTCCGTCCCGGATTTCAGGCTCTCTCGTCCAATGGGAAACCCTCTTCAGAATGAGTAGGCATGGAAAAAGCCCATCTGTGCTTCAAACTAAAGGGGAAGCATCGATCCACCACACGTAGTCATCTGAATGAGTATATTGGAACCACAAACCTATGTACATCGTTGCAACGATAAGAGATGAACTTCATTCTCATTGCCCACTCGGTGATCAAGCGGTCACGGGAAAAGTGATGGGAAACGATTTCAACGCAGCAAAAATACCTATTAGCCGCAGAGTGGACGAATTCCAATTCCAACAACAGTTAGTTCAACAAGAAAAGACGACGATTCGCACACCATCCTCATCGAGTACTCATCCCCTCTCGTTCTTTTGTCGTCCTAACATTTCTCGGTGAAAAACTTCTCCAGGGGTGAAAGTAACGGCTGTCACCTTTCGTACTCGGCCTCTGTCCGATATCGAACCTTTCGGTATGGGACTATGAACTCAGAACACTTTGTTTTCCTCGCAGACTTATTGCGTGATATCAGGAAAAGGTCGGACGAGCGGAAATTATATTGAACAGGAAGCGCAAATCAGGCTCCACAATGTTCACCCAACCGACGACAACAGCTCGACAGCGAACACAACAGAATCTGATCAAAGGTAGCCCGCTCTGACGTTACCTTACTTGAGTAGTCATCATTGAAATGAAAAGATCTCATTTTTTTAGAAGTCCGAAGGTCGTTTGTGAGATGAGGTGTTCAGCATCGGATCATTTCTCTCAATTACCAGAATCCATCATCGAATCACTCATTTTTTTCCTTTTCTCAGGATCATGGTGATACGCGTGTCTTCGAACTTGACTTTTTACATCAAATTAGAGCCGCAAAGAGATACAACACTGCATTCGAGATTGAAAAAAGTTCACGTCGTTCATGACAACTTTACGGAGCAGCAGAACATCCATGACATTCAGAGTTGTCAATTTGTTGGACACGTCATCGCTCCGGTGAAAGGCGTCGCCTCCGTCAATACCTGTCCGAACACTCTCGAAGCGGTAAGAAAATCCAGTCAAAAAAAACTGTCTTCTCCTCAGAATGAAGTAGACACTCTAACTGCAATTTCTCCAACTTGACTTCTGATTAAAGTGGATTAAAGTGGGGACCTCGACAGGTCCCATATTATAGCCCTGTGTCGCATGATTCAAATTTAATCAGATTAGTGTTCCAACTGTTGTAGTACGCAATTCTGATAACGGACGGCGGAATTTTCTACTTGAGACCACGCATGATAGAGTGGCAGGATGACAAGGAGAGGCCACACATTTTTACAAGGGTGGAGTCAAACGAGGACGAGCAGTTTTGTGGTCTACGGAACTTCAAAGGTGACTGTAACTAAACACAAACGGATGACATGGGTTCTGACATCTTTATAACGCGGATAGCTTATCAAGATCAATATCTCTGAAGGGTCGAAGATACAAAAGATCATGGACTTCGTTTCCGCTTCAAAACTTAATCGATTCTGTCATTTTCCAGATGAGGTGGCTCTGGACGACATGAGTCGAATAGCTCCGACGACAACGGAGGACTATTTACTCAATTCAACAGCGAGCTCGACGATGAAAATTCCGCTCGACGATGACGGAGATCATATCATCGCAAAGCTCCGACGACGTCGAGCTGCTTCAGGTGGCACAATGTACATCGAAACCGCGATTTTCGTCGACAGACACATGTTCGACGCGATCGATAAGACGAAACCACCCAACACGGTGACTGCGATCGTGAATATCGTCATGGCTATCCTGCACCAAGTTCAGCTCATCTATCAATATCACTCGATGACCGCCTTCGATTTCAAACTGATCATCGTCAAGTTCGAGATTCTGAAGAATACCAAAGTGAGCCTGATTGAATCAAGGAACTTATGATGACCAAGGCAACCTTACGGAATAGTCTATTCTCTTCAAAATGCACCGGATAGTATGAAATGACCAACCCGTATTTATTTCCCTCAGACATCTCCGGACACCGGGGGCGGGAACATCGATCGTTATCTCGATAGTTTCTGCAGCTGGCAGTGTAAGCGTTTGCCGGCCACTGGGAACAAGGATCATTGGGACCATGCCATCATGCTCACCGGTTTAGACATGTTCAAAATGTCTGGCAACGTGAAAAACGATAAAGTTCTTGGTAGGTCCCCATAGGGAAGAGGGCCATAAGAAGCTTGGACGTAGCTAGATGGCTATTAGGATCAAAATCTGTCCGAGAGTTTTCTCAAAGACTCGAAAAAATTCTCAGGATTGGCTTGGGTGAACGGGATGTGTCGTTGCGACTACAGCTGCACGATCAACGAGGGCAACTCCGCCGAAGCTGCGTTTGTCATCGCCCATGAGATGGGTCACAGGTTGGTTTCCAAACTCCGCTGTTTTTCACGGAGGACAATATATCCCTGGCAGCGCAGATGTTGTACATAAACCTGGCCGTGTGTGTTATTCCAGTCTGGGTATGCAACATGACGGATCCGGAAATCAATGCGACTCCAACAAATACATCATGTCCGACCGCACGGGTGCGGGAAAAGTGAACTGGTCGAAGTGCAGCAACGATTACGTCAAGCAAGCAGAAAGGTAAACAGCGTCTGTCATTACTGTATGTATAGTCGATGGAATCGAGCGTGGCTCCCATATCTTTACCGATCGGCATGTTGCTAATACTTCTGATCACTTCATCTCGAATTCATTCTCTGCATTTTCCCAGAAAGGGCCAGTTCAAGTGTCTGACCAACGCTGCGAGAGCTGCTTCGAGTCTCGTCGATATCGATAAACTTGCGCAATTGCCCGGCGAGGAATACTCGGCGAGTCAACAATGTCAGATGGCTCTCAGTCCGAAACACAAGCCGTACATGTCGAGCAAAAGCCCCTTCAATGTGAGTTAGTCGGGACGTATTCTTGCGCATTTGATCGTCTTCGCAGTAACAGTAGACTAGAGTCTGAATTGAAGCCGTTCAGGGACCTGATGTGTTCGTGTCTTTTCTCCGCAGGACATTTGCCGCGAGCTGTGGTGCCTCGAGGGACAATGGGCGACCCCAGCTCATCCTGCTCTGGATGGGACTGAATGTTCAAGCGGTAAATGGTGCCGTGAAGGTAGTTGCGTAACCAAGAGCTCATCTAGTAAGTACAAGACGCCGCCATCGGATGAGGGCAAGGCTTCAACTCAATCCGGTCCTCAAACAACTGCTCGCAAGGTCACACCGGCCAGGGGTGGCGGTCAACGGAGACGATGGGCTTTCAAAAACCTCTACGGACGTTTTTCGGGTTTATACGGTTGAGCACATCGGTGGTTCCTGAAGATCCCGGCATTGAGTAAATGTTCCTCCTCGACGAAGTTTTCCAGCCATGCACACAGGCGTGGCGAAATCACGTCTTGCACAAATCCCCTGGGCGCTTCGATGGGCATGGATGATTCGTCGCAAAATGCACCGGATACAAATTCGATCCTACTGCTAGGGGTGCACCAGTCGAGCGTTTCCATCTCGGCGATTGATGTGCATAAAAAGATCTCGTTCGTTTGCAGGTACAAAAGCTACTAGCAGCAAAATCAAAGTGGGTTGAATAAACGATCAATACCAAGTAAAAAAAAACTACTCTGTAAATAATGTAACTGACGGAGTGCGTCAACGTTAGTCTCTTTTCCGTCCAATGGAACACAGATTGATTGCGACACGCTTAGAATCTCGTTGAATATAGCATCGATATTATAGATTTCTGTGGACAGATGCTGAGTATAGTTCGAGTTTGTGTTCAGTTCGTTTGTGTATTGTTTGTGAGCGTTAATAAAGCATCTGTTTTGCTACGTACGGTTTTCAACCGAGGCCCCCTGGAAAGATACAATTTTATCCTCACCGGAGGTCTCAGATGCCTGAGAGCGTACTCCCCGTGCGCTCGATATTGTTTTCGACTTTCGATGCCTCTAATCGAGGGTTGACTGTGTTCTCATATTAATGGTTGTCAATTCGAATTCATTGGAGACGAGTGCCTTGCCGCCATCCAAGGACTCGAGCCGAAAAAACGGTTCCGACATGTTTCCGTCCGGGTAGCTCCTGCTTGCACAACTTATTCTCCTCGTGGCTTCAGTCAACGTCTGGCTGGCGAGCGGAGTTCAGCCGATCGATTGCACGGTGACAGATGACGTCAATTGACGGGCTGCATTATAACGTACCTTGCTAAGAAACACGTCCTCGGAAGAGTCATGAGTCATGACTAGAGCTTGGAAGCTTAGGCATTAATCATTTTTGAACCTCCATCAATCAATATGAATTGATGGATATTTAGTGAAATAGTGCCTGATTATTCCAGCCCATGACTTTGTTGGGTAAATATCATCGAAGTTATCGACCTCCGATCAATTAATCCATGGATTGATGGAGGCTGATTAATGAATAATGCCTAAACTTCCAAGCTCTACTCATGACCGACTGTCGAACGATTCCGATTGTCGAAATCCTCGATTCCCGATTGTCGCGATGTTCTGGTGGCTGAAAGGACCCTGGGTGGCTGGAAGGGGACTCCAGGGATAAGAAGCGTTCAGATTTTCCAAAAATCACACGCGATTTCTTTTATTTAGGCTTAGCAGGCAGAGGAGAAGATTTCAACTAGTGGACAGTAGTGCCATTGGCTGGCGTTCTGTGGTTGTTCGTGAAAAACGTTGAAATGAGTCTGTGGTCACAGGATGTGTGAATGTTGTTCTGTTGAGTGACTCCATCAGGAAGCGCATCCCCTGTCAGATGTAGAACGACAATGGGACCACGCGTGGAAGATGAGGGATCCTCGCCCAGGATCTCTCCTAAATTTGTCCCTATCTTATTCTTCTCTATCCGAGAGCTCCGTACCAGGTGGTGCTGGAATGGATAGAAACGAGAAACCTTCAGCCGATCAATATCGGAAAAAATCAGAATGAGTTCAGGGAAGCTCTAGAATTTCAATATTGAAGATAGGAACGCAATCTCACGTACTACTCCAGCGTACCCCTTGTTCTGTCAGGATTTTCAAGCACTTAAATGCCTTGTCTTCGCAGTCCTTCCCATTGAAGATTAACACCCTGTCGTGGCTGTTCGGCTGAAAGAAATGCGATAAATATCTGCGTGATTCCGAGAGTTCGATTTATTTTTTTTCCAGACAGAAAGCAGATAAGACCGTGAAAATCTAGGACCGCTAGGAAAAGAAAGGGGGGAACATGGAAGGACCAGAGAGACACAGAGGGGGAGGAGCTCAGAGTCGGAATTCGATTCTCCATGACGGCTTCTGTGAGGTGCGAACTTTTCAGATTAGCCTCGAGAACATTCAAGTGATTTGAGTGGCTCGAAAGTCATTTAGGGCACAGGGTGGTTCGAGTTTTAGAAAGTTGCTTATAGTGAGCGAGGGTGTGTGAGTGTGGGGCCTTACAGTGCACTTTCGCGTACCGTGGACTCTTGGTACGGCGCTGGACTCAGCGTCCTCTGTTATCTCCAGACTCTCGAGTTCTTCTGATTCGATGTCGCTGAACACCTTTGTCTGAATATCATCACTTCCAATTAGATCACTGTGTCCTACACACCGTTTGCGCGTAGCAAACTTCATAGGCATGTATAATGATTCACATTATGTTACTCGAATCAATTATACTCGAGCAGAATCTACTCACGTATCCTTTGCTGTGTGTCCAGTTGTGCACGACCTGACTCGGAGTGAAATCGTAAACTTCGTACCAAAAATTTGTGAACGGATTCAATTGAGCTTCAGTGATTTGTTCTGAAAACGAACGAGAAAGATTGAGACCCCATTCGCGATGTGTTAACCCAGCACCCCCGCCGTCGAAGGACGTCGCGACAGAGACAGCAAAACGAACTTGACGAAAAACCCGGACTTTTCACTGGGCAAGCACGTGTGCGAGTCCATTTATCACGCCTGATGGGCGAAAGATCGGACCCTACTCAAGGAACCTTGGCCTCCATTTTACGTACTGCTGTTCGTCGTTTTCATGGCAGTACGTGCGTTCAGAACGAAACATAGTATCTGAGAGGTCACGGGTGAATAATTCCGCTTGTGGCCGTTCCGACGCGCAGCTTGAGTTCACCACTCGAGCGAATTGCTCAATGATGATGTCTCTTTATGGTATCGCAAGTTCATCTCTCAAGAAGACAGCTACGTGACTCGAATGAAGCCTCGTCGAGTCCGAGGCAACTCAATTATTATATAAAACTTACCTTTGAGACCTTTGTAGTTCAACTGGATGCAGGAAAACTTGAATCCTGAGCAGAATTCTATAGAAGGCTGAGTACTGCACAGGAGGGAAACTCTGAGCTTGAGACAATCACGCGCTCTGAACTGCTGACATAGGGCCACGAGCCGACAATTTTCCGAGTTCCGGATGAAGACGGAGCCGCGCGTTGGACCGAGGACGATTTGACAGTTCTTGCAATCGTCAATTGTGACTACATTCATGTGATCGAGCAACAGAATTCGACAGTCCTGCAACGGAATCAGCGGACGGAGTTCCACGGGTGGAATCATTCTCTTGCATTTAATACTTTTTTGAATTATTCCTCCCGGCTGAGTCAAGAATCCTTTGTTTCTTGAGGTAAGCCTCACCTGACAGTCTTGAACTATGAACTGCTGTCCATTGATAGTTCCGGGTTTACGAACGACGAGTTCGTCTTTGAGCTGTTCGATAGTGAAGTCTTTGGGGTCCACATTGCCTTTTGTCGTCTCCCTTGAAATAGAGTCGAAATCCTCATTGAGTCATTTGGAGGAGCTTCAATTTAGGAGACGAGCATTCTTGTTCCAAACGAATAATTTTCGCAGAAACTACTGGTAATCTAAACTCGTGGTGGCGTACACTGTTTTCAAATTTGGTGTCGTGTTTCTCATTCACGGACGACGTGCGTATCGATTGGTCTGCACTTGGAGTCCCTGTCGAGAATGAGTTTCTTCGAGAGCAGAGGAAAACATGGTTACTTGTTTCGAAACTTACCAGGAATACTGTTTCCGGGGCTCCTCATCTACAGCCGCCACAGTGTCTGTCTTGGCCGCTTTTCGACGGAGATTACCACAGATACAGCCCATTGCGGCCCGAAGTCTACATATTACGAACTGACTGAAGAGAGGCCCGTGGCTTTTGATGTTGCAACGCCGAGTCCCTCATTTGTGTGCTCTCTAGCAACCGATGCTGTTGTGGAGTTACCATGGACTCATACCCTGTCCTGGGGAAAGGGTCACAACCACAACGACTACGACGCACGGACAAACGTGAAAGTAAGTACGCTGGCCATCGCTGACGACAGCGACCCTCTCTCTCGTAGTCACGAGCGCTAATGAGGTCGATCGGATTTCAAGAGACGTTGAAAGCGATCTCCATTCAAAGCGTGAGCGACGCCGACGTCGGAGCGATGCAGGGTAGGTATACCAGCCATGAGACACTTGTCGAGTTTCTTTACTTTATCTGGTAGCAGAAGAGACCAATGAAGCTACAAGTATCGTTTTCTTCTATCGAAGTAGAGCCCAAATAGGCTTCAAGATTAAGTGATTGTTTTTCTTGGATAAATCATCGTTCCTGGAATATCAGACGGACTGTTCAACAAAAATAAGACGATCAGTTTTGAGGCAGTGCAGAAGCTGGCAGTGTATGCAGAAAGGCGCCCGCATGGAGGAAACTTCGGAAAAAATTGTGACTTTTCGTCTGGCCCGGCCCTGCACGGAAATGAGACGCTGTTGCATAACCGGTACACGTACCCTATATGAATGAAAATAATCTCAAAAAGACTACCATATCCACCCTGAAACAGGAGAAAGAGCGAAACATTCCACGGCACAAAACAGGAGCGTCCACTAGGCTCAGCCGAGGGACGGCGCTTCCTCGATTTCTCACTGCCGACAACTCCGCTTTCATGAACTGGTGATCTCTTCATATATACCTGTAGTGTTCCGGAGGATTTTAATGGACGATGGGTCTGGCTCAAATTAAAGTGCCTACGTTTAAACCTCACCAGACTATGACGGTCGCAACATCTTTCATTTACGAGCTTCAGCATTCCATACAAGAAGCTCGAGAAGCGTTCCTCATCCAGGACTGAATGCGTTTTCCCAGTTTATGGCTCTAAGGACAAGTTTCCTCAGGATCGAGAATCGAAGAGAGCCCACAGGAAGTTATAGTGAACTCCTCCGTATTCTCATCAATACAGATCTCAAATGGACGACTCACCGGAGCGATGGCAACGGACTCCTGGCTGTGTTTTATCGATGGAACTCTTCACAGTTGAAGAGAAACGTTCTGCTTGAACCCGACCTCCTCGCGCCTAGCGCTCGACTCGAGACGCTCTGGTTATGCGAACTCTCCAGTTTTTGAAGATTTGTTCTTTCTTTGTTGAGAATTGTCTTTCATCGACTATGGGCTTTTGCCTTGTTATGAGCTCGGCCTATTTTGGCGAAAATTAATGCAATGAACCCTGAGCAGCGGCCACGAGTCATTACAAACTGGCGCTACCAGTGGTAGATTTCCTTTTAGCAGACCTAGCAGACCTGGTGGTCATGGTCATGTCCTTGAGATGTGGGCATCATTTTCTCGAGCTTTTTCGTGGAAGGCGAATTTGCGAAAAATTTATTGGGAACATTCCATCCAGCACAGCGGAAATATTCTCATTGATAGTGATCGCAACAATTGGAAATGGCTGGGACTGCCTTCCGTGACGTCATCTGTCGTCACCTTCGGTGCCAAGTTTCGGCAACACACTCGGCTTTCACAAGGAGAACGAAGTGCTACTCGCGCCGCACCGTGGACGCCTCAGCGATTTAAGGGACGGGCGGCAGGCAAATATCAATCCAGCAACCAATCGGGGTATAGCTCTATTCTCTCTCTTTCTCTCTACCATGCCTCGAGTACGTACATGCTCCAAAACTAGCTCCTTCTATCGTGCTACCGGGACGCGCTGAACGAACCCACCCCCTCCCCTGGCGTCGCGGCCGATTCCAGTCGGCCAGGGGTTTATGATATATTCCAAAGTCGATCGTGCATCCAGCCGAGTACCATCACGAACAAGATCTGGTGGCCAGCGAGCTTCCTTCGCTGACCCGGGAAGGCGCGACTAGATCGTTTATCGAGGTGTTTGGCGTGTCTTCTATGGCCTTCCCAACCCTTGAACAGAATCGATTCCAGATGTTGTTTTCTCACTCGATAGACCATCGATCGAGACCCCGGGAGTGAGCGAAAAATTTCCGCGCCGCAGGGAACGGGTTTCATTTCCGCGCCCTGAGCCCCAGGCCCTTCGATTCGAGTTACGAATGGGACTTTCCTCATGTTTCATATGCCTCACCTCACCATTTGGGGAAAAATATCGATGAGGCAATGTGACCGCCTCCCTCCAGTTGAAGAATGCTATTTATAATCCAGTTAGACATTAATACACGAAGAAATAATTAAGGTCAGCTCAACGAAGTTGAGCTGGCTCGCAGGAATGCGGGCAAGGAATAAAGAAAAGAGAGGTAGATGAGGGGTCTATCAGACGCTTGTCGAGGAAGTGTGCCCCGGAGTCTCGGTGGAGATTCGGTGTAGTGCATCCAGGACTATGAGATCCTTACGGACTCCTCCCTGAGGGTGAATGGGGTGGATTAGTTGGTGATGGTGAAGAAAACAACTCTGGAAATTGAGTTCGATGATGTGGGAAATAAGGAAGTACCTGATAGAAAGTTTTTTGGCAGGAGGATTTCATGCGGAATCTTTTAGATTGTGTATTTGTGTATCGTTGAAAATTCTGAGCACTTCGTCTGCTTCGGAAACTTGTTTTCCCACCAATGATACCACCAAAGTTGGTATCGTCGTGTCAAGAACTTGAGGTCTGGCATTTTGGACAAAACCATGTGTTCTCTGACAACTGATTGACTTTCTTGGAACAATACAGCGCTGACATCACTTGTATAAGTCTGTGTCAGATCGGGGAGGGAGGAAGATAGTGAAGTCTTTCAAGAAATAGAGGGTTGAAGTTTTGGAAGTATAATTTAGACTTGGAGCGGACTATGTTCGACTTGGAGCAGACTTGAATTGGATGAGGTATTTCGAATGTCTTCCAAGGAGCCCCTTATACTCACTCTTCGAACTATCAAGAAGAGCTATCTCTCTAAACAACACATTCACAATGGAAAACTCACATCGCGGGAAGAGGGAGCCAATCGTCCTTGATCGAGACTGGATATTTGACCGCCAGGATGTACAGGATTGCCTGATTTGCACTCAGAAGAGCGATGTTTCCGCATAGTTTGAGATTGGCTTTTCCAGCGTTTGAGAGTTTTCCCCGACAACCAGACATGATTTCACTACGTGAAGCTTTCTTGTCAACAGTACATTACAACAATCACTTCGTCCATCACCAGATCTTTGTATCACATTAGTTTCGTTGTTCAATGGCAACGAAGAGGCGCTAAGATGACCGACGTTGTTCGGCTCGGAGGACGGAGTTCACACCTCTGGCAGTGTTATGTGAACTTGAGTATTCGTCGCATACAGTGCCAATATCACTTAGGTAAAAATCAGTTGAAGTTGGCTGCAATGATCCACGTCAGAACGAATTCGCAATTTACCAAATTCGTATTATGCTTCATTTTGTTTCTTATTTTTGATGTTGAGAAACTCCATTCAGACCGAACTCCGCAGGAAAGAAATCTCTAGTAGACAAACCGGAGGAATGGTATCCGCGAAGGGCAGAAGTAGAAGTAAATTTCGCATGGTGGAAGATAGAGTATATGATGATGCAGAGGAAACTGAGACCCCAAGGAACGAGTACTATTTGGATTCTGTCTGGGTAATGGCGCATCCCAAATGTGAACTGATTGTGAGACCACGAGAAGTAGTGGCGGAATTCTCATCGACCTGATGTTGAGAGTAGTGTTCAACTCACGGAACTCAGGTTGAAAACTGCTTGGTGCTTCAAAGTATTGAAGCAATAAATGGAGAATTTCGAGCTTGTAGAAGTTGTTGTGGTTCATTGAGGTCTTTTCCTCAGACCAACTCAGTTCACTGGATGAGAATTTCCCCCAGATGAGGTACAAGGCCTCATCAAGGCAGCTATTTTGAGAGTTGGGCTGAGTTATCTTCGAGAAGGCTGAGAAGCAGTCTTATTTCAAGCCAAGCCCCGAAAAGCTATTACCATGATAGGAGCTTAATTACATACTCGTTCCTTGAATTCCCTCATGTAATTTGAAAGTAGAGTTTTGTATATCCTTTAGAGAAAGTTGACGTCAATTCAGTTTCGGAAATTGTTGAATTGAGTTGAGAACCGGCAGAAACGTCAGCGGCATTTGAGTAAAATTATTTTCGGGTTGCTTGTTACCACGAAGAAGATGATAACACGTTGTCTTGCTTTGGGAATTCCCATCGCGATCGATCCGAATACTCCCCGTATTGGATTTTTCCACAATTTATTGTTGTTTCAATGAACAGTAAAAGTAGGTTATAAATACTCGAAAATTAAATCTCACTGAATCACAACGCTGTGTTTTCTTCATATCGAAACGACTCACAAACGCGTAACCGCTCTCTCACCCAAGGAATAAATACATTAGAGAATTTCCGTCATCCAAGGTACTTCTAATGTGTATGTACAAATTACAATCACAACATTTCAATCTCGAGTCCAAGCAGTCGTGCAGGTCAACTCCGCCACAGGTATTCGGTCTACACTTCATGCGATTAAACGTTACACGGAGATGGGAATTCCAACAGCCATCTTCGTCATCTTGTCAATCTTGAGTTTCTAGGTCAGCTATTCAGTTTCGAAACACGTGATACTGGGATTTCTCAGAAGACTTTGAAATAAGGCTCCACATTTTTGAAGACATTTTCGACACTATACTGTCACCCAACATGGCACCACGGTTCCCGACCATCAGAAGTTCAAGGCAGCAAACACTCTTCGCTTGGTGTGCGAATAGTTCTTCACTGAGTATTTTGTAGAAGTTCACCGCTCCAACACCAGGATATGGAAGGCTCTGTTTTCGAGGTGAAGCTATCGGAGCAGTTTTGCGTCCGCTCAGGTTCTCAAACCAAATGTCGTAACGGTAGTTGAAACGTTCATCTCCCCACGTGAAACCGAAGTTCCGACCTTCACCAACAATACGCTCTGCTTTCTTCCAAGCTCGTTGGAGAGCGTGTTTCACCACGGGATCGTCAGGATCCGCGAAGCCGTCGATCGATCTGTTCTCGGACCGGTTGATGAAGACGAAACCCTGCAGCTGTTTGATCTCAGCGAATAAACTCGTCAGATCAAACTTCAGATCAACATTTGCTACAACCGTTGGCACTGAGAACCAGAACATCGAGCGCTCGACTTCGAAGTTGGCTGCCACCCCAAGAACGAGTTCGGAGTATGCTGCTGTGACCTTCTCCTGTAGGTCTGACAGTTTCTGAATGAGAAGGAAGCTGTTGTCGGACTCCTTGTTCCTCGGCATACCGATTAATGTTTCCTTGAACAATCCTGAGTCGAACGTCTCGCGGATCACGAGCTCGATGCGAGCCAGCGACATCTTCTCGGCATCGGTCATACCCTTGGTTGACATTACTCTGTAGATTTTGTTCATCATACTTCGTATCAGAGCTGTCTGTTGTGACAGGTGCTCGGAGTCGATGGCATCGCCTTTGAACGCCTCGCCTTGTAAATGATTGACATGTCTTGCTAAGGCATACAATGCATCGCTTCTTCCGGTGAGCTCGTTCAGCTCCGCTAACAATACAACAGTACCTTGACAAACTGTATCTAGGCGGAATACGAGAAACGGGACGGCCGTGTTGAAATTCGTTGACAAAAACACTGGAACGTGACTGTTAACTTCCATGCTAGAAACGACCATAGACAAATGGAAGCTGTCCGTAATGCTGAGTCGGAGCGCGTTGCTCGCCTGATGCTGTAGAGCACATTGGCCATCAACGAACAGCATCGCGTGACTGAACGTGAGAGGTATCTTCTGCGATTTCTGACGAGCGGACGCAAGCACTTCTTCCAGAAGCTTCTGGTTCTCCTTGCTGTGAGGGTAGTAACGTTGAGCTTCGACAAGCCATGGCAGGGAATCCCGTTTGAGTTCGTCGTACTGTGTCATTATGGTGCGTAGAAGTTTCGCTCTCGGTTTCTCCAAACGGAAATCGTTGCGCAGCCGAGGGAGCGCACACGCATACAGGTGCCAGACGCATTGTAGAAGAGTGTTGACGCGACGCTTCTCCGTGCCTTGCCTGCTTTCATGCGAGTTGCAAATGTAGATTACGGTGTAGCCGAGATACTCGGTGAACAGGATCAGAGTCTCCTCGTCGCACTGAATGCATGCGCACGGGTTGTTGAGCTGGTTCTTGTAGATCTTCTGTGAGGCAAGTAGAGGAGCGAATAAATGCACGAGGATGTCGTTGGAGACCTTCTCTTTCGGCGAATCAATGAGCCCACTGCTGTACGCCACCGAGGTGACGTGCTTGCAGAACTTGTCGTCAGCCAAGCTGAACACAAGATCGTTCATCGGGTCAAACACAAGAAAAGCCCTCATTCCCGGAAACACGATTTAGAGAGACGATCTCTTTTTCAATGTGGACAACTCAGAGAGATTTCAAACAGCTCACAACGGCAAGTAGAACGAGGTCAAACAACAAAAACACGGCGCAACCGGCGAAGCTATGGTTTGCAACAACAGTGTTGATGCTGTTGCCGGTTGTTTCGAAACCACTCAAACACAAAGGTGGCGTGACGTCAAAAGAGATTACACGGCAAGGGAGAGAAGAGCCCCTTTATTCAGAGTAGATGACTGTATTTCTACTTGCACTTACAGCGAGATGTTAAGAAGCTGGAGAAGCACTGGCTCTTTGTCGCTGTTCATATATGGCCCCCGTGGAGATTTCCCTTGCCTGAGTCGGAAGAGTTTTCCGAGGAGAAACACGTATCTTCGGTCATAGAGTACAGGCTGTAGCGTCGGGGAGCCACTGGTTTTTCCAGCGGCTCGAGGACAATTTCGAAAGAGGCAAGGGAGGAAGAAGAACGGAGAGAATCTCTGGAGGAAATCTTTGTTCATCTTTGACACACGACACGATAGTGGCCGCGAGCGAAACGCCATATACAGATTGAACGATAAACTGTGCATTCACACGATCGTCGTTCAGCAGCGGAAGCTTTTCCAATCGTGAAATACGCTCTAGCTCCAGGGATTTCTTTCGGGACGCTTCTTTCCGACGGTTTCTGAACGGTCTTAAGACTCGGACAGCTTTTACTTTCAGCCTCTCTCAGAGTTTCAGCGCAGCCGTTTCATGTGTCCTACTTGAGCTATCTTATCGGAAGAGTGACCATCGACCACCTCGAGCATCGGTACAGGCGACGATCTGGATTATAGATCTCATTGTCTATTGAAGCAGCATTGTAAAAGAGATTGAGACCGCTTCCGGCAACCGTGGCGACGATGGAAAGCAACCAATTTAGATCTGTGGACTCGAGATCCTTGAAACTCATCCAAATACGCGTTCCGTCCTAAAGTGCTCCTCCGTTAACTCCGTCTATCCGAAAACCCATGAACGACATCGCGTTCGGAATTTCGAAAGTCTTTCGTCCACTTTGGAAACGGCTCACAGCAGTTCTCCTCGGCGATATGGATTTCATGGAAAAATATCGGTCGGTTCCTAGCTTTCTATCCACAAAAGATATTTGTGGTGGTCGATGTGAGATTTCCATTGAACGAACAGCGTCCTTGGAAAAGATTCTCGAGGGCAGTGCGCTCAGAAATCTCGGCGAGCCCTCTCCGACTCCAATCGAGTTGGTGTGAAAAAAATAAAGATAATTGGTGCAGCACCGGGACGAACTGCACTCCGAGCCCCGGGAGAAAGTCTAAGTACTTCCAGAGAACTGGCTCTCTCTGGTTCTCCTAACCGATATGAGGCAACATTCGTTAACAGCTGCAGCCAAGACGACATTGTTTACTCGCGCTCTGCGGAGACCGTGTAGCCGACGCAAAAGATTTCGTGTTTTTCCCATGTGAAGTCTCGCGTGGTAGACGTGATCGACATGTTTTTCAAGCTCAGGTTTCACTAAATCGACAGCTTGTTTGAGACGCCGATAAAACGCACCCTGCCAGCGAACTTATTCGTACGGCGTACGACGTCATTCCCCAGACGAGTATGAGTTTATCGCAACAGTAGCAATCCAGAGGCCCTCAAACTGATAATTCCCAAACTGTAAGGCGCGGAGATTCGCTCTAGCGGATTCGATGCTCAGCGAATCCAAGTCAAGCTTGTAAAATCGTTCGCAGGAAATTAAATCACGCAAGAAAAAGTTTCACAGTAATTGAAACGTGGTAGCGACGTCATTCCAATTGTTCTGTCCCAGAGAAAACGAGCCGTAACAATCGGTTGAGGAGTCGCTACGAGGCAGCTTGTCACACGAAAACAAGTGCGCATTGGAATATCCCGCAGCCGAATCTATTTGACACCGAATGTCTACGAATCGAAACGGACGACGTGATGATCGTCGTGCCATCATTTTGCAGGAGGTTGATATCCAACGTGGGCGCTCGCCTTGACATTTCAGCTTAGAATCAATGATGGCTACCTATCGATTTGGGAGCAAGAAGAAGTTTGGGAGAGGGAAAAAATCGTGCACAGTTCTCAACATATTCCTGAAGATTCGGAGCTCGGAATTCTCAATCCTGCTCCATGCGAGCAGGCTTCCGCAATTTTTCATAATTACCCGCTGGTTTTTGCTGAGTACTGCATGATGGAGCCCTTACTCAGTCCACATGAAGCGAACGTCAGGAAACGGAGACGAGCTTTCGTCTCTGGATTCCCTCGAGGTGTCGAGACGGAAGAACCACAGAATCGAGTCCGCCACCTCACACCCACAAGGAGCGCCGGGCCGTAGATTCCATTCTCGGATTCGGGAAAGATCTTCGGGATATTTGGAAGGTGACGTCTTTGGGTGATCATCAATCTTAACTAACTCGTTCAGTCCGACAGTCTCCTAGGTTTCATGCACTCCTGGAGAGTTCATATCTTCAGGGAACCGTAACCGTAAGGTCAAATTGAGCGGTGATCCGCGTTTTCATCTACATTAGGAAAGCGAGACGCGTTCGACGTAAACGTATTAAACTCTGGAGTTTGTTTGCATCGGAACGATGACGAAACGCACCTTGGACCCGAGTCCGTGTCTCTCAACCGAGTTCATTTCCAATAACAAGCTCGCTCGGCAGTCTATCGCGGAGCGTCGAGCTCATAAAAGAATTTCAATGAGGACCTCCCTACGTAGATCAGAATAAGACCCTCAAGATCCATAGATTGGATATCTCCGGTTCCCATAAAATGTAATTGAATCATTGAGATCCAAGGCAAGATCTCGAATCTTTTCACTCGTTACGTTTCTTATTATCGAGCTTCCGAAAAAAAATCTGCGAACAGTAGCGATATCTGAAAAAGGAAACTGATATTCTAGAACCCGTTCTCTCACGACCGGGACGAGGACGGATAGTGCGATAGTTCCAGCGCACGAGGTTGCGTCGACTGATTATGTCTCATCGCCAATCAAGCGAGTTTTATCCAGCAGACTGATAAAGCGAAAAGGACATGAAAGCGCTCAGCCAAAGTAGTATCACTCGTCAACGCCGTCGAAAGTGACCGCGAAATTTGTCTTCTTCCTTCGCACTCATTGTTTCGATGTCAGATAGTTGCGAGGTAAACAACAAACTCGCGGGGGTTTACGATCTCTGCCCTGCTTATTCTAGCCATCGCATCGCTTGTCCTCCGGAAAAAACTCACATCAAAGCAGCCAGCTGAGATTCTGTCATTCAGATATTTTATTGCGAAAGAATATGACTCCTCCATCCGAGCAATCGAGACATTTACATCATTCCATGCTAGCTTCCATTCACAGAGCTTCTCAACAATTACCAATAATGACCGTATCCATAGCCGTGGTGAATCGGAAGAGCTCCGTAGGCATGGCCTAAACCGAGACCGTATCCATAGCCGTGTCCGAGACCAAGACCGTATCCGAGACCAGCATGACCGTATCCGAGACCAGCATGACCGTACCCGTAGCCGTGAGACAACACTATGGGCTTGGACACTACGACTGGTTTCGCGACAACCAGGGGTTTCTTAATGATGTGATGATCAGCATGATACGACAATCCGTAGGATGCCCCGTATATTCCGCAGGAAACGGCGGCGAAGAGACAGGCGAAGGCGAAACACTGCAAATGCGAACGGTTGATCTCGTCTGAGGCGATCTTTTGAAACACACGAGAAACTATCAGATGGCGGAGAACTCGGAGTCCCACCTTCTAACTTACCAACAATGAGGACTGCATTCTAAGATCGGAAGGAGCACCGACTCAGTGACGTAGACAACGTCGCCATCCACTTATATATCCTCTTTCCGACCTTGCTTAACCTTGGTGACGCGGTAAGTGAAGAAAGTTGGCTCCCCCGCATCAGCTGGTCCCCGTAGTCCCAGAAATCCAACCCCGATTAGCAAGCAAGTGAAACTTCTGACGTTTGGCGGAAGTCGTTCTGTTACGTGAACACGTCGTTCGCTGTCTGTTAAGAGAAAAAAATATCAAGGAATTCTCAGTGTTAGATCGTTGGATGGTCGAAAGCACGCGGCACGAAACTGAAAACAGTTAGTAATTACAGAATATGACTCCCAGAAGAATTTCGGAACGGATCTTTACGGAACCGTAAACTGAATTCGCCCAAAACTCGCTTCAGTTCCACTACAGTGTCTGGCACGATAGTTGAACCGTTGTCGGACCTTGGCTCAAGGGAAATCATCGCAATTCGTGAAACTAGCTGCGCATGGAGAGAAAACTTCACAGGAATTCTAACATACTCTCCATAAGCGCAAGAATCCTCGCAATTTCACGGAGACTAGGAGCAGTTTTTCCGCGGATGACTCGACCAGAGATCATCCACCAATTGCATGAACGCTTGCTCCGATGGTAAAGCCAACATTTAGGACACCGATTCAGAGCTTCTCCACAGGTGCTGCTGTAAATTCAGACAATCGAAACGAAAACAGCGCACTCCTGCGACAGAGGGACTCGAAAGCAGTTCGAAAATGTGGCTTGATCCGACAAGTTATCTAGGTTTCCTGAAAATTGTGGATCTCGTTGGCGACGAAGATCATCTGAAAAGGTGAGTACATCGGTATTCCGAATTTCCTTGGTCAGTGCGAAAGCAACGGCTCTGTGGTGTCATTTTAACTTGTTTCCCTAAATCCACCATTCTTGTCTTTCAGTTCAGATGCTGCTGTGGGATTCTAGCTTTGATCAGTTTGTTTCTTTTCTTGGCGATTGTTGTGGTTGTAATTATTGTGCTCTACACGTCACCTGCTTAGTCATTACGGCGTTGACGATCTTTGTCCCGCGTTTTTTCGCCCGGAACGAATAAAGAAAAATGGTGACCACATGAGACGAGACGAGTTTTCCGAGAGTCCAATAGTTGAGTGCTGGATCAGATGGCGGGAATTTGTTGTTGCGAGTGGCTCGTGCGAAACTTTGCCATGTACGCAGTGTTTACGTTTAAAATTCCACAGCTGACCGGTCTGCATCGCCCGGCATAGGACGATTTCCCTCGAAACAATGGCGGATGATCCAACACCACTAGGCTCTAAAACGCAACAAGTCTTCTCAGAAGTGAACTGCGGATACGAGGAGCGAGAATTGGAAGTTGATATTGTGGAGTGGTTGAGACAATATGGTGCAAGATTCATCCGAGATCTGAATGGCTACCATCACTGTACTTGCTTTGTTCCACCTCTGATCCGAGCTCACTTCGATAAATGTCAGCGAACCTTCCCTCGATCTGCCTCACTCAGATCGTACAACGGGCCCCCATCAAGAGAAGACTTCAACGTAGATGTTTACGGCGATTTCTGTATGCAAGACTTCTTCCTGGAACGTGATGAACGTGAATCAGCATTCGGACTGATTCATTTCTCCAAGAAATTCATGAATATCGAGTACGATTGTGTACTCCGAGAATACAACATACTCTACCACTCGGGCGAGCCAGGCATTTCTTTGACTTGCCGTGGGTCCAAGAATGCGTTCAAAGGAGAGCTCAAGAACTTCATTAGGAATCACTCCTCGCCAGAGCCTAGTTGCCCGCCTGTGTGCATCGATGCTCATATGTTTGTTTTAACGTCCCCTATCCGGCGTTCGAGACCTCGGAGCGAGTCCTTTACGAGAAAGCGAAAATCCTTCTTGCAAGATATTGTCGACAAGCGTCGAAAGAGAAAACCCGTGGAGTTTCCGTGTACACTGCAATATTACCGCAACTGGTTGGTACCAACAATCGCCGAGCAGTCTGCGGCGTATCTAGATTTCGCAGAGACCCCAACAAAGCTCACGGACCTTGAAGATATCGCAGCGTTGAAGGAAAGCGAAATATTCCTCGAGGATCCCGACGGCCATACGATTATCCCCCAGATAGTTCTCAGGAAAAAGAGGCATCAAAGTGGTTCTTCGATTCCCCGACCAGGACTTCCGAAACTCAAGCTCACGGCTCTATCATTGTATTAGCCGTGCTGTGGTTTTTAATACTCCTTTAAATAGTCAACATTAGGTAGCGAGAAGACGGACCTCTCTTTTATTTTTGAACGTGGCGAGATCTAATTTATTCAGGAATTCAGCTGTCAATCGGAATGAACTTTTAAAGATACCGGGTTGTGTCTTCTTCTGGGGCCGAAAATCCCAAAATTTCAGATTTTGAACCGATCCGTCACTTCGGAAAATGTGGATTCTCTGTTCATTTATTGGTACACTCTCATCTACTGGTATGTGCTCTTGTGCCGTATGTTCTCCCGCTACATGTAGGCACTCCAGTACCTCGGTGCTCCTTTTGTGCTCTTTTAAACAGTTGCAGCTCACTGCCAATGTCTGTCGCTGTCTACCCATTCGTCTACCGTTATGATTTCAGCGATCTTGGGTTCAAAGAACGAGCTCACAGAAAGAAGTGCTACCCAAAATAGGGCTCCCGACCTTCTCGGTTTCGCAAGAACTCTCCGACGGAGAGGTGAGTAAGGCTTCTCAGAGCAGCCTCGATTGATTCCACTCACCTTATCCGTTCATTCCGGAGTGAGAATCATGCTCACTGGTTAAAAGTCATAGAAACAGAGATTTCTGACATCACCAGTCGTTGAGAACGCTGAGCTTCACGACCGCCCTCATCAAGACTCCTCGTTGAGCAGAAATCACCACCATCATCCGCGTTCGCTCGTTCGCGGTGAGGCGATGGATGATTTTTCAAACCTTCCCTCAACACCTGACTTCGGAATCGGGTTTTTTCTCTGCATTTCTGTTCACTTCCGTCATTTCAGAACGACGGCGACGCTATATTCGAGAGAGGTGCGCGCCGCTTGATTCGGAATGGTCGCCGCCTCCGCAGTATTTTCGTGTCCCGTTGCAGACGACGCCTGACTCGCGGTTGCCCGCCAGAACTTTAATGCCTTCTCTATGGGAAGCTCACGGACTCACTCGTATTGGTTGCTCTGAGCAGATTCGACTTGTCGGCGAACAGCTGTTCCGGACCAAAGACTAAAGTTTTCGCAGTTGCACCCTATTCAGAGAACAACACTGGCTTCTGTAAAATAGCGAAGAACTTCTCCCAATCGTGCATCGCATCAAACAGCTGACAACATGGCAAGCAGGAGGATGAGAGCTGCTGGGAGACAAACTTTAGCATTGAGTGAGTATTTTGCGATCACGCTGATGCTGCGATGATATGCGTAATGCACTTTCTTGGAGAAGATAAGCAGAACTACCCAGGATGAAATTATTCTGTGGCTCACGAGTATGAAAGATCAGACCCTCATACCACTTTCTCTCGATCCGCAGTTCATCCGAATGATTGCGCCCTGTGCCGGCGAGGGATAAATGAAGAAAAAGATCAGCTCCTGTTTGGCTCCACAGAACGCGCCAAGAATTTCTCTGTTCACTATTTCTGCATGGTGAGTGGTAGTCGGCCTAAGGTCCAGTGAGTCTTTCCCAAATGGATGAGTTCGCTTCCAGCACACCGAGATCTAACTCAACAGACGTCTCTTTTCAGTTATTTTCTTCGAATCTGATCCAGGAAGGTGAAGAAGACCAAGGAATCAAAGGGTTTCTGGAGCGAAGCATAATAGGCGAGATCGGTCGGGGTTCATCTTTTTTATGCGCTTTCTGCCGAAAACCCGGAGCCACCATCGGCTGTGTTGACGCGAAATGTCGGAAGGTTGTTCACTTTCCCTGCGGTCTAGAGAACGATGTGACTTTCGACTTCGCTTCTCCGAATTTCGAAACATTTTGTCCTGGACACAAACCATTCCCCGAAGATCTCGTGAGGAATGCGGATGCGAAATGTTCGATCTGCATTAGGAACTTCAATCGGCTACCACGATACGCCTTCCGACCCATAACGTGCCCTACATGCCAAAACAGCTTCCACATAAATTGTCTCCGGAGAACAGCAGTGAAGTCTGGTATTCATCACTTTCGGTGTCCGTTCTGTCGAGACGACAAAACATTTGTGGATCATTGTCAGAGGAGCGGAATTTACGTGCCGGATCAAGACGCCGCCTGGGAGCTCGATGATGCATTCAATGATCACTACGAAGTTTTTCACGCCTGCAATGCCTTTCAATGTTTGTGTCCGGGAGGTCGCATGATTGATGACGCACTGTGGGATATAGCAAGGTACTGAAACCACTCCTGAGTACAGGTCCCTCTATGCTCTCTTCTTCCAGATATCTATTCTGCGGGAATTCGGTTCACATTAATCTCTGATTTCTAGCTGCATCACATGTGGTCTGAACGCGGCGCACGCTCGCTGCCGAAATTTGAGCGAGGATGCTGTCTATATATGCCCAGATTGCACCCCAATGCCTCCTGGTAAGCTTGTCTCTCAGAGCTTTTTATATTATGAAACAAATATCCATTTCCGAACTTGATAGTCCTCGATGACGAGAGAATGATGGGTCCCAACGCCGTGTCTCATGATTTTCAACTTCCACGGCACATATCTGGAGATGGGGAATATGAATGATTCTTTCTCTTCCAGATCCAAAGGAAGGAGAAGCCACGCGCAGTTCGAACGAGTGGTTCTACAAGAAATCGCGTTTCCATTTTCGAGAACCGAAGGAGGTGGTACAATTGCTGGAAAAAGCTGACGACGACACTGACGTTGAAATTGAAATCGATTCAGATTCAGAAAACATATCTCGCGCGCCTATTGTAGACAAGAGCCCGGACTCTCCTCGAGAGTCGAGTTCGGAACTCGTTTTGGAAGAGTCCAATGAGAAAACTTCGAATGCGGACGAGTTTCGCGTGCCTTCCCCTTCAACGTGGTGTGATTTCCATATCAGATTTACGAGAGATGAGTGCGAACTCATGTCGAACCACTTACCAAAATTACCGCTAAGGCTACAGAATCAACTTTCAGGGTAAGCTTCTCAGTCCAGATATCCCAACATGGGAATCTTCTAAGACGAGGTTTTGCCCTGAGAAATGTTCGAGCCTGTCTTCACTAATTTCGATCACCGCTGAATAATCGCTCTCCATTACTCCACAGGAAGATGGAAGACGAACTATCGTGCTCGAGTCCGAATCGTCTTCCATTGTCACAACTCCAGGATAGCTACGCGGAAACCACAATAAGTAAATCCCATACAACCGATGATAGAGGTTCGGGTGAAGCTGTCGTGGCCTAGTTCTCCCACCCGCATGTCCTTCATGTGAACTTTCGCGTTTTTAGCCAAGACCAAAACTTTGAAAAATAGAAGTTTTCCTTTATCTTCTGTTTCAATCACCGTCAGATGCATTCTCGTGAAGATGCATTTATGGTAGGTAACAGTTTCATATCGGCTTCATTCCGCACAAAGTGACGAGGAATGAAAGTATGTTCACAGAACGATGCAAGGATACGGATGCCGCTGGAGGTCCCCTATACGGATGCCATATTACGCCGCTATACATATACTTGCCTAGTAATTAAGTAAATGTCTGTCAATCGGATTTCTTTGCCTTCTCTTTCTTCTGCAACTTCTTCAACAGTTTCAATGAAACTTGCATAGAGATCACGAAGCCGCAAATGAGCGGCAGAGAGAATATTGCTTTCCAATACGCCGGTGCGGATATCATGACAACTTGAGAAAACCAGTTCGACGAAAGACCGGTAAGCAGAGCTCCTACACCAGCCAGGTAGACCACAGCACCTCCAATGACGTGTCCTTGCTTAACCAATTTGGAAATTCCTAGTGTTTTACGGTACAACGTGAGCACTCCGCCGAGGGCAATTAGAAAAATACCGCTGTTGGCAACTAGTCCTAGCTTGGCATGGAGAGAGACAAAGTGCGATTTTCCTAAGGCTTCTTTGTGTTGGAAGACGGCGAACATCCCACCGGAGATACACAGCAAAGCGAGTGTCTGAAATAGGAATCAAATTAGGTAGATCGATGGTGGAACCTTGAGGGTGAGATGAAGAGAAACTCATAAAGCTTGAGGAAGTGATTCATGATTCTCCGAATGGCGACTACCTAGTTCTGTACTAGAGCAGGATCGAGCGATGAAGAGTCTCATCCTCATCCTGAGGTTCATATGTTTCAATAGACAGATGCTAGACAGAGAACGACCCTGCTTTGGGGTTCAGAAATCGAGCGTCGCTATAGAAGCTACCATCAATTCGATCATACAGTGGGTATCAGGACGTGGAAAGCGGCGGGCTTGGGCACGGACTCTAAACGGGATGATGAAATTCATCTGGGTGACAAATACTCGATCAACCCCCCTTGACTCTTCTGTACTCGTTGATTTGTCAATGAGTATGCGAACAAAATCATCCCCATTAAACAGGTCAGAAGTAATGAGAATATGAGGCACTTCTTGCCGTATGTCAATGAACGCATTCGCGTATCGGATTCCCACTGATTCATCTGCCCCTCGCATCGGTTTGGCAAAAAGCCGAACGAACATGATGTATGAAGCTCACAGGTCAATGAGTGAGATAGTGAGATTTGATGACTCATGTGTTCTCTGAAGCGAGCCAAACCGTGGAAGGCGATTTGATCTGAATGAGCAGGTCGTGACTTTTCATCTCTATTCAATGTTCGCCATTTATATCGCCAGACAAGCCACTAACTTTCGAAAAGAACGAATACTCACCGAAATGAACCAATGGAATGTGATAACTCTCACAGGAAGCCATGACCTTACAGGATTAGACTTGTTGAAAATTTGCACGCTCTCGAAGATCAGGAGACTATACTGAAATCGGGACAACACTTTGAGAGATGGAAGTCGCCTAATATTCTACTGAGTATGCCTTCGTTTTTTCTCTTCCTCGAAACAGGTGATAATTTCAGATTAATACTCGGATGCCTGAGCACTCACAGCAACTGTCATCAGCGCCGGATGATAGGAGAACAGAGCTGTGAACGAAGAAGTATTATTTGAGTCCAATAAACCGGTTGTTCATAATGGTTTGTAAAAGATTGCGTCAAAATGAATGGTGTCGTAAGTTGGGAAAACCTACTGGACCCGGGTTCTGCTTTGTACAGCAGGAATCCGGTGAAACCCAAAGCCAGGGAAGATGCCACAGACATTCTCGCTTCTCGGACCTCGAAAACTCCTGCGAAAATAATATGATGTCAACGCTCCGACGATTCAGGACCGGGTTGACACTGAATATTCTTTCCCACACTCATAAGGAAAAAGTATTGACGTGGCCTTCTCGCTGAGCGTTTCCACACAAACCACCGGCCGAGACAATTGCACGCCACTAGGATAGAGCCTCAAAAGTAAGGAAATTGATATTCCTAGACTGAGTATTTCGACCAGAGATAAGATGAAAATCAGTAGAATTATCTCGATTCAGTCTACGACGTATCTGATTGAGCACTCCCAGATTATATTTGGAGATCCTAAAAATCTACTCACAAACGTGGTATCGAACGTTTATGGAGCCGCACTCGTTGTTCCGGCTATTATGAAACCAAAGACCGCGGGCCGAAGAGACGTTATCGCCGAGGAAAGGTATTCTCCAACTCTCTGCGATTTATACGCGGCACTCAACTTTCCCTCCCAGGCCCGTTTTCACGCGGATTGCGGAGGGGTACGCTTTCGTCTTAAAACTTGGAACACTATTGCCCTAGAACCTGGGGCAAGCTTTCTTCACGAGCGAATCCCAATCACCCGTTTCTTCTCCTTGCACCGGTTACTTGAGAGTCACTTGGGCGCTGACGGTTGCTCTTGGCACGCACACATGTTTCGGAATCACAGCGCATGCGTCCTGTGTGCCGCTGCCGGTTCGGACAGTCATCGAATTTTCCGGAAGCGTGAAACGGTTGACCAGTCGATTCAGAGAGATAGAGAGGACAGTGTTTCGACTGTACGTTCGAAACTCCACTTCGGAACTCCGCGGGGTCTCCAAGGTTGCGCCAGCTGACGAACTCTGGAGCTGATGACGCTGATTTTTGCTTACTGCGGATCGCTCCAACGAACGAGGTCGTCAATGACTTCCTTCAGTGGAATCGGTCCCGGATCCCGCGTCTTCTCTCCTCGGTGGCTACACGGACATTTATATTCTTGGGATCGATATGTCTGTGAGACCTAGGCTCCTGGCTAACCTGGAAACGGCATTGTGTACAAGGAGAAGATGCTGTTACAGAAAATTTGTGAAGAGCCTCTCTTGATCCAAAAATACTTTCGCGGCCGTCATCCTGATAATCATAAGAGCAACCGGCCACTGCGATCGATAGGTAACAGGAACAGATCATACAAATGAGCGCGGCAGGTCCACTCATCGCGTTCGAGTGCTCTCTCGACACGTTGTTCCGGAAATCCGTGTCTAAAAACTGCAGACACAAATGGTGGGAAATCAAGGGTCTGTCTTGCTAGTTTCGAGTTTTGGAAACGGTGGTTACAGAATCAAGGGATATTTTCCTCTCCAAATGTTTCGTCAGCCTAGACGCACTTTGCAGAATCGCGTCAACGGCTGCGGATAGGGAATCCGTGGAAGCTGTATAATTGCGGCTATCCCACAAGGACGTTTCGAAAGGGTTCTAGTTGATAGAGTTCTCGGCGGATCCGTTGGTCTGATTTGTTCCACAGCCGTCTGTCTAGGGAAGCTATAGGGAAGGCCATGAGCGAGATGTTCTCGAAAACCAAACTCGTCAACAGTGGGAAAAGTTCTAACTCGATGGAGATCACATTCCAACAAACTTTACTACTATTGTACTTTACTTTACTACTTGACTCATTCATTGAGAACTGGCGCGACGTTGGAATTCGTTCATCGGTTGTCTTAGCCGCGGAACCGAGATCATCTCAAGGGAATCCTCTTCAACAAACCTTACTCCCTTCTCCCTCAGTCTCCATTCAAACTTTTGCTCGAGTTTTGCTGCAAATTGTTTCGAGGTGAACGATAGGTTTGCAGCGATTCGTGCCCACTTTTCCGTCTTTTTTCTCTTCCATTGTCATTTTTCTTCATCGAAGAAGATTAAAGTCTCACGTCACTCCGAAAGCTTTCCAAACGAATCGACTTGTTCAATTAGAAGAAATTCCGGCCACGGGAGTTGTACTCACATCGCCCGTTTGGAGGAAGGACTCATCTAAGATGGGTTGTCGGGAATCTCGTCCGCAAGGAACAGAATTCGTCGATTCTTCGGTTCCCGCCAAATGGTAACGCGTGACGGGGCTCTTTTTTCATGCCTTTTCTTCTTCTCGTTCGCGATTCCGGTTGTTGCGTGTGTCTGGAGTATCGAAGGTTGATACTTGTGAGACATGACTGAATGTCGAGGTTGACCAATGGAGTCAGATTGCACCGCGCTTCGAACGAGACTGGTCACGAGCTGTTAAAAAAAAAGGAGCGATCAAGTGAGCTTCAATAAATTCTTCGGATCCGCGACCACCATGGGTCTGTATTTTTTTTCCACTATATTCACAGTTTCCAACTTTTCCTGGGAGTCACGATGGAAGAAAGGAGACGTTCCAAGTATGAGGTATGAAATGCAGAGCCTTCAAGTTGAGGAAGAAGCGCGAAGTACAATTTGAGAACCCAATTGCAAAACTTCCAATTCCCAATCGCAAACACATCTCCGGATTTTCTGATTTCGAGATTTCGATGGAATCTAGTAGATCTCGACAGCGCACATCCTGGATGAAAAAATCGTTCTCCTAGAAAGCCTCCTTCCAGCTTTTACCCGATTCAACTCTCTCGAAATCGAGTCTGGGTTTGGCGATCGGTTGTGTCAAAAACAGCCCAACTTTGCTCGAGACAACCTGAAAAGATTTCCAGTTCCAAAAAGGCACAACTCCGTCATGTCATTGCCTTGTTCACATACTTACCTTCTATTTCTGATTTTTTTCTTCAAAATCGATATTTTCCAGCTGTCCAGATCGGAAACGTCACATCTCCATTTTGCCGATGCCTGGTTTGCATCGTTCCTGATCGAATTCTGAATATATTTTCTGAAATCGAGTGACCTCGACAAGACTGCACTAAGGGTGGAATACGAAGGAAATCCGTCGACTAGAATTATTTCTGCAGTTTTCCGCGGTTTTCTCGAGAACCGAAAAGTGGAGATGTGACGTTTTGGTATTGGGCTCTTCGATTTCCGCCCTGGAATTCTTTTGGAAGCATTCATGGAAGGAGTCGCTCAACCACAATGAGAACGACGAAGTAACCTCAATCCTTTCTTGTGTTAAATGCCCGAGGCAAAGTGTTTGACTGGTGTCAAAAAAGTGTCGGTAGATGTATACTCCCAGTGTGGATTGACACATTGAGGCGTTGTAGCCAAAATCGAGCATTCGCAAAAAGTTGTGTCAAGTTATCTCTAGAACACAGACCGCTACGATTAAAAGAGGGGACACGGAGACGAATTTATAGGGCGGCCTCCAACTACGCATTCAACCACGAGAATCAGAGAGGATGAAGTCCGTTATCACAGGGTTCTACTTTACATTTCTTTCCATATGTCGAGCGTGAGTCAATATAACGAAGAATGGGTTACAACGGGTCAGAAATCGAGAAGCACCAAAGATGGCTCAACACTGTTCTCACGAAGTTCTTGCTTGCCCAAGACTGGAAGAAGAGAAGATTCCCGAGCTCTAGGTCCTTGAGTGAGAAAGCGTCGATTCGATATCTCCTTTGGATATTTCGATTTCTACTATCGGGAGATCATCTTCTGATTCACGATTGATGACCTGGAAGAAATTTTCACAATTGAATGGGACAAAGATAAGGAAGTTCTCCACAAACTTGAATCGTAGCTCAGGAAAATATGGAGGTGCCGGATACTCTCGAAATCCCGATCCAGTCCACCGTGAAGGATCGTAACGTGGTTTTGGGAGGTACTACGAAGAGCTTGGATCCGCGGCGAAGGATGCCCAACCAGTGGATCTGCTATCTGAGCGCATACCTCATTCTTTTGTTTTCGGCTTCTGTTTTGGGCGCGCAGTTATTGAAGAACTGAACTTTCTCGAATCCGGATTCGTGGACTTTTGATTTACTGCGATGGTAGCGAATATGTCGATCGAAAATACGGCTGGAATTTCGCTTCGCAATGTTTGGTTTATCGCCTACCCGTTACTGTGAGTGAAGTTCCAGTTGCTCATGATAAAACTCGAAACTGCAGCACGCGATGCTGAGGAGCTGTGTATGGATTTTCGTGGGCACTTCGGATCGGATTGAATATTGACTGATTGATTGAGCGATGAATGATTCCTCTGATTCGCAAAGGAGTCTGCCATTGGCTCCTTATGGAGAAATCCAGTCTGTTTTCTGATATTCTTTGAACACGTCAGAGAGACAGGCCCCTCAAACTCAAAATGCCGTCCCTTCAAAGAAGCTGTCTGGGGCGCACCAGTTACCCCACTGTAGCCAAAAAGGATGACTTGAAGTTTGTCCCAACGGAAGAAGATCGTCTCTCCTCGTATCTCGTCATGTCCTTTAATCACGCTCTCTTCACAAACTGAACCCTCTGGCGACCTCTTCCACATCGGGCTGATGAGTGACGTATTTTATCATGAATGTGGGGGTTGGGCTGAGGCGCCTGTCCGCATGAGCCTCGATCATGAACCCTGGGCGCTCGATTCCAGTGAGCATCGTCCCCAGAGGTTTGCTGTCGTCGGGTTCTCCGGAATGTTTTCATGCCCCGATTCGGCGGTCTCGCGCGAAGCAGACCTCCTCCTCTCAATCGAAATCGATCATGTCCTTTAAGAAAGGGAATCGTCAAGCCTTCCGATTCGAGCCGTGTGCCTCACAACGATTCATGCCACAAAACGAGCCCTCCGATTGCATCAAAGCTCTGTCGGAGCATACTCTGCTATGATTTTCGAGAATCTTCAGAAAACGGATCTTGAACTACGATTTCCTGAACCCGAATTCTGAGCATCCGTTCTTGAAAAGACGCGACCACCAACCGCTACACGTTGGCGTCGATTCGGGCATCCGAGTTTATGCAGGCAGCAACAAGCGATAACTTCGAAAGTCTCGATTTTAGAAGATTCTTCTTCATGAAAAATTGTCAAGTTGCATAAGAAACTTTGGTTTAGTCCTCGGTATCTGAAATCGCATCATGAATATTGTAGATTTCAGTCGGATTTTGGAATTATTCTTCCTGAATTCGAGGCGGGAAATCTTGACAATTGGTGCTGATCTCTGGAATTGATTCGATTCCTAAGGCGAGCAAGGCACATAGAAGTCTACGTCGTTAGCGAAAAAAGATATTCATGACATCTCACCGAAGTGATGAAGTTGAATCAGTTCACGGTGTTGAAAAGGATAAAACTTTCCTGGAACTCCAATGGGTTTTTCATTCGGGTCCGAGAATAGGCGGAAGAATTCGGGAACGGCAAGGAACCATCCGATCTACTCCCTTTCTGACTCAACTCGCTATTCGGTCCGAAATTCACAGATCGCTAACAGAATCTAATTACGGACGAGTTGTGGTCACCTTGGCGACATCTATGGATTTTGCGAAACTTGCTTGCGGTAGGTCCAGCGCTGTTCGAACCGCGGTAACTTGATAAGAGCGCACTGAATCCCGACGCGTGGTATCGAATGCAAGACCTTGCAGAGGCCCGCCTCATTAGCAGGCGGCGTCTCACAATTATGCGAGCTTCGGTTCACGACGCGACGCCTCGCACGGAAGATAAGTGTCGAGTTACTTCATACCAGACTGGAATTTATGGTGGATGAGAGCTAATCGATACCACAACGATACGGACTTTGACAGAAAACCACAATCCGCGAGCTAAACGACGAGAAAAAGTGATCGCGGTTCGTTCGCCTCAGCTCCATGTTAACTTTTCAAGTTCAGCAATACCAAGAGAAAGATATCTCTCGAGCCAAAAATCCTCCAAAATCTCCATGAATTTGAATTGTATCAAACTCGGTCGCCGTAATCGCTTCCCATTGAATGGCCTACGTGCCGAATACTTCAGTCAAGGTTTCAAGAACAGACATAATGGCGTCCAGTTGTAGGCAACGACATCAATACGCAATGACAGTGTCGAAAGGGTCAAACTACAGTCGCTCCTCAATTCAGTGAACATGGTTCCGGGACCGCAGAACGGTTTACTAAATCAAAAGGTGCCCCCTGACCAGTTTCTTCGAACCATAACACGGAATTCGAGCCAAAGTAATGTTCCCGAACAGAGAGTAGCGCTTCATGACTTCCAAAGCTCCGAGGAAAGGCAAATGAGATGGCTCCTGCAGATGGGAATTTCACAACCATGAATAGTGTCATCAGAGGATGCGTCCTCGTGCTCCTGATGCACGTAAATTCTCTCTCTCACATGGTTTCGGCGCTTTCAGCTGTTTACTGAATCGAGAGACTTCAGCATTGCAAGCTATTGCGGGAAATCTGGGTGATTCGTTTACTGAATCGTGATGTTTACTAAATCGAATATTACTAAATCGAGCGATCTATACATTTCGCACCAGACATCAAATCCGTTATTACTAGGGCCAGAGAGTTTATGCAAAAACGACTGTAGGTCCCCTGTGTATCTGATCACTGGGTCAGTTTCATAGTAAACCATGAAGAAGTTTGGAGTTTACTCTCAGAACGGACACCGAAATTGGTTGTACTTTGTCGTTAAACTGACGCAGTTATCAGATACATAGGGGACCTACAGTCGTTTTTGAATGAACTCTCTGGCCCTAGTTATTACGGATTACGGAATTCGGAAGTTTATGCATGCGCATCTTTGCGAGGGTGCTAGGAGGAAGAAAAAGACGGAGAGGTTTCTTCAAGAGAACATTCAACTCTACAACTTCGGTCGGATCATTTTTCTCTTCCCCTAAACTCTCGGTAGTTTGTTCGGCGACTCCCGAAATCCGTAATTACGGATTTGATGTCTATTCATAAAGTTCGGTAGAGGCATCATGGAGCGTTTACTGAATCGCGATGTTCACTGAATCGAGAAAGGACTGTGGTCAGACTTTCGATCGTCGGAGCGAATGGCTATGCAGACTCCGATTCACGAAGATCGGGCTGCAGACCTGGGCGTCGGTGTTGTGCACAAGTGTTCCTTGTCATCATGGAACCTGTCGCCCCATCCTAGAAATCGTAAGCTGGTGTGCTGTTTGTGCTCGAGAGGAAAAGAACATCGACGAGGTTGATTGTCGTCCTTCAGAAGTCTCGTTGTATCGCGAGGATATGGCATCCGCCGATCCATGAAAAGCACTTGACGTTCCGGACAGACCTGTTACTGCTGGCTCTAGTTCGAAGATACTCGTCAGATACCGCACTGATATGCCTTTGACCAACTCATATTGATCTGATAATAATGCTCGAAAACGGAGGAGACACTCGGCTGCCGATGTCGCTACGTTCGCCATGCAACATACCCTCATGGAATATCCCCGTGATGACGTTATATCCTGGCGATAGTGTTTGAGTTCGTGTGTGTGTGTCAGCGACAACGATCACGCGGCTCTTGATTTTTTTCTTTCATCAAACGGTTTCAGTTTCAGGAGGCAATCAAAGAGCATTGTAGAGAAACGGTCCCGAGATCTGCTGCTCCAATCGGTCCAATCCCATATGTTTGTATAAGATCATTTCCGGAAGCCATACTAGGATGGAGAATGCGAGCATTACCAGGGGGCAAATACGCGATTGAGACAAAAAAAATTGACCACAGGGAGAGAACGGTGTCTCGAGCTTGCCCTTCCTGGAGAAGGTTTACAGCAATCTCGTTGTCCTCATTTTATGGTTTTCCGTTTTTCGAAATCTTTCCGGAATCCATCTCAGAGGAGCTTACATTCCAGCGGTGCTTCTGTTTCAAGATTCAGGGTAGCCAAAGACGCGGGATCGCTTCGACTTTGCCGAAAAACTGGCCCTGCGTGTGTACGAAAGCATTTGAGAGCATAGGGAGGACATTCCGCTATGAGCGAGATGCATTTTCTCCGGAACATTTGGGGGAAATGAGCTCAAGTTTCTGCGGCGGCAGTCAGTACCTTCCAGCGGTCTCGGCCGGAATAACAGCTTCCAGGGACAACAACATCGATGGCCGTTCATGGTGATGTAGTCGTCAATGCCGAGCCCGCGTTAGTTAGGATCAAGCGTGAACCGGAAACTCTTATCCCGTCGTAGGATCGCCCATCCAAGCCAGAGGCGGACCCTGTTTGAGTGTCCTTGTTGTAACAAATCTGCAACAAAAGCGAAATATGATTGCATTTCATTCAGCGAGCTCAACCACTCCATTGATGGGAACAGGGCGGGCGTTGTAATTATCGCACCCGAGGTGTCCCGGCGACGTTCCATTACTGAACGAGACGGAATCTCAATGGGAGTGAGTCGATGCCGTACAGAGTCAGCAACTGAAGCTTGGTTTGGAAGAAATGCTCTCCTTCTATTTTCGAAGCATAGGCCTTGAGAATCTTTCTCGAACAGCACTTCAACTTGACATGTTGTCAAAACTTTGAGTTTGAGCTGTTTTGGGACATTCAGCATAAGTGTAAAATTGCGACGTTCTCGGAAATTCCCAAACTAATCTCAAACCATTCTGCAACGCAACCAAACAAGAGCGTGAATCCGCACCGGGATCGACAACAGTCTGGTGGCAGTATGGGAAGGCAAGGTCAGTCGCCGGCCATTCAGTGCAGCGTTTGTAAGGAAGTAGTCACACCACCTTGTTGTCTATGAGGAGAGCTCGAAGCAGAACACCGCAAAGGTCGACTCACCGAGCCTGACAGACTCCACGCAAAACGTTCGAGTGGACCTACACGTGCCGTTCAACGAGGCCTGCTTTGAGCGGTCTTTAATTCCCTCCTGTTTTTTCCAGCGATCGATCGGCGGGGGCTGATAACCACGACCGGTACTTAGGGATCGACAACTTCCTGTCCGCGGGTTGGGTGTGAGCCGAACCCGCTAAACCTGCTTTGCTTACCGACTGACAAGGTCAGCTTCCGGGCATTTGGCCTAAAGTGGAAGATGACGACAACAAATACGGGGAGATACAATCCAGTGACTCCGAGTTCAAGTCCTCGAGCCTGACAAATTCCTCACCGAACTATACGTTAAACCTACACGTGCCTCTCAGCGATTGTCTAGTTCGACCGGATTTTGATTCCTTTCTTTTTTTGAACCATCGATCTAATGTCGCATCGGCGCGTACTGATTAGTGAGCTTAATGCTTATGGATCTTCGAGGAAGCTTCCGGAGCGATAAGAAAACAAAAACCCTCCAACACGTTGTGCTGAGGGGTATGACTAAATGCTGCATAATTAATCAGTAACCTGTTCAAACAAGCCCGACTAAATGAAGCGCCAAGCTCATCTTTGATCTGATCAAAGATCCGCAGAGAACTTCCCCCGTGGTACTAACTCATTAGGCTGCCTTTGCTCAGACAGCATTTTTCGATAGGAAAAGAGCTGTTTTCGTTTATGGTAAAATAAACCTTTATTGGTACATACGTTTCGCGCACATGGCATACACTGCTCAACATGGTTCTTTTCTCATAGAATTTTCATGAAATCTCAAGTATATACAACGGCAAACTTTCGCACGATCCGAGCGAAACGTTTCGCTAACTGTACAGAACAATCCTAGCCGCAAGAGGCGTAAGAACTTATGGTACACCATGACAACTCTTTCGCTCAAATCTGAAAAAAAAATGTTCAGAAGACAGTGTTGTTTGTGATCCGATGATGATTTTGGAAATTTTTTCCTTGGAAGCTTTGTGTTTGCCCACCGTTTTAATACAGCACGGGGTAGCCTCTCGAACTCTCAAGCGTTCGCGACTGATTTTCAAGCGATGAGCCGAGCGACCGATCCATCTCTCCGCGATTCGGAAAAAAACTATTTCCGACCGAGTTTGGGATGCTTTAGAATTGGAGAAACAAGAATTGAGCGCGTCCTCGTGTAGGAGATCAGGGACCGAGTCCAGGCGAGAAACGTGGAGAAAGTGGTGAAACAACGGAGGGCAAACCTAAGTCGATGTCGTTCGCGAAAGCTTCAAGGGTGAGAGCAAGCAGTCAAATTTGGGAATGGATCTTTTTTTTTTTGAAAAAGTAACAAAGATGTAAAACTCCCTCTCCACCCGACAAGTCTCTTCCGAGGGGAGTGAGCAACTTGTAAAATGTTTGTTCGTGTGTTGAATTGATACGTAGAAAAAAAGGTGTTCCTCTGTGTTTGTGAACGTGTTCGAGTGTTTAGATGTGTACTTCGTCTTCATGATGTGGGCTCACGAAGCGATGAGCTTTATACGATTGATTTTTGGGAGCAGCATTCCTCTTCTACTTCGTTCTTGGTCAATCTTACACTCCTTTTACAAAATCTTACTGCTGACTGACAATTCATTCCTCAACGATACTCGATCTTCGGCTCGTCTCATCTGAACATTCGATGATGATTCCGTGCAGAGTCTCTTGTCGATCTCGTCAGAGAGCTTTCGGCTCAGACCGACGTGGAATTGACCGATTGATTGATTGATTGATCGTTCTCAAGGACGATTGATTGATGGATAGACATCTATGTACAAAGAGGTCATCTAACATAGAGAGACATTTAAACAGAGTGGTGTACGGGATTCGATCGATCGCCTCTCGTAACCATGCGGTCTTGCTCGAAGAGTGTGTCCGCGGTTGCTCCCCCGGAATCTTTATGTACAACTCAGCAAACTCCTCTCGCAAGTGCACAGTTCTTCTGGCTTTCCTCGGGAAGCGGTCTGAAAATTTTCTGCCTTGTTTTCCCCACTGTCGGCGAACACTGCCGGAACAAACTCCAGCAGAACATCAGCTCTGACAGTGAGGTGCAGTGGAAGGAAGGTCCTCCATGCTCAGCTACATGATGTGTCAGATGGACACCGATCGGTACCATCAGCACTGGGAGCAAGGCCATCACAGGTTCCGTTTTTTTTTTGTCTTTCAGATCTACGCATCAGTCGGTCTGTAGATTGATTGTTCATCGTTCGTATGTATAATCTACTGATGATTTCTCCTCCTACTTTCCTCGACCAGACAGTCTCCGAATCGAGTTTCGAGCGACGCCGCGCCGTAACCCAAACAAGTATATGAACAGAATCGAAACAACGGACAAATTTTGAGATCATCTCTCGCGCATCGAAGACGGCGTGGTCCGGGATCCGACGAACCTTTACATTCTGATTTGATGAATGATCTTTGTTTCCGATCGTTTGATAAAGTGATTGATTTGTTGCTTGGTTGGTTGGTTGGTCGATCGACTGATTTTCGTTTGTTCGGAGTTCCCAAACAATATTTTGATTGAAACTGTAATAACAGCTGTACCTAATATGAGCCTAATCTACTGGAGCACCGGTATAGTTTTCGTCGGTGAAAAGATCACTTGAGGTTCAAAAGGTGAATAAGGGTTCGCGTTCAGGAACGGACTGAGCGGAGGGAAGCCGGCGAAGGGAAGGCCCGCGGTAGGGAATTGGAAATGCGTCGGTGACGAGCTGCTGGACGAGTATCGCGGCGATGGGAAAGGCAAAGGAGACATCGATGGGTAGAAGTTCACACCCGGCACGAGCGCAGTACCCGAGGCTTGGCTCGAAGCAGGACCTTTCGGGACCGTTTGCTGATTCGGGAGGAAGGGACTCGTGAAGGTCATCACGGGTGTTTGCAATGAGGGCATTTTGCCGTTCAGCGGCGATGGAGGTACCGGGATCGGAGGGGGCTTGGGTTTCGATTTGATCACAGACACGGGAACCGTAGCAGAGCCCGACGATTTTGGGCTGGAGCAACTGTCCGTATCGGATTCTTGCTGTTGACTTGCCTGCATCTGAGCAATCATTGCCTGTTTGATCTTTTTGTGAATCGGGCCCGGGGATGTGGGATGATGGAGAGCTTGAGCGGGTGAAGGGTGGCCGGTTTGTTCTTGTCCGGCCTTCTCTTCAATTGATCGTTTTCTAGCACTCAGGTTCCAGGCGCCGTTATTGGAACTTTCTGATTCTGAACGGCTTCTAGGTTTCATGCTGAGATCTTCGGCATCGTCAGAAGCCGGCTCGGTCTTGATCTGGGGAACTTGAGGCGCCAGCGGTGCCGGGGGAGGACTGGCGTCGTCGTGGCCTCGTCGTTGCATTTGTTCGATCTGCTGTTGTTGGTAAACCCTTCGAAGCTGTTCCAGTTCACCGAGTTTGGCCAGATTGAAGTTAGCATGCTGCAGGTTCATGGCGGCTTGTACCGCGGCTGCCTGCGCCGGTGTGGGACTGCTGGGCTGAGCGATGTTTGGGTAAGTGTAGGTTGCGATTCGCTGCGGGGAATAGCCGCCGGGGGACCACGATCCAGAACTGTACGGGGGAGACAATTGAGCGGACATCGGATCCATTTTCACGTGGAAGGGCACCTTGCTCTCGGTCTTAACCATTTCCGGGAGAGTCACGAAGCGATAAACGAATTTCTGGCCCAGAACTTTCTTGATGATGTTCTTGTCGTAGTAGTATCTGGGGAAACAACGAGCAATTAATCTTCAGAAGGGTTTTCAGTTTTTTCCCTCACGACTCAAAAGCAAACGTCAAACCGGAGCTGATACGAAAAGCGGCCACACGTCAACGGACAGGCAACACAGGACAGACAGAAGACTTCATAAAAGAAGGTTTTGAGGGATAGTTTTCCATCGATTCGAGGACTCGAGCTTTTCTACTCACCGGAGAGCTCTGGAAAGTTTGTCGTAGTTCATGTTGTGCTTGTTCTTCCTCAGCCCCCAGAGTCTGGCGACTTCCTCGGCGTTGATGAGTTTGAATTCACCTTCGACGTTATTCGTCCATGAGATGATGTGTCTGTATTGATTCGAGATGAGCAGTTCGAGGAGAAACTGCCATAGCGTGATGGTCGTTTCCATGCCTGGAAGGAGAATAAAACCAAATGGATGTTACCGACAGTGAAGAAAGGCAAACAAGCGCGCGAAACTATCGATGTTTATGAGGGAACAACAACAAAAACGATCACGGGGCTGCTGGCTCTCCATTCCACCGGCGGCGGAAGTGTTGCCGTGGTGGAACTGAGCCAGAGATTATGACGTCGATTCTGACAGCGAGGAGAATTCCGCTGTCGCTGATTATGGAACACAAATGTAAGCAAAACTTTGATTTCTAAACTCAGACAGACTCTTCAAGAGGCAGACAAGTTTTCGCGGAATCGCTTCCGGATTCCTCCTGGCTTCTTGGGGCTTCTAGCAATTGTTCGAGACGAGACGGGTGACGAGTTGGCGCATCAAGCCGCAATGTCACCGCGAAAACAAACAAGGTCCTCTCGGCACCGTAAGAATCTCGGTTTCTCAGAGATACATTCCGTATCGTTCAACTGCAGCGGCGGCGGTGGCAGTAGCAGTAGTTCCTTGGCATAGTCATGATTGCCGTGGAGACCGCTGCGAGCGCGTAAACTGTGAACATATCCCGTTCCGTGAACATGCCATCTTCCGGCAACCAATTGACCGTGTTGCTACCGGACGGACGGATGGATGGATGGACCAGCGAACGGACGGACGGATAACGTTAATGATCAGATGACAGCAGCAAGAGAAGATTCGCGCCTGCGCAACGGCAATTTCCGTTCGAGAGAACTGACCGATCTCTCGGACCGTCGTCTTTGGGATGTTTCACGAGGGTACTTTTCCACATTCTGCCGGATCGACCGATTGCAGAATGAAGATTGAAGGGAACAATCGACTACGGTTCAGTCTCTCTTCTCACTCACTGATGTGAGACACCTCGCGTCTGACTCAAGAAGGAGGAACGAAGAACAGTCGATTGAAGATTCGAAGATCAGCAGGGCAAAGCATAAAACGTCGCTGGAAAAATTCTCCTATCTCATCGAAGAACAATTTTCTCAGCTAACGACAGATAACGATAAGTGCCCTGTTCGCTCGCTGAGACCGAGGCTGCTGTTGTCGTACCGGAAACAGTAAACGAGAGGGCGCGAAGATCTCGCCCCTACCGCAGTGACTTGCGTGTTATCTTTTTCCATCCCGAGACAGAGGAGGCCAGAGTCAGTGAGCATTTCCGGAAGAACGTGACACCGTTTGAGCGTCATGACGGCGATTGCTTGGCTTCGCTGAGCTTGGCTGAGTGGATGATGGTCAGCATAGAGCAAACGAGTGAACGCGCGCGCGCCAGGGGAGATCCCATTGCTCAATGAGAGATAAGAGATGAAGCGCCGTGTTTTTCGAACGGACAACGCATTTCCAGACACCGAAGCTCCAAGAGTGAACAGCGGCGGCGCGGCGTCGACTTCGAGCCGACTCAGCAGAAGGTTGTGGAGTCGATGAACTCGTTTACTTCTGACCATCTGCGACGGAACTCGGATCGAGCTCGTTCCGATTTGCCGTCGAACGGGACAAATGTGACGTACGCCACGGGAGAGAGAGAGAGAGAGGGACGGAAGCTGACCGCGGAGATGCTCGGAGGTCAGTCGTTCCGAGAGATTGTTTACCAAGCGGCAAACAGATTTGTGCTCCACGGAGAAGGGAAAGAAACCGGTGGCTTGCCAGAGTCTTTCTGGCGCCGGTGACATGAGCGTACAAAAACACAGTCACACTCACAAATGCACACAGACCGACGGAGGCAGATAGCCACAGCCAAGTGAACTTCCAACCAGTCAACTAGCTTTCCATTATGGCGGTCGAAAAACCAAGTAACAAACCGACGGGTACTGTTGCCACAGGAAACCTCTAATTGAATGACAACGCAGGCTCACACGAGGACCCTGGACAGAAAGGGAGCTTGTCAGTCACTGTACGACGACTTCGTGGTGGGCTTGTCGTTTTCAGAGGCAAATCATCCATCTCCATTGGTTGATGCTGATGTTGAGCATTTCCCTAACAGAGGAAAAGAGGGGCAACCGACGCAAAACATCGCTCCCTCGTTCGTTCACGTAACGTCGACAAGGACATCGACGTCGATAGGATCACCGGTCTGATGAATCCGTTCAAAGAAATCCCGATACTCAGCCCAATAACCGGCCGGCTCGATAAGACGACGCAACGCTCGCTCACTTACTCACTCAGTGGGCTGCGTAAAGACACGATCGTCGTTGATACTCGAAAACGCATCAACACACTCTTGAGGAAGACCGACATCACGGTAATCACTATTCGCAGCGAGAGCAGCCGACATCATATGACGCCTTCGATTCGAGGATCCCGTTGCTCGGAACAAAAATGAAACCCGAAAACCTTGTATTTTTAAAGTGAGCTTCGAAGCCACAAGGAAATCGGATGCGGAAAGGTTGGCACCGTTTCCGTTTTCGTTCGCCTTGATTTCCACCTTGGGAAAGAGCAAGTAAAACATCGACGGACTCTTCCGGTCAGGGCTGAAGCCGCTGTTTTGTCTGTTCGATCTGGGAACTGGCCCCGATCTCGGGCACGACGACGGGGGCGAATCGAGCGACCTATGCATGTTTTTCCTTCCTTCCGTCTTGCCTGACCTAACCGTCCGACGGCTGGTTCGCTTGATGGCTGTCTGGCTATCTATCTACCCCCACAGGTCCGGCTCACGATCGAGGGGCACCGTCACGTCGTATTCAAAGCTGCAGAAGGGGCCGCCGACCGAAAGGAAGTCGGAACATAAATCCGATCTGAGTTGTCGTTGTTGTTGGTGGCGTTCTTGTTCCTTTGAACGCGTCTTCGGCTACCGTGTCTCCTTCTGCCGATACAGTTGCCGCCGTCGGCGTCGGTCGCCTACAAGCCTGTCTTGAATAGAGAAACCATGCTCGGTGAAGTGTGTTCGCCTTGCACGACGCCTTTTTCGTCTCTCCGCCACTAGAACGGAAATTCCAACAAAAGTAGAACGAGCGGCAGCCGTCACCGTATTGACCGCCACTATAGCAGGACCGAGGCGATTCTTTCATTGAGGAATCTGTTCTTTCAACGAACGTTTCATCCGTTTCTACTGACGAAGAATGGTGAAGTCATTCCGAAGGCGGCGGCGGCGGCGGTGGCGGCGGGACTCGACGAAAACACGCTAAGCGGACGTACTCCGTCGTGCACGGCAGCCGAAAACGACCGTTGGATTCAGCGATGCGTGGAAGTATTTAAACTCGCTCTGTCCTTCTGTCCAACGGCTGAACGTGCACCTGAATGCCCCCTGGTCCCCCTGAACCTTTGTTCTGGGATGAGACATTTAACTTCCCACGATGAAGAAGCTCGCTGCGTGGAGACAACGCCGCCGTTGGATTGTTCTACGGCACGCAGTCAAGCGTAGATGACCCTTGGCCGTCCATCCGACCGACCGCCCGCCCGACCGAGTGTCCGCCCGACGAACGAAACGAGCGAGTGAGCGAGCGAGCAGCAGTTCGGAGAGAAAATTTCGAAATGACAACTCATGGTTCTGTTTTGAAAATTCCATCGGAATCCAAGCAGTGATCACCTCGAAATGAGCGATTCTTGGGCGTCGAAAGGCGTACTTTCGATATTGATTCCAATTAGCTCTGTTGCTTGCTCCGGGAACTGTCGATCGCTCGCTCGCTCAGTGGAAGCATATGATCAGCTGCCATCAAGCGAGCCGCAGAGCTACGCTGCGGCCGATCCAATCTGACATGAGAGCAAGGCTATCCTTTATGGATGTAAAGTTGGATGATCGGACTTCTCACTGACTGACGGACGGACGGACGGATCAGAGAACGACTTGAACAAGATGGTGCGGCGCCGAACGAAGCCAGATGTAAACAACGCCTGATCATGTGGCCGAAGCATTATTGTTTACAGTTGTAGATAAAAGATGCGAGTTCCTTGTTTTTCGCTCGCTCGCTCGCTAGCTTGCCTCTCTTCCTTCGATTCCGCCTTTGTTTTGTTGAGCTCGTCCGTCCGTCCGTCCGGCCGCCCTTTCTTCCAGCTCTTGATCTTTACGTTTTCCCATCTACACAGATCGCGACGGCTCAAACAGATCGACTCGGAATGAGACGGCATGAATAAGTCCAAGTTAGAGAGAGGCGCCAACCTTGGTTTGGATCTCCTCTTGATCGACAAGCGCTCGCTCGCTCGACTCTCGAAACTCTCGCTGCGGCGTTCAATGTCACCGAGTCGTCGGTTCAAACAAGACCATTCTAGTGCCTTGCTGACTCGTATTCGAGAATCGGCGGCGGCGGCGGTGGCGGTGTTGATGCTGGTCTTCTGAAGCAATGCCGGACTAAGCTTTCACTCGGAAGTGGTTCAGACAGAGGACAGCTGCCGCTACCGCCGCGGTTCTTGCTCTCGGCGTTTGCTTCGTCTCGACAGAGGTCAATGCCGGAAGGTCCTCTAACCACTGAAGCCGATCCGGTTTCCTCCGACTTCAATCTTCGGGCCAGGCACGAACCCAGAACCAAAATGAATTCGAACGGAGTCCAAAATCCGCTATTTTACTGAATTTCGGGTCATGATTCCATCCAATGAGTGAAAAGAAAAAAAAAATTTCACTTCGCTTTCGAAATGCACAGTCGGAACCGAAGGTGGTCTTCTGCCAAAGCCGACAGTCGTCTCGGCCGGCCGGCTGGCCGTTTAGAGGAAAATCCACCGAACAGCAAGCGGCTTCGTGAGATCGTCGCGCCGCCGACTCGGAGGGACGGGGCTTAGCAGATTTAGTCACGTTAAAGCTGACGTGACCATGAAGTCACCGTGAAAAGCAGAAGACGAAGAAGTTCGCCGCGGTCGTCTTGTACGATGTCAGGCACGGAACTCGATGATACTACGACTTGTGCATCATGCTGTTCGCGCTCGGATGTTTGGCGTTGTCTTCTCGTGTCGTGTGTATTCTTTCGATTTTTTTCTCCTCTTCTTCTGTTGTAGTCCTTCTTCTGCTTCTTTTCGGTAGAATCTTTTTGCTGGCGGTGGCAGCAGCAATAGTTCGCCGAAGGTGTGACGATTTCATGCTGGGACAGTTCACAAGAACCCCCCACTACACGAGAATGTTTGTTGCTCGATCGGTCTACTGCTTGGTTAGCTGGCTGGACAGTTTCACGCTGAGGTCGTCGTATTCTTAACGACCTCGTCGTCTCGATTTTTTTTTTGCTCGAATTCAACCACAGATCGCCCGATCGAACCCTCTGACGTTGTTGCTGTTGCGAGTTTCCCTGACTCGACTTCTTGGCTGTGTCGCCCGTGTTCAACTGAGCTGCGATGACATCATGTCAAGATCGCGTAAATACGTTGTAACCGCGAAACTATTTTTAACCATCCTAGAGCTGTCGCAGGCTTAGTGGCACGATTTTCAGCATTCAATCGAGTATCGATAACTACGATCGACAGTATCGGAGAAACTTTCAAGTAATCGAAGAGCCTTCCTTCGCTACTCCAAAACTGTACACTTTCCGCTCCAGGACGCGTGGGATCTCCAAGGAAACAGGATACTCGAGCAGACAATTAGACAAATGGAATCAACGCTGAGAAAACTTGAACTTCCCAACGAGACAAGTGCAGTTGCCGTCATCGATCCATTCCCATCCATTTATCACTGTAGTGGACCATATTGAGCAATTCTCACAAACCGAGCCCAGTGTTCGTAATAGATTTCAGAAGTTTTTGCGTTGGTTTCAGGTGAGCAGGTGATCCGACAGGAAGTGAACTCGCTAGACGAGAGGTTCACAAGTTGAAGGCAAAAAAACAAAAAACGCCGAGTTTCCTGAGAGGCGGCGCTGTACGAACTCCCTTCTCTCGGCGCTTACTCCGGGACCCGTCAGTGTTTTCGTCTTTTCATTCCTTTCTTTAGGCGTAATGCTGCTTCTTTGTGATTCTTGAGTGGGCATGTTTGACTATTCACCAGCTCTCTGTCTCCCTTCGATCCTCCTTGCAGTACCATGGTGGTGGTGGCAGTAAAAAACAAAGCTGGATCACAGACTGGAGCAGATTTGTTGATTCCTTCGAGCCGGTGGACGGGGGGCCGGCAATCTTTTGAGAGGATAGTCCGTTCGTCGTCGTCAGCACCACCTGCTTAAGACAAGGAAAGCAGGCTCGGCGGCCGCCTAGTTTGCTAACCATCCGCTAGAAAAGAGCACAGACAGAAGAGCAGCTAGCCGAACCGAAAGACGGACCGACTGACTGACAGATAGATATTCAACCAAGGAAGCAGTCAGTGAACCAACCCCAGTTTCCCTCCCTAGCCGCATCCTATCCACCTCCATCGTTTGTTCTTTCTTTCGGCTGCTTGCTCGCTCGCTCGCTCGCTCGCTTGCTAGCCAACAACCATGCCAGCAGCAGCAGGCACTTGGAGACCAGTTAGAAGCATTCGTTCCCACGCTAAGAAAGTTCATATGGTGTCTGTGTGTGTGTGTGTGTGAGCGCGTAAGTAGAGAGTCCAAGGCGCGTCCGCTGAGAGGGGGTGGCGCGGATTCTTTGACTCTCTCGACCTTCTCACAATGCAATGAGCTTTCCAACATCGACGCATCAGAATTCCGGGAGAAAAATTTGTGACGTGAGCCCGCAACTGAAAACGACGTCTAGCACAACCTCAAACCGTGTCTGGTCAAATAGGCCCTTTGTCAGATGTGGTTCAACATATGATCGTCGTCGTCGTTGTTGTTGTTGTTGCTGTTGCTGTCGTGGACGGCCTTGTCCCGTGTCGTCCGTTCCGATCATCACATCACAACATTGTTGGACAACGACCACAGCTGTTGCTAAAGAACAGGTAGATCGAGACAAATCAAAAGTCCGTCGAGTCAGCTCGAAAACACGACAAATGGGCGGAAGTAGGGACAGGCTCTCCTGTTCTGACGTCGACACGCGCTCTAGAAGGATTATTCAACCGCGAAAGGTGGTCCAGCAGTTTGTCGTCAGATCTATTTTCTACACCGAGAGCCTTGAAAAAATTTCCACAAATAACGCTATGATGATCGAGTTTTCTCTGTTCGCTCACGACGCCAATGATTCCTCGATCGAGAGCTCCGCCACCTCCACGTTGTAGTGAGTCAAGCTGTAGGGAGCGATCATGACCGTCGAAACGAGGAGAAGATCTAGGAGAATGCGCGCACAAAATCTTGAGATCATCAAACAGACAAACGGATCAGCCAACCAGCCAGGCTAAGAACGACGAAGGCGGCACCCCCTCATAGTCGCACCTGGTTTCTCGTGAGTGACCGTTGGCCTTCTTCTAGTAGCATGCGCGACTAGATGGCTGTGTTCGTTTCTTGTTCGCTTCCTTCGTGTCTGCTGCTGAGATGATGCTGGTTGCAGAATCTTGGCGCGCCACCTGTGCGTTCTTCCCAGAAGATAGGACGTCAATTTACGTGCATACACGAACACAGAGCACAGTAATCTATCTGCCCCTTCCTTCCTTCCTTTTTTTTCTTGTCTGCCGTCAGGACTCCGCCTCGATTTGCGATCCGGATCATGGATTCGAAAAACTCGATAAAAAAAAGGAATAACTTCTCAATCTCCAAAGAGCGGGTTGAATGACTGAGAGGAATGTTGTCGACACACCCGCTAAGTGTGAGTTTAGCTGAATAACAAGACACCGAACAGGAAGGGAGCGCGTTCATCATCATTCATGAATGCCGTAGTTTCTTGTGAAGAGAGAAAAAAAGGAGCATCGAAAATTCGGAATCATCATCATGCCGCACGGGAGCCGACACAGAAGTCGCTTGGAATCTCTTCAGCCTCTGAATGCATGAATCCCTAACGCCATCGAATCGAATTCGCTGCGCTGAAGAGGAGTGGCTTCCTGCCTCCAAAGTCCAAGTACCAATTCCGACACGAATTCCGCCAGGCCGGCCTGGTCGGCTCGCTCGCTCGCAGGAACGTCAGCTGACTGAGAGCCTGGGAAAACCACTCCTTTGCCTCTTCAAGAGTTTTTCTTTCTCGCCGTCGCTTCCTTTGCGTGCACTACACAAAGCCGTGAGCGCGGTTTTTGTCAACCTTCGAGACGAAACGAAACTTCGCTCGATCGGAGTCAAAGACGACGTTACGACCACAGTGTACGCTGAGGCTAAAAGGGGGTCCTTTTTCGTCGTGGTTTCATTTTTTGCTCGGTGTCTTATTTTCACTCAATTTTTGTCGCTTCACTTTTTTCCTCTCTCTCTCTCCCTCTCGTCGGTATCTGTCACTGAACCCTGAGTCGAGTAGAAGTTGTATGAAGTACGGACGGCCATGCCGAAGAGGGCGGTACAGCTTCAGCAAAAGCAGAAGAGAGAAAACGAGTGAAGAATTCATTTCCGCTTTTCCTCCGAACGATTTTTTTTTTTTGGGTTCGTTGGATCGCGCTCTCTTTCTTTCTTTCTTTTCAGCAGCCTGTGAATTTGGAGAGACGGAAGAAAAATCCCACAACGGTGGCCTCTGCTTTCTGCGTGCTCCGTGTCCACCCTAGCTACAGCTACAGAAGAGCTTCTTCTGCTGGTAAACATTGGCCGCGGCAAGAGGAAACAAATAAATAAATGGAGGTATTTCGAGTCGACTTTCTTCAACAGGATCGCCGTTGTCTTCCGTTGTGCGTCATGAGAGAAAACAAACGCGCGTCCAACGTCTACGGGGACCACGGGAAGGGCGAGACGGGGTGAAGCGTTGTCTCGCGAAGATGACGGGACCACCCCCGTTCGGTTGACGCGAGGCTAACGAAGGCCCCTTCTCGTCGTCTTTCGTTCACAATCAGAAGCATCAATGCACGGTCGACAGTGCCGTTCGACGTCATTCGTGTATTTCATTCGTCTCCTCACTCGTCGGAAGGTGCGCGGGAGCCACTAACTTCGTACATCTGCGAGCGGGTGGCAGGCAGGCATGCACGCACGCAGAGTGCGCTTTCTCGTCGGAGGTTCTCACGACCTTTGTGGAATGCGAACAGAAGGTGTGGGAGTCGGGCAGACATCGATCGTCTTGTCCTACACCGAACAACCGAAAATGAAGCCGGTCATCTCGGGACAAAAGCAATCGAGTTCAGTGGACTAGAAGATCGTCACCGCATTGAAACGAATGTCGTATCTTGATGATGAAGTAACCAATCATCAACGATAATGAAAAGAGAAACGGCGATTCCATCTCAAACGACGACGATTCAAGATATACCATCGGAAAGGTTGGCAGCGCTCTCGCTCCGACTGTTTGGCTCACTGGATGGCTAGCAAGCGAGTAACCGGTGTCAGCCACCGAGCAAGAGTACAACTTCCTCGATGGAGAAGTCGTCGTCGTCGGCGCCATCGATTAACGCTAAAAGGAGTTTCCTTGTCCGCAGACGCTTTTTCCCTGCGTCGAAATGAATGACTCGTCGACTCTCCAGTCGTGAGATGTGTCGTTGTGTGTTTGGAAATTGTTTTTTACCGCCATGTCCTGGTGAGAATGATTCTCGATACAAAACAACTTTGTTTCCTGAGCGGCGGTTTCCGGTTTGTTCAGGAGGAGGCTCTATCCCAAATCGGAGGTTTCCCGACCTTCTTCCAGATCTCAATCAACCAAGCGAACGGGTTCCGCTCAGGATCCGAGACTCGTCGAATCCTTCTCTCACACCAATCTGGCTGTTTTGATTGAGCGACATAAAATTACATAAGATCGATTAGCGATCTGCAGTTGGATTCTCAAAAAAAGATAAACAGAACACAAGAACAGACCGACGGAAATGAACATCGCAGTCTGCTGATGTGCTAGCGATAATCACAGTGATGGAAGCATGTCTCAAAGCATGAACACGCCGCCAACTCGCTTTCAAGGATGAAGGATGGAAAAAAAGGAAAGAAAAAAGCTACGGAAGAGGAAGGTGCGTCAAAAGAGATTCTCGGCCGAATGATATTTCTATGAGTTTGCATTATCTCTAATACTGCGCATGTCTCTCTCGGACCAGGAGGCCAGCTGAACTCTATCCGACTCATCAACAGACGGTCGACCGGAAAAAGATGAAAACCAATCGCAACGCTGGCGGACTGTACTCGGATTCGCGATCTGTTCCTCGCTCTCTGACGCAAGCTGCTTCCTAGCCACGAATTTCCTGCTTTAAACGCTCATCGTGAAATTTTGAGCTCAAAGACCCGGACGGCCAGAGGTGAGACCTCGAATGGCTTCCACAGAAGGAGTCAGTCCTCCCTGATGAACTCTTCACGGCTCGGACAGACTTTCAGTCACGGATTTGCGAGCAATTAGACTCTTTCTCGATCGACCGAGACCGGCTATCGTCGATCCGATCTCCGATCCCACACAAGCACCGCTCCGGGCCGCGATGATCGTGTCTGTACTACCTCGACTGTAAAATCTCTCAGGCAAGCGATTCGTCGGTTCGACAATCGCACCTCAACGGAATCCCCGAAGTAGCGTCCCGGGCGTCGTTGCATTATCCTGATCTAAATCTCCGAAAAAGAACCGGGTCTCACCTGCGGCATTGTTCTGACCGTTTCCGTCGGGATCGCTCTTAGTCATGTCCTCGTCCTCTTCGCAGACCGGAATGAACTTCAAAGGTGGAGGCACGGGTCTTTTCATGACCTTTGGAGGTTCTTTGGATAAAGTTCCATTCGATGAGGGGGAGAATATGGATTTGTCTTGGGAGCTCTGTTGTTGTTGCTGTTGATGGTGGTGCTGTTGTTGTTGTTGTTGTTGAAGCTGCACATGTTGAGCGGTGTAAGTGACTGTTGTTGAAGATGAACAAGTTGTGGGGACCCCTGAAGATACCGGGGGAGGGATCCCTACACGTTTCGGAGTGGACGAGCCAAGGGAAACGGGCGCGTTCCGACTTCGCGGACTTTGAAGGTCCATGGGTTCTTCTTGCATGGGGAGGTGCGCAAGGTGAGCCGGCATGAGGCCTTCGCCGATCGCGGGAACTCTGCTCCACTCCATTTCCATGACAATAATTTTGTTCTTTTAGTTGAGGTCGATTTCCTTCTGCTATCAACGGCGAATATCGAGATACGAGCGGTACACAGCAAGCAACCGAAGACTCTCTACGGAGCCGTCAGGAAGGGATGTGCAACATTCGCGCACCACGGAGACTAGCGGGAAACTTTTAACGATTAAGCCTTTCTTTCCCGGGGCACTGATTCAACTGTAGTCCTTGTGAAAGTTTTTAGCAGAAATCCTTTGCACTGAGTTTAGATTTCACCGATTGGAAAGATAGACTAGTTATAGCCTCTAGCTGCTTGAAGCACGGAGGAGCTCTCCTCTGCTCGACTCGACTCGCTGTCATGTGCTGCTCGCACACTTGGCGCTCAATGGTAAATCTCGATCCTAATAGATGGCGCTCGAATCGCCGCGCTTGTTGTTGGCTACGGCGGCTACGACAGCGATGACGACGACGGCGATCGTAGGGAGGAGCTCTTTCTGCTGCTGCTGCTGCCGCTGCCGCTGCTGCTCTAGCTGCGGCGAGTTACGGAGAGACATCGTCGAAATCGAGGAGACATTAGGAAGCGGGTGGTGTTGCCGCTGCCGCTGCTCGGCTGACTGGCTCGCCGCTCGCTGCTCTTGCCGCGGCGGCGGTTGGTGTACAGCAACAGCGCGTACCGGATGTCCCAATGTAACAACGACGACGGCGACTGCTTCAAACAGCCGACCAGTCAGTTGATCTGTCCGTCCGTCCTTCTCTCCGGTAGACGGCAGTCACCGAACCAGCTCGCTTGCTCGCTCGCTCGCCCGCTCGAACGTCAACGGCACGCCAAAGGAGACTTCGGCAGTCAGGCGGCCAAGTAGGCAGAGGACCCCGCAATCGGAGGCGCTCGTTCAATGGTCGACTGTCAAAGCCGTATTCGACAACCATTCCTCCGTCAGTTCGTTCGTTCGTCCGTCCGTCCATTCGATCGTACGGTCGTCATTCGCCCACCGCGCCGAACGTCGACCGCATGAATCCTCATCCATGAAACAGTACTGTCATTCGTTTGACAGTCTGTCCAAGTTGAGACTGGCTGTCTGCTTTTTTGCCTGTGGCTCTTTCCTCGGTGCCCTTGCGAGGTTGTTTTCGAAATCCGCGAGTTCTCGTCCGCTTTCGGTAGGAAACTGTCGTTCGCTATGCGGTTGGATCGCTCGAGACCACAACGTTTTGCGGAGATTCCGCCTGTCCGTTCGTCTGCGCGTCCTCTGCCTGCCTGTCCGTTTGTCTGCTACACCGCTCGGCTGCCTGCCTGTCAGACAGTTAGTTAGGCAGTCCGCCTGGCGAAGCCTCGACAACCCAAACCGCAAAGAGTCAAACACGGAACTGGCAGCGACCACGGTTCCTCGGCAAAACGGAACAACAAGTTGGACGAAAACATGAAAATCTCTTGAAACACACTTTTCGATACCAGTCTTCCTGCTCTGCGGCTGAATTCCGAAATCGTCTCAAACTCTAACGAACGAGTTTCATTGGAATCCCCGTCACTGTTGCCGGCGACGCTGTCGCTGCCGCCGCCGCCACCGTCACCAAGGCCTATCCGAGCCAATGAAGCGTTTTCGCTTACAGATGCTCTGACGGTCGTACAGGTGGACCTTCAAACGGAACGACGGATGCGCGCACACCTGTGGGCCACAGGCACTACAACAAAAGAGAACTTACATACATTTGAGTCCGCCAGCCTACCTATCTCTACCGCTCGTCACAGGAAACGGGTGTGAGGTTCGGGGAGCGGAGAGTCTTGAGCAGAATACTACGACAATGCCTCCATGTATAATCGCACGACGGAGAACGATGTTCGCCGTGCACCTGCTGGCGGGCAAGAACTTCATTGATGGACGATTCATGAACCGACTCCGAACCGAACTCGCTTCCATCACAATCCATGCTTTTGAAATTCTATTCGATTCCATTGCTTTTCGCTCGACCACATTGGACGGCTTCGACGTCTTCAGTAACCATCGTCCGTCCGAGAAGGCCCTCCCGCCAAAGTTCATCCGAAAGCCTCAAAGTGGTGCGCACAGTATGAACCAAAGAAAAACCTTACAGGACTAATCCCATTGGTTTCACAGCGACATTCAGAGTCTATCGAAAAAGAGAAGTCGCTTGTCACCAAGTTCTTCGGCGATTCGACGTGGTCTCCACAGTGCTGTGTCAGTGCACGGTCAGACTATCGGTGGCTGTAGTTTTGTTCGGATTCGACTTCTAGCACGGTTCCGTCTCGCGAAAACCCACAACAGATAGGCGATGGACCGGAGAAACAACGGTGATAACGACACCTGAGGAAATTCACTGCCGCCGCCGCCGCCGCCATTAACGTCATCGTTGACGCGAGGACTGAGCTCTTAGACATCGTGTTCGCCGTTTCTGCTGGTCTTCGCGGCGAAGGTGGCGGTATTAGCGCCGCGGCCGCCGGCACAACATACCTCTGCTTACTTAGTGAGCCAGTGTGTTAAGCATGCAGTGAGTCCGCTCGCCTGTACGTGCGTTTGTCTGAGGAGAGTTAGACAGCGCCAAGAGAAAAGATGAAGCATGCAGAACCTCGAAACGGTGGATGTAGCTTTCGATAATTAGGCGTGAGCTAGTGGCTCAGACTGAGCCCCTCGATTTCGTTTCGAGGCATCAAAACTTAATCCTCGGCTCTGGAGGCGCCTGGGACATCCAAGAGCCATCCGACGAACTCATAGATACACATTCACGGATGGACAGACCCAAGTAACAGTTAGATCGGGGGGAGGGAGCGGACGTTAAACTAGCCGGTTGAAAGGACGGCTAAACGTTCGGTTCTAGAGCTGAAGAATCGAGTTTTCCGCCGCCTCGCCGTTGGCGATTCTTTCACTCCGCAGTTTCTCTGAAAATGTTCCATCACTGCCGCGACACTGCGAGCGAGTATCCTCGACGCTTTCCGCGAGGACTTGGAGCGTGAGTCGGAATAATAGAGCACACGCGATAAACTAATTAAACACGAAAAACGAGATGCGTGCCCAAACGCGTCATCAAGATATCGGATGATGGCGCTGACGTCGAGTGTGATGATGATGCACGGCCGATGCAAATGGGTCCCGTGTCATCATGACGGCAATTCGTCGCGGACGGACTCGGTCTTTGGTGAAGGATGCGAGCTTCACCTATCTTCGGACTCAGCAAAGGTTAAGTCAGTCGTTCAGGGTGAACAGATGCGTTCAATTGACTCATGAGACAAATGGCTGCTCGGCAGCGGCGGCTATGTTGCCGGTCATGGAGTCAACCTGTTACGCAAGACTTCGGGTCTTTTCAAGGAGTTCGATCGATCGGAACTTACACCTTGATCCAACAGCGACTATGTTGCACGCAAACCACACAGCACACTGCACGCGTCGGCGAGAGAGAGAGCGCACGCGGTGACGAGGCATTGCCCCTGCCGACTGTTATGTAATCGTATTGTAATTTCGAAGGCCGCTCAAGTCAGTGAAGGCCACCGGATGGTTTCCTGAATCGGCTGGCGAACGGGTTGAACAGAAGACGTTGCTACATCCAGATATGGCCAACGATGTCGTCGGCTCAGCGGTGGCAACGACAGAACGATGCGACGTAACACCGCGCGCAAAATGATGTGTCACAACCGTCCTCCTTGTTTTTTTTTTCACAGAAGACTACTGGTGGTCCACGTTCGGAACCCGTATACAATGTTCTCTGGAGAATCCCTCGATCTTTCTCGAGATGAGCCGCTGGGTGCCCGTTTGAAATCACGATTTGCGGAGATCAACATCTTGGTTTCGAAGTTCGCCGTTTTTCAAAAGTTCGAAAAAGGAAGCGAATCGGTGCTGGTCTTCAGGACACATTTCGCGCGATCGAAGAAGTTTCAGATTCTCACCGTCGTTTATGGCAACAAATAATAATGGATGTGACAGAGAGTACGGATCGCGTATCAGTTATTGGACCGTTTGTAAACGGCTCGCTTGTTTTTTTTTGAGCTCCTTTTTGTCTGTCGACCTTCTATCCGTCATCGAGGGAGTTCGCATCAGTTTCTCGAATGAACGTTATCGCATCTGCAGCTGGCTGCCATGAGAAACCATCAGCCGTGATGAAAACGGAGGAATGGATCCGACGAGTAAAGAGACACTCACCTGTAAAAGAAACAGAGACGATCGATTAATCACACGGATCACAGAAAATGAATATCTCTCTCACGGAGGGGTCGGGGAATCGGATGACACATCAGTTCAAAAATCTCACACAATATCAAACTCAAATAGAAGTCAAATTTTTTTAATTTTTCTAAATTGGGAGCTGAGTTGTTGGAATTTGCTCTTTGAAATCGCTTCGATCGCGAAATTCTAGGGGTCTAGTTTCATGGGCATCCGGTGATGGAAGTGTGAGATGCGGATTGAGCAACGGTTCCCGTCCATTCCACATGTATGTTCCGTGAATTTGGGGAGGCGACCGGAGCAGCTCACACTGATCAGTGCTCGGAACCATGCTTCCAGAAATTTTGTTTTGTTTTCTCACTAGTTAACTCCGAAAGCGCATTTTGGGAAGAAAATGATTTCGCATGATTAGCTGTTCCGATGGTTCACAGAAGACGTCGATGCCACCCACCCAGGTTTGATGAGTAATCAATAATTGAAATCGGCAGAGCCCATGTTGGCTTTGGAGAATCTGTTGGAAATTCTTTCTCGAACAAAGCAGAGCTCGAAGTGGCATTGCTGCAAACTACTACCACTCTCGAACAGAGACTAATTGTCAACTTGGACGCTCTTGCCGGTGAATATCAACAGGTAGATGGCATACAACCGGTGCTGTCAATCATGAACGCAACGTCCACCGCAGGCCTCTCACAGCATCGCTGCCAACTCTGTCAGAGTACGCTTGGGTGATCGAGACCAGCATGCTCAGCTGCGTCGTAATGAGCAATTTTTCTAATTGACTCGTTAAGCTACTTCGGCAAACTCTCACAGATCGAAAGAACATGTACCGCGTGCAGCCATAACCGAAGGATTCGAAATCAGTGAACTCATTCCTGGGAATCCGCTTTGTAATTTCACCGAGAACGCGGTTCATCGTAAGCCTCTTGCAGATTCCGTGATGCAACGGCCGGCTCTGCAGGAAGATTCCCTCAACGAAACCGAATGACAGCGGTTCTGGCGGAACGCAGCAGCCGATTGGCAATACGGAGCACCTGTTGCGGCGGGAAGAAGGAAACCAGAAGCTTGGCTTGACCTAAAGCACAGTGAAAAGCAGCCAGCACGAAGTCATCACCGGTCAATGCTTGCCGTGTACGTTGATGATGATGTCGGTCAGATTCACCGGATATCGTCAAGGTTTGCCGGCTGGTTCGCTCCGCTACGAATCATAGCGGCAATACATTCTTCCAGTCGACACGATGATAGATGAATCGATTGATGAATGGACGGATATTGTTTCGTTTGATTCCATAGTCCGATCGTCCTCTCGTTGATCTCTTATTAAATCATCTCGGAGCGAGAGCAGTCGTGAGACCTTCGGCGTAACATGCTGATTGTGGAAGAGAACGGTCATTCCGTGCACCGAACTACGGCGGGGTCAACAAATATTCCAAATAAAGGAAATTGAGTCTCGATTTTGACGCAGCCACACAGCCTTGCATTTCCGAAACTTGGAAACCTTAGTGCCTTTTCGTGTTAGCAGCAGACGCATCTGTTCTTTCCTCGGTGGAACAGATGTTCGCAACTTATCTCCGGAACAGACTCTTTTTTCCTATCTTTCAGAGGTAGCCGCGTGCATTGAAGCCAGAATTCTCGAATATAACTGCCCGAAACTTGCTACCGCAGAAAAAAGCATCAAGTTCCGACGGTTCCGGCAATTTTGAAACACTCGGCGTTGCGGAGAATCTCGAAGTTTTTTTGTCTCGAGACCGTCATGCGGAAAAGCTCGCCATGTTGCCGTTTTCAGCCGTGGCGAGTATTTGATTTCGTACGGATTACGATGGATCCCAACTCTGTCCAAGAACACGTCGCGGCGATCGCGCGCCAACTGGCGTTGAGCCAGTTGCATTTTCCTCATACGTCTGGGCGGAGACGTTCGACGATTAGTTGCAAATACTACACAGAATCTAGAATTATTATTCATCACTGGGAGCTACCAGGAAATAATTTTAATCCTTCGATGCGTCGTTTATTCTACTTTTGGGAAACATTTCGGACCGATCTGGGAGTCTCTCAATCGACTCCACCTCAATAGCTTCCTGCAGTTATTGTTTCTTGATATTTCCACCTTCTAACAGTCAGCGATTCGGTCTCCTGAACGAGGAGATCGCTCCTCAGGAGATTCAGGGATCTCAAGGACTGATTGCTGAAACTTCGTTGATTCGACAACATCGATCTCGAGGACAACAACCACAGATGGCAGTGGGAATATGGAGTGAAGCAGACATAAAAGTGAACTGCGTGACCTTCTGCCCGCCCCACTTTCCGTCCGAAGACTGTCGATGCAGAAAACATCAGCCAGTGTTATGCAACACGTTCAAGAAGTACGAAGCCGGGTGGACAAGGACTTCTGTTGATTTGAACCGCCATATCCCGGGCAGAGCGATAGAGGATCTTCGTGTCAAGGAAGTTCCGCTTCTATTCAATCAAAACCGGCGAAGACCGATCAATCTTGATCGCTTGAAGTCTCTTCGGCGCGAGCTTCTTCGGCCAACTCCGAAATTCCATCTTTCCATCGAGTTTCCGAGCAATTAGTCAACTCCTTCCGCCTCCAACTCGAAAACGTTCATATCGCCAGACCCTGTTGTCACAGTGGTTGTGTTTAGCCCGTACAAAGTTCACTGAACCAAAACTGGCGGTCTGAAATTTCTGGTTTCCAACGATTAAGGACGTTCGACTGTTATATCATTGACTGTGTTTGCGAATTTGTTTGAGCGTTCAAGTGGGTTTGTGTGAATTAGCGTGGCGTTCTGTTTGCGGGATAACGAATCGTTCTTGGGATCCCTAGAACGAACGCACGAACAAACCACATGGATTTGAGGGCGAGCAGCAGAATCACTGATAAAGGGGCAGCCAGCAAGTCAGGTTGTTGACGCCGGCCGGGGCTGCCGAATTTCGTTCCCTGAGTTTTCTGGGATACGGGCCACTGGCGCCGGGTCAAGACTCCGGTTGTGCAACGGGAACGAGGTCGAACAGGAAAGTTGAACGCCGTCGTCTAAGTCGTCGTTGCAGCTGTTATTGTTGTTGTAGTGCCGGCGTCTAAGTGCGACGAAAGCCTTCAGAAGTTGGGCCGATCTTAAGGCCGTTTCGGCGACGTGCCTCCTCCATTTCTGTTTTGCGTGAATCCACTGACCACTTTCTCTGTGAGCATTCGCGATTTGAGTGCTTCACAGTCAGCGAAAAGCTGCGTGACCGATGGGGAACCGCGCAGTTCTGTTGTCCGTCGGCGACGTTCGTCTTACGTAATCGATGCGACGGGAAATCTGGTTTTGCAACTTGGCAAGCGGAGCACTGTATGTTTCCGGTGCCGTAGAAACAGCGGGCGGACGCTCAAGCAAACGTGCATTCAGACGGCGGTATACGGCGGCCATTGAACGATGAGCGGAGATTTTAGCGGATGAAGCGGCCAAGAACGACGCCCGCCGTGCCGGACGTGCGGCACGGTGCCAGAAACGGTGTCCAATAGAAGGCGTCCCGACTCCACCGTTTCTGGTCCGTCGATTCATATGTACTAACATTCTCGATGTGCCAAGAAATCCTTCCGCGTCCGACAAGAACTCGGCGGACGCGGAAGCGAATTCCAAAACTTGCAAACATTGCCAATGGGGCTTACGGTCAATGAAATCGCCGTTCAGATGAGACCGACAACAAACAGCCCGTTTCTACTCGAGTCCAACCAATTGGATTCTTTGGCGAAATGATTCCACGACACAGGAGTTCAGAACAGAATTCCAGGAGTCAGGATTCAGCTTTTCCCTTTTCGGAAAGTTAGGGATTTCCGCGTGTGAGCATTTAGTTCTAAGTGAACAACTCGTTCACTCCAGAACTCGGGATAAGTGTCCGCCGCGAATGGAGCGGAGTTTGAGCCTTGAGACAGAAATTTCCTCACGCAACAGTCGTGAAGGGGGAAAATTGTTTTCTTTGGACGACTCCTTTTCACCGAGACAATTGAAGTCGACCACCGCTGCCACACAAGAAAGCCCAGAGGGTGTCAGCCGATCCGCCGGACGGGCGGTCGGGCGGTCAGTCGACCGGCTGCCATCAATTAACGGGCAACGAAGCTCGGGGTCACAATCAACACCGCTGCCGGGGCTGAACAAAGCTGAGCCTTGGCCCGCGCACCGGGGCCGGGACTACTTGTCCGCTCCTTCACTCGCTCTCTCGCTCGTTATACGCGGAAGGATGCTGTCCTTCGCGCAAGGTTGTCTTACATAACACCAGTCAACAGACCACAGCCACCACTCGATCTGAACTGACCTCCCGGCACAGATGAACTGCGCTAGCGCCGCCACGTTTTCTGATTCTTCGATTCGGACGACCGGCTCGGGCAATTATCCGGTGAATAACAAAAATTGATGAAAAAAAAATTCGTGCAGAAAGTGAGTTCCCGACAGGAACATTGCAACGTTTCTGGAGATGAAGAAAAAAAAAAGAGAAAAAAAAACAATGGCTCCGGGCAGTTGTGCCTTGGTCCTGTGCATTGAACTATCAGTTGGAGCCGCGCGAAAGAAACCGATCAGAGATAAACTACGATCTTTAATCGGCACCTTGCTTGGCTGCGGCGGCGTCGGCGGCTGAACCTCAAATGCTTTGAAGGATTTGAGCTTCGAATTAGCCGAGTTTGTCCCAAAAGAAGTGAAGTATTCAGATCTCGTTATCTACATATTCACTACGTGGAACAAAAGAGGAATGTCTGCTGCAGCATGTGCTTGTCAGAGAGCTTAGCGCGTCTCGTGGAGGATGTACATATCTTGGAGATTCGAGACATAGACAAAGAGGAGGCGTGAGCGATGCGGGAACGAGGCCTCTTGAAGACCTGGGAATATTTGCGCATTCTACCCGGATTCGCTGCAAACAGACGTGATCTCCAGTGTTGTCCTGCGTTTTCTGCTTGCCTGACGGCCTCTCCAGCCGTATGACCGAGTTCTGGTGTCTTCGGCCTGGGAAATGCGCAGAACACCAAATCATCACGTTCTAGAAGGAGTCTAGCCGAACGAATCGACACCGATAAAGTTCGTTGTTTTCTTAGAGAAGTACATTCTGAAATCGCTTGTTCTACCAAATCGACGACGTCGTTGACGAAGCGTTTTTCTCGCTTTTCATCCGACTACTGAATGACAGTCGATCGAGGGGTAAAGTACGGCAAGCAAGCAAGCGAGCACTTAGGGGGTGCCGCGACGCTGTTTTCTTCAGGGGTGCCCAGGAGGTGCCTCAGCGGAGGAGCAAGAAGAAAAAAAAATTATCCGTAGAGCAGGCGAGAAGATGAACCACCGTCACATCGGGTGCTCAGCGCTGCCGACCGTTACAAACGGAACAGGTACCCGAACGAGACGACGAATCCCGCATCCAAAAAGCAACAAATATATTGATACATACATATTCTCAAATTTTCAAATCAAAGACGTGGTGCGTTCGGTTACAAACACAGCTAATGTATGTACATCGCGAAAACCGTTCCGTTTGAAAATTCGTTGTCACGGAACAAGCGGTCGGAGCTTTCATCTCTTTCAATGCTCGAGCTTCACGGTTACGTCAAACCGGATCCTGCCTCGAGTCCGATGAGTTTAACTCGGCCAGAAGTTCGGCTTTTGAGGAAAAATCAATGCTCGCTCACAGAATGAAAATCCCTCAAGCGTACGACGTGACGTCCTTAGAACGGTCTCCAGGTGTTCGCCCACGCATAGGTCCTCCACGGCGGAGTCATCACGGTCTGCCCGAAGTCGTGCGATCATGCGTGCGTGCAATGGCGCCAAATCGATCGAGAACACTCGTCTTGCTTCCGAATGGCTCCACCGAAATCATAAGTCAAGCGGTCGGCGCACGTGAATCACGCGCATGGACAATCGAGTATCGGAATGATCGGCCTCGTTCGTTACATTTCATGGATCTTGTGCATTTTACTACATTTGCATGGACGAAGAATCCTCATTCAGGGAACGACCTCAAGGAGACAGCGCTTTGTGTCGTTCACTTGATAGCAGCTTCTGCTGATGCTCAAATATTTCGTAACTACGTCGAAAAGAGAAAAGAGATGTCTGATGACACGCTCACTGACGGACAAGCGGGCGGTCTGACGGATCGCCGGACGCTGGACGCGCGGACAGATCAGCTGATCGGACTAAGGCTCGGGCTTGAACTTCAGTGAACAATGCCGCCGTTCTATTCGGTTTAAACGCTGGTCCTTGACTACGGAACAACTAAGTTTGCTTCGCATAGATTCGGCTAACAAGAAAATGTTCAAGACGAGCAGGACCACAAGGACTCTTATGCAACATCGAGTCACGTGGGACCGCCATTCAAACCTATCCAAGAGATGGAGGCATAGTCAATGCTTTCGTTAGCGATGTTGCAGTCAGAGCAGCTCGTTATTGTGCCCGAATTACCTATTGTCAGTCGGATGATACCCGGCCGGCCCCGTGCGAACTGCGGAAAGTCATCCAGAACCAGAAACACAGACACACCTTCTGTCAAGATTATCTCAAACTGATACATCTTGGAACGAGAGCTGCCGGTGTCGTTCTTAATTTCCACAATTTCTGCCGGCTCGTCAACTCCTTCTCGTTTTCGTTGTATTGTTGTTTCCAAGATTAGAATCTTCGAGAGTTACGTATGAGTGGGGGGGGGGGGGGGGTTGATTCGGAGCGTCTGACAAAGTCTGTCAAGGAAAGAGGCGTCTGGTTGCTCTCGCTGCCGCCGCCGAACCAGCCAGCTCCAAACAATCCTAAAGACTCTATAAAAAAAGGCCTCGAAGCGACCGAGTGTGCACCTGAGAGGCAACCAGCTGGTGGTGGTGAAATAGCACGAACATGAAACATTCATCCGACAGCCAACTCGCTCTCTCGCTCTCTGAACGAACGGGATCCATGATCATCCATCCCCTCCAGAGCAGACTCGGAACTCACAACAATATTCATGAATGCCTCTTTTCCAGACTCGACGTGACCGAGCATGAGATAACAGTTGTCGTAATCCGCAGACAGAAGGTGAAAAGTAACGAAAACCGCTCTTGAACTGAACGGGAGAACTTTTCGGCTCGAGAAGGAGAAGGATTCGTTTCTGTCGGAACGAGGGAAAACCGAAAAGAGAATCAGAACACCCGAGAAAATAAAACTCGAGAGAATTTCGTCGGAGAGACAGGCTCGAGGCCTTGGAGTTGATTTCTATTGTTGGAATTGAGCTCGATTCGGCTCCGTTCATCGGTGACCTCCTCCGCCACAATCGCGGCCGCTCGTCTTTTGGTTATTGGCCTGATTGTTGCTTCGGGGTGCTGAATATTTCACATTTCGAACCTTCGGTAGGCCCCTCGAAGTGCCACATTTAATGTTCGAGAACAACTTCGTCTTCGGAGTTCTTTGAAGTTGGTTTTCAATTCTTGACTTTTCTAGTTCGATCGTTTCTTCGCCTGAACCCGACGAATTCCGAAGCATCCGAGAGTGGAGTTCTCTGGAAAAGCGGAATGTTCAGTTCTCGAGACGACCATCCCGCTCCAAGTTTCAAGAGCCCGAGTTCAAGAACCTCCTTCCGTGTGTTTCGCCCCCGCCTGACATCAACCAAACAAAACGGAGGAGTTATTTTCATTCCTCGAACCCCAAAAGAGCCAGAAGCGCGGCAGGGTTTCTAAATAAGACTCTTGTCATGATACTGTCATGAAGCTCGAGACGCTGGTATGTCTGAGTGACTGACTGACTGAGCGAGAGTTCACGTGTTTGCTTGTCTACGAAAGTTTCTCCTTTTCGTTCTTTTATTATGTCTTCACTCGGTTGTGGAAAGAAATATTCCGAAATCTAACCTGCATAAGATGATGATGACGATGTCGTTGAAGACGACGATGATCCGACAGAGTCCCCCGTGTTCCGGCGTTCTGTGAGAGGGTTCAAGTCTGGAGACGGGCTCCGCACCGGTTTGGGAGAGTTGTTCCGATGCAGAGGACCTCCAGTGATCACCGAAACACGCGCTGGAGGTGGGGGCGTCGTCGCCACCGGGATCGGAGATGGACATTTTCGGGGTTCCGACTCCGGTGATGACGCTCTGTCGCTGTCCGAGTTCTTCCCATGGAACTCAATTACCGGTTGTCCTGTGAATTAAATGAACGGATCTAAATTGAATGACTAAAGAGTCGCTGGCACTTCTCCAGCACTTCCCGTTAAGATAGCCGAGAGAGGTGCACTACGTAACCGTCGCACACCAGAAGTCGGCCCTTTCGTTTGCCGAGAATTTCCAGCGTTTCTGGGGCAACAGAGTTTCCCGAAGGATTTCCGATCGCTCATGAAGAACTATCGATTGCCACCGGGCAATCTACCTAATTTATTTACCGCTAATGGATCATTGATTTCCGATGTTGATGCGCCGACTACCAAACTTCGTTCGTGGTTTCTTCGGGCTCCGGCAATTTTGGCGAAATGTTCGCGCATCGATTGATTTCATTTGGTGCGAGATCTTTACCCCGAAATTTGCCGATATGATGTTTTTTCTGCGATTGAACGCTTCCCGAAAGCCGAATGTTCTTTCCCGAAAACGTCCGCGAATCATCGGGATCTCGAATCCTCGAAATTTCGATGAGCCAAAGGCTCGAACCCGATGTCGAAATATGTGTCGGTCGGTCGGTGTGTGCGGGGGAACAAACAGATGAAGACAAGCTGGTTTTGCAGAAGTTCAGCGCTTTCACATGACTCGAAATCCCTGATCGATCCGCCGCTCCTGCCGGTGTTTGAGTCGGTTCCCTCTCGGACTTCCTCTCGAATCGCGATGTGGGTCACGCGCTCGTCTTGCTCTACCAATGTCGTCTTGCTGCTGGCACTGCCGTCGTCAACAACAACAACAGAGCAGCAGCAGCAGCAGACTCCTGTGCCTGCATCGTAGCCCTGAACTCCGAAGAGAGAGGAACGCAACCTGACCGGAAACCTGTTGTTATAGATTGAAGTTCGAGCAGATGCTTCGTCAGATCCGATACTCAGGCAGTCAGCGAGCCTGGTGCTCGATTCAATCAGACCGAGTTCGGAGTTTCAGATGGCCGACCCAACTCGGCCCCGTACTAGCGGTGCAGCCGGTGTAAGTCAGTGTGATTTCGGAGTTTTCAAAAGAGTACGGCAAGTGAGCCGTTGGAGCATCACCGCTCGCGAGCCGGAATGACATTCAGTAAAATTCAACGGACCGTTTGTGTTTGTCCAGATAATTTTCTGCTACGCAACGCATGTCTCTGGTGCTGACGACCAAGGTCACCGTGAAAGCCCTGCCAAGTGCGTTGCGTCACCTCTCCGTATGCTGCGCCCCGAGCCCGATGCCCAGGGTCGGCGGAGCAAACGAACGGGACTCACGAAGAAAAAGAGAAAAGAAACCGAAAAAAAAACTCCCCATTGAAAGAACGGCAGCGAGTACAAACTGTGGCCCAGGCGTTATTGTTATAGCGCAAGTGGCCGCGGCTGAGAGTCATCTCCGATGAGAGCCGATTGCTGTTTCAGAAGGGTTGATGACATCTACAGAAGTGTCGGCCACAGAAGAGAGGAGGGAACTTCCCTGGATGGATAGATGGCTGTTTGCTTGCTTGCTTGGCTGGCTGGCATTCTGCTATTGGGTCCGCTGGGTCGGTCGGGTGGTTGACCGAAAACGGGGTGAACCCGATCCTGCTTTCACTCCGGGACCACAGGATGTTTCCAGCCATCGTCCACAGCCAAGATCATCATCAACTTCATGATGACGCTTGCCATCATCAGCATCGACGGTAACAGAAATTGTTGATTTTCCCTCAGAAATACAAACTCGATTTCAGAGCCACTTAGTGAGAAGCTCTGAAACAAAGTAGAGGAGCCCGACGAGAGCGATTCGTGACGATTCTAATGAAGAAATTAGTTCGGATCGACTCAATTTCCTGCTGAAGTGTTCTACCGGCCGGTGTTCCTCGTACTTCCCACACACCGAGTGAGGCCAGGCTTCCTGTCGGATGGATCAATGTCCTCCCTCCTCAGGAAGCTAGCTGAGAAGTTCATCCTAAAGTCCAGTTCCTATGAATCTGTCGGATAACGGAACAAAAACTTTCGCTTTCTCGTCCGGTGAACTTTTTCTCCGTTCGATCGACGAAGTTGACGACGAGTTCGATAACCTTCCCCACTTCGGTCGGAATCTTAACTTCCCGCTGCCGGCACCGACGATCGAGGGACCGGGCGACAGGTTGCCTGTTCCTTCTCGCTTTTCGAAAACAGTTGGCGCCTCCGGGAATCGCAGTTCATTGAGATTTCCACGGGTGCCCCTCGGAGCGCTATGGCTTTCTCATCCCATGTATCTTGTATGTACGAGAAGCAGAGACATCATCTCCAGTGTGTGTTCGTTCTTTTCAAATAAACACACCACTCGTTCCTCTGGTCACAGGAAATACCAATTGGCTTCGATTGGAGCAACCGTAGCGTCGGTCGAGAAGCGCAAAAGAGGCGCCCAAAGACGACAAGACAACCCGCGCAGCGTCAAAGAGTTTCCGGTTCGGCCTCTTCAAGACTGCTAAGGGCTAACACAGTCATGGCTGATGGGATCGCCATCGATTTGGTCTGTTCTCGCGTCTTCAAAATGAATTTCCACCGATTCTCGACAGAGTTCGCGGACTCGGAGACTCTTTCTGAGATGTTCGGGCTTCATGCGCGTTGCTTGGGTTCTCAAAAACTCCCAGGAGATCATCCGTAGCTCGCGACGGACACATCCTGGATGAACCTTTCGGATATGATGTACGACCCATTACAACGATTGCCCAATAGACATAATTTCTTCGTTGATTTGCATACCGGAACGTAGACAAACGGACGTCATTCCGACGTTAATTGTCTGCAGTCAGTGAATGCTACGGTTGACTCAGTCAATGGTCACAAGGCGCCGGCTGACTTGCAGGCAGGCTAGCTAGCTGACTGCTTGGATGGATGCGTTGTTTCTGTGAAGGCCGCTTCTGTGTTGGTGTGGAATCGCCTTGAAGTCCTCCGTTAGATAACCGGCCCTGGCCCGCTTTTTCTTATCGAGAAGAACGAACCAAGGAATGAACGAAGCAAGGAACGAACGCGCGCCGACAGTCAGATACACACACACACACACACACACAAACACGAACTAAGCACGAGAACTCGCAATGACAGGCAGAGGCTGCAAATGAATGAAGAACGAATCGAGTCGGAATCAATTCACTCGACGAAAAGCCCACAACGCGGAATCTCTGATGATTACTCTCTGCATTCGGCTTCGATTTTCAATAGAGACGTCGATACTCTCAGTTCCAATCCAAGCGGCTGCTCGTATCGACTGATCGCCGTCAAATCAATGAGAGCTTCAACAGATTTCATATCGATGCCTCGAATCTGAAGCAATTTATCATGAATCATATCAACATTGGTCATGTCATTCGAAAGTCTCCTTTTGGCAAAACGCAGCAAACGCCAAGTTGAATGAGTTGTGAGTTCGTTGAGTCTCTGACCGGATGACAACCGTCTGTCTGTCGTAAAACGCAGGATGTTTTTACTGTTTGGATAATTATAGAGATCTCGTATTGTTCTGTTGGAGAAGGGTCGAGTCCTCTCACGTGGTCGTCGAATGAGGAAATTCGCATTCCAGTCGTCAAGGAAAGATTTTTCATCTTTTCCGTTCAAGGAGGCTCAATGGAAGCAATTTCCACACCGTCGAAACTATCCTCCTTCCGTCCGTCTGTTTCCTCGGACTTGCTTTCGACCGGAATTTGCAACCTACCCCGGAAACTGTTTCAAAGTACCTACCTTTATCGAATCAGTGTATTCTCGATTCATACCATCTTCAACGTAGCGAGTATCAAAACGAGAAGCCGTCATTCGGTGAACCGAGTAAGCCGAACAGAGCTAGGATTTGTTCGTTCTTAAAATTTGCTAGCAGCCCTCGGTTGTAGACTACCTTTGCTCAGTGACTTGTCGTTCGACACACGATAAGCATTTTGGCAAGGCGATCACGTCTGTCTCATCCTGCTACTTCTGTCCATGACCAACTCAGAAGCCGGGACGACCTTCTATGATCTTCTAGGGCCGGCAGATGCGGCATTCGGCTATCTGGCTACCCTATTAGCTTTACGCAAGAGCCTTAGCTGCGACTTCTTCTTTTTGCTCGTCTCAACGTCATCACCAACAACTTCACTGTGATGCCGGGCAGGCGACAACGGAATGCCTGCTAAAAGATCAGGGATTCATCGTGATGGGGGCAAAAGGATCGTCGAACCTCTCGTAATATCGCTGCCGCCGTCAACGTTGAAGAAATGTTTTCGGTACGTGCCGTTATATAACACATTGAGGCAGGCTTCTGAAGTCAGACATCCAGAAAGACGGCGAGCCATTCGGCTGTCAGAACACCGAAGCGCGCGCGCAAGGTCAGGTAGTCACCGCATAACAGCTGACCTGCATTCTGAGTAATGACCTTCGGTAGCTCAATACCCCCAACGCTGAGCGGGAAGAAAATTACGGCCGCGGTCCGTGGTGGCCTCCTGGATTACGGGGCCAGGCGAAGCAGTACCGGCAACCACAGCGAAAAAACAACACCACAAACAAATTCTGTCACCCTTGGGGCAAGAGAGACCGCACTGGTCCTACAACTGGACAGACCGGAGCTCAGAACTGCAGTCAGAAATACAAATACCTCATTGTCAAGTGCTGTCAACTTGCCGGCTTGAACTGTTTCGGATGAGGGCAGACTGACAGTGAAAAACTCTTCGCAACCGAAGGCCTCGCAAAAAGAGATTTTCAAGTCGGACGACGATAATTACTCTTAGAAAGACTTGATTGCTGTTTATTCCGCTCTTTTCAGGGATGAGATCCCGAAGAACCATCATCCGTGAGATTTACGTGCATTACATACACAGATCTCCGAAACACCCCGGGAATAGTTTCCATCCTTATGAATAGTTCGTAGAAAGTTGCCTGAGGCGAGAGAAATCTCCGTCTTGAGCGATCGTACGATTGACTCGAAGCTTAACCTCATCGGATCTTGTCGAAGATTCGGTTGCAGTGCGAAAGATCGATCAAGACCAATGAATGACTTCTCGGGAGGATCCAAACTGAAGTTGAATTCGCATTCGTTCTCTTGCATACCGCCATCGAATTTTCCATGAAGCCCAACCTCCGCTATCGATTCAACGCTAATGTACTCTGTTATTTTTTTGACGAGAGATTTCTCGATAGATGGCCTGATATCGAGAGATGACGATTGTCACGGAAACCATATCGACAAAGACCAATGGCGGAATCGCTCACGCAGGATGCTGCTCAGCTCAACAAATCCCACAAATTGGCGGGATTCCGGTGTTGGGAACGTGTGCAAATGATTGTCTCGAACAGAGGTCATCAGACAAAGAAGTTCGAACATCACTTGTGATCGAAACAAGTGCTGTATTGCAACATTCGCCGCAATTGAATCTCCGATAATCTTTAAAGCGTGTTCGTGGACTCTTTATCACCTGGTTCCGTCTCGCCGGAACAATCCTACCGGGAGAAATCCCAAGTGCGCAGCATGAATGCGAGGATAATTTCAAAGTTGTCGAGATCGAGAAACCGAGTTTTTCCGAATTCCCCAAATTTAGTTGTTGAGCCCACCGAGATTTCGCCAAACGTCGGGCTTTCCCCGGACTTTATCCAGAGATAAATACGAATTCCAAGATTTGCCGTGAAACCTATCCTAGTACGATAACGAGGAATCTGACGTCGTTGTCTCCGAATCAGAAAAATTAATCCAAATCGTGAACTGTTCCGCGTAATGAGAATATGATTGTTGAGATTGGGTGCCATTTCACGGAATGGTCGAGTCGTGAGTTCAATATTGTGAGAAAAGTACCCATTCTCCGGTTCAAAGGAGACAGTTTGTAGCTGATGTATGTCGTACAGCTCTTAAACCATCGACAATAAATTTCCGTGTGGTCCGTTTTGATGTTACAGGAAACTACCAGAAGGAGCGCGGCTTTGAACCCTCTTCAGCGGTTACTGACCGACTTTCGACGGCGCGGCCAGAAAATCTCAGAATAACCTTCCACAGCAGAAGCTGGTTGCACAACGCTAGCTCGTTCGTTTCCAGACTGTCGAAGGTTTTCTCGATTTCAGCTATGACTAAGATCGAGTATTTGAAAAACGAGAATTGAGAAATCAGAGGAGAAACTTCTTCAGCTCTCAAAAAGAATGCATGTTCAGCAGAGGCAAAGACTGTAGATCACAAAAAAATTCCGGAATCTCTCTGCGAATACTCACGTATAGGCACATGATGATCATCGCTGGACTTGGGTGAATTGGGTGACCATCGGTCGAGGGAGCGCACTTCCTCCGACGACGAATCGGGAGTCGGTGAGCGACTCCCGATCGGAGATTCTGAACGCGGCGCCTTCTCTTTGTTGAGAGTGGCCGCGGTGTAATCCTGCACGGCCATAGCTAAGAACTGCCGAAATTTCTTCCTGAACTCGTTTGGTTTATCCAGTGCTGATGGTGTCGACGGAACAACAAGTACACAGTTAGTCCAGAGATGGAAGATGAGGAATCACGGTCGAGCCGGTACAGACGGTGTTGGAGAAGATCGGATTTTCGAGGAGAAGGTGGTGGTGGTGGTCGAGGTTAGGAGTAAATCCTAAGTCCTCGTAAACTGCTAGCACATGAGTTCGTCTGAGGTTTCCGCGGTCCCGATCAGAGGAACAAGATGACGGCCGGCCGTTGCACAACCGTCCGGCAACACGCAGACGTTCGAAATACCGTTAGCAGTCGGCCGTCAGTCAGCCAGTCAGTTGGGCAAGCAGGCAGACGCTAGACAGCACCGCCAGAAGCAGAACCAGCAGAAGTCCCTCTCCTGCGTAGCTCCCTTCCGACCGATGCAGAAAGGGGACTAGGGGACTTTGGCTCCTCGGGGACAATGGCCGCATTGGGAAAACACGAGGTCGAGTGGGAGACGACCGACGAACCATCCAGCTAGTCGGCTATCAAGCAGACAGTCAACTAGCCGGACGAGGGACATCAAAATGACTTCTTCAGATTATTGTGGTCAGAGAGTGGGAGCTGATAGTTCGGTAGAGACGCGTTGCTCTTCTTCGCCGTCGTCTTCCATTCGCTGGAGGACAAATCAAGGCCAACTTTCCAGCGATCCGGTCGTACCGTTAGCCTTTCATACATTTAGCGAAGCAGGCTCCCAAGAAGACAGCGAAGACAGTTGGGTGTATCCAACGAGGCGGTGAAGACCGATGACAACCTGATGACTTTTCGAGAGCGTGGGAATTTCAAAACGATCGTCGTCTTGCATAACCACCCTGTCTCCGATTCCATGTCGAGAGTTCAATCCAGGAATTCTAGACGTTATCTCGCTCGATCAAGCCATCAAAGGGTTTTGACATCCATTCTGTGGACTTCATCTTCACGAACATCCCTTCCCTGCGATCCTACAGCTGGCTGGGAGACAAATTTGACATTTCGGCTTTTTCCCCTCGATCTCACCCATGTCTCTTAATTTCTCGCATTTTCTCACTTCCGATAGATGCTTCGGAGTGCACGGCGATGGAGATCTTTTCGTCGAGTATGTAGAGTAATGAGATTCCCGACTGAGGGCCGAGTGGCATCTAATCTTCTTCGTGTGAATCAGATTGCAGAGTTTCGGAAAGAGACACAGAGTGGTTTATAATTCATGGGCCGAGAATGCCCTCAGTGTACTCCTGGAGGCCCTGAGTCCATGTTTGGAGCGAAAGAACACCGGTTGTAGCTTGAAGTGTTACCGATTGTGGTGCTCTTCGAAGCGAACTGTTTTCCATTGCATCGAGGAACCTGCTCACATGGTTGACATTCACGAGTTTCTCGGCATGTGCCCTATCTCTGGGAGGAATAAATCGAATCTTCCATGTTTTCTCTTGTTGTTTTTCGCATCGACTGTGAGGGTAGACGCAGCTTCTTCGTCCTCTAGTTTTGTCTCTCTCTCTCTCTCTCTCTGCAGACATTCCGAAACTTTCGATGTGAGCTTGCGCAGGAATTCGAAATTTGAAAACGGAAGATCATTGCCGCCAGAGGGCCGACCGTTAGTTTCTCCAACACACGAGGCGCATGATCGTCACTCCAAGGAAGTTAACGGCAACGATCTCGGGATCCCGTCGTCAAGTTTGAAGTTACACTTTGAATGCGCGTTCCCGGAACGTACGCGTTCTATCATCCTACCTCTCAATACTTCTCCTCGCGAAACAGGTGAGTGATCTCACTTCCATGTCGCAGAGAAAGTCAGTGAATTCCGTTGGAAACCTTTGTGCAGTGGAATAAGTTTCATTTTCGTTGATTCTCAGCGCGCGATGTTTAGCGACTGCGTTTCTTGAGCACGAGCGGAAAACTTATTCTCAAATGATTACATGTATTACGTGTTTTGTTTTGTTTCGTTTCTGGTTAACTTCTCGTGTATCGAATCTGAGACTGGATCAGAGTCTCGGGAACAAACACCGTGCCGTTGCGAGGTGTATTCTGGCGCCAAACTACGTTGAACGAATCGCAGTTCTACATAAGTAGATCGTTCAGATGGGAAAGATGTTTTCTCTTTTCTCTAACGATCGAAGCGAAAAATTCGAGAACCGAAATCACTGAGAATGTCGGGGACTCGCTCGCATTCGTTCCTCGGTAGCCTAGAACCTAGGCATGAGCCTAGTTCGAGATTTTTCAATCGCGCGATCGCCAATGTGTTCCGAATGTCTGAAAGAGTCGCGTTCCGAGATCCACGTTGGAAATCACAGTCAGCGGCCTTAGAACTGTTATTGTTTTGAGACGTTAAACCACCGCACGTCCGAACCACCCATCACAGAGACACCGCATTTAGACCTCTACGCTTCTCGCGACATTCATTCTCGTCGGAGTCTCCGTTTGTAGAGCTTCGTGAGCGCGGCCGAGCTTTAATTGGATTTTCAATCTTTCAGTTTATGTGAAAAAAATCCCCGATGCCGATCGAAGAGATCACCGAAGTGCTCGAGAATCTGCAATTGCAGCCTTTTAGCCAAGTGACCAACACGTTGGTCTCTCAAATTGTACCAGGATCTGCGGAGAATCCACTGACATGGACGAAATTGAGTACACTTAACTTTGTGAGCATGCAATGCGTGATAGAGACGATGAGTAACGTGCGCAAAATGGTCGTGGCGAAGTTAGACGGAGACGTCCTATTGGCCATCAGTTCCGCGATCGAAGAGATCAGGATTCCCCCAAGAGAGCTGTTCAATAATGCGAGGAGATTCCCTGAAGGTGAGTGGCGTTTTGGAATGAGAATCCTCTGGGAATCGACCCGATGGCCGTTCGTGGTTTTTGAGCATGTCGGAAATTCATCGTTGAGAACCTCTGAATAATCGTTTCAGGTCTATACGTGGCTTGGAGTCCTGCCCATCCGATGATACAATCCATATGCCTACTGCAGAAACTCTGCGTTGTGAACCTTCCGACTCAACCGCTGACTTGTGCGAGATTTCTGGCTGTCGTGGAAAACGTTGAAAACTGTGTATTTTCTTTGAACATCAAAGATGTTGGAGTATACGATCGCGAGAAATTTGAGCGTACAATCGCCGAATGGAAATTTAACTGGCGGGATCTCGGATACCAATATGACATGATCGAAGATGGAACACGTCGAAAACATTGAATTCATCAAGACCCGTTCACGAGGTTTGAGTTTTAATAAAATCCTTCCAAACCCTCTACTTTTACTCTACTTGTTTGTTTTCATTGGAATGTCGACGCTCAAATAATTTTGCTTTGGCAGAACACACTCTAGCATGATGGAGAGAATGAGCATTGTCTCGAAAATTAACAGAAAATAGTCGGGATAACTTGATTGATCCGATCGTGGAGGTTAGCTTCATCTATCCTCCTTGGAGCCCCTGCTCCTCGCGCCGAGTTCCGCGCAGTTGGATCATGACCCCGAAATGACACTTACAAGAGGAACTCAAACTTCTGTACAGGTTGAGGTACAAATGGTCGAGTTTTGGCTGAGTTTCCGACAGACACATATCAGTAATCCACTACTCGTAATCTTGCTCGGTCGAGGTTCGTGACAGCGACCGTAGCAGTTCCTGTTTGGAACGAGTAGAACACTGGAACAACGAGCGCTGCATCAGAAATTCGGTCGGTCGCTAACCTCGCGGGGTCGATGACTTCGGACGTAACCAGAAGATTCGCCGGCTCGCCGCGATCGCTACGGGGAAGCATTGAAGCACCTCACTCACGAGAGCACAGAGTACTTTCGATTACGCCGTGCGCCAACCGGAACAAGACCCCCTGACCCACTGAAGAGAAACGAGGAAGGAAACGTTCGAGTTCCTTTCATTATTATATAACGAAAGCGATCTCGATGGTTCGGATTTTTTTGTCGGAAGCGCTCAGCTTTATGAGCTAGAATTCGAGCTGCTATCTCAAGTGGATAAGGTACTTCCAGGGCAAGTGACCTTCCAGAAGATCTTTCAGCTTACAGCCCTGAGAAGTAGAAAGGTTCGCGCCGAATTCTGTTGCATAGCTGCTGACCGGAGTCGGACCTTCCATTCGCATAGGTAGTGCAGGCGAGGTCCGTGAGTTCCATTAGCAGCATGAATGTTGTTCATGTCGTCGAGTGCGCGTGGTATCGTTCACGTCTGATCGCTTCTCAGGACAGAGCATGCAAGTGAGATAACGACTCGAGACATTTGGTCGCTTCGTATGTTTCTGTGTCTGTTTGGGTGCGTTATTGACACATGTGACGCTGCTCAGGCGTCAACAATGACGCGCGTCACCATTGTGAATTGGTCGTATGCACCCTGCTACATTCTGGAAGACGTCGCTCGGCGGCCTCAATGCCACAAGTGTGCCATTGTCCTCTCCTGTTCTATCCGTCCATCCGTTCGTTCGTTTGCCTTCTATCTGAGAGTGTGTGTGTGTGTGCGGCTGTCTGTGTCTGGTCTGGAAGGAAATTTCGTTGCCGGTCGTAGGCTGGCTTCTGCTCTAGCTTGCTGGCTAGAGGTTCTGCGGACCCTCCCCGGTCTGTCAGCAAAATGGCGATTGTCCATTCCTATGTCCAGTGTTGTGGATTGTGGCCAGAGCATCATCACAGCAGTAACCCAGAACAGCTACTCGTGGATCATCGACCCATCCAGGGCTTTGACCCGGAGGATCCGGATGGGAGCAACGGGGAAGGCTTGTGGGTTGACTGGCGCTGGATGGAAGCTTCACAGCCGGTCGGCCGACCGGCCGGGTAGACAACCGGCCGACCGGCCGATCAGCTGCTCTGAAAACTGACGCGTCATGACGTCACTAGTTTACTTCGTCCGAGTCCGAGCTTCATATGAAAAGCAGAACAAGTATCTTTGGATTCGTGGTGTACTTCGCATTTGTAGCAACTTCCTTGCATCTGGGATGAAACCCTTGGTCGTCGACTCGTCCAATCAAATCGAGAAGTTCCGGTCAGACAGAGGCTCTTTCCGAGGACATTGACGAAGCATCGGTAGTTTTCGAGACATTGCTCACCGAAAGGAATCTCGACGCAATATTTTAGGGTAAAACAGTCCGCATCTTCACATTTGAACCGAATGCAGCTGAGTCGACTTCTAATCATCGCCAGGTTGTATCTGCAGTCCCTGGATTTCGAATCTGTTTTTCCGAAGTTTGTTACTCAGAAGAAACACCAGAATTATGTGGTGCAACAACTCCTCTTCTCCTGTGGTGCGCACTCACTGAACGATCACTCCGGAAGTGTCGCCATATTGCTGGAGATTCATCCTCTGTAAATTCGAATTCCTGGTTCAGGTTTCATGTGTGAAGCTTCAAAACGGTTCTCTATCGAAAGTTTGTCATGTGACGCGCATAGAAGAAAGCTCGAGGAAGCTCGCCAACAGCTGCTTCCGTTCCGATCAACAGATACATGATGCCGGTGCTGCAGAGAAAAAGTGGCAACTTTCACCGCCGCCGCCACCACCATCATCATCAGCGATGCTCAGAAGCTCCATCCCCTGCACCGGAGTCGCAACCCAGAAACGCCGGTCGACGAACCCACGATGATGACGACGACCAGAAGACTTCGCATGATGTCGATGACCGCCAGCGGAAAACACGAAGCAGGGAAAGTCGCTCAACTCACTAACGGCAAAGGGAAAAGAGAAAAAGCAAAAGGGATGGATTATGCAGCCCGCTTGTTTGGCCGCTGCTATTTCTGGTGCCGTTGCTCCACCTCTGAATGAAGTCACATAGACCACAAGTGGACCAAGCGTCGAGTACGCACAGACTCGTTGATTTCGATTCACTTCTTCGGTGGCCATGAACAACCGCTTCTCAGAGACTGAATGTTTCCGGAGTTCCAAAATGTTGAAAAATTTCTCCACGAACATTCAGATCAGATCCGAGACTCGAGTTCCTCGATGTCGGACATCGAGAACACCCTGGAGGAGCCATGTCCAATCTTCCAATGAGTCCAGAGTGTCCTTCAACATCAAAATCTTGAATGAAAAGACGTAGTCCGGCGTAACTCTGTCTGTTCGCGTCGTATTTTCTTTGTTGAAGATCACGGGCAGGCACGGAGCCTGGCAGCCCAGTTTTCATGCCTGCCGCTCTCGGCGCAAGAGACGAAGCCTGTGCTTTGTTGTTGCGAGGTTTTAAGTCGTCGCATGGAAGGATTCAATTTCAAATTGGTCTGGAACAAAATTGACAATGTGCTTGTTCCATCTGAGCCCAGATTTCATGGCCAGCCAGAGTTTCCAGTTGTGTGATTTTCAGTTCAGCACGAAACCACAAGAGGTGGGCAGATCTGCCAGAAGAAAAAAAAGATCGCACGCAGCCGATGTTTACTGACACACATTTGCCAGCCCGTAGAGAAAAGTGGACACGACGGCTTCAGAGCGGACGCGGCGAGTCGACGATGTGGGGATTCTCGATAGAATTCAAACTTCGAGATTTTCTGTGACTCGTCGCCTTCCGCCCATCGATGTTTGGTCCGGGTTCTGACCCTGAGGAGCGAAACTCATTGTAATGACAGGGTCAAACCTTTCAAAATATGTTGAAGATCATCAATGAGGACTTGACGATCTCCACTTCTTGGAGTAACTCTCTGAGAAGAAGTTGAGTGATCTTCGGTGAAATTGTTTTGTCGAACGGTTCCTCTGGAAACTCGCGACACCCTCTCCTGCTCAGCGCGCGGTGCATCCGAAAGGTGAACGCTCCAGTCGTCGAACTCCTTGCAACAGAAAGAAAATCACGATTTCTACATTTTTCATATGAATCAACACACCCACCATCCGGCACAAACACTGAATCGAACGTCTCCGATATTTGGTGGTGCGAATCATGCGCGAACCTTCCAAACAACTTCTGCACAGGAGCGAATGAAGTCAGATCCGAGCGAATGCCACTCAAATCCCAGAGGGTTCGATTCTCACTCCGCGGCTTGGTATTCGAACTCTCAGTTCCTGAACCGTGAAGCCATCAAGTCGCGAATCATAACTGATTTGAATCAGCTTCAAATGGAGCCTGTCATCGAGCGTCCAGCTCCGGAAAGTTCCGCGGGGCTATAACCATCGAGCGAAGATCCATTTCAGAAAAACTCGTGGTAGTTTGGCGACATAGTTTCGTGTGTCACCGTACGCGCGTCTGATGTATCCGTCTCAAACGAACGTAATTTCGTTAATGACAAATTAATAAGCGTGGTCGTCTTTTCGACCACATGGCTTCTTCGCGTGCGTGCGAACAGCCATCAGAGTTCCGACAGTCTTCTGGCCGAATTAGAACGATTCCCTGGGCTTCTATCAGTGCAAATCCAAACAATCCCAACAAAGGTGGAAACGCGAGCTCGAATGAATCGTCATGAAACGGATGCCGGCACCGAAACTGGATCATTACCATCGTTTGTTTGTGCTTTCTGTCTTTGCAATCGAAGCTTCTCGCATTCGTCGAGACCTTGCATTCCAGCTGACTCGAGATCTGATCGGTTTTCCGGAATCTCCGCGTGTAGATTTTCCTAGAGATTGACGACTGCGGCTTTGGTAACGATTTGATGATTTTCGTAATTTTCGGGCAAATGCCGGTATTATCTCGGGAGGTACGAGTCTCGGTGAAGAACAAATGTGTGTACAATAGCCAACGCTCTATCCCGACGCGGGGACTCTTCCAGGGACACTCTGACCGAGTATCGCGAGACAGAAAAGTGGATTCTTATCTTGCGAGAGAACTTCCATTGTTGTTACAGGGTGCCGGCGTCTCCGCCAGCCGCGTGCCTTGATCTTCTGGGGTCGGCGGCCGTGTCCCGCATCGCGTGTTCAACGGCCCGTCTATTTCTCTGTTGTTGATTTCAAAATTGTTGTGTTCCGTATTCGGAAAGATTCCCCCTTGCCGGTTATCTACTCAAGTTGCCGTTTCTGAGTTCTTCCGAAAAACCTGAGTTTGAGACCCCCGCCCGAGGTTCATGGCCCCCGTCCCAGAAGTTTGTACTTTTCACCGCATGTCGGAGCTTTCGTGATTGCGACAGATATTTTCGCTGTGAGCCTCTTCGCCTCGGACACCCCTGGTTGAGAGGAGAACTCGGAAGCATCGTTGGTCTGTGCACTCGCCATCAACATCTCCTCGGAGTCTGCGCACAGTCGTCAAGCGCGACGGAGCCTCGGAGCCGTCAAAGCTATCAATACGGTGTTACGTTCCTGTCATTGCAGATTGCTGACTGACGAACGGAATGACCTCGCTATTCGAGTCATCGAACGACAAAAGCGCCTAATGAGCCGACGAGGTGTTTGTTTCGGACGGTGCCATTGTCCTTGTTTGCGATCGCAGAAGCCTGGACACATTGCGGCTGTCCGTCAATTCAATCCGAGGGCTCGGCTTATCGTAATCCACATCCAATGGTTCTGTTTTCCTCGGCCTTCATAAGATACATCCAGAAAAATATCCAAAATAGTATTGGATCAGAATTGAAACTATCGTAGATACCGCTTACCTACGTCCAAGTATCAAGTAGACAACAGCCCCGGTTTTCGTATCGCGAAGCATTCATGTTGGGAGCCTCGATCCGTTTTAGGTCTAAAATACTCATTCTGTTCCCTCCTATTGTTGAAGCGATACGTGCAAACGTTTTAGAAGTCGAATCCTATTAGCATATGCGCTGGCCGCCTGGCATCGGACTAGACTTGTTCATCTGGAGCGGCCGACGGTCATTTCACGGGAGACCAAAGATGGGGCCACAAGGTCTTCAACCTCGCCTCGTCTTTGAAGCTCACTTTGTAAGGTCTCCAGGATGTTCTCTCTTCCGCTCTGTCCCACTCTCTCTCTCTTCAAGTTGCAAAACGGACAATGGACGTTCTAGGCGCAATGTCGTTCAATATCCCCGGGGTAAACCTCTCAAACCGTGGGGCGACGAAACGGGAAATATTTTGAGAACGACTCGGTGATCAGTTGGTGAGCTGCCAAATGAAGTGTGCCTGTTGACATCGGAGTTCCATAGAGCCGCTAGACTAGCCTCGTTTCGAAGTCTTCAGCTGGATTTGTTTATGGCTTTTCTCTTCACGTCTTCTTCCAGCCTTGCTGTCGCTCATAGTGCCAGTGCGCTTAACAGATGATATCGGCGGGGACTGGCTTAACATTATTGGTCTGAGGAAGACGCTCGATCTTCGCTCCTTCCGACACACACCTACACCTCATCAGACGAAGCTCAATAGAGAGTGAAGTATTAGCGATATTAGGAAAACCGTTCCACCTATGGAGACAAACTTCAGGACTTCATCTCGGGTGCGGAGTTTTCGACATTTCTCGACCGACCTCGATTCAGAAATCGTTGACTCGAAGTCTGGAAGTTTCCTGATTATGTACTTCCGAACAGTGTCACTTCGACTGTGGTTCTGGAACTTTCTCATCGTCAAAGAAGGAGTCTCCTGTCGAGTCTGAGATCGAAGTTCCTGGTCTTCGGAGTCTGGTGTCAATCATTGTAAGCTCGCTGACCTTCCTTTCATTTTCTTTGACTTCTTCCGCAGTCCGTGCGTCCGTCGCTCGCTATTAACAGAGAGCAAAACCGGCGTCGTCGCCGTCGTCTCGAGGGATCAACGGACGCTGGCGTTGTTACACTTGCCGGTCGTTGGCTTCATCCCAGAAGTCGACGATCCAGAAGAGGCAACGGTTGAAGAAGGACACCTCGCTCTATCGTTCTCTCGCTCGCTTGCTTTCTTGGTTGTTGGTTGCTCGGCTGGAGGTGAACGCTCCGCACCAGGAAGTGGGACGGAAGATGAAGAGGGAAAACAGAAAGCAAAAGCTCAACGGGAAGAGCTCCGAGTAGAAGACATCGACCTCTGAAGCGAACGAATGAACGAAGGAACGGATGGACGAACGGACGAGCCAGCAAGCCAGCCAGCCAACCAGCTACCACTTCAACAGCGGCAGCAGTAGCAGCAATTCAGCACAATGAATGCAAAGCGCTGACCGGCGAATTTCGGGGTGTTGTTGCAAAGCCGCACTTAACAACATCGTCGTCATCATCAACAACAACACCATCGAAATATCCTCCTTTCCCCCGCACAGAAATGAAACTTGTAGAACCTCACGTCGGAGAAAAACGGATATGAGGTCATTCAAGTGAAATCGGTCGTACATCAAGCTTGCCGGTCATTGCACGAGACGGCTATTGCTGAGAAGATGGTCAAGATGGTCATTGCACCCGGAGATTTCCAGGAAATGTTGTGAGAAAACCTAGATCGGAAAAAATTGCTCCTCACACCGCAGAGTGTGTGAACCGGAGGAAGCAATGAGTGTTTCCGGGAAGCGTTAAATGTCAATTCACATTCTAGTATTCGACCTCGGCGTCTGCTATCTCTCGTCTTTCCCACCCCATGAAACCCCATCTGAGAGCACCAAAATTCTAACCATCCCAATCTGGCAAACAGTCGAATTATTCCACAATCAATTCATCTATCCATCCATTCAAGAAGGTCGGAGTTCCGAGATCAAATGCAATCAAAAATGACTAAGAAATGAATAAGGTCATTCAAAGCTTCCTTGTCGTACTTGAAAGTAACAATATGATGACAACGGAGTAACATTGGAGCCAAGCGGTCAAATTGTCAAACGACAACAGAGTTCTGAATTGAATACCTCATACGAAATCAGTTTCCGAGCTTCCGCGCCACCGATTCTGGAAGTTCGGAACATTTCCGAACTCTGAAACTCGGAAACCGAAATAAAGCTTACTAACATACTTCTCGGCGCCGACGAAATATCGTGCCTTAGAAGCTTTGGGCCCGCGAGCCCTGAAGTAGCGGAAGCTTGCGAAGTTTCTGTGTTATACGTAGGGATGTAAATTTTTCGCGGAGAGCAGATATATCGCGGAATGCCGCGAAATGCCGCGAATCCCGCGAAATGCCGCGAATTCCGCGAAATGCCGCGAAATATCCCGAAAAGTCCCGCGGAACCCTGCAAAATGCCGCAAAATGGTTCTGCCAGAAATTATGTTTTTTCCCGATCATTTATTTGAGATTCGGATCTCGATTTTTTTCCCAAAGAGTTGAGTATCAATCGAATGAGCCAGTCGAAGCAGTTCGAAGCAAGACGGCAGAAGTGAGCTGTCTCAAACTCTGGTAGGACCCGAAAGCCTGCTCATGTTTCACAACCGTTGGAGTTGTCGGAATTGTCGGAGGAATTGTCGGAAAACGTCAGTATCACAGGTAAAAAATCGAATACGAAGCTTTCGAGAGCTTCTCTGAGCCTTTCTAGCCCTGATTTGGAGGTTCAGTGATGTTCTTGATCCCAAATTAGACACCCCCAGATCCCGCGAAAAGCCGCGAAATCCCGCGAAAAGCCGCGAAATCCCGCGAAAAGCCGCGAAATCCCGCGAAAAGCCGCGAAATCGTGCGACAAGCCCGCGAAATTTCCCCCGCGAAAAATTTACATCCCTAGTTATACGTTCTCTACGCACCGCATAAAAGCGATTTGGAAATTAGGAGCAGGTCCCTCTTGTAATAGCGGAGTGTCGTCAGTGAATATCGAAGCCCTCCCGCAATCGTCTAATTTGTGTATCGAGAAACGCTAAGGAAACTCAAACTTTCGATGTGCTCGAGTCTACGTTAATCTACGTGAGTTTTCGAATTCTAAGCGGATGGAACGTCTCCCTTGACTGCAAAGCCATTCAAACAAGTATCTCTTATTATTCTGGCTGCTGGTTCCAACTCGTGACGAATACCGTCCGTCTCGTCTCCATCCCATGAAGGAGAGGCAGTTGTCAAAATTTTTGTAGCGGGTGACATTTCCCATTATATCGGTCGATATCGGACCTTTCGCGGTATCTTTCACAGTTCCCCGGGAAATTCGAGGAAAAACAAATGGATTGCGCTGTAATTCAGTGCTACCTACGTGAAGCTTGTCGACGCCCGTGGGCTGAACAAGATTTCTGCCTCTGTGTATGCCTTGAAGTATCCCTTTCTTTCCCATTTTTCATTGGCCCATAATGTATTTTTGTGAGGATTTCAATATGTCTCTTCCAAGGCTCTACTTTTTTCTGTATCGGATGGGATTAAATCAACAACAGGTGTGATTGAAGAGCCCAGACCCAAACATCGTGATTCTATTTTTTCCGAAATCGAGATCATTGCCGGGAAGTGTAAACCTCTGCAGTCCGCACATTTTTTGAACGCATTTGAGAATGCGAATTCTGCCGCATGTCATCTCCCCATGGGAAAGTGGTGTCCAGATCAAAAACGTCGCGATTCAATCCCGAGGTCGCTCATCTGACCGATCTCAGGAATCAAGAGAGCGATAGGGAAAAGATATCCAGCTCTACGAACTACATTTGTGAACAAGAGAACGTAGAGTCAAACCGTGTCGACGCGTAGTAGAGAGTTTCGTTCACAATTTCTTAAGCCACGGACCCTATAAATTTTCTCATTCATATAATATTTCCGAATTATCGCTGACTTCATAGTGAACTCTGATTAGAGATAACGATGGAAAGAATATACAGTAGGAATCATCGGTGCGAAGACTGAGAAACAAAATCAAACCGAGTCTCGATCGGAGGGGAGCAAGATATCGGAATGCAGGCCGCCGGAAATCAATGATGATCCCAGTGAATCTTGATTTCCCTCGAATTTTTCCTCGTTAGGGTTCCGTGAAGAAAGGGAGAGTCTCTACAAGGAGGCTCAAGGTCGGGTAGCGAAAGCAAGGTCGGACGAATCATTGTCTTCGTCGGTTCCCAGGTAAGGATCGCTATGGGCTGAGACTCATCTGCTTTCGTCTAGTGAGAGGAGGTAATGAACACACGGTTGTTATTAACAACTAACGTCGACTTGTCTTTGTTTATTTACAAATGTTCGTTCTGTCTCTTCTCCCAAACTGCTTTTGCTGCATCTAGCCATGATCTCAAACGGATCCGAATAGGCAGCGTCGACATCGTCGTATTCAGTCCGTAATAGAAACATCTGAGGTCGTTATGTCGACCGTGTCCTCGACATTCATACAGATATATATAATATATAAACGAATGCAACATTGCTTAATGGTCCAGTTTGCATCTCGTCGCTTGATCGCTCAATTTCCAACAGCCTGAGGTTAGCTCCCGCTGGGGAGAAAACTCCAACGTTCATCCTCTGCTGCCCTCCCTCACGGAGCCGGAACCAACAAGCATCAGCTGTGCTGACACTTGCCGACATCGGCTTCCTGAGAATTTGTAAAAGACCCTCTCGTTCGTTCGTTCGTTCGTTCTCTAGACCAAGAGCGTTTCCGATGCCGATTGCGTCCGCCTCGAGCGACGAACTGAGTTCTTGTTGTGATGCAAACGCACCTTGAGGTGTCTTTGGAGCAGGCGATCAATCAAATATTCACATTGGAAAAAACCTCAAAACCCCCCTGGCTATCTCTCAACACTCAGTTGATCAACCTAGAAATCTCTTTGTGGTTAATCTGCGTACTGTATACTGTCTCGAGGAAACGCTCAGCAAAGATTCAGGTTATTGACAATTTTTGGTGACGATGAGCAAGTAATATTCACATCATGAGACTGCTGTTGTCAAGATGGGAAAATATTCCCCGAAATTCCCTGGGAGACGGCCCCTTTGTAATAGTTGGGTTTTCGTTATTGTTATTTCTGTTGTTGTTCACATGACCGTCGTCAACTACCTAGGTCGTACTTAAAGACTAAAGATTCCGATGGATTCATTTTTTGATGGACATGGGGCTGCCCTGCGTATGTGAGCACACATCAGCTAGTGTTCCTGTAGAAATCGGTCCCGGCTGTGTGCCCTGCGCACAGGTGACCATCATATAGGCCTTTTCCGTTCGTCGTCGTTTCTTCTTGTTGCAAATCTTGACGGCACACAGCGACATTATTATGGCAACCAAAAAGAACAGAATTCCGCCGATGATGCCTGGAAAGACGAATCAAAATTATTTCCATGAAGGGGATGTTTAATTTGGGGCAAATCTGAGAACTCGGAAGCGTGAAGTCCAAGTGTAGGTATGTCGACGCTCACCTGATAAAATGGCTTGTTGTTTCTTCTTCGAATTCCGCTCATTTTCTGCAAGTAGTAAACTGATTTCGGGGGACGGTTGAAAAGCCCCCATCAACGTGTACCCCACGACTCGAATGATAAGCTTGTGAGCGTGCGTTGGATAGTCGGTTACTGAAATAGAACGAAATCGGGTTCAGGAACATCTTTCGAAGCCACCCAAAGATCTGAGGAGGGCAGTGTTCGTTTCCAGAGAAGATCGATCCATATTATTTTCTTCGATACGGAGCGATAGTGTAAGGAAAAGGAAAACATAGAATGAGGACTGTTGTGAAACTCACAGATGTACTGCATTTTCTGCATCGCCTGATTTGGCCCAGGAACAATGTTGGACTTTGAGCGTGTCCACGCATTGCTCGATTCCAGCTTGTACTCTACGGTGTAGTACGCAATCGGTACGCTGGAATTTTTTGGTTGTGTCGGCGGTGACCACGAAACGTGTATGCCTGTCTGGTTTGGAAGAGGCTCCTTGACAACAACGTTCTGAGGTTGAGGTGGCTTGGGACCAGAAGGCGTCCGATTCACCGTTGGAATGTACGTGGCTCCATAAGCGTCCGTTGGGTACGCGCCTTCGATGTAATTCCACTCTGCAAAGAAGACGAATCGTCACGCGAGAACATTTCCCTTGTTCGTAGGATCGAAAACATGGGAGTAGATCCCACAAGATGAAAATAATCTTTGATGACTCTGTCGTTATGCCAAGGTGACCGAGCTCGGAGGAAAAAGTTTGCATCAGGGAAAACGAACTCACTGCTGGTGTTGGCAAGGATCTTCTCACTAAAGTACCCGTCGCCGAAGGCGTTCCGGGAAAGAACTTGGAACTCATAGCTTGACTCTGGCTGAAGATTGTGGATGGTAAGAGAGACCGCGTTCTCGGGAACGACACGTATCGTGCGCCAGTCGACATCTTCTTGGTGAGCTAGACGGTACCAAATGATGTATTCCTGCTTGTGTCCACCGTCGTAGCCTGGCAGCCAGGACACAGTGGCCGCGAAGGCCGACGTGTTCACCGACACGTTTGTAGGTGCGTGAGGAGTGGTGCTTTCTACAAGCAGCAAACTGGACGTGACGAGCGTGGCCACTTCATTCTGAATGATGCACTCGTAACGGCCGTGGTCTTCTTTTTGGATGCTTTTCAAAGTCAGATTGCCTTTGAATGGAAGAAAAACATCATGAACACCGTTTAAAACGATCACCGTTGATCTAAGAGAGAGAGAGAGATGAAAGGTAGTGATTCTCACCTTTGTTGATCAGATGCCGTTGCTTGGGCAAAGAGCGTCCATCGGCCCTCCGCCACGTCACTGTCGGCAGCGGTTGTCCTTTGCCTTCGCAGCTCATGGATATCTCTGTATTGCGAGGTTGTTGGTAGATTTCTTTTGGCTTCAAACTGAATATAGGAGGCTCCCGTACAAGAACCTCCATGATCTTAGACGCTCCACCCGTGCCGTGTATGTTGAAAGGTGAACACAGGTACCGACCCTGATGCGAAAACGGTTTACGATTAGCGTACGTATGGAGCGCCTTGAAGTAACTATTGAGATGATTTACTCTTCGAAATCATCTAGGACCGCCGGCTGCTCGATTCATGTCATGAAAGAATGAGATATTATAATCCGATAAGTTTTGAATGTCTACAGTTTCATGAATTACGCGTGCGCACCTGGTGTTCATGAGTGACGTTTTGGAAGTACAAACTCCCGTTGTTCAGCATAACCAAATCACTCATTGTGTTGGCATCGAAAGGACGTCGGTCTTTGAACCAAGTTACGAATTGGATTGGCGGGTTGCTCTGTATATAGCATCTGATCATTCCTGGTAGATGCAGTGGCATATATTGGAAGTTGGGCGTGAAATTCACCCTCGCGGGATATTCCACATTGAGGTAAGCTGTTGCTGTGTCCGGCTGGCCGATACCTGAAAACGAACCGATAACGTTGAAATGCAACCGGAGTGCACGATTTCGAATCATTTTCCCCCCAGAACGACAATCCATTCCTTAGAGTCATACGAAACACCAGATTTTGCGCAAGAAAGCGTCGATGTGTTGATGGCTGTCACCAGAAAGACGGACTGACTGAGTGACTGACTGACTGACGGAAAGAACAAACCGGCGCGAAACGGAAGACGGAAGGCCGCAGGGACGAATATGGCGGGGCCCTCGTGGGACTCGCCGCCATGAGGACACTTTGCCACTTGGAGACAAGCAACGTTTCGTCCTCTCTTTTCTATTTTGAGTTACAGCCATGGTAGCTGCTGGGGCCGAAACCGTCTCGGGACGAGGAACGACGGCAGGGCTTCCACAAGAGAAGGCGGGACAGGGCGTGCAGAAGGGTACGACAGCGACACCCGACAGCAACGACAACAGGCCGGAAAAGGATGAAACGAGGAAAAGGGAAGCAAAGCGGAGGGATGGCCCAAGGGAACGGTCGTCCGAGGAACTCTCGCTCCTCACTGGGCAGCGAGAGCGCATTCAGTAGTTTGAGCCTTTGTCAGAGTAACAAGCGTGTCACGTTTAATGAGCTTACCCTGCTTTCAAAGAAGTAAAGCACGAGGGTCGAAATGAGAGAAAGAGAGCATTGGGTCGCGTCCAAATTCATCGTAGAGCCCGTACGCTTCGTTTGCCCCTCTCGTCAAGGCGCTATTACCTGGCAGTTCTGTGAACGATGCCCTCTGCCAATTGACCTGATGCACAGAGTCAAGAGACAATTGGAAAAAAAATGTGGACACGAATACGGGAACAGTTTTTTTCGGCGAGGAAAAACTCGATGTTTCGTTTGACAGACCAACATGTACGAGGTGACGGACTGACGGCCGCGATCGTCGTTGTGCGGCCCGTGGTGGTGGTGCTGGTGGTGGCAGGAGCGGCAGGGCAAGTGACCACGAGACCAAGGGAGCCCGCTATGAATAATTACCAGTGGCTCACCAACCCGCAGACAAGTACAAAGGGCGAACGTGGAGAAAGACTCGTCGGCGGGCCGCATTATAAATACCGAGAAGCCGTCTATCACAGCCGAGTGCTCGTAGAGGAACTCTTGTTTAAAAACTTTCTTTGTGAGCTTTCGTGCGCGAGTTCGAACTTCCGTGCGTGCGTTCGTCTTTCTACATCAACGGGATGCTTCAGGAGAATATACCAACCATTTGAAATCTCGCAGGTGTACCATCCGGAATCTTCTGCGGAAGTCGGGTAGATGAACAGAGTTCCGTCCTGTCGTAGAAGAATCCGCGCGTGGAGCCAACTAACTTTGGCGATGTCGACGCCATTATAGAGCCACCTGCAAGTCGTATATATGAGCATCATCGTCCTGAACAACAACACAACATCAGTTCTTCCCCCTCAGTCGTGTTCTTTCCTTTCACTGCAGCTGTTTCGCAGTTGCTGCTTTTTTTTTTATTGACTTCTTCTGCGCTAAGCATCTGTAACGGGTCACGGCGGCTCCTTTCCATTGAGTCAATTTGTTCCCCCGGACTGAGGCAAAAAGCCTCCTCCTTTGAGCAACACCAACAGCGTCGGAGCCTCTGTTTCTTTAGGTGCCTCCGCAACCATTGCGAAAGCTTGCCCTCTGAGATCCAAGCGGGAGAGTTTTCGGTCCCCTGACAAGACTGCAGTTTGCATCGAAAACAGTTCCGAAAACAGAAAAGTTATCCGATTGCGCATCGTGGGCAAATCGGAGAAGCTGGAAATTCGCTGGAAGCCTCACCTCAGAGAGAATGGGGGCAAACGAATGAGCTACGGAATGGTCGTCGGAAATCCGTCCTTTGACGGAATTTCCGAACTGGACGTCTCTCCATACATTCTGTTATTTTCTACCCGGTGGCGCACTTTCGAGCGAATTCAGTGTCGGAAATGTAACAGCCTTTATATTCTACGGCGCTGCCATCGACACTGTCGGAAATATACGGCCTCGTAAAGCTGAGATTACGCCGGGTGTACGTATGCTTGCCGACTGCGATCAACGGCTCCAATAGGCCCTGGTTGTCGACTACAGACTGGCCGTGCCATCGGATCGTCTATTCCTTGTCGTTCCTTTTTCTCCTCTTTCTTCGGTGTACGCTTGAATGCCACAGCGGCCAAACAGGATACCGTTGGCTCGGGAACAAACAGCCAGTGGGCAACGGGCAGTTGGCGGCAAACGGTTCCTCCTGGGCCTCGAAGGGACCCGACCCACATTCAGTGTCCGCTTCTGTTACCAGGTAGGTATATACGCGATAGTGAGCAAAGTCTGTCAAAGGCAGCCGGAGACAACCTACCGATGGGTGATGTTGGCGGGCAGCGCTTTAGCTTCACATATGAACTCGGCGTGGTTTCCTTCGAGCTTTGTGAGGTTGGTCGGTGGCGAGGTAATGACAGCCGGCCCCGCAATGATCACCTTCGAGCTGGTGCTGACTGAGCCTTGTGAGTTTTTAGCCACGCAGACGTATTCGCCGACATCTGTTTGGCGCAGAGAGCCGATTTTAAGTTCAGTCTCCGTAATGACGACGTGCTTATCGATCCCTTCGTCGACCAGCTGTCCTTCCTTTTCCCAGATGAGTTGGGGTGCCGGCGTACCTAGAATCAGAATCGGAAACATTATAACCTCCGCTCGCGGATTGCCAGCCATTGAGGAGAAGGCAAAAAAAGATCCTCTCGTACTCCTCCTGGTGTTCCTCCCTCGTCCTGTTCGAGTTTCGGCGTAGTGAAGATACAAGAAAGCAAGCCAGCCAGCCAGCCATTAGAGAGAACAGTGTTATTAAGCAAAGACTGTGGTTCGATAAACAAAGAAACTCCACCGACAGAAAAGATGACGTCGCTGGACGGACACCGACGAAGAGTCGTGACTTTGATTTTACGCGGCATTCGCTGACCGAGAGAAGAAACCAAGTCAGGAAGCTGACAACTTATTGGAGAAGAACATTAGGAGGAACAGTGCGTAGAGAATGGAAGACAGGAAATGGAGAACGGAGTCGGGACGGCGTTTCTCATCGTCCTCAACAGGGTCACGGCAACAACGACGGCGAGGACGACGACGGTCACTGTAGACATGGATATCGAGCGAGGACGGAAGCAGAAGAATGGAACGGAAAAAATACGGAAGGAAGGAAGGAGGGAGCGAGGTCGCTTAGTAGTTATATCTTATGGTCGCGATCGGTGCCACTTCTTGCGGGTCAGCCGTCCGAGTTCGTGTGAGGCTATTGGAGACAAAGGCTGCAGGGCGACCATGACAAGCATCCAACAACCAAGCAAGTGACCGATCTATCCAGCCAACCGGCCGGCGGCCGACCAACCAGACAAGCGGATAGATGAGAAATAAAGAAAGAAAAGGCGACCGAGGAAGAAAAGCACGACCCATGCCAAGAGCGTCGGTCCGACAGCGGACGAGAGGAACGGAGTGTTCGCAAGAAAAGTGTGCCGCCCAGGGAACTATGTTACGTAATTGAGAGAAGCTGAAAGCACGCCAATAAAGGACGGCCGGTCGGCCACTCTTTCTTCTTTTGTTGCACTTACTCACGAACCACAGACGCGTGATTGCGTGAAGTAGTTAATTATTTGTTTGCCTTTTTCGCCGGTGCCTTCCTGGTCTGCCGTTCCTCAACGAAGCCGCCATTGGAAGAGAGTTTCGGACTGCGAACGGACGACTGAGCGAGCTGGTTCGTCGCTCGTTCAGTCGTTCGTTCGCTTGCTTGCTTGCTCGCTCGTTAACGTTCGACATTTGCTCGCAATGCGACGTCCTCGATGGGCTCTAACCCTCGCAAACGCAGCTGCTACTTTCGTCGGAGTTAGACGCATGCTGATGAAACTCACCGTCGGCTTTGCAGGGAAGTACGAGGGATTCGCCCACCTTAACATAAAGGATTTCAGGTGGCTTTGAGCGAAAGTGCGGCGGGGCCAAAACGTCAAGATAAATCCAGGTGCCATTTTTCATGGTTTCACGGCTCAGGAAAAACACCTGCAATCAACAGAACAATCCACTTCAAACGACTCGTTCGCGCATGCTGCAAGTCTACCACGTTCCGAGAAGTCTCTTTTTTCTTCGCGGGTCGCCGCTGTTTCAGAGACGCCAACAAAAGTCTCCGGAATTCAACTCTTCTACCATGAATGTCGGTCAGCGAATGAGAGAAACGAAACTCAAACTTCTTAAGGTTTTCGACTCGATTGGGATTCCCTGGTCGCATGATGAGAGGGCGCACGGGTTTCTGTTCGGTTCTGCGCTGTAGTTCACTTGTTCCATTCATGCTAGTCCGCAATCTTCCGATGACGATCGGCAGCGGTTGGGAAAGGCGCGCGAACAATGAAAGAACAGAGGTCGGATTGACAACGCAGTGTTTAGAAACACATGTTTATTGTAGCGGGTTGGTGATCGATGTTTTGCGTACCGGATGCTCGTCCGTCACCCTCATCATTCTACTCTTCTCCGTCGTCGTATGCTGTCTGTACCAGTAGCGGCGGCGGCGGCGGCGGCAGAGTTGCCAATATTGTCGACAATGGCTTCCTTTCCGGACAGGGGGGGACAGACTGGGTCAAAATGAAGACGAAGCTTTCTTTGCGCGTAGCCTTCTTCGGCGGCGAGTTCCCTTCCGCTTCTTGCTCTCTGTAATGGCACTGCAGCCTTGTGTCCGGCATACACAGAGAACGCTACGGTCAGGTCGCTCTTGGTTGGAAGCTGTCGGTCTCCCGGACGCCGCTGCTTCCCCCGAATGGTTTCCCTGCTCAAGGAAACCCTCGCAGGGCTTCCTTAGACTTGCGACACAAGCTCTACCGTGTGTCTTTGTGTTACAGTCGTCTTTCCCCTCCCTCGGCGCGGCGGCTCGGTGAACCCTTACGCCCTTCCAAAGGTAAGCCTCACGGACGGCTCCCCGAGAACCGCCCAGGGCTCACCGTCGCGGGGTAAGAGGCTGAAGCCGAAACCGCTGTCACCGCAGCCGCCACCGCCGCCGTCGCCATCAGGTGACATCCTCGCTCCTCCCTCTCTCTCTTTCTACCTCTGCGTTAAATCGGACTCGGACTTTTTCCTCGGCTCCTGCTCTACTTTGGACAACCACCGGCGGGAAATATATAATGCCGCTTTTGAGCAACTAGATTGCAGCCCACACTCTCCTTGCGAGTCGAGAGACTTTTTCATCCTTGGCAACAACGTTCTTCCGTCTCTCCCAGAAACTGGAAAAGTGAAGTTGCTTCCAGAAATCCGGATGTCGGCAACATTTTTCAGCTGCTCTTATTTTCTGAGTCGGATCCTTACGAGCGAGTTGTTCTTTGCTTGTAGAGCTCTGTTCGCTCTTGCGACGCGACGTTGCTATCTCCGGCCGGTAAGAAAGTGCTGCGGTAAGATTCGGTCTTTCTTCGTGTTCGTCTCTCGAGCTCCGTCCGACACACTGTGTACGGCATTCCTCACAGCCCGCTGATTTATAGTTCGTTGCAATAGCACACATCGGTCAGGCTGGAACGCCTTGTCGTACGGTAGGAAAAAAGAAGCGTATGTATGTATGTAGTACATCGCTATGATGTGTGGATATCCGCTTAACACGAGACAAAGCGGTCGTTCTACTCACAATCGCCGGAGTTAACCACCGAACTGGAAAGAACACGGTGAGCTCCGAATCCACCGAAGATCCGAGCGATTGATTTCCACCAAGCACGATCCCGTGTCGGATTATCCGAGACGGTTTCGACTATCGATTGCAAATGGACGTGTTCCGAGAAGGAGGAGACGGCCCGTGGAGCATTCAAACGACCTCGCCCATATCTAATTCCGCCTTCACAGCTTTCTCCTCCTCCTGGTTGTCTGGTTACGTCACATGCAGCGTTGATTAATCAAAGTGATTAGGCTTCTGCTTCCAGCGGCCGCTGAGGGAGGCCAGTGTCCGGCAGCCATCAAACGGCCTCGCGCATCTTGTCTCGGCTGCTCCGAGCAGTGACTTTGATAGCGGCTGATGGGAATCAGAGCGGCTCCCAACGGTCGAGAAGTCTTGCGAACTTTCATCGAAACGCCAACTCATGAAAGAGCGTTGTGTAGAATCGTAAAAGCACAAGTTTGCTACTGCAGTGTTAGAACAAGCACGCGAGCGAGGAATTAGACGATAGGGCGGACTAGCGAGCGATTGCAGAACACCGAAAAAATGATGATAGCTCCTTCCCTTCAAGTGGAATCGCCGGAATCGGAGATCAGGCAAAGCGGGATGAGCGAATGCCCACTGTAGTGAGTTATACGTGGCCGAGGTTCTCTCTGTGTCGGAACGGTGGCCCGGAAAGGAATTCGGCATTGAAGGCGAGGGAAACAGCAAATGGATCCAAGGTGCGCTATCTCGGACACTCAAACCGGCTGGAAGGGCGCGGATGAAACATTGGCGAGACGAAGAGAGAAGAAAAAGGTAGATTCAAAGCTCCAGCCCCACGCCAAGAAGAACAATGTCAGCGCTGCAGGGCTACTGCTATCACAGTAGGGAACTTGCGCAGACGACAACGACCGACTCGAGACTCTGGGTCCCTACGCCGCCGCAGTTCTTTAGGGGGAACCTCTCTCGAAAGAATCTTCTCTGATTTTCGTACACTTTCCGCATCCTCTATCTCCACACATCGGGCTTTGGGGCACGTTCGCTGTGAGTGAGACGAGACGAAGATCTCCGGCTTTGAGATGACAAGCCGAATACAAGGAAGCTCAAGGAGGACGTGGTTTAACTCCGTGAGATTTTGTCGCAGAAGCCGTAACTCTTCCACATTGTCTTGCCGTCCTCATGCGTCGTCGTGTCGGACGGTTGAGTACGTACTCAGTTACGCTCACGCAGAGATTTTCTTTCGACACACGTTGGATGCGTCGTCTCTTTTTCGTCTATTCCACGTCTGACAAGCCGATTAGCACGCTGTGGATGACGACAACGCCGCCGCAGGATGCTCTTTTGTTTCGAAGATCTCGAGCTCGAGCCAATTTTTGAAGCGCCTCGTCCAGCTGCGCTCAAAGAAGGTTCCGGACGACCACAGGCGCTGGAAATCGAATGTCGGATGCTCGCTCGCTCGGTACGTCATGAGTCCTTTCATTCGTTTGCAATGTTTCGGCGACAGCCAACAGCAATGATCAGAAGCTCGAATGAAAGCTAAAAACTCGCTTGGAATAAATGAGTTTCGAGTCGAAATATCTGATTGCCAGCAACGACAGGAGCTATCGACAGAGGAACCGATGGAGCAGAACCGAGCCCGGTCGTCTGTTTCACAAAATCATCCACAGCAAGAGAAAGAACGTATTCGGTTATCAATCGATTCACTCGGGATCGTCAACTCCGAATAGAACGGTGCAGCAACAGCGGCTGGCATGCACGAGAGTCCAAGGACGAGATTCGCCGAGTGATCCATCTCTCTGTTTGTCGTGTCTTTGTTACGATTCGCAATAAATGTCGTTCAGCGTTTTATGGTCAAAGTTGTTGTCAAGGACATTGTGTCATATTTGTTCCGTTCGTCTCCGTCGGACTTATCGATGTCTGCGGTATGTCTTTCGTGGACAGCGGATGAACTTGGGGCACAATAGCCAAGATTTGGGTCAAGTCGTTTCTCTTTTCTCTGAAGAACTTTTCCATCCGGAGGTGGAACCGGCGGTGAATATTCATTTGAGTACCCTGGTGCGAACTTTGGACGAATTTTAGACTCACCTTGCATTCGTACCAGCCTTTGTCGGCTTCTCTCACGCTGGTCAAGTTGAGAGACGATTTTCCCGATAACGAGACCCTATCTTTGTAGTCGTCGGATGCGTGGGGTGGATAACCGTCGTACCTGTTGACAAGAGGAGATGAACTTTATGCTCACGCATTTGAATATTGTTTCGTAAAATCGAAGTACGAACTACGGATCGGACTTCCTCTCAGAGGAAGGGGGCCAAAAGCCTTCTCTTAAGGGACTTCTAGGTGGGCGACTCGGTAATGTGTGATTTCCTCCCCGCCGGGAACGACATCATGACGGCATTCACTGCTGATAAAGTGCGCCGGTGCTTCGTGATTCTGAACACGCAGCTCTTCATAGCTTGCCATTACATCGACATTACGTGAACTCGCATATGTTGAGCAGGTCGTCGAGGGGCAACGAGTGCAGTCGCTTCCCTTCTTCCTCTGAATCCCTCCCTCGAAACCCCCTCGCTCAGCGGGTATGCACGTATCGTTGTGCGTGACATCGATATAAAGACGTCGTCGTGTAGGAAATGAGCAACTGACTCGCCCGTTATCTCTTCCTTCTGCCAACCGTTTGTTCCACCTGACTGGACTCCCTTCCCGATATAGACTAATGCACTAGGGCGGGGTGGGGTGGAGACGTACTACTCCGCTCGGATTCATGGGGACGGCTCGCCGAGCGTTCCTGTGGCGCAGTGCAGGCCCAGTCTCCTTACGAGACGGGTCGCCCGATTCCCAGCAGAACGGTAATGATATTCATCTGGTAACAAGAAATGAGGCTTCACTGCCCTCATAACTTCGTGGTCTGTCCACGATCGCTTCCAAAGGATATGACGCTTCAATCCCACATCGACCGCGGTTCTGAATTACGGAAGATACAGCCCCCAGGTGTTCTTTGAAGTAGCCAGGTAGTTCTGCTTTTTTTTCGAAAACCATGACTCCCAGATCAAAGTTACTTCGACCAAAGAGGTTCCAAGAAATCTTGAAACTCATACGAACCCTAATATTCTTGCTTTCAGCTCATCTAAAGGGTTGTTTCTTCCTTTTTTCTTTTTGGCTTGCCAAAGCTTCAGCAACGCTCTGCAGTCGAATCGACGAGAATAAAAAAAACGGACTCAGGGTTCGACGAATTCACGACATATGAAGTGATCGAATGACATCGGATATTAGGGTCGCTGCTACGCAACCGTGGGAGGTTTGTGACGTCATTGCTCCGGTGCTGGCGTCCCGTCATTCACAGAACTCCATTATCGGTCGTTCATTAATTGCCGAGGCATCGAATAAAGTAATTCCTTCGTCGATGTGAGCGAACTTCTATCAACAGCACGACAGAATAAAAGAACACCGGCGAGAAGCGGTCGAAAAACTTCAGGGAATTACCGATGTGAACGATGAAGGGCATGAGGCGTAGCTACGCGTAGCGGTGCGGTCAAAAGTTTCGAGAAGTGCCGAATTTTCGCTGTGCGGGAGCAGGCCGGAGTGAAGTGGAGCAGAAGTCCACGGTAACGTCAACGTGGCGGCGAAGAGTGCAAGGAAATTAAAATTAAGAGATGAATGAATGGATGGATGGATGGATGGATTGATCGATGGATGGATGAAAGGCAGGAAAATCTAGATACCGAGACCGAGAAAAACGGTCCGACAGGGGAGCAGCGTTGCTGGAAGTGGAAGGACTCCCTTCCAGGAAGAGATCCTCTTTGTACGAAACACTCGAACAACCTTCCCGAAAGAAACAGGAAGCCCTGATTGCGAGGCACGGCTGCCCCGAAAGAAGAAGTCCTGGAAGAGGCTAAACAGGAATCGCCGCTCAGTTCCGCCTGCACGCATTTTGTTGGATTCCCTCGCTTGAAGCGCTGGCCGAGCTCGCTCTCCCCTCGAATGTCCCTCTCGCTCGGGAGAGAAGGGACCACGGGTGAATGCAGCCTCGGTCCGAGGAAGGATCGGAGGGTTGGAAGCCGGGTGAAAAAGGGTGGGTTACGAATTCTTCTTCATCTCTGCATGCACGGCCCCCGATGCGGATGATTAAGCAAACCCTCTCGTTCCTTATCCCTTCCGCTTCAGGATGAATACGGTTTAGAGTTGGACGCGGTTTTTGCAAAGCACCAAACCTGATGACTGCTGCGCCATAGACTTCCAGCTGCGGCTGGATATGGTGGCTGACGGTTTCAATTCATGCGAATTTAGAGGCCAACTATGCGTGGCGATCTTGGTTGACGGCGCCACACGAAATCATCACGATCTTTGAAACGAGGTGCGGAAGAGCGAGGGTTTTGTTTCATTCTGACCGCTGATTCGGCGGCAACAGTGGCAAGCCAGGTACGGCACGGGTTCTGCAGATAAGGCGCACAATGACGGTATGGAAACAGCGTTGAGTGCTTGAAGCGACGCGGCGGGAAGGGAAGCCCAAAAATGGCGCTAATTACCTTGGACACATGGACTCGAAAATGACGATGGGAATATGCGGACAGCGTTCATCGCCCCCGCTGCTATCTTCTCCTCTCCCTAACCGCGGCACCAGCATCTCACCAAGCTCGAGGAGATGGCCGACCTCGAGCCTGAGCCTCTATGAAATTGGACCCGTTTCGTTTGCAAGCTGTCTAAAACGACGATCCCGTTCCAACGTTCTTGGGCGAGATGACATCTCAAAGTGATTCGAGAACAACTCGAGGCTTTGAATTGCTCCCTAGGGATAGCCTTTGACCTCGGAAAGCCTTCGGCTGGTCGTCGGGCGAGGATGACTCAAATGCAGATGTCGACTGGGACGAGGGTGTTCCTTATCACTTTGGAGACACCTCCTCGGCCACCTACCTAATCGGCGATGAACGCCCGGAACACGACCGATAAGCTTTTTTAATGTGAAATTAACCACCGTGCGAATTGGGCTGTAACTGCTCAAACTCGGAGAGATATCGCGACGGCCGGCCGACACAGCGCGGAATGAAACCTGCGAGCCGAGTAATTAGATTCAAATATCGAACGGATGATGAAAGCACCTCCTATGCAAACACCGGCGAGTGTCAGATCCGTCCGCTGGAGGCTGTAAATCTCATCTCTCCTCTTGTTCTGGAAGCGAATATCTGCATCAACTCAAATCCGATCAGGCGTGAGGAGCAGCATCACCGACGGCTACGAAACTCTGGATTCTCTAAAAGAGGAGTCGCGTATCGACGAACTCGATTTATTCGTCGGCTTTGTCTCCAATGAAGATCATCGCGTCGTGTCCCATTGAAGAACAATGCGAGCGTATTTGGAAAAGCCGAAGACATCGGTGTTGCTTGCGATGGTAGAGCGAGTCTTCGACCTGAATGGCGGTGCGGCGCGGCGGGCGTCCGAATGAAGTCAGCACGCAATTGAATACACCGTGCGGTACCGCCTTGTTTGCCCGCGGCGTGTACCGAAGGAAGTGAAGGAGACAAAAAGAAGAAGATGAAACGGAAGAAAGGCAGTCAGAGGGACAGAGTGAGCGAGCGAGCAAGGCAAGCAGCACGATTCTGGAGAAAGGTGAGAAAAGCAGCCGAACAATTCAACGCGTGGAGCAACAGCGGCAACCGATTCTAGCGGGTCAGCCAGCCCGAGGATCTTCCTTCCATAACATGTCCGCTTCTCCTTCTGTCCCGTCAGATTATCTCGTCTCGAATTCATTTCTCACACTTGATTTCTCTGAGCGTTTCTTTTGCCAAGTCTCCGGTTTCCTCCATTTGTTTCGAGTCTATTTTCACTGTCGCGCGAGTCCGTTGAAACCATCTCAAGCCGTCAGAGTGAGGTTTTCGAATGATGTCTGTTTCCTAATTTTTTGCCCCTAACCTCTCCATTCTCATCCGGTTCCTTGTCATTCTGGTAATTTCGGATACTGTTACAAGTTTCCTCATTATGCCCGAGAAAAAGTGGAAGTCTAATCGATGTCCCATGGTACTCGCAAGCAGCATCGTGAACTCCCATTCATCCCTCGAAGTCTTTCGAGGCGGAATCCCAGGTCGGTGTTCCCCTCCTCACGGAACACGAATGCATTCGCACCGCGCCAGTTGATAAAATAGCTCGAGTTCGCTTTTCGCTCAGAACCCATCCAACTGCTTGCTCGGCGTTTTCGTTCCTCCGTTCGAGTGTTAGCTGCAGTCTTTTTTTCCTTCCGTGCTTCTTCCTTCCAAAAAATCCATTCTCGAGACCTGGATTGAATTTCGAATGGATGCACGCTAGGGAACGCACAAGACGACGACGCGATGGAGAGAACGTCGTTGACTTTAAAAAAGAAGACCCGAACCGAAGGAAAACAGCGAAACGCGCTGTCGGGAGAAGAGAAAAAAAGATCCTGGAGTTCTTTGCAGCGAAAGGCCTAACGCAGCCTGCTGGGTTATGCCGCCATTTCTCTTCCGAAGAGGCAGTCGATCAGCTGGTCGATTTCGGCGTTGGGGAAAACCGTTTTCAAATCCCGCGATGCTGATCTTCACGCAATTTCGATGGACAAGGGCGACATTTGGTACTGAGTTGTACCTTGAATTCGTGAATTTCGAAGCCGATAAGGCGTCACATTTCTTATCCCGAGCTTCTTTGAGCTTTTGATAACCGTTATTGGAAGAGGAAACTCAGCGTTTTCAAAGATACAATAATATAATTCATCTTCTAAATAGAATCCTAATGGTTTTCGTTCGGAAAAGTACTTCTGCCATTTCGCGAATTCCTCCTGGAAGATGGAACTAGCACACGTGCATATATTTGAAGCGCGAATCGTGCGTTGCCATCGAAAGAGTTCGATAAAACGTCGATGGTATGCTGGTTCGTGATGCTATTTGTCGAGCAATAGCGGTTCTGGAGCGGTCTCTGAGGATCGATTCAGCACTGGAAACTCAAAGCCTCAAATACGATTAGAGCCACCCACACTCGAACACGGCCACTCATATATTTCTCCGGAGGAAGGGTAAATGTAGGTATTGCCTTGTCTACCGCCAACTTCAAAGTATATTTGGACTTTTGACGTCGTCCATTCGTGCCCTCCCAGCAATATCGTCGGAGCGAACAGATTTGTTCTTGAATCGGTTCGTACACCGTTCTGATCCTAGCAGATCCTGATTCTCCTTGTCTCGTCGGAAAATACCGGAGTGGGATCAACTTTTCTTGGAGTCGTTCGTTGACTCCCGTATCGACTCGTGATGTTTGAAGAACCACTCTAGGGGCACTGATCAAACTCACAGAGAGTTATCTGCCAGAAGTTGAGGTTTGTTCCATCTGGTCGTCCCATGAGAAAAGAGGACTTCCTATCCACCCCGAACAACAATCGTTTCCATCAGGTCATGGACTGAATGCAAAATGCAGACGACGCGACGGTACTCGACATAACCTTTTGCCACCTATCGACCACCATTTCGAAATCGATCTGCTCCGAATGCGCGATGAACGTCTTCGAAATCCAAACGGCTTCTTAGGATTCTTGAGCTCCTACAGAGTTGGAGTTCCTGTTCTTGGTTTTCCCGATCTCATGCTTCGGCTACTTCAATTTTGAAAATTGAACGGAACAATGTGAGACCACAAGCAGAATAATATCTCAAATTGTGGTGATGACGATGATGTTCACGCTCCGATTCCTTGATGCCCCCTTCCGCGATAGCGCATTGTTTCTAATTCTCTGAGGCGAAGTCGTGAACTGAATAATCGTCTTACTCAAGGTACAGCCTGAGGGGTCGTTCAAAACTGGAACAACTGTGCCTCATCTGTGGATTCCGCGAAACTCGATACAGCTTTAAGCTTTATACAAAGCTCACGATCGAATTTTCAAGTTTCTCTCCAATTTATTCTTAAATTTGTGAATAATTAATTAAATTCATTTATATATTATTTTCATTCAATTGGTATAAATATATTCATTGTGTAAATACTTTTATTATTATACAATATGTAATTATCAAAATATTGTTTAATTATACATTTTGAAGTTTGGAATCGAATAAACGAAATTATAAATTGAAACCAAAAGTTTTAAGTTTCCCGTTGTTGGGCCAGTGTGATATCGTAATTAATAATTATAATTCATGATCTGGTCTTTAATTTATCATATTTAGTCTATTATTGAGTGCTAGGTTCCCGAATGTGTATGTGTCCGTACTACAGAAGCAGAAAGTAGGCATATTTTTGGCATCCCAGATTCATTTGGAAGGATAAGTTAAACAGTAGTATGTCCGTCTATTTACGTATGCCTGCTAGTGTGTTCGGTCCTATTTGTCTGTCTCAATGTACATATTTGCGCTTGGCTCATTGCCTTGCTATCGGAGCTGCTAGAGCGGGTGCCAAGAGCAAGCGTAGATGTGTTGGATCTAGCATCTCTTCGATCAGAGAATATGTCGGTGGACATTGCTCCAATAATAACGAATTCCGAAAGTATTCCGGACGAAACACTCACCATATGTAGATAGGGATTTTGTGATCTTTTTTGTGCCATTGCACCAAGTAGGGCACCGGAGTTCCGTCTGGGTATTCGAATGGGCAATCCAGGATGACGTTGTCACCTTGCGTTGCCGATTTCTGCGGAAGCTCTTCTGCGTTGCCTGAAGAGGAAAAAAGAAAAATTGACGTTGATTCGCTTGGCATTCCTCAGCTGTTCGTGATGTGAACATAAATCACTTCAATGTCATGCGCGGTTCCCCTCGCTTGCGCGTTTGGGAAAAATGCGAGATTCTTTTCAACATTTGTAACTCGACCAGCCGCTGCATTAATCCGTCGAGCCAAGCAGCCAGCCGTTTAACTATCAATCATTCAGCCACACCATCTTCCTGATTTACTCTATCGCATGCAGAGAAGCCATGTTGTCCCCGGGCGCTTAAAGCGATTGGCTTCCTATATTTCATGGCGGGCCGAACAGCGGCAGCGGTGGCATCGGTGGTGGTGGGGGTCCGCCACCGCCTCCACACCAGTGGGCGATGCCTACTTATTGAATGTATGCATACCCTTCTCGGCAGAGACTACGTCCCTCTCCCGAAATTCCCCATTCTGCTCGACGCTTTTGGCTTGGTCTTTCCCGCTGGATGTTCTTGCCGGTCTTCCACGCGATTCCCCCTGTTCCAAGTACAGTCGACTACGACAGCGTCGACGACGACGACTCGAGAGGATGTCGATAAAGAGATTGATGTTGGTAGAACCAACCAAAACGATGGCTGTGCGGCGACGAAGAGCGAAGAAACTCGTGCGAATCGGGTTTTTGTCAACCTCGCACTCCAGAGAGTCACGCTTTGTTTCCTTTTTCCGGGGAATTCCGGGATTGTCTCTGATTTTGACGGAAATGTTTCTGAAGTTCTTCTTTTCCCACGAGTTCCGGTCGGTATGTCTCGACATAAAAATGTCAAATAAGTCCGCTGTGTGGGCGTTTGTCGTGCAAAACTAACATTCCCAAGCGCGGAGTGAACGCCTCGAAACGATGAATTCAAGTCGCTAACCGTCAAATCGCGATGTTTGTGTGCCTCTTTCGTGGGAGCAATAACACCGAGTGCCGGGAAGAGGAATAAGACCGGGTTCTCCCTCATCGTCGCAGGACTTTCTGACGCAGATCGACGACCGGAAACGAGACGAACCCTAGACGGAGGCGGACGAAAAAAGAAGGACGCCGACGCAAAAGACCTCGCGAGGAACCTTTAGCGTGATTTCTGCTTCGTCGACGACACCGAAGGAAGGCAAGCGGGCAACCAGCCAGCCAGCCAGCAATCACTCGGCGCGGTCGGACGAAACTACGGGACCGCCGCACCGTGGGTTCAGCGGTGGACTCGTTCTTGAAAATGGAGGGAAGAAGGAAGCGAGGAAGAGCAAGGATCCGCTCCCGCGAAAAACATGCTTCCATATTTCTTCCCGTTGTCGTCTTCGTCGATATTCTCCTTTCCGTTCGAACAGTTTTTCGGGGAATCGAAATTTACCAATTCAGAAAATTCGACAAAGAAACAGAAAGCGAACCCACGAGTCGTCTTAGGCAGACGATGCAAGCCCTCACGGCCGAACCGGGAGCAAACGTTTTTGAAAGTGAAGTTTCAGAACACGCTGAGGTGCAATTCTCTCGAAGTCACGGTGGGCAAAGAAGTGATCTTCTCAAATCTTGCTTCCTCTGACGCTGCTCGCGGATTCGGGTGATGAGGGCGAAGGGCAATACGTCGGAAGTTACTTCATTGCTTGAGTCTCAAGAGTGGAGCTAGTCGCGCGAGTGGATACCCTCGAATGACTCCCATAGTTCAAACTAAGTTCAGAGAAATCTGGTGTTGATTCACTCTCCCTCCGGACGCTCAACGGAACCGAGTGATCTGTTTAGCACAAAGCTGGACGAGGAAGTCTGGAGTGCGTCCTCCTGTCAATAAAAAATGAGCGGAGCCAGGATCCCGCTGGAAAGCTTCTTCTCTGAGCGTAAGAAAACGCGAGACCTTGGCGCTGGACTCGATCGTTTCAAGGAAAGTGACCGCGACAAAGGACCACATATAACGGTCGACACGACTGTATATAGCCGCTCGTTATGTCAATGCCGTTCTCATTATTCTGTCGGCTTGACCTCGTATATCATGAAGTTAACAAATTGTCCAAGTGGCTCCCCGCCATTGTTCCCTTCTCTGTTGAAAGCCATAAATTCCATGAGTCGCTCGCTCGCTCGCTCGCTTGCTTGCTAGCTTCAAGATCCGAACTCTCGGCCCGGTGGAACGGCCGAACAAAAAAACCGAGGAGAAAAAAACGGTGTCAGATCAAGTCAATGACGATGAGAATATCCTGCACAACTCGACAGCGGCGGCGGCGGCGGCGGGGGCAACAACGACGGCGACGACCTGAGTCGAGTGCGAAAGAGAGGATGAGCGCGTCTAGTTTCTTCTTTTCTTTTTTAAGCGGAAAAAATATTTTTTGTGCCTACGTGGCTTAATGATGTCGTTGTGCTTTGAGCACGACGAGCGCCGTTAGGAAGCGAGACACAACGCGCCGTCGAGGTATGGTAAGTGAGAAGGCACAAGACTTTGCGGAAGGGAGAATGGAAGCGACAGAAGAGAAAGAGTCAGCTATTCACGCTGTTTTTTCCTTCTTTTGGAAAAGCGTGTTCGAAGCTGTTTCGCTCTCGTTCTCTCGGTTGTCTCTCATCCTTCTTTTCGTTCACTACATTGTGCATTCTGCGGTTCTTATTTTTGCGAGAATCTGCCAACAATCCGAGCGAGCTACCACAATGCAGCTCAGTCAGAACATCCCTCTGTTGCTATTAACCCTCTCGTGCTCCATCGTGTGGTCGCGTCTCTTCCTCCGTTCCGCGTAAGCCCGGGAAAAAACATTCTGATTTGGGTGAACGAGATTTAGCTGACGACGAAATTTTGTGATCGTTGTCGTTTCCTCTACGGTTTCGTTTGTGAAGACTGATTCTCACACTCTGCCTGACCTCTCCAGTTCACAGAGAGGAAGCCTAGCTACTTGAATCTCGGAATCCTGAGAATGTTCTGGTTTCCTTTTCTGATTAGATGGCCTACTGTCAAGAGATCCTCTGGTGAAAACAACACAGGAACTATTTCAACTGAAAGTTGAAACTTCGATCACCGAGGAGGCCGTACAAATGACGGCGAACTGCCAGCGGTGGGTGGGGTGGCAGCAGCGAAGGCTAATGACGGCTTATTGTTCCGTCGAGTACCAAGGCCCTATGTAGCGTCTTAGACCGCGGCAATGCTCTGGTGTGGTTCCACTTCGGTCACTGCGTCGTATCTCACTTGTATACACACACGCACACGGGGATAGGGGGATATCGGAACCTGTTATAACATGAAATGTTAGGGATTTTCGGTTGTGAGAGGGATGCTGCGCATGTGTTGCACATTTTTGCTGTTAGGGTTTGACAGCCGATAACCTCCAGTGTTGAGGAATGAATCAGCTTCGCGTCCTTCTGGTCGCTTCGGAACCACAATCTGACCGTCGAGCCGTCTATAGCGGAGAAAACCTTGGCGGGCATTGAATTTTGGATTCACCTCGAAGGTTCGCCAGAACCGAACAGTCTCGCATTTCCGGATAGCCGCAAAAATTCTGCTCATATCCCCAGTGCGAGCAGCGGCCGACTGTCATTCCCCTTACCTAGCTCCTAGAGCGTCCCATGTATAGCAAAATTTGAACTTTTTTGAAGCAGACGTCTACATTTGTCAAAACATTCGTTGTATCTCCGGTCGAAGACCCGAGCCTCCTCCGCCAAAAACTTCGTACATGTAACACACGCGTACGCATTTGTTACAACTAAAACTGCAAGCGAGAACACGATCCCCTGGAAGTAATCGGAAGAGCTCGGAAACGATCCTCCAACCATGCGTTCATTCCACTTCTCCCGCCGATTTTCCACAAATGTGTTCTTTGGTCCTTCTACATTTCTGGTTTCCAGATCGCTGCACAGGATAGTCACGAGCCACGTCTTTTAATGGGTTTTCCTCGAGAAATACATTTTGATGAGAAAGTGCGGTTTTCGACAACCCCTGTCGTGATTCACGAAGTCACATGACATGTTCGTTCCCGGCAAGATAGTCTCGGCCCCGGTGGACACCTCTCGGATCGCTAAATTATGGAATTCTGGCCAAGAAAAGTTTGCAGATCCAATCTTCAGAGATCAAGGATGTGGTTATTTCGCGAGGTTTTGAAATTATTCCGAGTACATCCTGGTTGAACTCCATACAATTTCGAAATCACGCAAAGTATTCACATGTTAGAGGTTTATCCATAATGAATGCCATAGTCTCGGAGATACTCTATGATGCTCGAAATATGCGCAAGTCATCAATGGGTATGAGCAGCTTCTGTGAGTTGATTCGTCTCGAGGGGAGTCGGTTTCACCCATGAGGAAACGAGAAAAAAAAGCAATAGGAGAAACTAGACATTTGCTGAAGAATGGAGTGGAATTCGGAACCGTGAAACGAGCATCGCTATTCCAGTTTTTATTCTCCACATTGAGTCAACGACGATCGTGTGCGTTCAGAATGCGGCTTCCCCTCAAGCATTTAGAGCGAGTAAGGCTGGCGAAGTGTCTCGCCGATCATATGGTTTAAAACGTAGACAGTTGTTGGGGGTCGGCTTGCCCAACTCAACTCCTCCGTCCCTCTAAGCGCGAATCCTCTCATTACCAGTATGACCGCTTGCCCGTCGGTCTCCTGTTCGTCTCATCCCCTCGAGAGGACGACTCGACTGTAATGGAGGAGGCGGTGTGAAGAACCTTTCAGAACATCATGATGACAACCGACCGAACCAAGCAGCCAACCAGCTTACCGAGGGAGCTAAGAACCCACGTTGAAGTGGGGTGTTGGTTGCCATTAGGGAACGCCCGTTTGCCCACCCGCTCGTCGGCCTGGCTGTCCGCTTGTCCGCCTGCCTCCCACATTGAATGTTGACAGTGTGCCAGGCACTTCTTTGTGCACATAGGCCGAGCAAACGCGGGTCCACGCGTCAACGTTCCAACTTGAGGCTACCGAGCGATCACCGGGACAGCAATAGTTTCTAACGTTTCATGGAAGAGAATTCCGCGCAGTGCAATCACTGAAGCGCAGGCTCGGATGGTAGACTCCCGAGACTCCCGGAGAGTTGAGGATCCGTAGTCGCTTATCGACTTCGCGCTTGCTTGCATTGAACGCGCCGTCACAGTTAACCGGCCGGCGAGTTGGTTGCCTTAGTGTCTTTCAAAGCGAACGAGAGATAATTATTGACACCATTACGCCGGGGCTAATTTGGGCTCCCGTTAGTGGCCGAGTAGAGTCAGCGCTTCGAGTCGAAAGCCATTGTCGCTTTGTTTCTCGGTGCATATCTATTTATTGCACGCCTTCACGCTTATCTGGCGAAAACGTCCCGAAACACCGCCTCCAAAACATCACAGTTAACGATTTAATCGACTGAGCTCGTTATCGCACGTTCCAATGATGCCACCGCGCAGTTCTCGCTTGTTCTACATACGGAAGCTTCCTGGTTTTTTGTTGTTGTTGTCTCATCGAGCAAGCATCGGCATCCATGTGGAGAGTGCGAACAAGCTCTCCTTTTCATCAATGAGAGCTCCCGGTTTCTGATCATTTATCTCGGATAAGATAAGGGATTTAGGTTTTTATCTTGGGCATTCCACGAGTGGATTATCGCTCCTCCGTCTGGCGAAACGATATCCATCGCATCGGAAAAGGAAAACTCGGACTACTCAGGTGTTTCGTGCGTGGAATTCCGTCCATAATAGAATAGAACCAAACAGGTAGCGTGGTGGACACGGTCGTGCTCGCGATGTGGCGGAAGTTGACGAATTTTATCGAATGACGGAAACTTTCAGTGATTCCTTCGTTGTTGTCTTGTCTTTGCTGTCGCGCGCTGTTTGGCAAATCAAGTTGTGAGCCATCGAAGTGAATCCCCAGAGTGTTTTCTTTCGCATTCTCAGCTAATTGGAAACACCGCATAGCTCGGAGCAAAATCAGACTGCCGCGAGACGCGAATAGACTCAACGATATTGCGTCACGTTTGCCACGCAGCCGAACGTCGTCGTATTTCTTGGTCCGTCTCTTCGAGTGTCTGCTTGTGAGTCGAGCTCTTCTATTTCCTTTCTACTTCGGGTGATTGAAGGAACTACTTCTCGCCGAGAGACTTTCGTGGGAGAAGTACGGAGAGGGTCAGTGAGAAAATGAGCGATTCGCCAAAGTCATCCAAACCGAAGCTCACTCACTGAGGACAGAGCAGCGACAGGGACGACGGCAACAATCAACGTTTGCCAAGATAATTACCTATTGGTGATTGATCGAATGCGGACGGACAGGAACACAACGGCAACAGAATGTCGTTTTCACGCCGACGTCATCTGAATTGCAACTAGACACGACAAGCAAACTTCAGATTCCTGTTCGGAAGACGCTCGAGCTAGCGGGGCGAATCGGCTACGTGTCTGTATGCTGTTCGAAGGAAACTCTGGATTGCTCGCCTGAGACCACTGATCGCATCACTCGGCGACTCTGTGATTTATGCCGCACGACATACGTAGCTGACTCGCTCGTTTTCCGGTCATGGGTAGCTCGAGTTGTCAACACGACTCTGGCTACATCCTGTCTCAAAGCCGAAGGACAATCTGTTTTTTCTTTCCCGGTCCGTGTAGCAACTTTTCCAGGGACTCTTTTCCTGCATGTCTTCTCCAGGATTTCTCTCTTTCCAGCTAGTGGCTATCCTGCTCCTGATGCTGCCCCCGGCAATATAATGTCACGGTGGGAGGGCGCAGAGGCATTTTTGTGGAGGAGAATAAAGAAAGGAATGAGAGAAAAACACCAGCCACACAGGATTTGACAGGAGGAAAGGCATCCTCCTCACACGACCAAAAGGAAACGCGAGAGTGGCCGTCTCGACAACTTGCGGATACCGGCTAGCTTCGCAAGGGGAGCTGCCTCCATCTGCGTTCTCTTGGCGGCACGCCGCCGCCGCGGCGGTGACATCATCAGCCGCCGCCGGGCGACCCGTGGGTTTACCGTTCGGCCGGTGAGATAGTTAGCCACACAGACAGGCGGAGGGACGGACGCGAGCGTGTGCGCGTGCTTCTGTATTTATTCATATACGGTTGCGGGATAGCATCAACAGAACATATTTCGGAGACGGTTATTTGTGGAACATGTTTCCCTTAGAGGCAGAACGCGTGGGTCGGAATAAGCCAACTTTCTACTTTTCGTCGTCGGGGAGCTCGCCGACACCTCCGGGGCCACCGTAGCGCTCGTTCCTGTGGTCTGATGGCGGAGATGTCCTCCTGCCGGAGAAAGCAACCCTCTTACCTCTTACCGTCCACAGCGCTCCCGAGAAAGTTGCTCCCGCTGACTCTTGACGTAGAATGCTTTGCCGTGTACGTCGGCGAAAGAGTCTGACCAACAATCAACATAACAAACCACGCGGAACCGAGCCAGAGCTACGCAAACAAGAAGAGAACTTGAAGGTACGCGATCCAGGCTCCGGCTCGGAAAAACTGTTCGGATTTGGGAGCTTGCCATCACAATATTCCTCGAAAATCTTCGATATGTTCGATGTTAGAAGACCGAAGAATGAGTTCGGTGTCAGCAGTCGCAATTTTCGGAAGCGACCATGCAGGGCTCTAATTAGAAAGTAGGCTGAGAGCTTAGATTATAATTGTTCAGAGTTTTGAGCGACCGAGTTGGGCGGACTTTAACGACTTCGGAGCGTCGGGGAATTGGTGGAATTTTGTTCGAACGAGTTTCACCCAAGTTCTGAATGCAGTGCTTCTGCTGGTTCCTCTCGAGGTGGCTAACAACTTGCAAGCTGCCGCCGATGCAGCAGCCGAGTGTAGAGGTCCCCGAGGTCTTTGTCGCTGTGGTGTCACTTTGGGATTCTACAACCGGAGCGTGTTTTAGAGCGCCCCGTAGCAGATAAACAGAACCGGGTTGTTCAATGCAGCGGAAGTCTTGAGTTTTGTGCGATGCGGTCATCGCAGATCGTTCGGGATCCCGACGAATCACCATCAATGACTGCCGGGGAATAGAATGAGAGCGCAGAAAACATTTTTGTGACCCTTTCAATGGAGGACGGAAGAGACTCCAGTATCTGGCATCGCGTGACGTGACACAACTCGAACCGCGACGCGATTCGAGATGCAGTGGCTGCAGCTTCGTTCTGACTGATCAGTCGATTATAGCACGCACGTACTCGCTTCCCGTTTGATGTTTCCTCCGTCCGCTCCGTTCTCGCCCAGGTCGGCGTCGTCGTCCTATTGATGTATCTGTATCGGTCCGCTGCGCCGTTCGCCTTAGGTTCCGAGTGGTATAAAGAATCACTTTTCCCAGCGCGGATACAGGAATCCGGGAACGGAACAAAAGGAACCGGAATGAAACATCTCTATGGCTAGGGGCGGGCGTCGACAAAGAAATATTTCGAACTGCGTCGGTCGAACATGGAAACGATCTTGCGTTGTATCTCAATTCGCGAACATCTTGGAGAAGTATTCCGTTGGGTCGGTCAATTTGCCGACGACCGAGCAACTCACTGACTGTTAAGGACTGCCGATCCAGCTGGATTTCGGTGCTGCTCTTTCAGCTCCGGTCTCCTTTACTCACTCACTCACTCACTCACTCCCTGCCTGCTTGTCTGTCTGATCGGTTTGCCCGGCTCCCCTCCTCCTGAATAATTCATAGACACTGCCATTTGAAGAATTATGAGCAGAAAAGAGAAGATGATGACTGGTCGAAACGACAAAGCGATTATATGCCAAGAACTGCGAAGACATCACGATAACTTCTCGAAACGTCGCGTATTCTTCAGGAAATTGACGCCCTCCCGCCATGGGAAGTCTTGGGAAACATTTCGGATCAGGGAACTGAAACAGCTCCTCGTTGACGGAGTTGACTCTCGTTCTCTTCGCCAGACGCATCATGTGCCTTGACATCGTGATGCCACTGATGGGAGGACACCGCGATCGAGAATTTCGTCGGATTCGGTCTGGCCATGAAGCGTTCGCTCGTCACGTCCGCGAGTTTCACGCAGAGGGAAAAAGTTTGAGCGTCACCCCATATCGGCCACAGGTGCCTTCCCTCTAAGAGCTTTATCTTTTTCCCCTCCGGATCACCTCCTCTCTCGGGTGAGCGTCTGCTACTCTTGCAATTGTGCAAAGGATCCCGTGTATCCACAGAAGCGCAACGCGTTCTCTGGAATGCTCGGAGGGGGTCTGGCTGTGCCTCGCCGTTCTCGTCCTGTCCCGTGCCGCCGCTGCTCGGCCCGAAAACTCCAGCAGACGACGTGGAACGATATCCAGACTCCGACCCGGTGGTAACAGAGACTCGCTCAGCCAGCGGCTGCGGCTCCCACGGAACAACTCGGTGAGCTGCAAGTAGAGTCAACACACACGAGAGTCCGGGTCGCCGCGCCGTCGAAGAGGAAAACGACTTCGGAAAGCTCAGTACCTATTCTCGAAAGTTCAACAGTCAGTTCGCTACAATTTGTTACTGTCTGCATTGACGAAGGAGAAAGGACAACGACGACGCAAGCGAATCAGGTCGTTTTCCGCCACTTCAAACCATTGGTAAACTTCCACAAGATCGGACTCCAATGCATCGCTTGCGTCTGCTGACAACTTTCTCCAAAACCCTTAGGAGATCCTTCTTCAACGAGATGATTCCTTTCTTTTTCGTCCGGGGAAGAGAACATCGAACGCGAGACGGAAATCTCGTCTTCGGTCAGCGATCGGTTTGGATGGTTGCTTTTCCGATGCAACTTCTTAGTTTTTAGACGACTTTGATGTGATCGTCCCTTCCCACAGGATGGGATCGGTCCTAGATCTTGAGTTTTTCACCGCGAGCGCAGTCTGGAAGATGAACCACCAACCTCTAAGAAGGAGAATACGACCCCAGATAGGCCTTCTCGTGCGCTCAATGGCTGAAGTGAGTCCAACTCATCAACCCTGTTGCATAATGTAACCCGTTTTGGTCGGTCCGAGTAGACCATTCTAGAGCTGTGAGTTTCCTCTTTGATGTTCAAAAGCTATCATTATTCGTATATCCAAGCGTTGAGCCGTCAAGCTTTTATTCCCACTCGTTCGCAAAACGTACTCCTTTTTTCCTCTTCCATCCTTCTTCCCCTTTTCCAATCCCCAAAACATCCGACGCAGCTCGCTGCGTTGAACAGCACGACTGCCACCAGTGCTCTTAGTACCGATGCAACTTTGTCGGGGATTTTCGCTTTTTAGAGAATCCTCAGAGGGAAGAGTAGGAAAAAACCCACTGGATTGAACAGTGCTAACCCTTTGCACGCCCGCCTCGTCTGCTCCCAGCTACATATAGACGTACTATTTTCCTTCTCGGGTATGTATGTGTTGCAGGAATAGAGGAAGGAACTTTGAAAATTCGGATGATCCAGATCACGTCGGACCACCGAGCAAAAGATGGAAGGCGCAAGTATTCTATGACGAGATTAGCTAAGCTCCCGCTTCTTCGCTTTTTTAACTTTCTTCCCCATTCTGCTCGAGCTCTATGTCGGCTGCCCGTCTAACTGGCTTGCTGTGAGTGAACGTCAGACTCGTCTCATCAATCTATGCAATAATCCTTGACGGAATCTCAAATAGAAGCAAGATATATAGTGGAGCGGATTCGAGGGTTTCAATAAGTTTGAGAGCTCTAGTTCGGCGGCGGCGGCGGCGGCGAGTGAGGCTTTATTGGGGCGAAACATGTTCTGACGAAAGCGGACCAACAAACGAACGAACGAACGAACGAAGGATTGGCGCCAGCGGGAAGTGTACAAGCTTTTTCGCCGCACATTAAGCCACAGAGCGGAAAGCAACTTCAGCCTCTCCGTTCACTTGAGAAGGCCTCCTTTGGTGGAAAAGCAGCGGCCGGCCACCGGAACGCGAAGGGCGAAAGCCTCGACGCAGCGGCCGGAGCGTGCCAAACCCGTTGACGGGACGCTTGGCACGCCCGAGCCCCACCGGAAAGATCTTTCACTTTGCACCATGATACGCTATTCGTTTCAGCCGTCCTATTATCCGACCGCATTTGCACTCAGCATGTTGGGCATGACAAGTGTCAGAACAAGAAAAAGATACGTATGGACTAAACTCTCGGAGACGATATACGGATTCAGGAAAGAACGCATGATGTCTACTCCCGCCGAAGCGACCCGAGTACAGCGGGACACCTCGAGATGAAGACAAAACGGGAAGCGATTGGAGAAGGGGAGGGAAAGCAAACCCGACGTTTGAAGTAATGGTTCAAACTTCGGTTATCTCGGACTAAGATTGACACATGATCGATTTCCCGCTATTCAGGAACATGAATTGAGGTTGACGAAACGCTTTCAGCACTGTTTCCTCGCGACTTCAACTCGCTGGCGTAACCACCTCTAATGCTCTCTGATTCGGAATTGGAGAGAACGACGACGGTAGATCAAGGTTCACCAACAAAACAGCCTGAATGCTCTTCCCGCGTGTCGTTCTGGTCTCGCGCTCTTCCCGAAGAATGAAAAGCTTTTGATTGGAGAGCATCGTCGTCGCCATCGTTCATTGGAGGGTTATGATCGATTTGAGAATGGAAACCGACGTCGTATTTGGAACAATCATCATTCTCAACAAAAGCTGCAACGGGAAAAAGGAGAATGTACGGCTGGCTAGGCTTCTTTGATGTGTACGATGTGTATGTTTGTACGTCCATATCTTGGCGCTTCTGTTGTTGTCGAGAGCGGCAACTATGACGGCACCCCTACCGCCCGCGACGCCGCCGCCGTCGCCATCATCATCGCTAGGAGCAGACGCAGTCGCTTTAGCGTCGAGGGGGCAAAAAGAGAGTGCAAACGCAATTTCAGAGAGCGAGTTCCGCAAGCAATGCCACCGCATCAATGAGATCCAAACGAAGCCGATGGCGTGGAACGTCTCGCATGGAAACCGGGGTCCGAGTGCCGGAGATGAAACCTTGCGTCGATGCGTTGGAAGAGGGGTCCTCCTGTGAGACGTTGGGTTCGAGTCGCATCCTCAGGAACGAATTCCCCCAAACTCAATCGTCGAGCCCTCAGCGCCCGTTCGGTCGGGTAAACTATAAAACTGTGAACATTGCGATTCATTCCGTTGTCGCGCATGTGACGGGAACGAACTTTTTGCAGGTCGAGTTACCGGAGAAGGAATGGAAGCGCGCGACGATTGCGTATAATGCTTGGGTAGAGTGGATGATGAAACGAATACAAGTGGTCGTGTGCATCAAAGAGAGTTTCCCTTCTGCTTTGCTCGATCTCACTTTTGGTTGATGTGGAACTCTCCCATCAACACCATCGAACGCGAAGGCCGGAAAAAAACGACGCAATCTGGCGGTCTGATCAAGTTTTTGAGGAGTTTGGAACATGGTCCAACGGACTGGAACGCGAGGGCCGGACGGGGCTTTCCCTGCTGATCTTGCATGTTGATGATTATGTCGGCGTGCGTCGCTAAAAGTCCGTCTCCTTCTCCCTGGTGGTGCGCTTCGCTCGGAGAGATGCCACATAATACATTGAAGCCGAGGCAGCCGGTGAACATGGCGTCACATCGGGAAAAAGCCGCAGGTCATCCATCAGAATATTGAAAAGTTGACGCAGCTCATGCCGCCGCCGGACTCCGTACAGTTTCTGCTTCTGCCTCCAGTGTTCCTCGTCCAGAGTGCTCGATCCATGAACGAAAAGACCGCCGGCGGGAGACGGAGGGCCCACCACTGGACATAGGGTGGGAAAAAGACTCAGGGGCGGAAAAAATACGCGCGCTGAGCCCCGGCAGGCAGGCGGGACCGACCGACTCCCTCCCTCCATCCCTGGATGACCGGCAAGAAAACTGGCTGTGCAGCAGCAAATGGACGATAAATTCTGGGGGAATATCTCGACTAGACGGTCGTGCTGCAGCACGGGCGCTGTTCCTCTGAAACCGTCAAGAGCATTTTCACAATAGATGCTTGATTAATGAGCTGCGCCCGCAGACTTCGAGATCGGCGACAAGAGAGAGAGAGAGAGGACCTCCTTTCTCAGTTGTCGTTGCCGCGTCGCCGGTTGGATGGAAGTCGCAACTTCTTCGCGGTTTCTTTGCTCTCATTCTCCTCTCTACTCTGTTTGAGATTCATTCATCTCTTGAATTCACAAGAAAACATCTAATCGTCTTCGGGATCTTCAAGGGCAAGGAGGCCATGGACTCGAAGAAGTCTGCCCATGCCTTGTCGTAACAATGGTCAGCTCTTTGGTCGGTGACTCCTTGGTACCGATCGCGACATTGTTTCTACGAGTTGACGTTCAGTGAGTTTTCTTTGGAAGTCTCGAAGCGTGTGGTCGGAAATGCCGCTTTCCGCAGTTGGTTCGTGCCGGCGAATCCCGTTTCTGATTCATCTCTCGACATTGAACTAGCCGTACTTCTTTCAGGGCGGAAAAGTTTTAAGGGGCAAGAGAATTACTGAATGCGCTGTTGCATCACCCGGGAATGCATCTTCCGACGAACGAACAACAACCGGCCACTGGATGTCGGAACGGACGGAAAAATGAGCTGGCTGCGTCGAGAGACGGAGAACTTAATGTTTATTTGCACTGAGTCTGGAATCCGTCCCACCATAAAGAGAACCTTTTCCCACTCGCGCGGCCTGTGCGGTCTGCTGTGGCTGAGCTTGTGCGTGGTCCGATCCGAATCCCAGACGGCGTAACGACGGCGACAAAGGTGGAAACAAGTATTTCGAAACGGAGCCGACTGTTCGCTATTCGGATTAGAGTTTCGACGGCAGCATGCGAGAGGTTCCATCTTCTTTTTGTTTCTTCTCTCGGTCGTTGTTGGTAGTTGTGTGGAAGCGGGGTCTTCTCCTGTTATCGGAACTTCTTCATCTGATAGCAGTTATTCCCCTCAACTAATGAGAACCATGAAAACAATCTCTAAAGAAGTCGGTCTTCCTTTGGTACCATAAGAGATTCGAACGATAGAGCTGCCGCTCTAGATTGTGGTGTGCAACGAGTCACCTCAGCATGTGATGTGTAGGGTACTACATCCACATTCACGAGCAAAGCACGCGACTTGGACCATTCAGCTATCTTGTCGCTTTTGAAATCTTAATCTTTCATTTCAATTTTTTTTTCATCTCCACTCTCTTGCTCATACCTGCTCCAAATAAGGTTCATGTAGGGACCTCCTGACATCTGAGCGAATAGACGGAAGTATCGCTCATGGAGAGAAATTCGGAGGAAAGCATAACAGTTCCAGTGATTTCAAAGATGGAACCCTGTTTAGGACTCCCGGCCTTCCCTCAGCGGGAACGAGGATTCTTAGACCTTTGGGAAAAAGACCGTTCACGGAGCATCATGGTTCGCTGACAGTTTCGCCGCTCCGTCCAGGTTGCTGTTCGTTCTGCTCTTGGCAGATGGAGTCCGGACCTCTCCTGAGCATCGGGTCGCATTCGATCGGTTACTCAATGTTCTGTCTAGCGGTGTTTTTGACCGGTGATCGCAAGACTTGCTCACTGACATTGGTCGAGGGTCGAACGGCGGCGCGGCGGGGCTGAATAAGGCAATTGCCAATTCTCATCATGACCTTATCGCGCCGCCTCCGAGCAACGTTCTAATCCGTTGATCTCTTGACGAAAGTCATTAATCGAATGACGTTTACAGGACAGATGAGCTCGTTTGCATTCTTGTTGCGAAAACCACCCTATGCTCGGTGAGTAGCGCGTTGGAAATCGCCTCCACCGGACCCACTCTATCGGCATGAAGCTCTGTATCTGTTTCCGAATCCGTGGGTCCGTTTGTCCGCCTGTGTATGTGTGCGAGTGAGTGAGTGAGTGCGCGTGTGTCTTTCCGGGGGTCCGTGGCAAGCGGCCACGCACACGGATCTGCTACCCTCCCAGCTATCCACCTTGAGCGCATGATGTTCCATCGTGGAGTTTCGAACTCACCATTGGCCGAACAGATGAAAGCTGTCACTAGCGCGATGTAGAACACAGTTGGCCCTATGGGGACCAAGGTTTCGTGAAAAATCCGCATTACTCCTCACTTCTGCGACGAGGGCCCTCGGCTGTCTGTTGGAATTCTCCTCCGAACGGGGCCGGGGGCATTGTCGACAAACTTCTGTCTGACTGCCTCTGTTCCGGGCAGTGTTTTCAGCAAAGGGGCACCACACTCCGATTCATTGACGCGATCCCAAGCGGCGGCGGCGGCGGCAGCGGCGAACCGCGCACACACACTCACACACCTCAGAGCTAGCTCATCACTTCAATCAGCTAAGCACTCATCACTTCATGATCGTCACACAGAAGACAGGAGAACCGATTCCGCGTTTTGTTTCAAGCGACGACACCTTCCCGCTGTTCGACCTGATGATCGAAACTCGGTCTCGCTATCGTTGCTGGACAACGAACAATCCGACTGTGGGATTCTCCTCGCTACAAGGAGAACGGACCATGACGCATGCGCACTCAGGACTCGGTCGGAAAGGGCGCGCTTTCTCTCTCTTTCTCTCTATCTTTCTCTCTCGCCAGGAGTGAGAGTCGGCTCACTTCGAGTTGGGGTGAGGTGGGGTGGCGGGGCTCGCGTCGGCAGGCGACTGGTCCTCCGGGGAGGTTGGTTCTCTGGTCGTCACGTTGGCTGTATGAGTGACTCAGGAGAACGGATTCCCAACTCCTGAGTCCCTGTTACCCTGCTGCGTTGCCACCGTCGTCACCACAACCAGCAAGAAGTCCACCGCAACTGGAGGATCACGATATGTGCGTGCTCAACGTTGTATCGTTCTATAGAGCCGAGCGGGGTTGGATCAGTTGTTGAGTAATCTAATAAACGATCGCGATCGTGGTGTGCTGCTGCTGCAGTCGAGACCCACCGCCGCAGCTGGCACGGCGGTCGGGGCCGGAGGGGGTACTAAAAAATGTACAGCACGCTTCTTCAAAAAGTGTTTGAAACTCTCGGACATACTCGCGGTTTCCTCTCAAAAGTCTGCTTGCATAAGCTGCTGAAGAATAATATTTACTAGCCTTGCGAAAAGAAGATTTTCGTCATGGAACACCTTAGAGCTGAGATTCGCCGATTCGATCTTGCGGCGCTCGGATTCAATCAGCGAATCCGCAAATTTGATTGATGGAAGGAAGGGATAGATGAACGGATGGCCTGGGAGTGGTTCTGTCGGAACTTTGATATCTTCTCGAGAATATCGTTCGAGTCAACAATAAAAAAAGAACTCTTTCAAGGCTGCTTCGTTGAACTCCATGACGCAGTTGAATTGAGAAACGATTCGATCGCTCGCCAAAGGTGTTCAAGAAGGGAAATGTGAGCGCAGCATAAAAACTCGAATCATTTCTAAGGGCAGTGTCGTTTTTAAGATAAATCTTGCCGCGGGAAATCATGAACACCCCGGAATTCTTCGAGCGAATGTTCATTTGACAACCGATAATATCGCTCGCGGTGGAGCGACGAGCAACGAAACGGCTCCGCCAATGTGACATCGAAGGAAACAATGAGTTTTGAAGAAATTTAAATATCGAAGAAGTTACCGAGCAACGGATGAATGACGCCTCTTGGACATCACACCAGACGGCAAATCCAAACTCGAGGAATCCCTCCGCTCTTCCCAAACAAGGACAACTCGAGATTGCTCTCCTCTATTTTCGGAATCCCCGAGTACTCACTCTGTCACGAAGTAACGATATTCAGCTGGATTTTCCGGAACTAAAGACCGACGTAGGAGCTCCATTGACAGGAGCTTCCTCGATCTCGCTCCTGAATCAAAGCGACATCAAATGAATTCTCCTCTCCGCAGCCCCTCGAATGCCTCCCTGGAACTCCAGGATTCGTACTCTGGCCGGCGGGTCTTGGTTGACACACAGTTTCTGATTCCGAATGGGAAGCAAGCGAGCGAGTGAATCTCGAGTGGAAGCTGAAATTCGCAAATGTCAGGTTCAAAGAACTAGTTTTGCGTCGACAAATGAGTTTATTCAGCCTGTCGATAGTTCCTCTGCTGCTGCTGCTGCTGTTGTTGTTGTTGTTCCCTCTATTCACGGAGAATTTCCACGCGGGGCTTTGCTTCAGCAACTCGCGCCTCAGCCCACGTACGCCCTCGTAACCCTAGCTTTACAAGAGACTCAAAAGTGGGCCGAGTGGCTTTTCTGTTCGTAGAAATGACGGGCGGCTGAACTCATTCGAGTATCGGGTTTCACGATTGCTATACAATATGAGCTTCGGCGTTTCGTTGCGAGGCGGCTAAATTAGCCTCGGCAATTTGGGGTCAGCCGAGGTCATGTCAAGTCCTGTCTACCACAACGTCGTCCTCGGCGGTAGATCCACCTCGGGACGACGGGTATCCATAGTCTCCTTCATTAGATCGTGATATGCTGTGAGGTGCATGCGAGGATTAGGAGATTTCGCTCCGTCGTCCTCTATCCTTTTCGGGATTCGTACTTCAGACGGTGTGGAATCGCATCTCATGACGGGTTTCTCGCTACATCAGCGCGACACGTCCTAATTCCGTCACGATTTTGAGGAACTGGAGTTGAGGGGTCTTGCAAACTTGTCGGATTCGTGAGCGCCACTTTCCGGTGGCGGTGTCGCTTTTTTCTTCGATTGTTCTCGCCGCAAGGAGCGTTCTCAGTCAGGGAAAAAGGTGAGCTTGACGAATAGAGGCCAACACATGGCCTCGCTCAGGCCTGTTCGCAAAGCACGAGCTGTTGTGTTGCTTTGAAGCCGTTGCTGCCTCCGCGGCTGCTCACTCAGATATCATGGCGCGGCCCATAGACCTGAAAAGACGGAGGCAGATAGACAGACAAGCGGGCGCACGGCTGACCGGCCGACTAGAGTCTGAGACCCGCAGTGGGCCAACCCGCCGCCCGCAGCCGCCACATCCGCTGATGCCGACGGAGAGCGAACAGCAACAAGGCTTTTGCCTATGAATGTGTGTCTGCGTGTGTGTGTGTGTGTGAGAGAGACCGTTCCACAGCGTCGTTCGAAAGAGTCATCAGTGAAAGTATTGCATATCGATATCGCTCCCAAACGTGAACTCAATGATATCAGGGGCCAAAGTGTCTGTCGACCACACGCACTGAAACACTCCCGATGAAGCTTCCCGGTTGAGACTGCACGGTCACCCGATCTTCAACATCAGGTGAGCTGACGAATTTCATTTCATTCAGGTTGAACGCTCGGCTCTCCAGCTGAACACCAAGAAGATGTTCTTTCGTGAGCTCAAGACAAAACCGCTTCGATGACTGACGATCCTCGAGGCACTGTGTGTGGCGAACATGGCGCTACTTGTCGTGTCCGGAGGATCAAATCTGAAAACGCTCGATGAATCTCGGTATTCTTCCGAGAACTAGGTGAACTCGTCTCAGTCAGGGTTGCTCGGTGCCAACCGATGATGTCGACCGCTTGTAACGCTGCACGGACTCCGTCTGTTGAAGCATCCCGAATCGATTCTGGTTCTGTGGACTTCGAGCTGCGAGCGTGTTCACAGGATGGAATATGTCCTGACAAAGAAGTTCCGTCTCTGCTTGCTGTCAACACCCTCTCGTAACTACCTCGAGTCGAGCTCTGACAAAAGCCCGATTCCACAAGAACGATCCGAGGCAATCGATCTCGGTCGTGAACCAACGAGAAGCTCGCTTCCGTGACCGTCAACAGCATCGAAACGAAGACCAGATGCAGTAGGGAATCCGATAGGGATTTTCCGTGTTCGTTGTCAATGCCGCGCGGTCGCTCGCGAAACGACAACTCAGACCAGGAAGGAAGCCAAAATGAGACTCGAGTGATTATTTCATTTCTATTCTCGATTCTCCGACGGGGTCTTCCTACCGCTCTTCAAATGAAGTCGGTGTGCACCGGCTCTTCAGTGGATCTCAGAAGAGAAAGGACGTGAAGCTCGAAATTCCAGCTGAGCTCGCCGTCTCGCGCGGGCAGCGAAAGATTCTACCGCAAGGTGTAGTCCTCGAGGTTCACCATGAATGTTCTTCTTCCCCGAAGCTGATGGTCGTTCCGGCCTCACGGATGTACAGTCAACTCCGCCGAATCGGAACACCTTGGAAGCAGTCCGTTTTAATCCGATTGAGCGAGTGATCCAATTATCACGGACTTCCGAAAAGCGGCATTCTGATAGCTAGATTTCTATTCCGGATAGGATGGAAAGGAAGATTTATTTGCCGGATGATAGAAAGCAGCAGTTCAAGAGCGGGCACCGACACGTCTGCGATTTTCCGCGCCTTCGGTGCGCCGGAAACGATGGACGCTCTCGCTTCGGGATTCTTGAGACTGGAGCCATAGGTCCAGATAGTGAATGACCCGATCAGTCTCTTTCTGATTCGAATAATCAAAAATTCTGAATTGAAGGAACGGATGTCCGAGTATCCGGCGGCGGCGTAGACTGTATCCTTCGGTTGGGGCGATCAGTCTGATTTCGAACACGATTGTAGAGGCTGAAAGAATCGAGAGAAGACGGCGCGGTGTGAAAACGAGAATATCTCGCGTGGGAATCAGAGGTGGCCGATGTGTTCTCGAACGTTGCGTACCGACGGTCATCTGCACATTCTCGCACTTGGGCGAGCCGATGCCAAAGTTTCGAATCTGGCAAACTTGCCGAGGCCCCCCTGCCATCGTCAGCAGCGGCACCCTCGCAAGCTACCCCACGGGCGTCGATAATGATCGGGTAATGAAGATGGCGGGGAACATTGCAGAGGGGCGGAACTCCGTGCCGTGACAATACGAGCGAGAAATTCGTTTTCTTCGCATCCTTCTTACTTTCACTTTCAGCCATCGCAAGTTTACCTCACTCAGCAAATGTTTCCACACGGTTCGAACAAAGTCTCCGACGATCTTCGACGAGAAAGACACGTTCTCGAGCTTGTACTGACTTTTTTGTTCTTTCTGACGAGATCGAATCGCTCTCAGTTTCTCAGGAAAGATGAATGACTAATCTCAGAGAAGGCCACCTGTGTTGTCACGCTAAATATAGCTTCAGTGGAGGCAGCCACCTACAGTGATTGCGGTGTCGCGTTGTCGGCTGCTTATCCGCTCCCACTCACAGAGTTTTCGTCAAGAACTCACAGAGTGAGAGAGTGGAAGTTCGCTTGGAAACAAAGCTGATATGAGGGCCAGTCCAAACGCGGCAGGGTTTTCCTCTGGGTTTCGGCCGTAGTCCCGTTATCGTTTTCATGGTTGAACTCCTTTCCGCGCGCCTTCTTTCATCGCGTGGAGCCAAACAGCCCTTTCTCGCAGCCCGGTCTGCTGGGACAAACACGCGGGACAGAGTCAGAGCCTGGGCAGAAAGCCGCGAGTGACAGGGTCCTTGCTCCGGCAGCTTCTCAGCAAGACGGCCCATCACCCACACTTCCCCTCCTGCCACAGCAACGACAACAACAGCAACAGTCGCGAACATGCGTGAAAAATCCTACTCGAGGAGAGAGTGAGTGTTATGGCGGAGAGTTCGATGAGCTTGTGCATCGCGGGATATTCACGAATATCATGTTCATTGTGTGTTCGACAGTGTTCTCATTTGTTATGAAAGCGAAGCTTGAGGTGAATACTCGAGAACTTCCTTCGTTGATATTTGTGGCGGAAGATCGTGAGGTTCTTTGAGAATTTTCCGGGAAAGAGGAATGCTCGAGATCAAGTAAGATTAGGATATGGAATCAAACTTCATGAGCATGAGGAATTCGATGCTCGGATCACCGGAACGATTGAGCTCCAGATTGTGAGTGAGAGAGGCGATCTCGGGCAACAGAGTCGACAAAAATCCTGAGGAGCTACGAAATGTTCAAGTGGCCAAGTTCTCGATCCGGAAGTGTCCTCAATGAAGAAGCCCGATCCTTGTGAACTCGTCGAAGTCGAGAGGGAGGAAAGAAACTCCAAAGTAAGCTTGACGTGCACTTAATTATAAAGTCGGCTTCCGGAGCCGTTCGAGCCATTGTTTAATGTGGCACGTCTGAAGGACAGCCTACAGCACTTGGTCCACTGCGAGAGTCGAAGGCCTGGTCGAACACACGTTGAGAGTAGCCGGGGCATTCATTGGGTGTCAGACAACGCCGAGGGCCCGGTGTTTTACCATTCGTTGTCGCCTAGAAGCGTTGTGGACGAACTTTGCTCTTTTGTTTCAAGAATCTTGTGCACTTCACTATATTTTGTGGAATAATCGTGCATCCACTTCCTCCGGGTCACTCACTATCCCGAAACCGGATAGGTCTCGTCAATCGTCTTGCCACTCGTGAACGAATTCATTCATTCTCCGCTATGATCGCTGTTCATGAGCTCATTTATTTAGTGATTGCGCGAATCGAAGCCAAAAAACCCAACGCATCTTCGGGGCTTCGGTATACTGCATAAAAACATCAAATGATATTCGCGGCGCGGTTAGATCGACCAGAGAATGTCGTTTTTGAACCGAATAGCTTCGACATTCTCGTGGAGCCGAACGGCTCTCAGGTTAGTGCGGATTTTTTGCCCGACGTACCAAACACCCTTCAATCGCTTCAATCTCGTCTTTAATTAATGTAATTTGTTCCCGAACTTTCTATAACACTATGTGGTTTGCTGATGTGATTCGATTTCTTATTCCGAAAGCGAGTTCGTTATCCAATGACTGTTCCGTGTCATTAAACAAAGCCTCTTCCGCTGGGCTCCCAATCTCGAGCTGTGCAACTCATCGAATAACTTTCGAGAAGATCATCAATTGAATCAAAATGGCAGCCAAGCGAGCTTTGTTGCCGAATCTAAATTAGCGACAGAGCCAAGATCGCAAGATACTCGCTCTAACGGGCCGCCGTGTTTTTATATCCCTTTGCTGCCGGAACGTTGCATCATCATCATCACGAACAGCCGCACCGTAGGTAGGAGAACAGCTAGTGGTTTTAGTTATAGCGGTATTGGTCCGCTTTCCGTCTCTCTTTCCTTACTCTCAACTCGCTTTTACCTCGACTTGATAGCTAAAGAGTGGAAGGCTCCTCAAGCTTCGAAGAGTTTACCCAGCCCTTCGGTAGAAGAGGTTCACTGTTTACCTTCCCACGTATGAATAAGGCGGGAAACTCACCAAACCAGCGCTGGCGTCACTAGTTCTTCTACCGCCTTCATAAAGTAGGTCTACTACAGCTCGCCATCAGCTCATTGTGTGTACACTCGCTGAAACACTGCTGTCCGCTGATCGCATTTCCCGTCAGGAGTCCGTTCACTACTTACTTTAATCAAATCCACAATCCTCGATTACAAGCGACGTTTCAGCTCCAAACTCGAAGTTGGCGTTCACTCCGTCCTCGAGATCGTCGCATCTTGTCACGAAATTCTCAGACGGAAGCGAGCTTCACGAGATGCGAGAAACCGATCAAGATCAATCATAAAAAGTTCGACCGGAATGCATGAATGAAAAGTAGACAGATGGGCATGCAGGCAGTCGAACGAACGGTTTTCGGTATCGAGAAGAAGTCTTCGATTATTATTCAAGTGAATTCGCCGGCACTGTTTCTATTTACGATCAATTTTTCCGTCCCTTCTGCCACTTCCACGAGACGTCTACTGCCGGCTGCGTTGGAAAAAAAAAGAAGAGGCAACGCGCCGCAACTCATCGCTTGTAGTGTAGAATCAAGCCCGACGCATGAATGCGACAAACCGATTTCGCTCGATTCCATCTTCTTGCTAGGTTGCCCGCGTCTGCGTCCGTCCGTCCAACAGACAGACAGACGGACAGACTGGCCGCTTGTGCGTCTGTCTTTTTGGTCACCTTCTGCTTCTACTTGTATTTTTTTTTCCTTCTCCTTATCGACCGGTATTCTGCATGAATTGATAATAGATTCAACCTAGTTTTAGATTTCGCGGAAATTCGACGAAATTCTGCGTTCGCTACTTGGGGTGGTTGTGGACAAGTTGACAGAGTTGAAAGAAACCGAACGGCGCGTCCGACGATCTGATTGAAGTCGGGCATGTTATTCGATTATATTGCAAATATTATTGAGATGGATTGAAACGTGATTGGGGGGTGTGTTTGTATGAGGAGGAGAAAAAAACGGAAGCGCGAGAGGGCTAGCTTGCCGTCGTGATAATGCAGCTGAAGTTTGGGTCCGAGCAGAGGCGGATCGTGTTTCGATCGGGATTCTTTGTACACGACCATACTGTCACTCCTAATTATCAAGTCAAAATAGGGCGCTGCTCGCCGCTTGATAAATTGATTGTCGTGCCCGGCAACCGAGACGAGTTAAACGGCTACCGATGGGAAGATTACGTCGATAGATGGATGAATGGCTGTAATAATGGATAACTTCATGAATCAATTGTTTGGAGGGCCATCGGATGAAGGGTTCGCCCAAATTACCCTGCACCCTCGCTACAAGCGCTCAACAAAGTCTATGTATCCGCGGCATTCACCAAAGACATTGAGCCCATTGTTGTGGAATGAACAAGGCGCTTCAAAGCGTTTCAAAGAAGGTGATTCAAAACAACACGAATCCAAGTTTAAATGACACCACTACATTGTTTCATTTCTCATTCATGAAGCTGCTTGATTTTGCAAATCCACAAACATATTGAATGTATTCCTGCAACGGACGACGACATCGTAGGCACATTTGGAAACTTGAAGGAGACATCACGACCACATTACTAAATTTGATTCGGAATGAGACCGGAGCGGATCGGAATTACGTGTTTAGCGTGGGGCAGCACAAAAAAGTCAAGCTCTGCATCGGTTCTTGTCGCTGAACTTGCACGCTGCACTTTGATTCGAATGCTTCATGACTTTCGATCGGTGATGTTGGTAAACACATCCCTTCCATTACGGCGAGACAAATTCGTCCGGTACTACTACAGACGTCGTCGACGACGACCGTGTTGTGTAGTTTCCTGACGACGACGTGGCCGCGTAACAATCGACCCCTTGACAGTATTAATAGTAATGAAAATAATAGTCGCGGGCGAGAATACAACTCGTGGTCGGTATCACGAAGCCAATCAGTGCGACCGAAAATAATGACATCGTCGTACGTACGTTTAGCTTTTCACAGAGGAGATCAACATACGACGAAGACGACTACTACCACCACCACAACAACTACGACGTTTCCCATGGAGCGTGCCGTTGTCAACGCGATCGACCTTTTGACGTCGATTCGTACCGTGTTTCAAAACTTCGTTTCGCTAATGACAAATAGATGAAATTTCAAAACCAGCTACAGGAACTGGACCGACGAGAACGGTGACAGGGGACAAACAAGCTTGTGCATCTCTCTCGTTTTGAAGAACAAAAGAAACGCTAAAAATATAACGGGCAGATAGATCCGTCGAATTTAATCTAGCACGTCGATCGCCAGCTTTGTGAACTGACACTTCGCGGCGCCTGCATCGAACGTCGCGGTCCGAAAGACTGGTTGAACTCGGCTGCGTACGGTACCGCAAACTTGGCCATTCAGATCTCAACTTGACTATCTGATCTGCTTTGTGGAGCAATTTAGAAACACGCCTTGGGCTTTGCTTTGTTAGCAGATGCTGACGGCTCACTTGGTGGGGCTGGTGATGTTGTCGGTCGTCAAGTGATTTTTTCTTGTTTGTTTCCTCTGGCATAACGATTTTTCGAAACCCGCCTTCCACCGAAAGCCGGTCGAGTGATGGGCCAAAGGCGAATTCGTTCAGGTTCAGATATTTCTATTGCCGATGCCTCTGCCATTGCCGAGAAGCATAACTAGCTGCGGCAGCAGCAGCGGGCACAATGTCTAAACAAGATGGACTCAAAAGGAACTTGTCAGCTGTTTGTCAGCACGCTGTAAGCCGCCTTTCTACGGGAGAGTCTGGCTGTCAAACGGTTTCGTCTCCTTCTTCTGGAAGAAATGCAACTAGGCAGACACACAGTCAGCTCGCGCCGTGGACGAACGATGTTGACATCGTCGACGTTTTTAGAGAAGAAGACGCGCGTAAACGGAAAAAGATTGAAACAACTAGCCGCCTATAACCCCTGTTTTCTCCACTTCCGTCGTCTGAACGCCAATTAAGATTGTCCGCCTGCTCGCTAGTCCGCCTTTCGGGAGCAAAAATGAAAGACTCGAGCCGACAAACGTGCGATACCGTTGACAAAAATTCACCAACTCCTCTTTCCTTTTTCTTCAAGTCACTATTGTCGCAGCCCGCGACGGCGACAGTGTCTATGGTAGAACCATAACCGCATCGTTCATTCTCTGGAGCTTTGATTTTTTTTCTTGTCCTTCGTCCGTCCAAGTGAAAAGCTTTCTCCTCCGACCGATTGTTGTAGTTCTGATGTCTGCCGACGGTTCAAACTCTCTCCGGACCTGTCACCGAATATCGACGAGTTGAAAGTTCTACTCTGAGATCCATTCTCTTTTCGAACACAGGATGATTATTGAAGCTGACGGGACACTGCTTCTAATTGAAATGTCGCGCGACCGGTGACAAGATGCTTTATTGGTTTTTTTTCCTTCTTCGATTGATCAGCACGGCAATCCACACTTTGCCTCTTCATCCACTGGCGAGCGGGCCGCGGCGATGACGAAAGCGCTAACAAGCGTTGATTTTATTGCGGCATTGGGACCCTCTGCAATTTTTTCCTCGTTCGCCTTCGATTCATCATATCTCCGTGTCAACTGCTACCGACGACAACTCCAATAGAAAAGCGACGACGCAAACCCCAGTTACAAAACTTCTAATGACAAAAATCGCAACGAGTCATCGCTATGGCCCCCAATCGGAGCGATTCTCACGTAACCAAAAAAAAAAAAAACCACCCACGAATTCGTTGCTCTGTAATTCCCTCGGTCCCTCGGCAGCGAGTCCGAAGCTCCAGTTAGTACGTTTGATTCTAGAGTGGCAGACAAAGAGAATGAAGTCTCTGAAACGCTTTAGCACTTCTATTTATATCAGGCGCGCGCGCGCGGGTCACCGACGCCCCCGAGGGCTCAAAACGTCAGAACGCAGCGAGTTTTTCTCCTCCATCTTCAAAAAGAAAGAAATAAGAAGTCTGCTCCGAGTTACAAGCAACACACGAAAACGCTGTTTCTTTTTTCCGCTCCTCCGTTCCCGCTGTTTCCAAGACGTTTCAGAAATTCAGCTTAGCCACGCTGATCCGGAGCGTCTCAACGGGAAGAACTCGACCGTGTAAAACGTGATAGTTCAGAAGCGCGCGCGGCTTTTTCCTTTTTCTGTTGCGATGCTTCGAGGAGAATACGGAACATCATCTCCGCTTTCCGCCGCATTATCTGCGTCTGCGTATGATATAATTTGGAATTTGGATTCCTTCCTGCAGGGAGGAGGGAATCGAGAAAAAATTGTGGAAAATGCCTACAACGATGTCGGTAAATGGACCGAACAGATAATGGTCATTCGGGGACAGTTGCGCAGAGATCTCGAATGAAAACGGAACCGTACTGATCCACGAATCATGCGATACGGGCTCCGCGCACATCGCCTGCCCCTACCGGACCGCTTCCGCAAGTGGATAGTGTCCATCGTGTGCCACCGTTATCGAATATCACGTACGATCTCTGGTCGTTGGTCCCATATCGTCCACGGCTCGACTTCACGCCTGGCCGAGTGCCGAAGCGTTCGAGGTTTGCTTTGGCTTCATTAAAATCACAAATCCCTAAAAAAGCGATTGTGATCTCCCGAGCTGGGTCAAACAGAAGCGCGGGGGAAAAAAGAAGCTTGACCTCGTCCCCTTTGAATCTTCTCTGTATGAATTGTTTAATCTACTTTTCCCCGGAGGAAGTCAGGACGGAAGATGCTCGCGTCGTTGCTGCCGGCGATTAGTTCCGAAGACAAGTGGATCGGTGAATACAGTGATGAATTCTGATCAAGCACCGAATGGCCGGTCCACATACCGTGAAGTGGATAAATGGATGGAAGTACGTGAACGGACGAGCAGACAAACAGAGGCAGACGAAGGGATGAAAACGAATCAAACACGCAAATAGCAAGCACGCACACCCGGGCGCCTCATGCATGCATTCTGTAATTGCATGCGGAAGTAGATGGAGGATGGATGTTGGATAAGTTGCATGCAGTGCAGCTCGCCGCTCCAAAGCACTGCTCATGAGCTCGCCGGTCCCGAGAGTGGTTTTGCTTGTGCACGTTGATTGTACCGTGGCCAGATGGCTGATCACCTATGCATCGGTCGGGGTCGAAAGCTAGAAAGCCAACTGCTCAACTGAAATGCATGTATCCATTTCAAGAGTTTACTTTCGCAACATATTTTCAAATTCTCGACTCATGGATTGGGGAATGTCGCATTCCAGCCTTCATTCGTTTTCTATCACCGATTTTGTTATCACCGTGAGGAGTAAACACGATCTTTGTCGGTGGCCCGTTCAGTTGTGCACGCTGTTGCTGCGCTAACCCAGAATCAGCCACCCGTGGAGTACGAAGCAGAAGCAGACCGAGTCTTCTTAGACTTTGGTCGCTGTAAGCTGCTTCTGGTCTGTCTTTGCTGGATTTTTCTTTTCCTTTTGGCAAATATCAGCTCGTTCATATTTAGACGTCAGACGTCATTCCCACGGTCGAACGTCCAGGGCTATCACACCGCCTCTACAACCAGCATCGTGGAAAGTAAAAGCTTCAGAATGAGCCAACACGGAATTACCCTAATAAAGGAATAAAATTAGGGGAAAGGATCGATGACTTATAGAAAAAAGAAATAACTTTCTGGGAATATTTACTGGAATACCAAAGTCATGAACACAGGAAAAAGAGATCGTAATCAACGCCACTGTCTCAGTTGGCTTTGTGTGAAAACGAGTGTTTCTCTTTCAACGAAAATTGCTTTCAGGAGCCTAGCGATGGGCTTCGCGATCGATCTCCAAGGATTCCAAAGCCACGACGCTCTGCTCAACGTACAAGACGCAGAAATCGAGCTCCTGGAACACATCAGACGATGCGTTCAGATCAAGGTCAAAGCCGATCGAGAGTATTCCCTGGCCATGACCTCGATGTTCGCGCAGGCAGGACGGCTCGAGAGCACCATGGAGGAACTTCGAGGAAGTTTGATCAAAAAGGTGCGGAGCCAGGCGTCCCGCTGTGTGCGGCTCACGTTTCTTCCTTCCCGGATCAATCTTCGGCTTTCGAGACAATACCCGCTGAAACCTGTTTCGGTCCAACTTTGCAGGCCTGGGACACCGTGGTGGAAACGACGGAGACAATCGGAAGAGTCGTGCGACAGAATGCAGATTTTCTAGCAACCAATACTCTCGAAAGTATCACAAACCTGATACTGGAAAAGAAAGCGCTCCGAAAAGTTTACACTGAGGAACACCATCGAATTCACGATGAGCTTACGCGAGTGAGTATGACTCATGGTGACCATGAGCTGGAACAGCATAGTTCTCCAACTTTCCCCAAGAAACCCCTTCTTTAATAATAATGATAATAATAACAATATTTCGACTTTTCCAGCTCCGCGAAGACGTATTTCGGATTAAAGCAGAATATGAGCGATGTGTCGAATCGGCCAACGAATCTCGAGTCAGGTACGAAGAGGCTCTTTCCAAAAACGAATCGACGGCTTCAAAACCGCGCAAATTAGATGACCTCAGAGAACGCTTCTGCAAAAACTCCAAAAGATTACATCAGGTGAGAGATGATTCATTAAGATATATTTATATAATTGTCGTACATAGCAGTCGCGGATTCTTTGTCGCGAGCGCTGACGAGGCGGTGCTTATCCGTCGCAGCGTCCCGGCCGAAAGTTTGAAATCTGCAAAACAAAAGTAATTGTCTTAATGGATGCAAACTATTTTCGTTCAGCGAGAGTCTGCTTGATTTCTCATGTCGGACGAGGTGGGGCTCGGGCTGCCGCTGTGCAAGCCGTTTAAATAGATTGACGTCATCGTCGCGTAGGACGCTGATCATCTAAACTTGCGAACATTGAAACGCTCGCGAGGCTCCGCGCATTGCACTCGAGTTGACATGCGAATCTCAAAGTTCACTTTTACAAGATGCGGCTCGGTACCCTAACCCTTACACCGAGGTCTTCTTGCAGGTGCACAACGAGTATGTATTAATGTTGAACGAGGCGATGCAGTACGAGAAACATTTGCGGACCATCTTGTTACCGGATCTCCTGGAGTGCCAAGAATCCGCTCTCCGAGAAGCTTTGGAAACCTGGTGAGCCGATTTTGATCGCACGTCGTCGAGTGCCCGTGCATTCGAAACGTTATTCATGCCGGTTTTCGAACGGATTCGCATTGCGTTTTCCAGGCAGGGTGTGATGCGCGAGGTTGTGGAAAGAGTGGATTTCTGTTCCGAAGGATTCCAAGCTACACACGGCAAGCTGAGCTATGCGTTATCAATCATCGATCCCGATAAGGAATACAAAGCATTTTTGGATAAGCATCGCTCGAACCCGCCGCAATGGATGGATTTCTCGATTCCTTCTCCCTTGCAAAACACACAACTCGGCCGATACGAAGGAACTCTCCGTCCGGACCGGATAGCGGTCGATGATCTCACGATTCATGACGTGCGCAACAGGTAACCTTGGATCGTTTCCGGCTCTGATTGCGACTCAGCGACTGGCATTGCTTACGCAAAAGTTCATGAAACTCTTCTTCTTGTTGTTTTCTAAAGAAGCGAGTTATTGAAGCCTCGCGTTTGCGACGAACTCTGTCCTCATGACTTCTCTCGTTTCCTCAAAGAATATCCGAAATCGAGAAGCGGATGGCGACGGCACGCGACGAGGTTCAGGAGAAAGAGAATCAGCTTCGACAAATCGAAAACCAGAGGAACTCAATTCCCGACTATTCGTCACACGGCACAGAAACAAATTAGTGAGTTTAGGAAGCTGCAACCGCTCTGCGCCGGGAATCCGGATGGTTTTCCAAGTTTGGATTCCTGTGATCCCTCCGACCATCCATTTCCTAAATGTATCTTTTCCTTTCGACTTCAGCGAGCTTGCAAAGCGGCGTGCGGTTGACCACGTAAATCGGGACCGAGACGAGATGAAATGTCTCTACGAGCGTCTCTCGTATCAACTGGCCCTCCTGGTTGGGGCCATGTCCGAGATAGATCCCAACAACGCTCCCCGTGCCTTGAACATAGCGGAAGCTACCAGCCCGTCGGGTGTTTCTTCGACATCGCATGAATCTCTTAACTTCTCTCCGGGACGATTCTCGGCCCGCGGGATCGTCGAGAGAATCAGTCGACCGTTCCAGAAAAAAGAGGTTTGTACTCGATTTCTGAATCGGCCAATACTTCGCCTTGGATTGAAATTGAAAGTGAGAGTTCTATCTCGTCCGATACCGAATCGAAAGTGGTTGAAAAAATAATATTAAACTTCATCGAACTGAAATCCAAGTCCCAAGCGGGCAATGGCGGTTTGAGTAATGAGCCTGGAGAGAAATTGACGACTAACAGTCCGTCAGTGTTGTTGCTTTTGCTGCCGCTGTGTGGATTGTTTTAACAGCACGTCGAAATAACCCCCAGGCACAGAAGGAAGTTCGAATTTTAGGAGTCAATAATCGCTCTAGTCCCATCTCCTCTAACGAGCGCATCACAGAGGATCTAACTACGAGCTACAAGGTACCCACCTCGCTTTGCTTTGATTTTTCTGTCCGATTGCAGCCATTCGTTATTTTTTTTTCGCCGCCGCCGCCCGTGGTCGACCATAGATAGCTACTGCAGTCGTTTCACTCGGCCGCGAATGTTTGATGGGATTGATGAAATTCGACTCACGTTTCTTTATGGTTTCGATTGTCATGATGAGCAACGGTTCGATTCACGGAGCGGCGATTTCATTGCAGCGAACACGATCGTGATCTCGAAAGGGTGCTTGAACGGTAGACTTTTCCAGATGACTGTGAATCCGAATATAGCTCTCCAAGACGAAGAGTGGTTTCACGGAGTCTTGCCGAGAGAAGAGGTTGTGCGGCTTCTTGTCAACGAGGGAGACTACCTCGTGCGGGAGACAACCCGCAATGAAGAAAGACAGATTGTCCTGTCGGTCAAGTGGAATGGACACAAACACTTCATCATCCAACAAACTCCCGAGGTAGGGAGTTATTCCCACCCCCACCCCCTCCCCCTTCCGTCCCTTCGAGCCTGATTTTCAGAGCCGTTGAAAGTAGTGAATCTGTCAGAATTTAATTTGGATCGACCTCCACAGCACAAGTTTCGTTTCGAGGGCTCGGCGTTCGATACGATCCAGGAACTCATTGTCTACCAGCATCATTCAGAGCTGCCTGTCACCATAAAATCGGGGGCAATCCTGTATAATCCAATATTTAGAGAGAGATGGGAGCTAAATAATGATGACGTTCAACTCATCGAGAAAATTGGCAGGGTGAGCGCTGCACGTATCTATTTGGCTGCGTCCACTCATTCTGAGAGAGCAGCTGCTATCGAACATTGCAAGACTCGCGAATGAATGGTTAGTTCCGAACGGGAGTATTCTTTTCTCCTTCAGGGTAACTTCGGGGACGTCTATCGGGCCATCTTGCATCCAAACAGGATCAACGTCGCGGTCAAAACTTGTCGGGTTAACCTCCCAGAGGAGCAGAATAAGAAGTTTTTGAGTGAAGGTCGCATTCTGAAGCAATACGATCATCCAAATATAGTTCGCCTCGTGGGCATTTGTGTACAGAAACAACCGATCATGATCGTCATGGAGCTCGTCCCAGGTCAGTCGAAGCGAATTCTCTCGGGCCGATTTTCTCATTCGTTCATCCTTCATAACTTCCCGACCATATGAAAAAGTGAATTCGTTCATCCAGGCGGTTCATTGCTGAATTACCTGCGACGAGACGGCCAACGTCTTCCAACCCGAACACTCGTCAGTATGTGTTTGGACTGCGCAGCCGGTATGGCGTACCTAGAGTCCAAAGGATGCATTCACAGAGACCTCGCGGCTAGAAACTGTCTTGTGGGAGACAATGACGAGGTCAAGATCTCAGACTTCGGCATGAGTCGGGAAGAGCATGAGTATGTTGTGTCGGACGGAATGAAGCAGGTATGTATTCAAGTTCAGCGATCCTCGGTCGCAGCAGCAGAAGCTATCTGAAAAGGATCGGACGATCTTTCTGTTCAGTTTCACAGAATGACGTCCTGTGATTTTGGAGCTATCTTCCAGCGAATGTTTGCATCATCGTCGTTCTTTACAGATTCTTCCGAATCATTTCCAGATACCAATCAAATGGACAGCACCGGAAGCTCTTCATTATGGAAAGTATACCTCGATGTGTGACGTTTGGAGTTTCGGGGTTCTCGTGTGGGAGATTTTCTCCCTGGGCCAAGCTCCTTACGCTGGCTTATCGAACACAAAAGCCCGAGAGAAAATCGATCAAGGCTACAGACTCCCTGCGCCCGAACGAATACCCTCGCCAGTGAGTTTGAATATAGATTCTCATCGTTCGGTGGTTCTCCACTAGGCTGAAAATCACGTCTCTCCGAAGTCGAAGAATATTCGAGCGAAACGCTTTCCTCCTAACATCTTCAATTTCAGGTATATCAGTTGACATTAAGATGTTGGGAATACACTCCAGAACGACGACCGCACTTCGATGAGATCCACAAACTTCTGTTAAATGTATTTAAGCATTTATAAATTGAATGAAACTAAATATAGTTTATATATACGCTCGGAAACACAACCAAAATTGGATATTTATTTCTCAACATCACTCTCTACCGCGAGAGCGAAAGACTCGAACGATGCCTGTACACATTTCGGGCGTACTTTACATGAGAAATCATTTGTTCACTCTTTTTACAAATGTTTCCATCCCTCGAGATATCGAGGAATGATGCTATAATAACCGGGAGAACTCCAATGCAGAATTGGCGGCGTGAGAAAAGAATAGGAATTGGCATCAGAAAAGTTACCCAAAAGCGACTGGAGATGTGTCAAGTCGCCTCTTGAAGAAAGTTCCCGCTCCGAAAACTTAACGATACAATGGAAAACAGCGTTATGTTCGACGGAAGCCATCGGGAGAGTTGGGATCATCAACACTGTCTTCTTCAGCGAGTCTCATCGCGTCTTCGATGTGATCGAGGTTGAGTTCGTCCGCGGAAATGAGCTTCAGATCCCGGAGGAGTTTTGCGCTTCTGCCAAACGCCGCGATGAGTTTGTCGTCACATTCTTCAGAGTCTGCGTTCATTACTTGATCTAAATCCTCGATGAACGAAGCCGTTCCGTACACTCGGTAGTAATCCGAACAGGTCTTCAGAACTTCTGGATCGAGGGGATCAGAGAGGAATTGGGTTACCACAAGCTGATTTATCAACTTGTCCAATGATTCGATGACATCCTCACCGAAAACGCCCAAACTGTGAGTCAGCAGGAGAATATTCGTGAGACACACGGTTGATATCCTGAGAGGCTCCTCGCTGTCTTCCCAGGATTGCAACAGAGCCCACATTAGCTCGACCACTCGATCGCGCACTTTTTTGTTTGCGAGGATGATATGGCGTATGGAAGCACTGAAGAGATTCTGCGCCTCTGTTGCACTTCTCAACAGCATGATGTTCTTATGGATCATCTGGAAGTACTGCATCTTCGGCTGCAATTGATGAACATCCGCAATCCGGGGTCGCTGATTGTCATCGAGGTCCAGGTACACGCTGATTATGAATTCCGAGATCAGGTTGACGTGTTCGATGTGGAATGATGCTGCGGCATTGTTGCTGGGCTCATGAAGCAAGGTTACCCATGCTTCATCGAGCTTCCAGAAAAGGTGTTCCAACACGAAGAGCATCTCGTCCATGGTTAAATGCCCTTCGGTCCAAAAGTCCAAAATGATTTTCATGTGATCACCACCCAACGGATTTTGATCAAGAATGAGACGAAGCGCCAGGCGACTCTGCTGGTGCGTGATTCGGAGGAGCTGCTCCAGAGTTGAGAGTGACAGAGATCCGATTCCGTTGAGGTAGGCTGGTAGCATGAGCGAATGAAGACTTTCGAGGAAAGAGATTTCGTCCGTACACATGTTTGGATATTGGAGGATAATTTTAGAGATGAAGGCGGGCATCTTGAGGAGCATTTGGTTCATGTAGGAATCGTCAACGATTTCATGGCACGCTTTGAGATAAAAACTGTAGAACGGTCTCCGCTGTTGACCTTTCCTCGTGAAGAACAGGGAGTTCACATACTGGAGTACATGAGGCGACTCGTTCATGGCTCTTGTGGCCACGTCGAGCAACAGTTTCGTGTCACTTGGCACTGGAGTTCCTTTCAACTCGATGAACAAGGTTCGGTTTAAGGCCAAGTTCTTTCCCCCATGGATAGTGATCAAGAATTTCGCGATACGGAGGTTGATGGTTGAAGAAACGTTGTTTTGGAAATTGAACGGGAACCTACTCTTGAATAAATTCAGAGCTTGTTCTGGAAGGGTCTTGAAGTCGGTGTCCTGAGACATATCAGCCCATTCGGTGACATTCAGCATGAGCGATGAGATTTTCGCGTAGGCATCGTACTTGATCTGTTCGGTGCCCGAGGCGATCTCAAAGTTCTCGACTCCTGACCACATTTCAAGTAAAACTGGCAATATCTCATTGGCGACGGCGTTGCCTCGGAGCTGTATTGCGGCGTCACTCGTTGTCATTTTGTTCGTGAACCATCTTATGCGAGGGTTCACCGACGCCAGATCCTAAAATGAGGAATACATTGAGATTCATTAGAACTACACATGATCTTTCTGACATGAGGGTGGTGTTCATTAACAGATTTTGAACTCTCGAAAAATATCAGGACAGTACAGGAAGGGGATCGGTTCAACTCACATTGCAGGTTTTCTTCCGTGATTTTGTCTCGCCATAAAAGGTTTTCAGGAGGCATTGGATCATTCTCGAGAGCGTATCACAGACATCACCCCACAGTTTCAAGTGGTTCTTACTGCATTTGAGTTCCATGTTGAGTCTGCGGCCTGAGAGATCTTCTTTTGTTGATGAGACGAGATCCATCACATTCTCAAAGAGCGAGTAGTTCTTCGAGAGCTCCAATGGTATGTGTTTGAAAAGCGTTCCGAGACAATTCAAACCATCGACCTTCACCGCCCAGTCGAGACTGGTCAGCGAGCTTTGGAGGCTCAGGACGAGGATATCCGCCAGAGCTGCACGTTGTTCTGGTTTGAAGCCGTCGAGGATCTTGTTAACTATAGCCGTGGCTCCCATGCGAACTTGAACATCTGAGTGAGATGCTAGGTTACCAAGACGTTTCAGGATAGCTTGACGTTTGTCCGGACCTAACTGCGTAACGATTCGATTGAGGGTCTGAAGACCTGGAAAGATTTTCATGTCGTCAATGAGTAGATTCTGGGCAGGAGGAATACTTGGATACTTCATTGTGCTGAAGATTCCCCTTGAACTGTATGATTTTTGATGTTGGGGAGCTCATCGCGCGAGAGCTCTACTGCTTAGAAATCGAGAGAAGATGATTGGCTCACCGTCGACGATCAGGCCTGTATTTGTAGTTTTGATTTTGTGTAGAGCAGACTGGAACTGGTCCTTTATATCCTTAGGACCCGCCGTTAACTGCGCACGAATGGCGATTTTCTTGCTCTTGAAACTAGTGTCAGTAAAGTTCTGGCCGCGATTTATCGTTCGACCAACTTTGAGTTTGACTTTTTGGAAGTCTTTTCTCTGGTGCTTGTTGCCGCCCATTGCGAATCGAAATCAAGGGTCGGCAGATTCCACGAGCAATTTACAGGAGGACCACTCAAAGATGCACAAATCGAGGAATTCGTTCAATACACGAACAATCTTGATTCGATAAATGAACGATTTTAAAGTTTCGATTCCGGTGAACTCTTTTCTTGCAGTCCTCGCCGGCGTCTGTTTGTTTTGGTGAGAGGGTAGCGCACGCGTGAGAGCCACCAGTGGCGGGAAAGTGCCCGAAGACAGCGCTATCCAACCTGGCGATCACCGCTCCGACGGCTCTCGTGGAGATGTCTAAGTAATACAAGTACAACAACGACGGAATCGAGTCTCGCTTGGAAACCCCCCCCCCCCCTCCACGAAATCAGATATGGGGAAGCGTGGTTAAATCATAGAAATGTGCATGTTGCATCGCGGAGTGGAGCTGAGATCAGAGCGCTTATAAATGATCGCATTCGACTCCGAGGGAATCGAAGCTTTTATTTGGAAGAGGTCGCCCGAATCGAGTCAGCCGCAGTTGTTTCCATTAAGTGGGGTGAGAGTCCTTTTTCGGGGGGTGCGAGACAATCCTCATATAAGCGCGAGCTAATTCGAATATTTCACATTCTGGGGAGGCACGGGCCTGCAGTGTAGCCTTCGTGTGCCAACCAAAATCCCGCGAATATTATTCAAGGGCTGAGGTCGTCGACCGACCAACGCAGCGTTCATCGATGTCAGAATTCAAGACTCCATCTCAGAGAACAAAATTTATTTCCTTGTCCGGATTCCGTCATGATCACTGCAAATTTTTCTGTGAATCTCCTGGGGCGTCTGAGCCCGGTCTGTTCTTTTTCTTGGCGGATCGAAGTCGACTTAACGCGTTGGTAACAATACACAGATCTCCTTTCAGTTCGGAAACCAGTCCAGCGATCCGCTGCGTGTTCGATAGAACTTCAACACTCTGTGTATAGGGATTATATCTGAGGCCAAACGGACGCTTGATGGTTTTTGCGAACTCTCTGAAATGGATGAGGAGACGCTTTAGAATCAGCTGATCGCGTGAATGTCATCGCAAATGATGCGAGAAACAAAAATGTGGATCAACCTCATCTGATGTTTAGCTTCGTTGAAACTTTCGGTGTAGAAATACATTTTCTGGAATGTTGTGATCTGGGGTTCTGCCTCGCAGGTGACATTTGGGTCAAAAGGCAGAATGTTCGCTTCAGCCGAGAGTACCTGAATACGAGATTTATGACTTTATATTTAATGAAATATAATGGATAACCAACAATCTCTCGCTTGAGGGACGTGTTGACTAATGTGACACTACTGAGGAAGCCTGCGAGGTCTCGTGGCAATATTCGTCACCGAGTTGTTCACGAGTGACACTTACGTATTCTAGCTCAGACGCTGAGGAAAGAAGACCAGCTCCGTAGACTTTCATCTCGCCATTTTGTTGACAGAGACCGAATTCAACTGTGAAGAAATAGCAGGTGGCCAGTTTGTCAACCTAAAACAAGAATGCTTTCTGAACGATCATGAAAGGAAAATTTTCGCCCAATTCCGGAAGGATCGATTTTTTCCTCAGAAGAAGTTGAATTCGATTCGTCAGAGGAGATCTTTCTCATTTTCATTTCATTTCATAGTCTCTTTATTTATAACAAAGGGGGTTTCTCGGAAAACGCGGCATGACCGCCATGTGAATGAGTTATGTACAGCGTTCGTGCGGGCAGAGTGTTTGGGACGTATGGAGACACCAGCTCGGAGGTTGGTGGTGCGGATAATGAAGAAACGATCGCGACGCGGCGATAGGAGAATTCGCCGGAGAGCGCGGAGGTCGGCTTGGCGGTGAGNAAACTTTCGAGCCGAAATGACGTCAGGGGCGAAAGACTTGCAGTAGTCGAGTAAGGAGGAGGCTGAGACCTCCAGTCCTACACGGGTAACGAAGATCAATGAGCGCTTGGGTCTCAGTGCAAGTGTCTCAGCAAGTGAGCTATTCGTCATCAGGACGGATTTCATTGCTCTGAACTCTAATTTCGGATCTCTCGGAGTGAAACGATCAAACTCATCAGAGTAACAGCGGAAGATCGAAATCGTATATTAGTCGGGACTCACCTCGGCGTCAGACGCTCCCAACGAAGCCAACCCTAGCTCTTGGGAGAACTGAGCGAAAGCAGCATCGGCTAACAACGGACAATGTCCTAGCAACTCGTGGCAGCAATCGCTATATCAAGAACACGGTTAATTGCAGCCGTCGACCGTTTACGACCTCTAATTCTTCCGAGTGCCAATATCGTGTCAATCACGTGACTTACGGTTCAGGAGTATAGAATGGATCCGAACTGTGACGAATATATTGAGTGCAATGGAACACTCGAAAGGCCAGACCCGAGAGGAAGTCACGAGCCGACAAGTAACCAGCTACGGGTCGGAGAGTGAAACCGGTCCGATCTGCAGTGCGAGAAACCGTCAACATTTCCGATATTCCGCTTTCGTCTTATCGTTCAGCTCAGCTAGCACGGATTCGAGTTTGATTGGCATACCTTTCAAGAAGTTGCTAACGTCTTCAAGTTGGGGAATGTCATCCTCTCTATACCATTTATATTTTCGCAACAAATTGAAGTTCTCCAGGAACTCGCGGCAAGCATGTGTCTCGTAAAGTGAACTCAGTTTGCGGAAAATGCACCTCCAAGTTGTTTTTTCTTCCTCAGTGTAATCGACTCGCGGAATTGGGAAGCCGCTGCGATAATATCGTAAGGACGTATTGCAAATAATATCAATTTTGGGAAGAACCGGAAAGAGGACGACAGAAATGGCAAACATTGAAAAACGCAAAATATGTCATTCGACTTCGTAAGGGGTGGTGGCGAAGATTCCCAGTAAAATACTCTCACCTTCTGTAGTTCATGGCGAGATCACAGTAAAACATTCTCCGTTTGCGGTACACTTGGTCCTTGAAACCGGGATGCTCTGCGTCGAGTTCCCTGCCGTACATGAGTACGCGATTGGCTGTTTTGTCCAAGTCAGAGATCCTCCTCGGGAACCAAGGCATGCCTTCGAATAATTCCGGACCGGCTTCATCTGAGGGATCGTCCTCAACTGGGGGAGATGTCGGCGTTTCCTGGGTGAGGAAAATCTTGTCAGTCACCGCGCTCCAGGCACGCTTATTCCGTCCCGTGATGCCAGAAACATTGATCGAAAATTAACAACTACGAGACCCTCCCAGAACTCACGCCGCCGTTATCGAATATCGAGTCGTTCTCATGGAATTGTTTCAAATCTACGCAGTCCACTTCGTGTTCCAAACCGTGCACCAACTGTCCCATGGTGCCGGAGTCGCAATCGACGGAGACAAATATCTCGTACTGCTGAGGATTCCTCTTGCTCTTCCTCGACTCGATATGATGCACGTGAACGTTCTTCTCCTGCAAGTCGATTCCAACTCATTCCATGGGCGGATCACAGATATCCTTGACGCGATCTTAATATGAGCTACTCAGGAAGTAGCGTCACTCAGATTTTTATCATCAAGGGGAGAGAAATCTCCGAATGCGAAGCGCTGACCTTGAACACTCGCAGAGCGCGGACGAGACCTCCGACCTGATTCCTGAGCGAGAACACGACGGCTTTCGCTGACGGATTCCCGTTCGAGTTCACTGTTTGGTCCGGTGGTTCATCCGAGGTATTGTCGCCGCCAAACTGCTCAACTTGGTGGATGTGTTCATCACAGAAAACTTCATTGCAGATGTCATCATCGTTCTCGGGCGCTTCCTTCTCAGGACACGAGCAGCATTTGTCGTCGATGCTTTCAAGCACTTCCTTCACTTTGGGCAGCTTCCTGACTCCTGCTCCAAAGATAGTTTATCACGTCAGATTCTCTTGTTGTCACAGAAGACGTTCTTCTTTCAACTTGCACACCCGTAAGTTAACTTCGAGGCTATTTCCGAAGGGAGAGGACCCTTATGAGTCCGAGACTCCGGTTCGAATCACAGGTGTAAGCGAAACTAATTCCTCAAAGTCGTAGAGCAAAACGATAGCCAGAATTCCTAATTTTCTCGAATTTCCGAACAGAAATCAGGAGCTAGGTCTCGGCCCTTCGAGGTTCGACGAGAACTCCGAGAGTTCGATTAGTCTCAATCTCTCGGGGAACTTAGGGTAAAAGTATCAACTCACCGTGGGTGGTTTCGTTGGAAGGGGAACTGCTGTCTTCTGAACTGGCTTCCTCCTTGTCCGACTCATGAATGATGATCTTACTCTGCGAATGCAATAACCTGATTGCGTTCATAGGGCTTGAGTAATTTGCATTTTGAATTAGGTCACATCAGACAACAACAGCTTTCGCTGTCGCAAGCTCCTGGACGAAGAGCGAGATAAATTTAGAGGTTGGGCACATCCAACCTGAGCTCAGATTTCAATCCTCTCCGTTCCGCCTTTGTCGAGAGCTGCTGGAGGACGTTGTCGAACTCTCATCGAAATCATTCGAGCTGAAAACGTTGTCTGCACGGAATTCCAATCCGCTCTAGATTCCTAGCTACGAACCTTGATTTCCTCAAAGAAGCTGTCTGGGAAATCCGCCAACGAGGCCATGGCTGGCGTTGAGCAGCATCTTCTGCGCTGGAATTGGAAGCGGCGCCTGGTGGCCGCGTTCGAGTTCCCCGAAGACAACATCTCACTTCTAGCTTCTTTATCCACTCTCTCTCTATTATTCCCGAGGTCCAATAGACAATCGACTTCAACCAACTTCAACGCATTGCCGAAGTTGGTCCCGACTGAAGACACTTCGTAGGACGGCGCGCTCTTCATAAGGGCTCAAACGCGTTCAATCTGCGCATGCTCACATTGGAACTCAGTGCACCGAACGATGGAGGGAAGGAAGGAAAGCAGGCAGACCGGTAGGCAACGAGACGTGAGCCAACAGGCTGGCTGCAGGCGGTCTCTGTGAAGGAGTGGCCACAGATAACGACGTTGCCAGGATGCTGCGAAAGTTGGAATGTGATTCCCAGCAATAAAGCCAATATCTCGTCCTTCTTCCCCTCCGGGATACCGTCATGAACTCGGTTTCTGGGATCCTGAATCCTCGCTGGCTGCTTTTTGCCACCAGCTTGCCATTGCACCGGTCCGATAAGGCAAGAAGAAAGCTGCCAAGAGTTGCAGTCAGCCGTCGGAGGAGAGGTATAATGGTCGAGTCAACTGCATCTCAATGAAGTTCGCCCACGCGAGCACGAAGATCACTCACCGCCTCCGAACGAATAACGCCTAGGCTCTCTACAAGAGAGTTCGTCCTCGCCTCCGTCGTTTAGTTTGCTTACTCCGATTGCTTAACATATAGATTGACGAGTCTTCATTGGCTGAACAGCCGGTATGAACGCGGCTGGAACTTCTCTTGAACGGTAAACAATAAATCAGAAGCTGTTCTCCAGTGTCGAATAAACATGAATCGATATTTTACTTTCACGCCAATACTGAGATATTCTGAAGGTTCACGGCCAGGAACAGAAATTCGAAGAAATATACCTGTTTCAAAACGATTCATTGAGCAAATCTGAAGACGCTTCTCTAGGAATCACCTCGTGGAATTCAGAATTCATGACTCAGAGAAGACTTCGGTTGAGGATGGCCTTGCACGAGTGCCCTGGCTCAGACCTCCGATGGAAACAGCCGAGGAAAACGCCGTGCAAGCTCGAAGGGACTTCCCCAGAAGCCGCCTCTGAATCCTCGTTCAGCGATATTCGAGCTAGAACCAGAGCTAGCCGCGAGTCGAGCTGGCTTCCGCAAGCATCCGTTAGTTGTTAATTTTTCTGAAAGTTGGTGCATATGAGCACAACGAACACTTCGACAGACGTGATGGCTCTCTGCTCTGTGCTCGGTTTCGCTAGATCTTGTGGGTGGTAAACGTTGAGGGCTCAGTAGTTGCGACATTGTTTCGAGTATTTTCTAAACTCAAGTTGAGCGCGAGTGCAGAATCTTCAACAGAACCAAAGCACGACGACTTAGGAGGACGGGAAGATGCTTATCACGTTCAAAATGTTGTCAATTTGTGGGTTCTCTTCCTAGACGTCCGACTGATGAGTGGAGCTTCGAAGCTCAGTTATCAATCATTTTCGACCTTTCATCTACCCATATCATTTGATTGATACATGTATAAATGAATGATACCCAAACTTCCAAGCTCGACTGAATCCCAAGTTCCGGAGATTCGAGAAAAAACCGAGTTAGCGACTCGAAGGAGCGCGCTTATTCAAGCCAACCCACTCTGGGAGCTCCCGATACGTCCTGCACATAATTGAACCTAATCCGAAAATTCGATGTTCGAACTTATACTTCTTTTCAACTCAGTTCAAAAGATCTATTTTTCTCTCCCTTTGACCGTTTGATCTCAAAATCATCACTCGGTGGTTGTTTGAATATTGGGGGCTGATGTCCATATGAGCCTCTGTATTTACGAAGATGACTTTTTCGGAGATTCCATCCTTTCAGTTTTGGTAAGGTCCGACTAGGAAATCCGAGTCAATTTGGAGAAACTTCTGGGAAGGTGGGACCGTATTCAAGCTCTCCTCGAGGTCGGCGTAGGCTGGTTCAAAAAAGAATCGGTTATTTTTTCAGAAATGTCCTATCGGTGATCACACTCTCAGGATCGGCGTCAAAATACTCTTGGAGGATTTCGCAAATACTTCTGGCAAAATTTGACCATAATTTCAGAGTCGGTGTCGGTACCATAATTTCAGATAGATTCTCGGGAAGGATCTACCGTGAGTCGGGGATTGATTCGAGGGAACCTGCCATCATCGCGTATTCGCTGAGTTGATCATCTGACCATATCTCATGCGTCCGTTTGTTCGGAATATCCAGCCATACGTCTTTTATCGGTGCTGGAATACTTCTCGGAGAAACAAGCTAGTCCCCTTTGTTCTGTGTAGAGAACATTCGTGAAATGGATGCTCTTCCTTCGTGGTCAACAGGTAATTCGCCAATCTCATATGCATATAAACACCGTACAAAAGAGAGAAAAACGCTTCAGAGCTCACTGCAACATGCAGCTCTCAATCTTGTCAGCGCCAACATGATTCTACTCAGTTGTGCGGAATTTCATCGGTGCGGAAAGCAATTTGATGAGGAACTGGTGTGTTTCGTCGAGTTTCCCTTGGCGTCTTCGCTCCTATAACCCTTGATGACCCATCTGTTCATTCGTGAGATTCATCCGAGAGACAGGTCTGAGATCCGCGCTCTCGATCGCAGTTTGTCACTCGTCGGTTTCGGGATTGTGGAAGTGAGTGAGCCCTTAATTGTGAGCGAACAAACAAGAATCGATTTCTCCTCGATTTCTCACGAGTCGAAAAAGAGATGTCAAACATGTTCGATCATCACGATTGTGCGAGTCAGAGAAAAGTACTCCAGAATTGAATATCGGACGTATCTGATGACTGATGACTGACCTTGGAAACAATTCGATAAAGTATCCTCAATGAATCATCGGAGACCTATGCGATAAATGGAGGCGCATTCGAATCGCCCTCGATGGCGAGCATGGGTGGAGCCAGAATCTTCGTCAAACGTTCTCTGAATCAACACGAGAACCAGCCACTAGGGTATCCTGCTTCCGGAAATATTCATTATTTGCTAATCTTCCTGAAAGTTGATGCATAGTGCGCACAGCAAACACCTCGACAGACAGGATGGCCCATTGCTCTCCGCACGGTGTTACAAGATCTTGTGGGTGGCGAGCGTTGAGGACTGGGTAGTTGCGACACTGTCTCAAACTATTCGCGAATTTTCGTTCGTCAAACTCGTTCCTGGTCCTCTGCCCAAGCTCTTCGTCAGTTCTTGTACAGGAAGTCCCAGTTCCAATCCGGAAACTTCCCGATTTGTGACTTGATGTCGAATCTTCCCTTGTCTGAAATACTCTTGAGTAACCCCAACGATGAACGGCACCCTCGAATAGTAATCACTCTAATGAGCTCCTGTAGCGGTTAGATACGTGGGAATAGGGCTGGATCTTCAGAAACGCAAACGCTACGGCTTTACTGAAAGATTCCTGAAGTCGGTCACAAAGCTGTGCTGCAGGCCCTCCTCCACCGCATGAGAGAAGTCCGAGAGACAGCCAAGCAGACAAGCAAACAGCCGGCCAGAAAGACAGACGGACAGACAGACAAACGGGCTGGTAGGCTAGCTAGCGGGTAAGCAAGAAGCATAGTTCGCGCACGCCAGACTCTGGGTTCGTCAGGCCACCAGAAGAGCCACCGGCCGAGCGACCAAGTCTCCGACGTGTGCCGCCTTACGAAAGCTTGTATCACATTCCTCATTGGCACCATCGGTCGCTTTCCCCACCGAACGAGGTAGGTTCTCGTGTGATTCCTCACAGAACGTTGGATATCGTTGGCTCGGAGCTCCAGCCTCGAATGCTGGTCGGCGACGGAACCCAATCGTGCTCACTAAGGTGTCTCGCAGCCACTTTTCGAGTGGCTTCTCGGTGAACTCCACGGCAGAGAACTCGAGTGAAATGAACATCCGTCTTATTTCCAAGTGATTCTCGTTAAAAGTTCGGTTAATAGTTTATGTACGGGCTGAGACCCAACGGTTTGGCAAACTGGTTATGGTATTCGTGATCTTCAAGAACACTTCCTGACTACGCGTTGGGAGGACAGTAGTTTGTCTCCCGGCTCACGAGGCAAATATAGAGCCCAAGTCACAATAGTGTAAACATCGTTTTGCTTCCTGAATATCTCGAGCGGAATCTCGCTCTTCTCCGTGACAAATCTCCATGAACGCATCATTCAGATCGAAAATCTTAGACATTCTCGGTTTGAAGTCTAGGTTTCATGCTCGGTTTTCGATTTTGGATTTTATAATGATGAGTCCGAGCTTTTCCCTCCGCTCCCTGGAAGAAATACCGAAGACGCCTGCAGGGAATAAGATCGAAATCGCGCCGTGTGTATGCCATACTTCGCTGTGGCATAAATACCGTTACGATTGTTTAATGGAAATTCCGGGCCAAGGTTAAATGTAGGCGAAGACTGGAAACTCGCAGAGCCTCGTCGCCGGCGAAGCTTACTCAGAGCTCACTCCTAAACAGTTTCGAGACCTTAGAACGAACATCGTTGTGTTCGATCGTATCATAGTGAATTATCGTCATTTTCTCGATTTCTAGAGTGATCGTGCACAATGTCGGCGCCGCCCCCGCCCCCACCGCCTCCTCCGCCTCCAGGATGGAAGCCGAACTGGAGGGAAGAAAGGGCTAAAGAAGAGAAGAAAGAGGAGAAGATCTCTAGTCAGCCAATAAAAATTCCAAACTCTGGACCGCAAAGCCCCAAGCCGCCCGTTGGCTCCGGACCCGATGGATCCATCGGACAATACGACCGCTTGCCGGAGAAACTCCAGAGCACTCTTTCGAAAGACAAGAAACCATTTACCTACACTCCGGCCGGTATCGATCTTTCTGAAATCAAATCTCCGAAATTCCAGAAGAAGGTCAACAGAGCGAAGCAGCTTGGAGAGTAGGTTCTTCGATTGCGTTTCTAGATTTCGAAAGGAAAAAAGAACAGAGATAGTTCTCGATTATGTTCTGAGAGCCTTTGCCAGACAATTTTCGTTTCTTGCAGCGGCCCCGGTTCCCCAGAGCTCAACGAATATGGACAGCAGGCTCCCTTGTGGCCTGATGACATCCGTAAGTTCGCCGCTCGGAAATTTCCGATCCCGAATTCAATTTTTTCTCCTCGGAATCGAGAGGGAGAACGATTGTTTTCTTGTTCTGCTTTGTCTACATGAATCGAACTCACCTTTCAGAGGACATCACAGAATATTGCAACAATCCGGCAGAGTTGGATGAGTCCTTGACAAATCCGCGATACACGGGATCGAAGATTCCTTCGCGTTCCTTCAAGGTTCTCCAGGCGATCACCGCGACGTCCGATGATGAATGCTCGTCTCCGGCGTTCAGTCCAAGAGCTCCCTTGCAAGCCGCACCCGGTCCACCACCACCTCCCCCAGATTTCTCTGCTCCTTCGTCTTACGCTCCGTCTTCGACGCCGTTTTCTGACTATTCATTTGCGCCGGAAACCTCCTTGTACACGCAACCAACTCCAACGTATCGGAAGGTTCCACCTCCGATTCCGCCCAAACCCCCGCGTGGGGTTCCTCGGGAATCTCCTTTATCGCCGCTGTCGATTTCCACACCTGCCGCTCCCGTTTCACCAACACCACTCTCGTATACACCGAAATCGTACGCCCCACCTGTACCGCAGTCTCCGATTTTCGCGCCGAATTCTTTTGCTCCACCCTTGCCACCGTCTCCTGTTTATACTTCGAGCTCTTCGGTTCCCCCGGTTCCTCCTCCTCCTCTTCCTTACTCGACATCGTCTTTCGGGCCACCACCTGTCCCTCCACCGCCGTCGTTCGCCTCAAGACCTGCGAACGATTCGCAAAATCGTCAGCCGTTCTCCGAAAGTTTCTATCGATCCACAGTGAATCCCGTGTTCAAAACTTACACTCCTCCCCCGTCAGTGAGGCAGACTGTTCGCTCTGGGCCGGGTTTCAAGGAAACCACCACACACAAATCTGGTCCTGGCTATGAAGAAACTACGACCTATTCTAGTTACTCGACTCCGTCGTACAGCGACGGCACGCAGACACTTCCGCTTCGACGGGAAACGAAAAGATCAACGACAAAATCCTCTTTCAAATCCCAGCCATATTACGACTCGCCGTATCAGACACTGCTGGACAGTCCTCAGTTCCGAGACCCGTTCAGCTTCGGTGGACTCACTCCGAGTTACTCCAATCCCTACACCGAACAGTTCAAATATGGCCGCGACGAGCCGCTTTCGGCTCCGATTCGCAATCAGCCGTTCTTCCCTTCGAGACCAAGTTTCACGCAGTCGACTCCTCAGCCCGTCACGAGGCAGTCAACGACCTCGACATCTTATCAAAAAACTTCTCGAAGCTCCGGAGGCGAAGATAGGCCACTTTCTATGACGTCAAAGTTCTTCGATGAAATCAATCAGATGTTCGATCAGACATCCGCTAACATAAGTGAGTACAGCAACGACATTTTGCACACATTTGGAGCACATAGTAATGTTAGATCTTCCTCTGTTTCTAGCATTATACTAAATCGAGTTCTCGTTATCTTTGTAGGCCGCGAGATGTACGGAACCGACTTCTAGTAGTGGCTCTAGTTCGGTATTCAACCCCCATGATCATGGACTCAAACCATTCCTCGAGGATAATCAAGGCACAGAAGTCTTTTCAAGGCCTTCTTCACGGCATCGATCATAGGCTTCCAGTTCGACATCATGGAATCATAAATCGATCGATGGCAGGATCACCCGAAAGCCGCGAGGAAAACTTCAACTTCGTTCCGGACAATGGAACGATTTTCTTCGCTGGAAAAGCGCATTGTTATCGTGTACTGTTGTTTTTGTTGCAACTAAAAACCACATGTCGGAGAAACAGAATCAGAATAAATTGCTTGATCGAAGGAGAGAACAAGAATCGTGATTGTCTGGGAACCCCGGCGAAGTACATATACTGACGACGACACTTCTTGATAGCTTGAGTTTAGCCATTGTTTCGTCGTCTCTCAAAGCATTTATTCTCGGTGCTTCGCTTGCTTGCCCGAAAAATTTCAAAGAGACTCAAATAAATTATCTTGGAACATGAATTCGTTCCGTAGAAACTGTACAAGAAAACGAGGGACATCCGTTGCCTTCATCGTTTAGCCGATAGTGTTTCTCTGCTGAGTGTTGAGATCGTTTGCAGCGATGTGCTTGATGAGGGCTTTGATGCCTTCGAAGACTTCTTCCGCCGCGGGCAAGATTTGATTTGGTGGAAGAACGAAACCGTGCGTTCCGGTATCACGAAGCTCGGCGACGTAAGCGTGCGTCACTCCCTGGCTGTGAACCCAGTCGTTCGATAACCCTGAAGCCGCATCTGTGGAAGGAGAGACTAGATTCAAAATCGGTCCGATCCGTGATATCCTGAATCGGTATGCGATTTGAAAGACTGCTAAATATCTTGTTACGGTGATTCTACTTACAGAGAATTTGCTTCGACGAACCGATCTTGTAGGTCTGGCCTGTCGTCCGAGAAATTGCGTCTCTGAAAGCTCCTGCGGCAGCCATTTGTATTTTATTTTCAGCGCTCAGCGTCGAAGGTCCGGTTCCGTACGGAAGCAGGAGGTACTGGCCGTATGCGTGCAAGCTAAGATACAGCGACAGACGGTCTTTGATACCACCGATGTAATCTCTGATGGCCTTAGTTTCCTGTTCCGAAAACGCGCTCGTCCCTCGATAAGTTTCCGAGCATGGGTTGGCGCTGGCGCCCTCGCCGCCCCAGTAGTAATCAAAATTCCTGTTCGGATCGACTCCGGAGCACCAGTAGAAGCCTTGGAAGCGCACTCTGTTCTTTCGCCAGAGACGATCGCCGTTCCATGTGTACTTGTATCCATCGGCGTTGATCACCGGCACGAAATGAAACTCGTATTGGTCGAGAAGACCTTTCAACTCTGGATCCGTCTCTCCCTTCGACAAGAAATTGCTGAGAATGTAGAGAAGAGAGGCGACGGAAATCCATTCACGAGCATGAGTTCCTGAATCGATGTAAATCGCGCGTTTTTGTCCTCCGGTGGAAATGACGATACCTCTGATGGGATTTCCTTCGTAGGTGCGGCCCAGTTCGACCGGTTTCACCAAATTGGGGTATTGATTCGCGAGGAGATCGAGGTAAGAAGAAATTTCATCGAAGCTGTGTTAAGTGTCGAGCTTGAAATTTTCGAGATCCCTGTGCTCTAGGAACAGATTCGGGTTCACATTTTTCATCTCCTCGTCCAGCCAGCTCTTCAAGTTCTCTGTGAGCACGCTGTACTTCAAGGCCTCACGTTCGAATTCTTCCTCCAAACTTTTGATACTCTGAGGTGGAGCGATCAGAGTGACGTTCCTGTCGATGATCGGGTCCTCCCACAATGAAATGTTCCTCTGGTAGTCACTATCCAACGAAGCCAGATATCGTTCTTGTTTCCTTGAGTCGACCTTCACCTTGTAGACTTTGTAACTGCAATGAAAACCATCCTTAGTGAGTTTAAGAGAGTCGAAATGACGAGCGACGTGAATGGTGCTGAGGCAGCATTTACTGTTCTGAATTCAGAGTCAGGAGGAAACCAATTTCGATCGGGAAGAAGAACAGAGACTCACTTTTGGTATGTCTTGTGCTGCTGTTTCGCATTGAGCAAAAGTTCAGGCGTGAAAGGTTCGACTTCTGGGAAAGCTCCGAATTGCCTCGAAGCACCTCGAACCTTGAAAGACGGCGAACGCACGGCCAACTGCTCCTTCGCTTGCGGCGCCTCCTCCACGATCAGGGGCTCGACGGCGTTCGAGTATCGATTGGGAACGACCTCGGAGGGTTGCGGCTTTGTCTGAATGTCAGATTCAGGTTGGGTCGTCGGCAACTCACTCTTTTCAGCTTTCATCTCTTGAGGTTTTTGCGTGGGTTTATCCGCTGCCATGGCACTGATAGGATCCGATGTAGGCTTCTGCTCGGGTTGCTCCTTATTTTTCATGAGGAGATCGTGATCGCTGGGCTTGTGAGCCGTTTCTCGGCCCAATGTTCGAACCGAATTTCGTGCATCAGCGATCGGCTCCTCGAATCTGGTCTCATCGTCCACTTCAGGTGTAAACTGAACTCCTGTTACCGGCGCTGCCGTCGTTGACGTCGTCGGAGTGACACGAGTGGCCTGGCTCGCCACGGAGAGACCTAGCAAACTTACGACGAGAACCGCGGTTCTCATATTTGCACAGAACGAGTTGGACTTCTGTCGCCGCCGAATATCTCGCTCCGTATTTAAACTCTCCTTCTCCCCTCCCCGACGGGACGTTGACCCGGTTCAGGCCGTAAGCAAGGACATGATATTGGCCCACCTGGATCTGGGCCGACATTTCGAGACAACCCGATCACCCATATCAACAATGACATGATAAAGCTTCGTAACATGCTCCGATTCATTCATTTGCTGATTCAATGAAATATAAGGATCGAAATAGCAATCCGTGAACGGAAAGCATTTTTCGATTCGAGTTGCTCAACGATGACAATCCCGCTCTCAAGAGCTGCGTTGTGTGAGATCTGAATTCTCTGATTTCTAAACTTTTTCTAAAAGCGACGCAAATACTATAACACTACCGTCTCGTTGTCGATCGAGCAACAGGAAATTTCTGGAAGATTTCCGCGCCGTTATCTGGCTATCTTCTGAAGTTTGGAGCGGTCAACCGGTTGTACAGATGGGGAGTCGGAATTGCAAGTTCATCGACCCCACGTTATGCCAATCCGCCGCTTGGCAGAGCCTTCACTGCGCGAGACGCTTCGTCCAGAAATACTGCGGAAGGAACGCTGGAACCTAGATACATATTGACTAGAAGACGGAGACAAGATCTTCGTCGTAACTAGGTAACCCAAAATGATGCATCAAAAGCTATTTTCATTGCCGTTAAATGCCGGTTCCGTCTGGAGCAGATGGCTCTGCTTGTTAGCCGGAGGTGGAAATGTTTCATCTCGTGTTCGATCCGCTGCCTCCGATGGGAGTCTCTGTCTGGGAACTGACCGCGAGGAGTCAGTTCCTGAATCCCCAACTTTCTCCGTGAAGCAGCGTGCCACAGAATCGTTAATCAAGTGAATCTCCCTTACCGACGACTCACAATCGTTCTTCGCAGTTCTAAAATCGATTGTTTCAGAACAGAAAACTGAAATAGCTGAAGGAAATCGACTCCTCCAATAGTGAATTGACCGACCACTCTTGGAAACGACGAAACTCGCAGGATCTCGCCTCCCTGCTGAGCTCGTCGTAAGATCCAAGTGAACGTCGATGGTTGCCGAATGTGGCCAATGTTTTCGAACGCGATACGTTGCTCTGCAGACCACAGAAGAGGTGCCGCGTGCAGAGTGAGAACGAGGACTGTTTTGGCAGCTGCGATGGATTGGAACCTGGAATATCCGCCTCAACGCAACGCTCTAAAAGAGGTTGGCATTTCGTTTGAGCTATCTCCGCGCGTCGCTAGTATCAGAAGTGCACGCCTCGACCAGCTCGCACAGGACATTCGCGATCGAGGCAACCAGCACGCGATTCTTGGAGCAATACTGCCGCAGCTCCGGAACTACGTCCGTGGAGATCCACATCGCCGCTGTCAACTCCAACAATGTGGCTTCGTACCCACGTTGATGTCGTGTGTGCGCACAGCACCGACGGCAGAGCTCCGGAGGATCGTGCTATGTCTCCTACGTGAAATCCTCATCGACTTGACGATGTTTCCAGACGACATCGAAGATAGTCACTTCGCCGATCTGACGATTTCTCTGAACGAAGTTCAAGAAAGCGTTGTCGAATGCTTGGAGATTCTCCGGGAGCTCTCGCGTTTTCCCAAAGGACAACGTGCCGTGATCTCGAACAACATCCACATCATGCTCGCGAAGATTATATCTACACTACACTACCAAGAAGTGCTCATTCCAGCCATAGAGGTCCTCGTGAACATCAGTGTAGAGAAATTCCGCTGCCGAACTGTTTTAAGCGCAGGAATTTTCAACGCGTTCAAGAAAGCCGCTGGAAACTGTTTGTTGTTACATCATCAAAAAAGAGAATTCCACGTTGCTCAGGCAAACAGCGAAGTTTTTAGAATAATGATAAAGTTCCAAATGATGAGTGATGAACAAGACCAGCAGGACATCTTACGCTTGATGATACAAGAATGCGAACATTATTGCACTGAAGTGCTCTCCGAGTGGACTGGTGTTATGATCCAGTGGTCGCGATTCATGGAACTGTGCACCAAGGACGATGATGTCATCAGCGAAGCGATTCGTCTCGGTTTCATCGAAAACTCGCAAGTTATCATTCGCTACGGGGAGATCAACTCGCTCGCTACCCTCATCCAGGCTCTGACAAACGTGAGCGCCAAACTAGACACAAACTACAACCTCGAAATCATCAACGTCGGTCTGATCGAAACTCTCCTGGAACGCTTCCCGATCAATGAGCTCCGACGGGTTCTCGTCATGGATTCCTACGAGGGTAACAATTATCTCGACAGAAGAACCGTTGTGAACATCTTCTGCCTCATCAGCAACGTTCTCACTACACTGCCAAAACGTTTCGAAAAATCACAATGCAAGAAGAATATCGTTGAATTCTTGCTGGAGCGAGATATCAAGCAATTGCTGAGAGTGTTCAGATCTCCTAGAGATTCGAAGACTATTCTCGAAGACATAGCGTTGAAACTGAGAAATTTAGCCCGCGGCTGGTGTGCTGAGTCAATGAGCAGCGATGAAAACGAATAAGTTGCCGGCAACTTCCGAAGAAAAATGTGATCCGGCGATCGGAAGCAGTGGAGGCTCACTCAGATCAATATTCTCGTGTAATTTTAAGAAGAATTCGATTGCTGACGTCCGTCAGGAGCCCGCTTGGCTCCGTGCAACTGCTGGAGGGCTCGCGTACGACCTCTGCGTGCTCCACGAGTTTTTGAAGGTTTTTTCAAATTTCAGTCTACCGAAGAAAGTTCCTTAACACATCAAGCCTGTCGCAAACTCGTGGTGATCACCGTCATCGCTGGAGCCATCGAATCGAGAATGACAAGACGAGAGTGATAGTCTACCGTTTCAAGAGCCTAATGTTATAATTCTTTCGACCATTTGCAGTTATTGTTCATCGCAACTGCCATGATTACGGTTTGTTATGCATCTATTACGGAGATGAGACATTGCGGACAGCTACCAACTTATCGTTACTCAAAAAACCTATCAACAAATATATCGATGAACGACCTGGTTTCATAGTATTTTGGAAGAAGCACGAACTCTTCGAAAAAAATGAATTCGATCTCGTTGATCGCTAGTGGTATCAGCGGTCTCAGATCGGAGACATAACCAATGCATATTCCTGATCGACAATTTTATATATCTCTGAAGAGTTCCTTAGAAAATACTGATTTTCTGTTACTGTCATGAGCGTTACAATGTTCTGACCCATCAGCAGTAAGATGCTCGAAGAATATGGTACGCCAAAATGTGCCCATTCTGCCCTCAGCGTATACATGTAGAACATGATAAGAGATGTCCGGAGAAGAATATCTTTTTAACAGCGCCGCCCTCTTTTATTCTCCCGATGCTACTGGTGGGTAAGACGAACGGTGAAAGGTATTCGACTCATGAACACGATAAGTTAACGTTGAATAAAATCGCAAAATCAGTTCTATGCGCTGCATACCCTTCCTGGAAATAATTTCGTATCGAATTCCCGGACGCAGAAGGTTCTTGGAGGAGTGAATGGGAGAAAACAGAGACTTCTCGATTCCGTTCCCTATTTCTCTATTCTTACTTCGTGGAATATGGAGGGGGTCAAAAGTCAGCTGAGAGTTGGGAGCTTGATAAACTGGAATGGGAATGATGGAGTCGCATTATCCTGTGATTCTTGGATAGGAAATTCTAAGAAAAAGGAAAATATAGTCCTCCGCAGGCAGCGTTCAACAGAATTCCCGAGACGAAAAGTTTCAAAGTTTCCCGCGCTACTTTACAAGCAGTCATCGGCAGACGACTCAATGTTGTCGATTCACGTTGTAAACAAAGAGTATTTCGCTTTGTCATATAGGTTCTAGTGTCGGCACGGTGTTTTTTGACCGGTATTTTTCTGACAGACATTAAGTGAAATTGAAACACCATGGAGTGCCTGATCGGCGTGAAATGCAAGGACTTTGTCATCTTAGCTGCCGATGCATCGGTGGCTCATAGCATCATGGTTTTGAAGCAAGACGAACAGAAGATCACGAAGCTCAGTGATTCTCTTGCAATGGCAGTGGTAGGGGAAAGTGGTGATACTGTACAATTCGCTGACTACATCGCGAAGAATATTCAGTTGTACAAAATGCGAAATGGCTACGAGCTCTGTCCCAAAGCGGCTGCCACATTCACGCGGAAGAACTTAGCGGACTCCCTCCGCAGCCGGAACGCGTACAGGGTATGGCGAAACTCCTGAAGGAAAGATTCAGCTGTATTTTTGGAACTTTGCAGAAAACGATTGAAGCATCCACTTTTTTTAATTCGCGATTCTATCCACAGTGTGATCTGCTATTGGCCGGCTTTGATCACTACAGCAAAGAGCCCGAACTTTACTTCATCGACTATTTGGGCAGTATCGTTGAGGTTCCTTTCGCTGCTCATGGATACGGAGGCATATTCTCCACGGGAGTCATGGACGCAGCATACAGGTCAGAAATTCCTGTGAAAATACATTTTTGAAACGAATACTGAGATGTCTGACTCCTCGCCTGTCGAAAATTGACTCCGACCTGACCTGACTAATCGATTTCGGCGCATCTTTCCAGGCCCGATATGACAGTAGAAGAGGCGCGTGGGCTCCTCAAAGCATGCGCCAGAGAAATTCAGAAACGGTTTTTGGTCAGTATGCCCTCATTCAAGTGCGTGGTGATTGACAAGGACGGAATCAAGGACCTGGAGGATGTGAAGGCCCAATAAAGAAACGTTTATTTCTACGGAGCTATTTTACTGTCACGTGAAATGATGTGTTTTCTCATTTCCAAGTCGGGTTGTTTCTGGTTATGCGGCTCACTTCGTGCATTCATCTAGAATAAAGTCAGAGCAAGCGAGGAAGACATCGGTCTAGCCGATATACGATTCCCTTCAGGAATCCAAGAACCGGGTAGCTGGGATTGTTGCAAGACTCATCACACGGGTAGGCTGGATACTTCTAGATTCTAGACGACCTCAGATGCTCAGATACGTCTTGAAGTGAGGAATTCAGGGATTCCGAAAAGCTCCTGTCCAGACTAAGTTTAACGGTTCCGGAAATCACCGTTCGCGGAAACAGAGCTTATGACTAGTTCCCGTACATTCATGCAAAATTCATAAAATGCATATTTTATCGACGAAGATGCATAAACTGGAGATTGTCGCAAATATTCGCATAATTATTATTCTTTTTATAAATTATTGCGTTTGATTGTGCCAAACGGTGACTGAAACTCATATCTCTCGGTTCCAGAGATACTCACAGATTACTCGGTAAATGCTTTAAGAAGTAAGAATTGATTCCGAAATTAACTCGTTCAATGTTTGTTACAATCGGAGGGGTTTCATCGCGCTGTCCGTCGCAGTCACGGCGCAGGCCATGCGGAATGGCACCGTTGAAATTCGCTTGGTCCGCGAAATGTCTACATAAATGGCGAGCGTGAGAGCCGAGTAGATATAGAACGAACTCCGTTCACGGTAAAGAACAAGTCAAGCGATCAGACGGTCGAAGTTTGCGTTCGAGATTTAGAGAATGGATCCCATCAAACATCGTAATCTAGAAGGAATCGTCCGCGGATAAATCTGAAGATGCATAATAATTTAGCTTTTGAGTGCACATTCTCACTGTTTCTAGTGCATGCATATTTTCAAGTTTTTTCAGTGCATGAAGTTGCGGGCTGGTTATGACTAGGGCCGCCAGAAATATGCAAATGCATATTTTGGTTCATATGCGCATACTTCGGGGATATTTCTGCCGATATGCACTCGGAAATCATCGCGCAAAAATAGATTCCGATTGAATTCAAGACTTAAATTCGATGGATATTGCTTCGCCCTGAGATGAATCGCGATCACCTAATGCACGTCTTCGATCAAGCCGGTACTGCCGCTTCGCCTCTGGAGCTTCCGGAGTAGCAGCTCCCGATTTCCAGCTACTACCATCGTTTCGTTCTGAGCTGCGATCTCGTTCACCAGAATGCCTTGAAGCCACAATGGCGAGCTTTCCTAGGTGTTTCCAGACAGTCAATGAAATGTTCTGTAACCTTATTCGTGTGCATGGAGGCTCCGAGAAAGCGTGCCGACTGAAGAATGTAAGCGACGAGGAGGACGTCGGGTTGTCATTTCAAGGAAGAAGGTCTCCCAGACGTGTTCTGGTGGCGGCGCGTTCTGTCTAGAGATCCTTCTCTCAATATGAGGCGATTTCCGAGATAATCCTGATCAAAAACTTCAAGCCCTTCTTCTGCTGTTGCGTGCAACAAATGCACATATACCTATTGAGAAAAAAGGGGTGTGATACGGGGCGATTTGACGATGAATGATTGTGCATATCGACTTTGCATATTTTGTGATCATTTTTCGATCCCTGCATGCATATTCCTCGGAATCCCGTGCATATTTCAGATTTTTCAGTGCATATTTTTGGCGGCCCTAGTTATGACCGATCAGCGAAAAGGTATTTTCCAAGCACTTGTCTGTGTGGGGTGGGCGTTATTACTCTCAAGCCCACGACCGGCGTCCTGGTTCACAAACCTTGGACTAGTAAATCTCTTGTTCGATCGATGATCGATCGGCAAATCAGTGTAATCACTATCGAAATGAAGACGAGGCTATTTTCATTTAGTACTCTATGTGTTTTCCTGCACTCGGTGAGTGTTTATTCGCCTCGAGTTCCATAATATAGCTTTACAATAATAGTCGTCGTTTCATTCGGATTTTTTTGGTTCATTTTCTGTCATAATATCGCCCTGCTTAGATCTATTCGAGTCTCAATCTCTCCAAGATATCACTAAGACTCGACAACGAATCAAACAGTGCCGAACCTCTTTTTCTCCCGTAATATTTTTTTGTTTTTAACAACAATTTCTTGTTTGTCCAAACGTCGCACGGCGATCGCCGTTATTTTACGTCGATGCCGACCCTCTTCATCAGAGGGTCGATTCGGATTCCTCAGTCGTGATTTTGTGTTCACTCCGACTAAGCGACAGATAAATGAGCATAACCTTCGACTGCATCTTGCAGGAAATCATAAACACAAATCATTTTTTTTGTTGAGTTTTTCGCTCCCATGCGATGGTTCGTGTTCGAAGATTGCGACTTTAGACATTGATATATGATGAGGCTTCCCCTCTCTTAGTTATCGTCTTGTTGACTATGTCGGATTTTCAGAAAGAGGTACTCGTAAGTGTTATTCTTACACTTGGAAACTGATCGCCAGCCCCCGATCGAAAGTACAGGCATGTCTAATACTGTATTTTTTCTTCTTTTCTGCCAGCTATTTCCGTTCCAAAACGCTCGTCATCATTCGAGGAATTTGCGTTCGTTGTCCATCGAAGCAATGTTATTGCACCGAGATGCGTTTCAAGCAAGTTTCTGTTCCTGACTCTCAACGACTAGGGTTTTCGATTGGTTCCGACGGCGGCTGGCGACAGTTCAGGGTATCACAAAAGAAACAAATCAGCTGAGAATCACAAGCGATTCTCTTCGTAGACGACGTTCCTTCGGGAGTGCTTGAGAGCAAATCTCCGCAATCTATCGCTCAAACGGTACTACCATAGTCCGTTGTCACGAATTCGACGCACGTCGAAATCGACTGACTCCGAATCCACCTCGACGATGTCCTCAGAAGCGACAACAAGGGCTAGAGGATGACATCGGTTTTGAGGGTCTGTCGTTTGATGATCTGCGGAGATGCCACAATGTGCTCCGGAAGGCACGTCACCATTTTATCTACAAGGGGCCCACTTAAACGGTTTGTTTAAAATTGCTAAACAACGTAAATGAGTAATTCCGCTGAATCAAAGGTTTCAAAGGCTAAAATTTGATCCTCCGAGGACGCTGTTCCGAATTTCGGATTGAATTGACAGAGATTACATTGGCAATTGAACCTGCCTCGACGCTGTGCGATGTTAGTTTGACTGAAAGTCACACAATCGGAATCGAGGTTGCCGAGCTCTGTTCCGCGAAGAAGTTTTCCATAAAGTGGTGGTATAAGAAGAATAAGATCGAAATTACCGGTTCCTAACATTGCGTTCTCAGAATCCCAACCGTGGTTTTAGAGATTTGAGAGAGAATAAATTGAACTCCAACAACAAGCTCCTACCGCCTCTCGCGGGCGCAGTAGAAAAACTTATGAATTTGGAGTTGTTGGAAAGCAAAAAATATATCATTACGTCATCTTGTAGGGTGTCGATTCTGTGTCTGACTAAGAAATAGGTTTTCTGACGAATCATCAGACGGAGCGAGCTATCGCCGCCCGACTCTCTACCGAGCTACGACATCAACGTCGAGGCAAAGTGTTATTACTCCGAGCTGGGATAGGCAAGTTCAGTATTTACAGATCTGGGCGTGGGCTTTCATTTCGGAAGCTGTTCGCTCTCGAAATCGAACAATCTGCTCTAACGTCAGGTTGGGGTGGGTCGTAGGGCGTCGATCCAACGCCGTACGATAGAAGCGTTGAGGCAAAGTAGTGGATAAGTCGAACAATTGCAGCGCTGACAGCAATGACCGCGTTCTGAAATCGGAACGGGGCGTTTTTCGGTGCGGTCTCTCGAGGAAATCATTTTAAACTTCTGTCATCGACGGCTGAGATGCTCAAGCGATCTCCGAGTTCTAATCGAACGCACCTTCTACACCTCTTCAGTTTCCATCTCGATTTTAAAGCGTCCACTGGGATTTCACTTGTTTCGTCCGCTTCCTTTCGTTGTCAAGCCTCTTATCGGGATCAAACTCTTCCTGACCAATACGACGCTGTTCGGATCTTTCTCGCTGTTTGCTGTGGCTCTCATTGTAGATGCAGATGATGCTACACTGGATGCTCCGGACTGACAACTTTTCTTCACCGGACTTCCCACATTGCTTCCCCGATGAGGGCTGTAACGAATCAGGCGTTAGTTGACGTTTCGTCATCGAGATGGACGGCGAAGTCGAAAATCGTTCATAAATGAATTAGATCTCGTTTCAATCAAGAAACTCTCGTTCCTTACCTGCTGTTAGCCTTCTGAGCGGGGGAGTGTCGGGTAGCCGGCTGAGAATGACGGTTGCTCCTGAGGTTGTCAGCCTGGTTCACCCGAATATTTCCACTAACTGCCACCGCCGCGCCAGCGGGCCGGTTCGGCAAAGCACCACTCATCTTCTCCCACTGATTGCGCAGTTGCCGGAATTTGTGGGTGTCTTTTTTCGGAGGTTCGGGCTCCTTTTTCAAGGCCGCAGGATATGACAAAGGCCGAGCACGTCCCTGAAGACAAATCTCGGTCTTGGTTCGTCGCATTACGCTGTCAACTTTCGAAGGACGAGTCGCCGCAGTTGGCGTCGCAGGCGAGACAGTCAGAAGCGTCAGGTTCTTTGATTTAGGAGGAGAACGAGGAAAACCGAGAGGGGTGCAAGGCTGGGAACGCAGTCTTCCGGTTGAAACGCTACGGATTTCCTACAGAGCAAGCAAGACATGCACAACATGACGTTAGCGGGACGAAACATAGCAAGCACAATAAATTTCTAGCCAAGAAGGAAACTTCCAGGTTCGAGCAGTTTGTTTTTGAACTAAATTGTCGTACGGGATCTCGAGCAGACATGATTCACGGAATATGATTCGAACTGTGTCCATAAAGCAGTTCTTCTCTGCCGGGAATGAGCTTCGACTAGACCTTTAACGAACTAGGATGGGTCACGGCGCTCAAAATTTTGAGAGAAACTGACATAGAACATAAGAGATCATCGACATACAACGGGCATTCACTACAGCATACGTCAACGCATCCGGGAATCACGAGCATGACTCTCAAATCGCTACACGTGAGAAAACATCTCAGTCGCCGATCGAAACAAAGAGTTTCCGAAAGTCGGATCCAACAAACATGCTCGCAAACTATCGATGCTCATTCCACAAAACATTCACTCGTCGCTCACCTTGACTCCTTGTTGATGAGGTCTGAGCTTCGCGGCCATATTCAAGTTGAAGGCGAACGGCAATTCGCTGAGCACACGCAGATTTGACACGAGTTCTTCTTGAAGGAAAAAGAACGAATAGTGCGATAGAAGCACTAGGAATGCAGCGTTTTGGTAGTGTTTCTGTTGGACACTCGCAGTGGCCAGGAGAAGAGTGATCCACGAATCGAGGCAGCCCAGATTGATCAGGCCCAGGACGAAGCAGCGGAATTTGGCGCTCTCGTCCAACACGCCGTTCACTGAGTGAATGTAATCCAGAAGTTCGCGGACTTCTTTGCGACCTTCTTTCGTTTGGACCATCGACTCTACGAGATGCCATTTCGAGTTGGGCAGAGGTCCGAATAGGCCCCGAACATTAGGCAGAAGTCCATCCTCAAGCAGCCGTTCGACCGCTGGGACCAGACTCGATACAACTTCACGACCTGCTTGGCTCTCGTCCGACAACAGTTGCATTTTAGCGTCGCGATCCTTGTCTTTTCCGTACGCGTCTACAACCTGTCGGATCGAGTTGTAGATTATTTCAAGCAGGTGGCGTTTCGCGTTGACGACTTCGTGTTGCGAATGTGTGAGTGGCGAAATGAAGCCGGATGGTGAGAGCCCTTGGGGAGTGTGTTCTCTGAAAGGCATGTTTCGCGATCCTCCGCTCGCAACGCTGCCCGGAGTGATGCACTCCTGCAGGTTCAGAGCGAAATTCCTGCAACCGCATGTAGCCGGTGTACGATGATCTCCAGTGAGGATTTTGCACAGGTTGTCGCTGAAGCTGACGGCTTTCTTGGCTCCGCGACAGTAGCAGGTTCCGCTCGAGCTGAAACGAATCGTAAAGCCCTTAGAATATACAAATCGAGATCGGCAAGATACGAATCAAGTATGTATTCGAGAACATCGCAGGAATCGTTTTTCGTCTACTAACTTCGAGTTCGATTGTTCTGTATGGTGCGGTGACGCGACCGTGTTTAGGTCAAGTCCAGTGGGAACAAGACCGGTGAGACTTGGGAAGTTGAGTAGGGAATGTCTTCGCTGGGAAGAACCGTCGCGTTCGTTGATATGGACCCCAGCGCCGCCGCTGATATAAACCTCCTCGTATCCACCGGCACCCGCATTCGCAATCTGATCTATTCGGAGCGGCCTCGGTTGTCGTGTGGCGCCCTTTTCTCTCATTCGAACGGGCTGAGTCTCTCCGCGGATCTGTTTCACCATCATTTTGATATCATCGGGAAGCAGGAGACTCAGTGATTCCCAGTCCTTGATGCGGTCTACTCCGTTGCGCAGCATAGCTTCACAATCAGTGTAGGATTTGGGTCTGCATTTGGGCCCACTGCTCTGCGCACGGCGTCGCGAAGGCGTGCCCACGGCGGCAGCAACATTTTTGTGTTGGGGCTCCTTGACCTGCGAAATTGAAGCGTTTTCGTGAATGCACTCACAACTCGGACGGAGTGTTTGAAAACTCAGATCGGAAAGCGGAAAACCAATGTGGCAACAACACTCGAGATGATGGCTCGTCGCCTACTCGATACTCACCGGTGGGGACTGGGTTGTAGGAAGTTTCTTGGCGACTCCGATTTCGGTTGGCTGCAAGACAACCGCATGACCCGGCTTGATGTCCTTGAGGAAGGACAGATCAGGCAGAGAATAATTAGGGTAGCAAACGTATATGCTCTTCTTTATCGGGGTGCTTTGCGGATCCAAGAGTTGCTCGGGGGTTACGACGTGACAATCGGGTTCGTCGGCACGCTTGCCGTTGGGATTAGGGGAGAGGGGTCCTGTCTGGATGGCCACCGTCCTGACCTGGGTTGAACACTGAAGGCTTCCAGCCTTGGGCGCGCTTCGGCGGTTGCCGGCGCACAGTAGGAACTGTTGCGCGTTCGGACTTTTGTTTATTTGATCGCTTGAATTCTGCCTGCTAATGTAGCCGCTAGATTCTGAACCCAGAAGCTCTTTGCGTGCTGGAGAAGCTCGCTGACCGACGAAGTTGTTGATTTTTGGAGGTGGTTTATCGTAGGGTGGTGACTGATTGGCCGAAGAATTGGACGATGAGTTCGTTGACGAGTTGTTGGCGTCTCGCATGGGTTCATCGCAGGAAGAACATTGTTCATCCTCCTCTCGGATCGGGGACGCGAGCGAGAGTCCTTTCTTCGTTTGCAGCATTCCTACAAGGCTATCTTCGAAGCACTGCGAACTATCCTCCTCGCTAAGAGCGGTCGACTCCTCCAGCGCGATCAAGTTGTTGTTGTTCAGGGTGTTATCCAGCTTTTGTCGAGCACTGTTGAAAAGAGAAACAAAACTTCAGCTTCACGCGAACAATCGAAGGTTTCATCAGTCGGATCTTTTGGCCTTCGCAAGATGTGACCGTGGAGAGCCTAACGACTCTCGAAAGCTGACAGGAACTTACCGCACTTGATGAACGTTAGTGACCGCATTAGCAGAAGGGAATTCCGGTGCTGTGCTGCTTCGGGCGTTGAATATGGGAAGTGTGGTCATGGGCAACGTTATCGAACCGTCCATTTCTTGTGATGATCGAGCGTGTGAGACCCTGCTTGCGGGTGCCTCCCTAGTCTCCGTCTCGGACACACTCGTCGAGCACTGCATGGCATCCTGGCTTCCTTTACCTTTGTCCATGAACATTCGCAGCAGAGGAACTCCCGATCGTTTGTCTTCAACTACTTGACAATCGTTTATGGTGTATAGCGTGTTGCAGGTTTTTGCGAGAGATATGGATCTCTTCAGGAGATCGGGCAAGGAGTGGCTCTTCCCGCTCTCGTCCTTCCCGTCTCCTGATACCCTGGACCAGGTCGTGTACGCGAACTCACTGTGAATCATGGCTTTCTCGCCTTTCTCGTTGGCATTTTCCGAACCGGACCAATTACTCTGAGCTTCACTGCTTCCGCCTAGCTCAGAGTCTTCGGATGGATCCGTTTGTATGATCTGGCTCTGCTCGAATGCCAACGTGTAGTTGTTTTTGTTTGTTGTTTGACACGTCAGAACCAGATCACCGTGGTAGCTACAGTCCAAGCTGTCGGCCATCGAGATGTGAGATGCCGAGTGAACCGAGGCTTCTTTCAGTGGAGAGAACAAAGGCGTCTTGCGGCAGATTTCGTTCACCCTGAAGGCGGAGGAATTATTCAGGAGTTAGTTTCTCGTGAGTTGTTATCTATCGCGGACTCCGATTCGAGTTTCAGATCTCTTGAGTTTACCTCTGAGAAGAGTCGATCGGAAGGTCGTCGATGAGTGAGCCAGACAAACTGGCGCATTCTTCGCCAACACGGGCTTGAAGACTGAGGATCGCGTGGTTGATATCTTCCGATCGGAATGTTTCCATATCGATTTGAGCCAAGTTGACATCCATGTTCTTACTGAAGTCCTCGTAAGACAAGTCCATCTTCAGGATCGATCTGCAATGTTCATTTTCTTTCGTGTGGTCCACAGAAGACACCCTACCAACGGAAAACCTTCATCTGAGACACATATGAAATGAACTTCATGACTACTTATTTAGTTACCTGTGCATAGATTGATTCCGATTGTTCCAATGCGAGAGATGGTTGAGGTCGGCCCAGCTTTTTGCCGCGTTCGCTTGTTCGTGGTAGGAATCAGCGATCCACTGGAGTTCGTCCGCTTCGTCGTGAAGAGCCGAACAAGCCGAGGCGTCCATGACGTTCAGGATTCCGGACACGCCAACTGATAGAGTTTCAGGTGCGCCTCCGGCCGCCAGGGACGTCATGACTACCCCTCCACCTTCGTCCTCATTTACAGGAACGGACATCTGGAACGAACAACAGGGTATTGTTTCCAAATTTTCGATTTCATCTGAGGACCGAAGCTGTGGAACGATGAATCTTCAATTGAAACAGTGATATTCTATCATGAGTGTGTTTATTACGATGTTTTGAGTGACGCTGGCCCGTTGAGCGAGTGTGATCGCTCGGTCATTCGAGTTACCGTTGATCGGTACGTCGCTCGAACCGCTATCTCTGGTGTATGTATATACTTTGAGAAAAAACGACTCCACTTGTGATCTTAGCCTTCCAGCAACTAAATTCGATAATGCGGCAATCAAGACGTCTCTTGCTCGATCAAGGATTCGGTCACGGTCACGGGAGAATGAATCATCCGGCTACGGTCTGCACGAGACGTCCATTAGCCGTCAACTTTGGACGAACGTTAGTCGCATCTGTCTGTACGATTCGAGCCGCAACAATGAGATGAAACCTCGAAGCGGCCGCACATCTCTGCGGTTCGAAACGGGCGGTTTCGGGATCTCCGCGTCATCATAGAGCTGGCCGCAAAGGTTGATTCAAGAGACAGCTCAAGTTCTATTCCTGTGGCAGCGTCGCGCGTCCGCGGTGTTTCCCTTTTAAGGCAATCAATAATTTTTGTCGTCGCGCGAAGCCGACACCAGCCTCGAGAGCCCCGAACCGGGTTCGAACGTCATTTTGAAAGGTCCCACCCTCTCGTTACAGGCGTCTCACCCGTCTTATGGGTAGGTGATTTGTTTCCGCGGATTTCCTTCCGCCTGTTCGCGAAAATCGGGGAAAAATAAAATAAAATGGAAGAAAGAAAGAATGATAACAGTTTATAACTTCATCAGCTGCGATTCGATCCGAATCTTCGTCCACGAGTTCCTCGGTAGATAGTTCCAACTATTCAGAACCGTTTTCTCGTCTTCGGTGATGCGTGAAGGCGGACCCGGCCTTGTCTTATCGGCCGAGTTTTTGTGGTTTGGTAAGACCTACAAAACTCGGCACAAAGTCTACGCTTCCAATCTGACTATTTGTGTTTCGCAGCTCTTTCGTTGGCGGCGGGTTGTTTCACTTCGAAAGCTAACGATGTAAACGAATCGACCTACGAAGCTGTATTCTCATGCTTCGGAGGCTCCGCGAAACGTAATGCTTCATTCGTATACGGGATAATCCCGCTGCACTGATAAGATTCGTCTCTACTGGAGCGTGCGCAGAGGTCAAGCCTCCTCAGAATGGAGACTGGCAGCTATTTTCGGATCGGACTCGCCCACGTGGCTTTCCATGACGCCTCCGGCCAGTCCGAGCAAGCGTCAACAACATGCTGAAGTTTTGAGCTTGCAACAATCAGAACCCCCAGCTGAAAATCATCCTTGCTTTTCGGAAATTTCTGACCCTGAGGAAGACGCCTCAAGGGACGTGAACCACAGAGAAAAAACTGTTTTTTTTCGCATGGAAATTGGCCGCGTATCCACGCACGCACTTCGGCGCAATTCGGCCGATCGATGTATCCAACAGAAGAATTCTCGACAAATACGTTAATCTGGGCAAATCGGTCTGACCGCGCCCTGGTTTCTTTAGTTCGCGTCGTTCTCCGCTCTTGGCGCGTCAACCTCTTCGCAAATCTTCATTCTTTCGATCGGAACCGAGTGGACAATCTATTCGATCGATCGCATCCAAGAGCCACCAAATCGGTTAGTCTCGCATGGCATTCATTGAATTTCTCCCAGGTGTTTGAAATTCGAAATTCCTATCGGGATTCTTCCCCGCAGCGGAAGACGGACGGTCTGAATTAAATTGTCGAGGGCAAGGTCTTCCTCGGATCGAACACGTGTTTGTTATTTTGTGCCACACGCGATACTCCGGATGAATCCGTCAATCAAAAAACCATGTGCTCGGGTTATTTCGCTGTCAAACACTCGACTTCAAACAGCGCTCAGGATAACGTTCGTGGAGTTGATCAACGCTTTGTGGGAACATGTGTTCCCTGTCCACTTCACGACACAAGGAAACCATTTAAAGCAAGAGCATCAACGTCGTCTGTTTGTTTCCTGGCGTTTCTCTCAAAAGTCCGACTGTCTGAGATAACGTTCGTTCCGTCGCCGTGGTTATTTTCGTTCTCGATAAGGATGGGGCGCGGGTGAGTGTGTCATTTTCAGCAGACCTGAAAGCGATGCGCCCACTCTGCTCCACAGATGGTTTTGATGGACAGCAATTGTTTCAAAGAAAAAAAAACTCCCGTAGGATGTCTGATTTATTGATTCAGGGCATAACGCGAGTCTCGCTGATCTGCTTTGTTTGGAGAACATATCTTGAAGTGGGTTTCCCAATTCTAGACATTCAGTCATTCGATGGAGCGGCGGCAAGGATCCAAGCAATCGGAGCCAAACTGTCAGCAACGGTCTGCCCTAGAAAGTCGACATTCTCTTTTCAACGAAGACTGTGCCCAAGTATTCAGATCCGAAATACGAGAAGGAGATGTCTTTATGAAGCGTTGAATTCTTAGATTTTCTCCCGGGTTTCTTTCTCCCCTATTACATCGAGTATGTAGAAGGGCTCCTAGAACATGAGTTGTTTCTATATGACATTTATTCCACTTCGGCCGTTTTGCACGCTGTCGGCTAGAGCAATCCACACGAATCAACTTCGGGAATCTCGATGAGAGCAAGATTGTTTTTGTATCTATCAGCTGTAGTAACTGCGATGTCATGTTGATCAGTTGATTGCAGCAGTCCTCCGCAGCCTGGAAGCTCTACACCAGGAATCCTCGTGATTCTACTGCGCACCTTCGTCTTGAAAGATAGCCAGGAGGTTCTAACTGTTTCAAAACACTGCCTCTCGCTTGCTCCGATTACCTCGTTCGGAAACCTCGTCTACAAGGATCCTGTGAACGACTTCTGAAACTACCCTTGAGGAAAAGATACGAGAAACGCGAGTCCAGTTCACGGATAGTTCTCTTGAAGAACCGCTCTGACGATAGCTCAAAGTCGACTTTCCCCTAGCATCCCAATGTGGATCCAGATGACGTGCTCGTTTTGCCGTGGAAGCATCGCATGAGTCATCGCTTCAAGCGTTGATGGCAACGCGTTTGACCAACGGGACACCTCAGCCAAGGACGGGCTGTGAGCGACTCACCACGGAGGCGAAAGAGATGCATTTATTCCAGCTAACGAAAATTTCCAAACCAGCCTGCCTTGAGGCCGAACATCACATTTTGAGTGGACGCGACCGTGTTCGGTACGGGCGGGTTAGAGAGAAAGACTCCTCGGGGAGAACTCTATCGTAAAGGCTCAATGGCAAAGCTGGACTAGGTTTTCAAACGGGCCGCATCCGCTGAGTTTGACTTCACTTCGAGCGGTGAAGCCAACCGGCGCTTCGTCCGGGACTTGAAGAAATCGTAATATGCAAGAAATTTTCTTCCTTCTCTTCCAAGTTTGTACAGGAGCATGTGAGTGCTGATGACATTCGAAGGTTTTCGAGGTGAAAATCGCTTCAGGTGAAATTCGTTCTTCCCCACAGCGATTTTTGCCGATGGTTCTCTCACGGAATTCAAGGATGCTTTGTTTTATTTACGATTCGCAGCTACTCAAACTGACAGAACGGAGTTTCACCGACAGTTGCATTCAACAATACCGAGACAAGCAGCAGAGCAACGTGATTCTTTTGATTGAAAGCTTCCCATACATGGTAGAATGCTGGAGAGTGCGGGCGGTCAACGTGAAGTCGGAAGCTTGTCCCGAATGAAGCAAACAAGTCAAAACGTTTGTTCGTGAATCCAAAGTAAAAAACGTTTCCTTTTTCTCATCGCCGACGCGTTTCGCGCGAATAACGCGCACACCCATACTGCGCTCCGAACGAAATGCATATATGTACTGGATTATACAGGTCATCCAGGCGGATCCTGAATTCTCGTAAGGGAGTAAACGAGTCTTAGCCACGGTAACGACGGGCAGGTGGATTCGAGCAGGATCCCCGAGCTCTTTTGGTCTCTGAAACTGTTTCCCAATGCGGCGAGTTACTCAGCGAATGAAGCAATGAGCTACTCCTCTCCTGACGATGCCTAGTCCAGGTGAATTTACTTCGGTGCACCCACTACATACTAATCAGACGGTCATTTTCCTTGCCTCGAGGCAATCTCGCGAAGGAAACCACAAACACCGCTGCCTGAGATATTCAGCAGGCGGCCGTCCCTTAGTCTTGGATGGTCAGCAGACAGATAAGCCGTGTACAGATCAGAGTCGCTCTGATATGAGCAGCAAACAAACCAATACTTGTAAGGGGAAGCAACGGCAGCAGCATCCAAGAATGCCTGATAAACAAATCTACCCAGAGAAAAAACCGTCTCGCGGACACACTCGAAGCGAAGCACAGTAGACCCACCACTCAGGAAATGTCGCCTGCGTCGACGTCATAAGAGTCCTTTTCATTCGCTCCGTGGTGGATCCCCGGATCCAGGAAACTTCTTACAACATACTCTCCGGCTGAGGGGCTCACGAGCTGGTCATAACGATGAATCATGGTAAATGTTGCCTATCGCAATTCCCATACGAACATCATTCGCGGCTAATAACCAAGGATTAGTGCGCGATGGGAGGACTTACGCATGAGCCTCTCGGGAACGTTAACCTCGGCGCTGAAGACGCTCTCTCGTTCTCGTTCAAGTCTGGCTTTGAATTTACTTTGGCCGTGAGGCCAAGAATCTTCTTGAACCTTTGTGACAAACAGCCGTGAGTTTCCGATACGGTGTTTTCTGGCGAGTCGGGTACCTCGAACAAAGGAAAACGCTCTCGGTCTACTAAGAATAAGCGAAAGCGAAACGGCCACCAAGCGAGCTCAAAACGGTGTATAATGAGAGTAGGGTGTGGTTACCGCTGCTGTTTGGTCTACCACAAGCACGTGTTTCCCATCGGACTGGGAAGTGTTCCCCACGAGACGGGAGCTGTTTGCTGAGGAGCCAGAAGTCAGGAATAGGTGCGGCTGCTCAAGGAAATAGATGAGCGCTCAATACCGATTAGGCATCGCACAAATCAAGGACAACGAGCTCCATCGGCTCGGAGGGACATCGTCCCTGATAGTTGCGGCGCCGTCCAAACGAAGATTGATTTAGAATGATCTCTGCTTCGTCCACAAGGCTGTACTGTTTTGAAGATCAAACTCCAAGAGATTAGTCCGCAAGGAATAGAATTCGGTTTGCCACCTGATTCCAGAACACTTTCCCATTGGTTGAGATTCTCAAATATCGGTCCTAAGAAGCTAAAGTGAGAAATAACATCTCAAGCCGATTCCTGTTGCCAATGATATTTGACGAGTGATATGTTTAGACAGGTCTTGTCGCCCATCGGGATGTCTGTATCAGCAGCGTTCTCATCGGAGAGAAGAGCTTACATAAGCTCGACGAAAGGAATGTATAGTGAGTTGATTCTTGCGATCATTGACCCCGTTTTAGAAATAGGCCGCGGAACCCGGTTTATGCCTCTGCTCACTGTTTTAATTGATGATGAAAATGTTCTGCAAATAACTCGAGCTCCTAATCAAACTGCGAAACAAATACTGCCGTGTGCTCCGATATCGGCTTCAGAGCTCATTCAGGCGTAAAGGTCATCAAGTGGGCGATGTGCTGTCAGGGACCTCCCAGAGACTAGGCTCGCGCGAAACAGCCTATAACTGGAACAATCGCAGGAAACCCGTCTACTGATTGACTGACTTGCTTGCTTGCTCGGGAGTACCAACCGTTAGAATCCCGACGAGAACTCATACCGGTCGCCACGGTCCCGCTATCGAGAGCTTGCGCAACATCGAGACAAGGGTCGATATAGTTTAGCCTGGTTGCGAGAGCCTCATGTTTCAGAGTATGATTGGCCATTTCGAACACTTCATGAAGCTTGCTCGGTATAATGATTGTCTGGAAACTCGCTCTTCGGACTTGCCGACATGATCCTCACCTCCTTCACAAGCGGGTTCGCTTTAAAATAACGAAAGTTGATCGATTATGCCCCGGGGGCGGTGTGCAAAAAATGTTGGAGTTCCGACGCCGCAACCGAAGCTCATTCTAATCTATTTGATGAGTCATGTACAGTATCGAAAACGAGCTCTGCGGTTGCACCGCTGATGTTCAATTTTGTCATCATCAACATGAAATCCACGATTCTGAAATGCGAAGACCTCTATCGGCGAATGACGCATCGTTCTGGCCACGTAAAACGCCGCATTACGCTTGGAAGCGATCCATCGTTACGTTGCCGCCTACGCGAACGCTCCGTACCGTTAGTTGATACCGTTAGCTTCCAACCTTTCGAATCGTGGTCTGTGACCGTATGACGCGGCCGCACCGTATGCATTTGGAGATCTCCAGACATCGAAGAGCAGTTCGACTCCATCATTCAATGGTCAGCATTCTCATAGAGGTCGCTGTCGATCGAGATTTCATCGTCAAAACAGCTTTCATACGAGCGGCCAGTGGCAAAACAGAATAATGAGGTTATGACGCGCCGACGGAACGTACGCTTCCTTCATGAGAGTCGAAAGAAGAATCATTGAACACCATGTTGTTCCGTTCGCAACACCTTCCGGAAGAATTTCGTTTCTACCTCGAGCCATCTCTCATGCTGGCGTCGACATCGAGCGATTCGAGCATGGCTCCGACAGCTTGTAGGTTGTATATCGGTTTCAGATAATTTTTGCGAATCATGAAACCAAATCAAGGTCATTAACAAACACCACGAAGGATTACGCAAATCGGAGGCCAGCGCGATTTTAGGAAACAGCTCTTAAAATCATAAGACTCGTGGCTTATTCTGAGAGCGACATTTTCCTGAAATCCTTCGACTCGCACGACCTAATTAGTGAAGGACGAGCCTGATCAGCAGTGAATATTTCCAGGATCCGTTGTATCAAGTAATTAAATCATCTCGCCACTCCACGAACAGATCGCAAGCACAGCCATCATTGAGCAATGACCATCATCGTCGCAGAGGAAGTTCACTACAACTAACCCATTTCGGACTCGGTTCAGAAGCGAGTCTCCGAGATTTCACCTGTCCCGATATCAGGACACGGGCAGGAAACTGAAGAGACCAGCTTTCAGCGAAAAGCAGAACTGAGCTTCTCTCAGAACTTACAAGCTGATATTTCATAGAATCCGCGCTCGGCAGTTCACTGATGGAGCAATCAGATACGACGTCAGCAAATTCGAAGTCTAGGAATCTTTCGAAACTTCGACCATTCCATTCGCTTCAAAGTGATCGGTGACTGGATTTCTAGGAGCCATTTTGTCGCTATTTCGGAAGTCGACTTTTCCGAAAGCAGTAACGTTAGCTTTCGGGCGAAAGACGATGACGACGGCCAGCGAGCTTCTAACACAGCTCGTTCCGCCCCTCCCGAGCATATGACATTTCGGCACACTCGACAGATAACTCCTCAGACTGGAAAACTGAAATGACCAGTCGTCGGATTTCTATGGAACTTCCACAGCAATGGCTGCGACAACATCCGAACGTTGTTATGAAACAACATTCAACATGCTCACCACTCTGGCGCAGCGGTACGACCTCGAAAATGCAGAGTTCGCTTTCTAGAGGCACCGTTAGGATATCCGGCCCCAAGTGCGTGGAGTTCGCACTCCGTGGTGGACGTCACTCATGGGTAGAAGAATAGTTAAAGGCCTAACCAATGAACTCACCGTTTTCTGGGATCCGAAATCCCCATCGAACAGTTCGGATTATCCTTAGAGGGCGAAAGTTCACGATTCACGCACAGAGTTGAATAGAGAGGGTGCGGAGAAGATCACTCGAATATTTTGGGTGGGGGTTGTTGAGCTCCTCAGCTTTCTTCTTACTCGGTAGCAGTAGCAACAGCAGCTGTTCAGGCCGTAGACAGTGGCGGACTCTTGCGGACGAGGTTCTGAAACATGGTGCTGCAGACAGGGCCCCGCTAACATGGCCGACGTGACGTCAATCCGAAATCGCCATTAAATATTGGGAAGCTCTGCTGTCGTTCTCCACATTATTCCATCCGACCCGAGGTCTGCTGAGTTATGCGGTCGGTTGATGTTAGCGTAGAGAACATCCTTCCATCGCAAGTTCATGGAGAAATCACACTGCGAGCAACGTGAACCCGAGGAGCTACGAAGTCTGCCTTCGTGGCGGCAAATTCGATTTTCCAAGTGTGGTTGACTGTCAAGGAGGGATGGTTCCTAAGACCGCGAACGGGATGGCAGGTTACAATTTGTAGCGAACTCTGAACATCCAGAACTTTGGGATCTAGTTGTGACGCGGCGTTAGAGATATGCGCCATGAGGCGGAACAGCGGGAGGACGACGCTTCTCGCTCCACACTGGCGTTGACAGTCTCAGGCTCGACCATGACAACATCCACTAACTGGCTGGCGTGGATCATTTGGGTACTTCAAAACGGAACCGTGAACGATATGAAACCACGGTCGCTCACTCTGTGGGGCGAGTAGTTCGCTGAGTTTTTCATGGGAGCAGAACCCTCGCTAGAGAGCAGCGAAGACAGCACTACTCCACGAGAGGTGACAACAGAATCAGGGGCGAAACGCGCAGTAAGAGACCAGAGATTATATGTTTCGTTGCGGCAGCCAATTCCCGCTTGAGCGCAGTCTTGAGCTCCGAGCTAGTTGAGCGACAAGATTTTTCGGCAAAATCGAATTCCTCCGATGAAACGCGCCTCCCCTCTGGAATTCGCTGATTCCGAGTTCCTATGATTCGCCCTCGAGCTAAATCTCCTCGGAAAGCTCCTATGTGGAACAGCCTGAATGATCACGTTGGTACCGAACGAATTTAACAATTTCAAAAGGACTGACCACGTTCTCGCCAACCTTGTGGGATGTTTCTTTCAAGGCGAAGATGATTCGCTGGACTTCCGACGATCGAATAACACGTTTTGGCTTCTTTCTCGGACGATATTTGCGCCTGAGGTCGGGAAATTCTCAATCGCCTCGGGAATCGGTCAGAAATGTCATCAAAATGAGCTCCGAATCGGATGTATTCCGGTAGTGATGAGCCTCTCGATCCAGAACTGATCTGTGATGAGTAGGGCTGGGCAGAATAATTATAAAAAAAAATCTGAAGCGCCGAACATGTTCGCTCCCGAGTATTATCAAGCAATTCTCAGGAAGTCATTCCGAATACATGGAGCCGAGAAAAGCCCTCAAATACAACATTGAAACACTGATATGGGCCAAATATGCATAAAAGACCAAAACCTCGAAATATGGATATAAGCACAAAAACATGCATTGCATAGAGATCCCAGCTCTAGTGATGAGATATTTTCATGAAAGTCTCGTTCGGCGCCATAATCCTCCTAGCGGCCGAGCTATGAGAATCTGAATTCGGTCATTCTTTCGAGGATTCCGAGAGCCCTGACGATGTTTCGTGAGTTTCTATCCTCCGAAAATGTTTGATATCACTTCGAATCAATGCCCAGGGTGTCTATCCGAGAAGCTCAATACGATCCATATGTTGAAGGTCCGAAATTTTCGGCGTTTATAACCTAATAGTGGGTCGCGAAGTCTCGTCGATCTATGGCGTCCCGATGAGAGACCCACCTGAGACGAGTCGCAGAGCCAAATAATTCGAGAACCCCTGGTTTAATTGTAAGGCTCATGGATCGCATGATACTCGAAAAGAGAACACCTTCCACGCGCGACTTCGCGAAGCATATCGTGGGTGCTCAAAGGGTAAAGAAATCTTCTTTTCTTCCCATCGATAACTTTGAGCGTGCTCAGCCATCCGCAATCGCGAAAACGACACGAACCGACAGGTTCCCCCTGTCCATCAATTAAGAATTGGCGGGAAGTTAGGTACACGATTTTTTCAGCGACGTGGCAAGCTGGGATCCATAGGTCTTCGAGCGAGTGGGTCGATGAGTCGGGAAGATTTGGAACGTCAACAGCAACTTGAATGCAACCCGCGATAAATCCCCCGAAATTATTATGTTTCTATTCGACTAAAAGTTTTGTCTTTCAATCGTCCTCCGTAACCGGATCATAGTCCGTCACTACAAAAGAGTTGAGGGATCAGGCTACAACCGCGGATGAGATGCAGAGCAGCTAGGGCGGCCGCCGACTATGTTTGGAGAAAAATTATTTCCACCAGAGCCGCGGCCGAGCAGCACTTGATGCCTCACACAACCCTGAATGAGAAATCGCGACCGAGACAGTCGATCTACGGGGACTGCGAGCACTTTGAAAATAAGTTCTTTGCGTATCAAGATACAAGATCACTTCATGTATCACTTTAGAGATGGTTTCCATGGTATCCCTCGTCCTGTCAATGCAAATGTCGAAGAAGATTCTCCGGGCCCCCTGGTGCCAGAGGCCTACCGATCTCCAGTACCTAAATCTCCGCAACACCGGCCGTTGGCGTCTCGCAAAGGGCTGGAACGAGGGATATGAACAGGAAAAATATGAAGCGTTCATTCGCACAGCGAGATGAGTCCACTTTTGTCGATTTCGAGAAAATCGCAATTTTCTCCCGAGAGACGTTGCAGTCGCATGATCGTGATGAAATCACAAGTCGGGACGGGCGTTGAGATCGTGAACATGATATGATAACACTCGCAAATCAGTGAGCTCTCTGGAGATTGGGCCCCCCTGGACTTATCTTGGTTTGAGAAGGAACTATGACACACTAACTTCTACATTCTATGTAGAGACTCTAACTCGGTTGATATTGATCCGATTTTCAAAAGCACGATTCAGAGCACGATTTGGGTGCGATATAGGCTGAAATTTAGAAATCGACAACAGTGGACTTATCTTGGTTTGCAATGAGTATAACTTATCGGGGTAACGCTACATAAATGCCCCTGTTCCAGACATCATTCACGTTTGGGGAGAGCTGGTTTCGCGGCTTTTGACCTTACTTTCTGAGAGGAGAAATCAATCACTTTTCGAGGAAAGAGAAGATAATGTTGAACTTGAGACAGAACTCTGAAATTCCTCAAGTGACGAGATGGAAGACTAGACGGAGTCCTTTATGAAACTCGGAAGAATCTGTTTCACTTTCCCGTGAAAGTCGGGGGAAAATGTGTTGTTGTTTTCTTCTATCGGCGTCACCCCTAACGCCGTATATCAGCGTAGCTTCCCTACTCTGATTCTGACACTCCTCATGACTGAGAAATCGATCGGTCTCTGAGGGATCTGAACTTTGACCTCTCGCTTCCGCTTGTTGATTCTTTTCCGTTTGAGATGAATCCCGCAACCTGCTTCTCGACGGTCGAAGGTATCGCAGTGAATACATTCCGATGGGAGGTTTCGGGAGTACAGAAGCACAGAACAAACTCAACTAGTGCGGCCCTCTCGAGTCTTTTTTTCTCGGTCGACATGTGCGGATTTTCTCAAAAAATCACTCATCACAATGGCTGCGGTTTCTCACCCAATGGGGCGCTTCTGTGGTCTGCTTCAAGGGCTGAAAGATCTTCTGCGGACCCGCTCCTTGATTGTGGCTTGAATGTACTCCGCTCCAGGAATAGGAGACAGCAAAGAAAAGACACGAAGATTCAATTGGCGAATTCTACTATATCCGCGCATAAAATGTTGATATCACACCGTTGGCCGAAACATACAAGTAACTGTTCGCGCCGCCAAAAAAGATTCGAGCGATATTCTAAGCAAGATATCAGCGTGTCCATAACTTCTCGGAGTTGCCATGTATGAATACTCCATCGTAAGGGAAATGACGGATCAGGCATGAAAGAGCACGGCAACGTCGTAAGCGAGTGATTGCGGCAGCGATCGTCAGAAGCATCCGACAGTCGAATTTCAAACATTCCCGCCTTGATTTCGAAACCACTGAGGTTCTGGTGAGCCGCCATCTTCCCTTATAGAACAGTTGCGTTGACTGCTCACTCGCTCACTCGGTTGTCGTGTCTGTGTAGTGCGCACCGCTCCCCCTCTACCCTGTGTTGTAAGACGCCGGTTGGAAGCAACGCTTTCGATTTCCGACACTTCTGATTTTAAACCAAGTGGTGAGTAAAAATTTTATCATTTTGTACAAGTCTGTGGACAGTTTGAAACCGCTAGACAAATCTGAGAGCAGCTCGAGAGCTTCTTAAAAGCTGCTCACGAAACACGCCGATGTTAAACATTCCGCCACTTCTCGCGTTAGGCCTAGGGGCGTTCAAAGTCCCTTAGGTCCTGATCACTGATTTCAAACCGTGAACTCCGGCTTGCATTTTCTCGGATCTTGTCTTAGCGGTTTCCTGTCGCTGACTAATGATGCTTTCGATCGGTACACGGTCGTGTGTTACTCTCGGGAAACGAATGTCAGGCTATGGCCATCTGAGGTCAACGAGGATGCGTCGCCGCCGAGGTTTGCGTCGTGTCGCCGGCCGGGTATCCGCCGCCATGTCGATGCAAACGAACAGCGTTACCAAAGCTCTGCTTCGAAGTTCTCGATTCTGGAACGATCTGTTTGAGATTTTGAAGTTTAACAGTCGACCGATCGAAAGATTCGAGAACCCTGATACGTTGAAGTTGCGATCAAATGCGTATCACCGCTGAACACACGTGTAGCCTATAGCGTTTACGATGGACCTCAGTCCTCCACTCTGCGACTTCGTTTGTCTCTGAGAATAAGGAGTTATGCTGACGAAAAATGCGGGAGTTGAGTCACGGAACAAGTCCGAGAGGAAGGAAACTCAAACGAAACGATGATGCTGCTTTTGTTGACGTTGCGGTTGTGTCACTCAGTGGACACGAACACCAAACTTTCCGTTGACGGAGATGGACTCGATCGGAATAGTTGCGGATGAAGACAGCCACGGTGTCTACCCCGTGCCGCCACAAAGCTTTTCCTCTTAAGGTGTCTATATATATATTTGAATGTATATTTATCATCTATTTAACCTGTTCTTATGGCTGGCCATCTGTGGGCTTCGGCTCTCTGATCGGACGGTCCGAAACCGTATCAAGAGAAATTCTGCGTTTGTTATGGTTGTTGTTTTGTTATAATTGGCAGATCGCATTGAGTTGGAGCGTCGAATGTACGTGGTCGTCAAGCGGGACCAGTTCCCACTGAATGGCGCCATACTTTTCAATTCGAACATTGACCTCCATGCTCACTGGGAATAACTTATTTGATGATGGTGAAGATGACGATGAAAAGGACGAAGAAGTTGCTCATGATGATTGATAATTGGTGATTGATGGTTAGGCAGAAGTACAAACTCATTTTGTTGATTGACGCATTAAAAGCGCTGTATCGATGGGCTGTTGTTGATTGCAGCGAACGTGAGCGCGCGCGTTCACTCCGTGTTTATTGAGAGAGTGAGGCATAGGAAGACCAGAACATCAGCGACAGCGACAGGGAGCCTGCCTCCACGCAACTCCGTTCATCTAGCCATCCATCCCACGATTGGCCACCTTCAAAGCCGCCCCACGATTGCATCGATTAATTCATCGATTGATCGAATCGTCGATTGAGAACCAAACAGAAAAAAAGCGGTTGACCTTTTTTGATCAGGTTGCACTTTGACTTCGATCGAATACCCTCCCTGTTACTCGAGGAAGATGGCGTACAGACAACGCGGCGGCCGCCAATTTGATGCCGAACCGTGGATTGGCGGGAATAATAGCTGGGGCAACCAGCCTATGTGGCAAGGGGGAGCTGGTGGTCACCACCATGGTGGTCAAGGCTACGGCCACCATCCGCAGGGCGGCTATGGAAACCAAGGGCATAATCAGGGGGGTGGTGGATACTATCCCCCTGGACCACCCCAAAGACAGCCCCCGCGTCACAGCAACTATCAGCAACCGAACAGGGGCTATAACCAGCGTCCCCCGCAACAACAACTGCAGCAGCAGCAGCACCAGGTGAGCTAAGACCACCGTTGGTCCATGTAGGGCGGGCACGACGATTCACGGGGTTGGCAATTTGGACAAAAACAAAACAAACAAACGACTTGATTGCTTCGAAAATTTCAAAATTACATCCCTTCTCGCCCCCCTTGTGAAATCGAATGCCATTTCTATCTCTTCGAAGTCTTCTTTCGAATATGTAGCATCCTTCGCCAGCGACTGACAGAGGGACGACTGTGTTGAACGAAGACATCATTTTTGTTCTTTCGTTTTATTATGATTTATTATTATGCCGGTCGACGATTCGTGGCGTTGAATTCCCCTGCGACATTCAAATCATTTCCTCAATCATTTCGTGCTCACTGGGAGTTCTCGTTATCGTTCTCCTAGTGTGTCACCTAGTAGTTCGTAGTTGATGTGTCGATCGTCAGTTATAACGATGTCGCGACGGAATGGGCAAGGTAAGGCGTTTTGTTCTCCCGGTCCCCTGTCCCGAAGTGCGTTGCGTCGTAGCCTTGCTAAAATCGTCACTTGCAGGGCCAGAACCGTGGCGTCAAGAGGCCTGCTCAGCAGAACTTCAACAATGGAGTCACTGTTGTTAAAAGGCTCCGCGGGGCCCGTGGTAGCGGTGGACGAGGACCTCAAAAGGCTCAGGTTAAGAAAGAACAACAACCCGCGAAGGACGAATGCGTCGTTCTCGACGATACCGAAAAGAAAGCGTGAGTCTCATGTTCTCTAACAAGTGATCCCCTGAATCGTTCAATGACCCCTTCATTCGTTCCCTTGTCGGTAAACGTAAACTTCGATGAAATCCTCAGTTCCGTACAGACTTCTAATGAAAATGATTCGCGGAACAGTCAGGAGGGCACCTGCAAAATCTGCCAGGAAAAATTCGATGGCACCTACAATCAACACAAACTGACAAAGCCACACCGCGAAAAGCGCGCCCAAAAATATCCTTCCTGTGGGCCTTGTGGTCTGAAATTCAACGGTGACGATGCCCGTCAACGCTACGAAGTGCATCTTGGATCGAAAGCTCACATGCAAGTTGTGGAAACCGCTGAGCTTGACGTCAAGGAAGGCCAGGAGCCCGAAGGTCAGTAGTTTGTCTCTTTCGATTGCTTTCTGATTTTTGAAACACATCCGTTTGAGGTCCAATATCTATCAATATCAAGATTTTCCTGATTCGAATGATTTTCTTCTAGGCACGGAACTCTGCGAGCCGATTGAAGCCGTCATGTGCACACTCTGCGAGTGCGTCTTCAAGAAAGAGTTTGTGGAGACTCACTGCAAGACCAAGGGCCATCTGAAGAGAATCACCAAGAAGAAGGCCGAGGCTGAACGTGCGGCTAAGAAGGCTGAAGAAGAGGCCAAGAAAGCCGCCGGCGGAGAAGCTAAAGAGGGCGAAGCAACCGAGGAAAACGGTGAAGCTGCCGAAGAGAACGGCGATGAAGCCGAAGATGATGGCGAGGAAGACTTCGCCGAAGAGGAAGAGGAGGCTGAAGGCCAGGAAGCTCAAGAGGCCGATACCGCACTCGATGAGGCCGCAGCCCCCGAAGAGGAAGCCCCAAGCGCCGAAGCCAACGCTTCCGAGGATGCCACCCCGGCTGAAGAAGCCGAACCTGCCGCTGAGCCGGAAACTCCCGCACCCGAGCCAGTCAAGGTTGGTTCATCTTTCCTGAACAGCGTTCATCACCAATCGTCACCATGTGCGATGACATTCTCCGCCAATGTTATCGAGTGAATTCCTTCCTCTAAATTGAAGTTCTTTCCACAGGCTACACCCGCCAAGAGAGGCACAGCGAGGCGAGGGCGCGGTCGAGGCAGAAAGTAAGCGTTCTGAGCTTCTTCTGGACCGCTAGAACTGTCTTCTGAAACAAGGACCGAAATATACGCCTAAAGAAACGTATTTGCGTAAAGTCGGACACTAAAGCAGAATCTAGAAGAACAACATAAACTTCTCACTCTTATGACTAACCCAAAAAAACCGAAAACTCTCGCACCTCAAGTTGCGAGAGAGGCTTGTAGCCACAGCTGTAAATTTGAACATATATCCCATATCTATGACTGAACAGGCGCGTTGTTCAACGCCACATCTGCGAACTCGATTCGGTTCCAATCAGTTCCAATATATGCCCTCTCACAGACAGGAATAAAAGAAAGTGTAATACTTTAAAGATGTCAAGAGCAGAACTCTTCATTCTCACCGAGATGAACCATTTATGATGATCGATCGATCGATCGATCGAAACATGTCTTCTTGGAAATCCTATCTCACACTAATCACTAGGTTCAGTGTCCCAATCGTCTGCCCAAAGCTCGACCTTTTCGGCAAACTGTTTCTATCTACGAGCCAGTGAAATCTCACTTTCTGTTGAATGAAGCAAATCGCGATCCTCTCTCGATTCTAATACAGTGATAGTCTATGTGTGGTCATAATCATTCAACATGGCAGTACAGCCCAGTATGGAAGATGTGGACGCGCGTCGCCAGGGAAGCTATGCGTCGACCCGAGAGTTCTCGTGAATTGAAACTCATGGAGGGCATCTGAATCGATCTCGGAACGGTCTTATGGCTTTAGAGGCTCTTCCTAGAGAGCGTCTCTCAATGTTACTTTTGAACTTTATAATAACGATCAATAGCGGACGGCGTTTCCGCGCGGTCCGCCCGCATTCACCTGGCTCTGCATCGGGAACGGCCGGATTCCGAAATTCCAATGCATCCGATCAGTGAAGAAAACTTGACGAGTTTGTGCGCAAGTTGGCCATCAAAGTGATGTCAATGAGGAGTGCAAGCGGCTGAGAAGCCGATAAATTCCGTTTCATCTTTGCGTGGAATGTACAACGCTCCTGTTACCGGTCGGACGTCAAAACTAGAGAATGATCCCTTACCTCTAGCAGTATTGACCTCGCATGACATCGGAACGCGTTCGATTCTTTACTAGCCCAACCCCGCTCTGTCTCAATGTGCAAGTCGCACATGTCTGATTGTCTTCCCGATGATATGAGCTGCTCGATCGAAAGTATGCATCAAACTTTCTATAACGGGGACATGAAGTCGTGCACGCCGACCAAGAAACTGAAGCTGAACACCCCTGCTCTCGAGTCTATGTGCAACGAGCTGATATGACTGATTATCCCCTGGGAGGAGCCCTCGTTTAGAGACGCCGACTTGAGATGTTTAGACGCTCACGAACTCATCTTCGTGAATTATTTTTCTATCGCTCAGAATAAATGTCTCGTTTCTTCCGACAGGTGGGGCTTTAATGCTTCATCATATCATGCCATCGCCCTTGGAGGCCTTGAAGTTCAGAGAGTGTTCAATTGCTGATTGAATGAAAATGGGGAGAACAAGAATCTTTTGCTCATTTATTGGGTGCTCCTATCATTCTCCTACAACGCATTCGATCTCGAAAAACTCTCAAATCATTACAGAACCTTCCAGTTCTGCTTTTCCGCGTTTTCCCATCCGTCCGGAGTAAATGGATTGGCACAATGAGCCAAATTAGGAATATGTGGTCAATCTTCAAGGAAAATATGGCTCCGAGGATAACATTAGAGTCGCTGCTATTTGTTTCCCAAAGCGTCCGATATCGGAGAACACCCAACGCATAGTTTCGCCTTCAATAGGTTTTTGTTCGTTTGAACCACAACGAAACCCGCTCATTCGGTCGGAGATTCCTATTCAGGAGAATGTTACACAATCGAGCACCATGTTATCGGCACCCCGGTTGACCGACCAAACCGCCTAATTGGCCGAAATGAGGCGGTCCTTAGGGTGGCCGATTATGCAGCTTGACAATGACTATGCTGTTTATTCCATCAGCTAGGTTGGTCGGTGACAATAAGAGTAACATTATAAGAATTAAGTTATTCATTTATGCACAGTCGGATGATGCACAGGTGACTCGTAGTCTGGAAGAATTTACGCCCTGGTCTCCCGTGATTCTGTTACGAAGTCTTCCACGAAAATCCAAGGCCGACGATGTCTGCTCGACTGAGGGTGAAAAAGTGCCGCGGCAACGAGTCTAACGGTCAGCGAGCTCAAATGGACCCACAGAAGGGATGAAGCGATTTCATCCTAAGATTCATTCTGACGAGCTGTTCAATGTTTAAAGAATCTAGCAGGGAGGGGCAATTCGTGAACTCACAATCAGTGTCTGCAGCCAGGTGAGGTGGGTGCACATTTGCTCCGCTCTCTACAGAGGAGTCGATCTCCAAATGGTCTTACATATCTCAATATCCACACGCTTCCGTGATAAATGCCTATAGTGTTTCATTTTTCCAATCATAAAGTCCACGCTGAGGAACTTGCCGCGAAATCCGAGTATTCACGTAAGCGATCTCTGCTCATCAGACTTAGGAGCATTCAGAAGTGATGTTCCGGTGATTGCACTGATTTTGTATGATGTAATCTATTCTATTCATGATACTTTGTTCATGTATATAAGGCTTCAGTGTACATGCACTTTCGTGCAAAATTATGCGCGCACCCATATATTCACCGTAACTTTCGAACTGGACACCCGACTGAGCTGAAACTTGTTCTGAGAGCTTATCTCTGGACTCCGAATGACGACTTCATGATTGAAGTCACTGATCTCTATGAAGGTGGGAGACGACCGGCGAATCCAACGCGAAAACGGTTGTTGCATTAATATGCGCGCACCCTTGTTCTCGGCTCCATCTTTCTTGGAATGCTGCTTAATGTGTCGAAATCTGCAATGAGGCTGGTTTTCGAGCCCTGAAATGTGATTCCAAAGGTGACGAAACCGATTCTCGCGCATGACGAAATAGACTGCGATCCTTCTCTCTCAGCGGACAAGGAAGCGTCGAATTCACTTGACGGTAGATTTTTGTCCACCAAATCGGGAATCGGTATCATTTGTGAAATCATAATGCAGGGCTCGAGAACCCACCGCGCCAGAGATCAGAGTTCGAATAAGAGCATCGTACAAGGCCTGTCACAAAGTATTGATCCAAGGTCCAGATATTGCGAGAAATGCTGTTTTCTTCTCGAGTTCCTTGATTAAAGTAGCTCTAGAGCCTAGTGACGCAACGTACTAAGATGATCGGCTGAGCTATGACAGTGATATCGGTCGATAAGCGAACTGCCGATCGATGAGACTTTTAATGAACTCTCAACATTACATTAAAAAGAAACATGAGCAATCCCAATAACTTTCTCGATTTCATCAAGTTCGGCATCTTTTCGCTAGACGTGCTCAGGTCTTGAGAAATTCGTTGGTGAAATCTGTAATTCAGTTGGTTTTTGGGTGCTCGGTCTCAATCATTGAGTTGAGCTTGGTTTCACTTCTGTCTATTTTCTCTTCTCAACGATTGCTCCGGCGAGGAGCAGCGAAGATTGCTGATCGAGACTGGGGTTTCTCACCTCAGACACGAGATTTGATGTTTCGTTACTGAAAGGTTGATTTTACCAAATGCGTCTCTGTGCCTCTTTCGTGCTCGACTGGCGGAGCATAAGCGACGAGAAAACGAACTTGAAGACGCTTCGCTGCGTTATGATTTCAAGTGGGCCGCTTTGAATGAGTTTTCTGTTTTTCGCCTCTGCCGACTCTAGACTTCAAATCCCGACTCGAGTGGACGACGATGGGAGCCGTTAATCTCGTTCACAGCGCTGGTCGCCCACAAATAGCAAACGAAACGACATTTTCTCACTCAAACAGGAGTGCAGTTAGACTGCTAGACGGACAAGCAGGCACTCTCGCCCTAGAAGTCCCCACTTCTGGATCCACAGTTCCGCGAGCCTTGGCGTCTCGTGATCCTCTCGGCCACTTGCTCCTGTGTAGACTCACTTGAGATGAGTCCCATGAGTGTAGACATAGATTTGAGAATGACCTTTTTCTGAAGACTCTCAAGGGTCATCAAGTAGATGTTTGATTTCGCCTCGGTGCAAGATCACTCTCAGCTGTTGAGCCCATGTCATCACTTTGACGCATGCATCGGGAACGAGGATGGAGTTGGCCCCATTCGGCCAGTATTCATGATTTCCATGCGCATTGAGTCATTAGATCGCTTGAGAGAAAAGATCCACCTGACCTGAAAGCTCTTAGTTCTCATCTTGGATTCCACTGATTGTGAGATCGTCTTCTAGCAGCGAGAAGACGACCAAATCGAACGAACGCGCGTCTCGAGCTCGGAGCTCTATTCGTTCGCACGAAGGAGGGACGAGTTTGAAGATGGTGAAGTTGATGCTTTGGCTCGTCCTGACAGAATGCCATTATTAGCCTACGGAAGAACTGGAAAATTCATCATAGATTGTGGAGCAAAAAACCGGAGCCATCCATTTGGGGCCGAGAGCGTAGCTGTGTTACAAGAAGTAATCCAACGTTGAATCGAGGTAAAGTTTGCTCATAGTGTTTGTTCGACTCGAGGTGTTATTGGATATTCTGCGTACGACAATATTGTCTCGTATGCGCACCTAGTTGGACAACATTGTTGACAGAGCTCTTTTGTCACCTTCCTCGTTGCAGTTCACTGCAATGTTCACCCTTGGAACGGTTACAGAGGGACCATTGGTAACGTCTACTTATGCAAAAAAAGGAAGAGAGGCTTCATTAGGATGATGTAGTCGCCGAATGAAGGCTGCGGGGTAAGGGCATCCCGCATGAGTAACGAGTTGAGTCATCCCAACGCTTGCCAGAATGCCAAATGCATGGACCAGCGCCCTGAAACTTACGACTGCCGTTCACGGGAGTCGTAATGTGTACAGGAGGTACGTGCAGGTGGGAAGAAAGGGCTCTTCGCGTAATCAATCCCGGAGTGAAGTCATTGTCAATGTGGGCAACTGTAATGTTGGATTCTTATCTCACTTCATGCGCCGAGATTACTCGAGTTTCTCATTTGTCGAAAATCGACTTTCAGGAGCTTCTCTGTAACGGGATTTTCTTATTCGAGAATCCGCTACTCGGTAATCGACGACATTACATTTGCTGCTCTGAGCCGCCCACAACTGCACTTCGAATCATTTCATTGATCCTCGACCGCGTCACAAACATCCGCACGTAATACGTGTTACTCTGAGTGACGAGTCACTGCCATTCATGAAAATTTTGCTTTTCGCGGTATCTCCTCCCAAATAGGATGGATGAAGTCTTACGACTGAATGCGAATCGTAACGTAGCGCTGAGTTCTGGAACGACGCCCTAGATTTTCGTGCTCAAATCCCTGAGTTTGTATAGCAAACTTTGAGGATGTATCCAGTCCGGACGCGGAGTGGTCCTTTGTTGACTCGTGCGTATTTCGATGATCGTCCGGTAGCTCGCAGCATCGACTGCGAACGACAGAGCAACGCGGTGAGTTCCTTCAATCAATCGCTAGTAAGGTATGTAGCTATTCGCCACGACCTCGAGCGGCATTGATCTAGACTTGTTTTGATGGCCTCAGTTCGACTGTCGATGCAATTTCTCCTCCTGAGAAGTCTGCTAAAATATAATCTACCGTGCGTTCAAGCTGATTATGGCGGAGAGATCTCGTACGATGATATATCTTGTTTGCGCATCTCCTGTGTGCATCCACATCAGCATCACGTCATCAGCTCCATTGATCGCAACAAAGACATCGAAAAAATGCAGGCTCACTTCAAGCTCGGACTTTTTCACTTCACAGCACTATGAAAACAACCAATCAGCATTCTCAAGAGCATATAATTTATTGAAATGATACTCTTCCTCACCGAACAGACCTTGCGAGAACTTCTTGGCCTTGCTATCACATTTCCACATCTGAGGCCCCGTTTTCTCGGAATATTCTCGAGTTTGCTCGCAAATAAATCGTATCTCAATGATTCAATCCATTGGTGCCGCTGCTGTCGAGGGTAACACAAGTGACCCATTTGTTTCCGTTGTCGTTTTTGTCAATTTCGTCATAATCATCAGCATCATCATATTTCATTATTCTCTTCCTAGCTCCATCTCCATCGGAATTATCATCCATCGTTCAATCCATTCTCCATGAACTCTTTTGTCAGCTCCGTCGGATGGTATAATATTCACTTCTTGATCGACACAGCCGTGCAAAAATAGTTTGAGGACCGCAGAATCCGTGCCGGTGCAAGCACTATGGAAGTTCCAGTTTCAGGGACGTCAAGTGAGCAACGGGCGAACACTAAGTTAGCGAGCGAGCGATTAAATTATCCGTCCTTCTCATCTATCTATTCTTCCTCTGCTACTGGAGATGTCAAGCCGCGATCGGTGCGCCATAAACCCCCTCCCCCCCCCCTACTTTGGTCCCGACCCAATAATCCGAACCATCTTTAGCGCAAGCCGAATTTACAGAAATATGAAATCGGAAGAATGTTATATTCGGCCGAGAAGGAACGAAAAACGAAATCAGAGGAAGGGGTGCTGTGGGTCGCGTGAAGAAGTGATGAAGGAATAATTGAAGTCAAACAATATTCAGCACGGCGGACTCAGAAGGTCAGTGTATTCCTGCAGGGACTCCTTGAGCGAACGACACACTTGGGGAGACGAAGACGTTGTACACTTGACCAAGCTGGGGTAGAGGGCGATCAGCTGTTTCCAAACAGAGGGATCAACACTTCCTCGAGGAGCCTTCTTCAATGAAGCTATCAGAGTGGCAATGGCTTTCAACACAAACGATATTTCCGACATTCGATGTCTGGGCAAGGGACATTTTCCGGATAGACGCTCATCTTCCACGTATGATGATATAACTTCCTCGAACCTGGGGGAACGGGATATTTTTTGTTTAGGTTACGAGTCGGCATCAAGCGGGGATATATTCAGAGTCGGGCATCTTTTTAAAGATTCGAGTCACAGGAGAAGACTGGTACGTAGTTTTGTAACGGCTTCTCCAGCGCGTTGAGTGGCTCAAGGGAGGAGAGATCCATGTTTTCGCGTACTCCATTCAGGTTAATACCAATCGATTGTTTTTCCTCTGTTGTTGCGGTTCTGGCTGCGATTCTCGTTATTTACCTGTGCAGCAGAGACGTAATGGCAAGCTTGGATACGACTCCGGCGTGCTGTTGGGGACTGGGGCTCCCGTTGTGAGCTCCGTCGTGTTCGTGTGGCAGCACGGTACTGCCTTCGAGGAATGAGAACTGCAGCAGGGTCTCAAAGCAGGCCTTGGCAAACTCCTCGCGGAGTTTACGAGTTGATTCGGTGTCTGGAATGGCAATGGACGCGGGCGCCGTTGAGGTTTGGCTCACATTGCAGGTGCTGTTTTCTGAAGAGCCCGGCCCCGAGCTGCCCGAAAGGTCCGAACCCGTAGTAAGCATATCTGGCAAGGCAAGAAGAGAATGCCCTGTACTCCAGACTCAGGTCATGCATCACCATATCGCACAATACGGAAGTAGGCACAATACAGAACGTAATTTATCTCATTCTCCATTCAACGTTTCATTCGAAGCACAATCAACAAACGAGACTAAGGATCACATTCAGAGTGCATCGAGCTGAGCTCACAGACTGCTCGCAGCACGACGCAACATGCATTCGGCGTTTTTCAAGAGTGACACAACCACTGGACTTCGAGCGAATTCCACGCCTAGTCATAGTTTTCTATCATAAATAGTTTACTTTACAATCACAAGCTCTCCTTGATACTTTTGAAGTATCCAGCATTCATTCTATAGATTTGAGTAAATATTGGGGAATAAATGAGGATGTAAGTTAGTTGTTTCTTACGATGGCTTAAACTGCGACGCACCATCAAGTAACTTACCAACTGGTGCGCTGGATGTAGCCGAATGAATTGAGCCTTTATTCAGAAGTGCCACCACTCTCATAACAAAGAGTTTGGGCATCTTCGATGCGTGAGGTAAGATGCAATCTCGAATCAATTGGATCACCTGAGGGCGAGCTTGACAATGAATGCTTGATCTAAGAGCCTGAGACACACGGAGCGAGACTCTGATGCTCCGTAGTTTAGAATAAAAATCGAGACTTCCATGACCGAAGTCGAAGGACCCAATTGAAGTTCTTACTCTTGTGTCAAGGACTTCATCGTTCTGTTGCTCTTCAAGACTCTGATTTGGAGGGGGAGAACTCTCGGAGAAGAGAAATTCTTCAAGTGTAACAGCGAGGTCACTCCACATTTCTTCGAACATGTCCGCTGAAAGGAGCAAAATCCAGAAAATCAGGCTGAAGTTTCCCGCCGAGTTCGAATTTCGTAGCATCATGAGTGAAATCAAGTTGATCTCCAATGATAGTAATTCGAGCGGTTCTGCGTAGCGACACGGATCCGGCGAATCACAGCGAAAATCATTATTGAGCGGAAGAGAGCACGCTCAATTCATTTTCTGACAGAGATCGTTTCACGAAATCGACTCACGGTTGGAATGCGCCACAGGGAGTCCCGCATGCAAGGCGCTCAGAAGTGAAGCCACAGCTAGTTTCCAGGTTGAAGACGAAGGGCATCTATACTTCAGAGCCAACGGCACGTGTAGAGCCTGAAATAAACAGCGATCGTTTACTCGAAATTGCTCGCAGTCGACGATTTATCTCAGGTCGGGACTCTTCTGCGACCCCAACCGAAATTACTTCAAACGATCCTAGACAAGAATGCATGCTGAAGGTCATCGACAATCGTGTACGAGCGATCATCTTCCTCGACAAGTCGTGCTCTACACGCCACACGATGTCACCGAAGCGGCAACAATGTTCACATAAGCTTTTCATGTCAGATCGGTAGATCTTCAGCCAGAGCTGTTTTTCTGATCCGCGGGATCATCCGCGACGGACAATTCGAGGTCGCCCCAAGCATCAAATGATCCTTCAGGGAGCAGTCGGAGCATGGTGGCGAGAAAATTGCTCTATTTTCAGGGACAAATCCTACCCGAAGGAAGAATCCGCACCCCGCTAGGATGAGATGACCCAGAATTTCTCGGTCTTCATGTATTCATAGTCGGCGACTGCGTTTTGCGATACTGCGAGCGCACCCCCGTAAACTTTGTCCACCGTTCTACAATGTTTTCATCAAAGTTGTCCCACGTGAAGTTTGACGAACTTTAATAGCTCTTGTTTGTTTATCGTTCCGTGACTCTAATTTTAGCGAACGGTCCGCGACGTCTATTGTCTGGCCGCGCTGTTGTTCTCGAATCGTTGTCATCCCATCCGGCTCCATCGCCCGAATCCCCCTTATCGGCGAGGCGGCCGATGTCGCAGTCGTCGGAGTCGGATTAGCGCTCGTCGTCGTTTGGGTTCGGGGCGGTAATGATGATGTTGCTCGGTGTCTCTTTTTGTGAGGAACGCGTGAAGCGGAGGCTCGTCAACCGCCACGAAGGCAGACACGTCTGCTCGTTTCTTCTTGCTAGCGGGCTGATAGGGCGACTTTGTCGCTGTCGCCACTGCCACAGCAGTTGGAGCAGGGTAAGTGTAGTGCTTTCTTCTCTCATTCAACAAGCAGATGTTGACGTCTGTGGGTGCTTGGCTCAAAGTTTCCTCTGGCCGTCAGCGTTGTGGTGGTTGTCTGCGTTCCGCAAAACACCATTCCCATTCCTTTTTGGTTTCCAGAGGAGCTCTGCTCGTTGCTTGCTTCTTTCTGCTGCCTTCGGAACAGCAGCGATGGCGGTGCTGGCGGCAGAAGAACGAAGCAACGAGCGAAGCTCCGAAGCGGAAAGACCCTCGGGGGCAGTCGGCCTATTCCCTCCTTCTCGAAACAGACACACGAAGGGCTTAGGGATCAGACAGGAACGGGAGGGGACGGGCGGGCGGGCGGGCGCTCATCTGAGGGACGGAGGGGGCGAGGGACCGACCGAGTAAGCGTTGAGCGAGTGAGCTAGGGAGTCAGTAGGGGCTGAAGAGAGCCGTCGGAAGAGGGGGCTCCTAGGAGCTAGGCTCGAACGGCATAGATAGGGGCCAACTCAGACAGAGACGAAGGGAGGGCGCAACGGCCTTGCGCAACTATACACAACGCCGCACCACCAGGCGGCAAACTAGGCCGACCATCCGAATTTACCATCCAAACGAAAGCACCGCCCTCATCGTAACAAAGGTGCGTGATGGCACGCTCGCTCCTCTCCTAACAAAGTCAATAACGCTTGTCAACTATTTTCTCCATCTCCTCTCTTCGTCCTTGTCCACAACTCGAATACACAGGACGAGTTCCGCGATCAGCAAGAGAATCTATTCAATGCCATCACTGCACGTTCCGTTGTGCCTTCCTCTCGAGAAGAGAACCCTCCGCTCTTGAGGTCGTCTGTCAAGGACCAACTTGCTGCTAAGGAAGGGTGAGTCAGTTAGCACGTGGAGCTTTTCGGGCAAACACATGCATGCACGCGGCAAGTGAGGGAAGTATACATTGGATAATAGGATAGAGATTACGAATGATTGGATTCTGATAAACAAGCCATGTCTTCCCTAGGTTTCTGATCGTTACTCGCAGTAAGAGAGAGAACACTGATCTCGAACAAAACTTCTACTGAGCTCTCAGAGTCGAAGTCGTGAGAGCTATTCACGAAACGTCACAATACCTTCAACAGCGCGGAGAATGAGACGTGAGAAGTATAACGTGTTCTTTCGAACATCTCTTTCTCTACGCTGCTGTACCCGACAGGCAGCAAAGGCACCGGAAACTTAGTACTGTCATCGTCCGTACGAAGGATTGCTTCTCGAGTGTGATTCGAGAGTCAATTGGTATTCCGTAACGGCGGACGATTGTTTTGCATGACTCGCAATACGAGATCGATCTCGATGGGAGGTCGTTGCGTGAAGTAACAATGTACGGCTCTGCCGGTTCTGAACTTTGTTTCAAAACAGAAATCGTATTCTGGCAGCCTTCAGACAATAGACTCCGAGAGCGGCTCGATGAGGCGCTCAATAATGGATTGCTGCCCCACGCTTCAGCAAATTTACTATGCAAACTCTGTACAACTGGATGATCCCAATAGCTCCCGAGCCAGTCAGAAAGTCAGTCAGCAAAGTGGCAAGCTTGCCAACGGAGGGGAATCTAGGAAGCATGTGGAGCACATCATACTACGCGGCTATTTGTAAATTTCTGCACCCTAAGGGTGCGAGCAGACTTTGCATTGACTTGCCTAGCAACAGTCTGACCAAGGACACGCATAAATTTTCGGCCCAAAAGTTCAAATGCCGTGCCTGCCGTGCAATATCTAACTTCTGCATAGTTCTGTCTGGAATATGCAATGTCAGCAATTGTATCTCAGCAACTCGACTAACTTGATTTGATCAACGATGAGCGGAAGCGATTCTGCTTCCGAGTTTCGAACGTGAATTAGAGGAAAACTCTGGAACTTTCCGTACTGAATGGCTCTCCAGGCTATGGAAAGATTGAGGCCGACCCGAATAGGGGTTTAAGGAAACTACATACAGGGTTTCTACTATCGTTCTTAGATTAGGGTTTGAATCCGAATGCGGGAGGCGGGAGAAAGATTAGAAAAATTTCCAACCTTCCCTGTCATTCTTGACAGTACAGCTCTGATACATTCAAAGACGGAATAAGCGAGTCGGGTGTGGTCGAAATTCGGAGTTAGCAACCACGAAATCAGGTAAAACGACAAGAGACCTCATCGTGAATACATAACTGGCGAGCGCACGAGGAGAGCAAAAAAACGCGGTTCCGGCGTCAAAAATCGACCCATCAAAAATGTCTTGCTCGCAGCTTGTCCAGAAAGATAGAGACGCCATCGATCGGCCCCGACGCGCAAGGAGAAACTTGTTCCGCCGTAAGCTACTTTGTAACCTAACATCTAGATTCGTCAACTTCCATTCCTCAACGAGCTTGCGCTCCAACCTGTGATGTTTTTTTCCGCCAGACAAACGCATTTGATACATTCTGCTTCCATCCAAACGAAACTGCAGAAGCCGCTACTTTGTATCTTGTACATCAGGCTGAAACAGCGACAGACGAAACCTTGTGAATCTTTCACAACACACCGGACGGGCGGATATGTAATGTTTACAATACATTTATCGATTCAAGAACGCTGTTGTGAAACGTTGCTGGGCGGTACGGGGGAATCTGAGGTTCAAAGATAAAATTCAGTCATGAGCAGAATAACTGGCGCTGTTAACAATGAGAATACGCTCTGTTGTAGCGAAAAAAATACAGTTGTCCCCGCCAGCCAGCCAGCCAGCCCCCCTCCCCTCCCGTCTCCGTTCCCCCGATGACCTCTAAGTGGGAAGAGTTCTCGATTGGGTAAACAGACGAGAGTTTCGCAGCACCAGTCAGGCAGACATAGCAACGAAAACCAGCTCAGCAATACAGTGTTGCGACTGGCGTTCTAGTCCTTTCCACAGGAGCGAGAGAATCTTCTTTCCAGCCGTTCGCCGCACATCCTGCCGGCTGAACCGGGTGGCTGGCTGACTGACTGGAGCATGCTTCCCGTCGTCGTCGTCAGGAATCGCTCCCCGCTCCTTTCGACCCTGTCTCAAACATATCGTCTGGGAGATGGCCCAACTCACTCAACTAGACTCGTCTGAGCTGAGCTCGAATCCAATGATGAAACTGGTCGAAGCCGCTCCTTGCGCGCGGCGAACAATGCGCCGACGTTTCATACAACAATGTATAACTAGGTAAACACGGAAAAAATACTTCTCCGACTCGTCTGTTTGACTAGAGGCGTTGCAATCACGTTCAAGCCTTTGCGCCGCTTTCGAAACTATCGAATCCAATCGCGTGCGTTGAAGACCACGACGCTCGCGTATCGCTTCCCCACAAAACTTCACAAGACGGTGACGATCCCGACCAATTTTCATGCCGGTCGGAATATTCACATGTGCGTTCTCCTCAGATAAAAGCACAAGATACTCGGATTGTTTTCGGTCGCAAGAATCATCCACAAAGTCTCTCGGAAGCTTCGTATTTATCGGCCGAGTTTGAAATTTCGAAAACATTCTGTTTGCGTACGAACGCGATGTCATACGTTTTATTTTCGAGAATTCATCCACGGGGACGGGAGTGTTCCCTTTGAAAGTTTACGATAAGCTCCTCAAAACAAGTAAGACAGAGTTTTCGCCGAGGAATTCTCGCTTGGAACAGCTCAAAGGAATGGCGGAAGACACAAAAGGCCCGTTCGGGTCTAACTGATTTATCCCGATTCTCTGCTGACCGCTCACGTTGCGGCGCCATGCAACCGGGTTATATAACAGTGAAGTGTATTAAAGGAAGCGTGCCGGCAGGCAAATTCGCGCGGGTAGGCTTGCTCACGTTGCAAGCCGACATACGGCACTGCACGTGACAGCATAGAACGACACGACACGTCATCCGCCCAGTATCAATCCTATCCACGAACGAGAAGCCAATACACGCCTGACGACGGATTAGCTCGTGCGCGATATTTTTCCAACTCCTCTGAACTTTAATCTAAATGTTATGAAAACGAAAAGCCCCGTCTTCCCCAAGTCTCATTTGCGCTCATCAGAAACGTAGTTGAAGGACTGGCTAGAATCTTTTTTCTTCCTCAGTGTTTCCGCCTTTGTTCCGCCTCTCGGTCTCGTGGATCTGGCGGTTCCCTCCAGCCTTGAACAGCAGACTTCCCAAATTACGATGAAGACTGACAGACCAACGAGCAGCCATCCAGTCAGCCCGTCGACTTGTACAGCGTTGCGCGAATCCAAGGACACCAGACGTCTGGCCGCTCTCGCGCTTCTACAGCCGTCCTGCGCCCGCCTGGCCGAGACCCTCCAATCGGTGGTCAGACCACTACAACAACCGCTACCGCCGCCGCCATCAACACCCCCCCCCCCCCCCCCCCCCCACAGCTACCAGCTGCACTACCACTACGACAACTGACTGATTGTGAGTGGGTCAAGCAGCGGCAAACAAATGCTTGAGTGGGTCAACTGGAAGACATGGCTATATCAGGCCGAACTGGGTGTCCATCTGGAGTTCTTTCCTGATTCGTGGCTGGATAGCTTATTAGGCTGTCTAAGCTGTATATGCGCCACTGTGACATTGCCGGCATATCGGGGCTGACCAATCCAAAATCGGTTCAACGTTCGTTTGCCAGGAGGCTCGCGCGAAGACCTACTCAACGATCCTGAGCCATGAGCACAAACAGACAAAAAAAGAACGAGTCCATTCGATCGGTCGCATTCGAAGGTCCACTGATGGAACTTGTTTCAATGCCGTCGCTATTCATTCCATTATCGAGTTGTGGGAGTATCGTTCAATGCATAACAGTGTTTATTGACGCGTCCAAAGTGGGGGCCATAACTCTCCATAATAGAACGCTCTGCTCCAAAAGCACAAAACTATATCGCCGGGGTTTGTGAACTATCAATGAACCATTCTAAAGAGCGAACGTTCCGTAAGCACACATGCCAGCTCGCGAGCGCTTATGTAACAGACTCGTTCCTTGTAACGTGACACGTCTCGAATAAATTTTGTTCTTGTCGACTCTTAGGTAACGTCGGAGGTAAACGTGTGTTATCCGAAAAGCTATCGTCCTCACCGGCAATCCCGCAAGCGACCCAGGCTAGGATGGCATCCGCACACACAACAAGCCACCCACACCGTATCCCCCGCGATAGATACCGACGACATTCCGAAAACATTCGCGCCAGTTGCTCGGATCGAGAAAATTCGTCGGTTACATCACGGAGATCCCGGATGGTCGCCAAGTGCGCTTCAGGATATTTTCGACCTTTGGACCGATGAGACGCTTGGAAATGAGAATGTGACCATCAGGCCACACGACTGAGTCTTTGTCGTCGTCATCGTTCCCGCAACTGCGGGGATTCCGCGGAACTTTCGGAACTTTCGAGAGAAGCCAGACCTTGGTATGATCATTCATCAGGCAATGACAAGAGCGGGAACTCTGAATAATAATAACACCATCGCGATCGCTGACCGATCAGTATTCGCGCGAGCATCGGCTGAACGTTTTTTTTTCTTCTGGTCGACCGCCGGGAAACGAGGATATCGGGCCGTCTTGAAAGGCAAGATGGATCCAAGGTCTTTGCATAAATGGCCACCAAGAGCCATTTCTGCCGGTTGTGTGACCTAGTTTCTAGGGAGGACATGATTCGGGACGGCAGACCATCTACACAGGACCCCAGCCTCTTCCTGCTAGCTCCCCGCCGTCCTATTCCTCCGCCACTACGACTACACGAACGAGCTGGCAGAACGGCTCTCCTCTCGCCCCAACTCGATCTCAAGCTAGTCCTAATCCTGACTCTCTCGTTCTGTGCACCCTTCTCCGACCAGAGAAACTCTGCTAGGCCATGTACATGTATTGCGCAAGACGAACGCCCTTGAACCAGAGTAAGAAATGGGCCAAGCAAGCCGACTCGCCAAGTTTTCTCCGTTGAGAGTCACGCTTCGCAACCGGAAACTCACGGCAATGCTCGAAAAGGAAACCAAACATCGCGGCATCAATCTCTCAACAGTCATCAGCTGTGCTCTTGCCAGCTCAAGGGTTTTGGTGTTTGTCGGAGGCAAGGCGTTATTCCTCGACATGGGCCGTTCCTCGCTCGTTGGAGAAAGCTCCGAGCATCAACAACCTTGCAACAAGCTCCTCTTGACGAGGCTCACGCCATTTCTCATCGTGTCGAGCTTCACAGCTGAGCGCGACGGAATCAGTGAATTCGTATTCAGGAGATGCGGCGGTCGACGATGAATGCCGACTAGAATTATATCTGGGTTAGCGTATCACCGCCCATCACGCTCACTTGCAGCTCGGTGCAAGGTCGTCGGCGTGCGACACTAAACAGGAATGCCACCCCTTTTCCGTGCTCGTTGGCTTCAACTCCAACGACACCGAGTTATCTGGCCGCTCATTGGCCGTCGAGTGGGTTCCTGATGGATCGGAGTCGGTTAAGGGTAGACAGTACTGAAGCCTTTGTAGGCTTCATCTTCATTCGAGTAATTTGCGTGATTCACTCAGACTGATATGGTCCACAATAGACTACAGCACGTCATCAGGTTGCCGCGTCATCAACGCTTTTATTGCGCCGTAAATCTTATCAGACTGAGCGCAAACAACTAACCGACTGACGAGCTGCCCCCTCTGCAGTCCGTGGGGAAGGCCAACTGGAACGTTTGAGACCTACTTCTGGAAAGACTGACTGAGATTCGTCCTACGAGGACGATTCAGGATGACTCAGGTGAAATCGTCTCAATAGAGCGAGCTCGAGGATTAGTTGCGGCTTCCTGGCTTCCACACGCGACCGAAATCATGACGCGTCTTTCTAGGTGGGTCAACTCCTTCAGCTAGACCTTGAGCACTGAGCGTGACCTTCAAGGCTGAAGCTTCGCACTGGAAAGTATTTCTTCGCGAGGTCACCGAGTCGACATGAGTGGTTCGGCATCATCTCGGGTTGCGACACCAAGGTTGCCCCTCTATTCCTCTTTCAAACCGTTCCGCGCACGTACCCCGTTGAGCACGGGCTGCTCCGACTTTGAATAGAAACCTTCAATGAGTTCCAATAAACAGGATCAAAGTCTTATAATTCGTTACGAGACAACCTGCCTTCACCGCGTATCCTCAAACTCACGATTCGGAGGTTTGTCGAGGATTCAAGTCGGGCGTTCTAGTATTGCGGAAACTCCGAAAACTCCGTTTTTGACTTCTATCCGGCTGCTAGTGACAAATGACAAATCGTGACCCAGTTTCTGGTTCGCAGAATGCAGGAGGATGGCTATCCTCGAAGGAGATTTCGGAAAGAGAAGAAAGAGAATCATGGACCAAGGACACTGAACAAGGACGCAATCCGTTCTAGTTCCTCGTCGGTCCCGGTAGAGTTTCAACAATGTTATCTTGTGCCCGGCTCGACAGCGTGCTCTCTCACTGTTTGCGGGCGCTGCGTCATATGAAACCAATGGAACGTTCTCGATCAATGAGGCAGTCGCGAGAGTTCGGCGACTCAAAGTTCGAACTCGAAGACGCTCACGGCTCCGAACCCCTTGCCAATCCCTGAGCCGAGTTCCTCAGTGAGGCCGGCAGCCTGCCTGCCGGCCGGCCAGCCAGCCAGCCAGCCCGCAGAGCCCCGGCCTAGTCGTCGCCCCTCGGGCCCCTTATTCTAGTCCACAGCAAAGCCCGCCGTCTGACCCTCCTCCGGTAGGAGGCGCCAGCGAATGCGCACTCGGTCCCTCGCCCTCAGCAGTCAGTCCCTCAGTTGGCTAATGCCTCCGTACTAGGTACTAGCATAGTAGATGGTGGCCTGCTGTGTGGCTAACGCTGGTTATACGGTGACATATACGGCGCTCGAGCTCGCCACCGAGCGGGCTAGCGAGATATACGGTGACGCACCCTCGCCCAGTCCAGGTTTCGCAATACGTTCTCTCCCCCGCGAGCGACGCAAAACGACGAAGCCAGGACGACAGCACATCGCAATACTCCACGCCTGTATCTCAGAGCTTGAGGAGCTCCAGAAAGTATCCGAGTGCCATCAACAATTTTTGCTGATAGACCAATCGACGAGCAGATTGACCAACTGACATTGGAAGCGTCAGTTCTCGCACGAGTGTCCCAACATCCGAGTGTTGTCATCTAGTCATCGTGGTTTCGTTCGGTACCTCCGCTCCTCCGTGCCTCCGAACGGAGCTGCACTCCGGGAACTAGTGTGTGCGTGAGTGAGTTTCACAGAACTCCCGACGAACTTTTTTGCTTCGAATGTCGATTGCTGCTTGATATTTTTGATAGCAAGCCGAAATGACCCACACCCCAACATCGGGAATGGACAACATAGTCCATAACAGCAAGTTTGAGAAGTTTGCCGATGTTGACAACCGGTTTCTGCAGAGGGTTCCGGCAATCTCTGGTAATCGAGGTAAATTTCGAGCTTCTTCTCTCGTCGTTAAAGTTTCTGAGCGTCGAGATCGTTGACGCTCTCGGTGGTTGTGGTCATTTACCAGAACTTCTGCTCAGTGTTTCGAACGTATTCCGCATCCGAATGTCAAGCTACATCGATAGACTTATCAGTCAATAATGAGCGGTGAATACACGAACGGAACTTGCAGAAAACGTTTGGAGTTATTCATCCTTCTATCGATAGCTCGATGTTTTGTTTCTCTTTACTGACTGGTTGCTGATCCGTGGCTGAGCGCTTGTGCACGCTTCATCAGGCCCTGTTTGGAATCAAAATCACTGAAAACGATTTTGTTCTCGACCCACAGAAACGAGTCCCCCTCATTCAGCATGTACAGCTGACGCGATGGATGTGCGTTTAAGAAGTGGTTCTATGTCTTCAGCGTATCATGCGGAATACGAGGAATCTGATTCTGACTCAGATCGAGATTGCAACGCCATCGACATGAGTGTCATCAAAAACGCCGCCTCCCTCCAAATGAGGGAACGCGCAGTCGTAAGTGAATCCACAATGTTTCTACTTCTCTCAATGATTTCTTTTGGCTCGATGTCCGTCTGCGGCCGTGGCGACCTCAGGTGAAAGTGCATCACCGGTCAAAATGAGCGCAGAGATAAAGCCTGACTCGATCCCAATTGTCGGAATTCTGTAACAGGAACAAATGGACATCGATATGCCTATGTGTGGACGCTCTCGAATGAGCGTTAACAACAATATCATGGAAACCGAGCACGGGCCTCATCACCATCACCAACAACAACAGCAGCATCTGCATCCTCCACCTCCGCAACTCATAATGAGGGATCCTCATGCGCCGAGGTAAGAGTTTAAGAGAAGAGAATCGAAGATCGAGTCGGGGGTCTCTTGTCGATGTTCGAGTAACGGTTTTCAGAGCAAGAACAATCATAAAGACTCGTTCTCACGCACAGTGCATGCTGTCGGAGTCGTTGAGGGACGAGCAAGGTCGGTGGGGGAGTGGTAACAACAACAACAGATACGACAACGATGACGACGAAAGGGGTCGACACAAAAAAAAAATCGCGCCTTCGATGCTCTTCGCGAGGCACGCAAACAGCAAACCCCCGAATAGATCGCATATCTCTCGTGCTAGAACGTAATCTCGTCGAAGCAACAACAAACAACCGACCGGCAAGCGTCGATGTTTGTTTGCGATGTTGCGGAAGCGCCCACCCGTCCGATGTCGGCGGCGGCGGCTGGATAGTGAGTATCGGTGTGAGGAGAGCAAAGCCTAAACGTCGCTGTATTGTCGCTTCCAGGGAAGATCTTCGCCAGATTACTAACAATAGCCCGCTAAGCAGTTCGGCCTCGAGTTCTCCATCCCTTCTTCTCAACGGAGTTCACGAGAGCCACGGACGGCCCAACAGTTTGGCGGGACCACCTCTGCCACCTCCACCTTTCCTCTCGCAACTCGGACAGCCCCCGACACAGCATCTCATGCAGCAGGTACGGTGCGGAGTTCCTCTTCGATTTCTTTTCCGCTCGAGTTTGGGCTTCACGATGGGTCCGGGAGCCAGACTCGCTGTACATTCTGACTTTTCGCATCTGAACCTGGATCGGCGCAAATAGAGTTGACGAAACAGCAAACCGAAGAGCGAGTAAACAAGGACACACATACACGCGCAACTATCGATCGGAGTCATTTCGGCTTCTGAGCGCGGAGGGCATCTACTCGAGTTCAGAAATAGAGACGAGAGCCACTCTTGTTCGGGAGGCTGAGAGGTCGAAAACAGTATTTGTTGGAGATGTCCAGCGAGCGAAGGGCCGGCCTGACGAACACGGGAGAACAAAACGGGACATCGGGCTAGCCGTCGTCTAGACTCAAGGTCACTGAATCGCTCTCAAGACAGCGGATTCCATTCAGCTTGATGGGCGCTCTCGATGCGAACAAACCAACGAAGCTAAAGGAGACCACCCCAAGTGTAGATGTTTTGACGAGATGTATCTTCTAAAAAGAAAACCAAACGCTCAACCAAGCAAACTACCGAGTGAACGAACGCTCCGAGCCAGAGTAGAGGATTACGATGGAAAAGGAGAAGATGTGGAAGTTTGCGGGGCCGCATGAGAGCTCCTTCCCGGGCACGGGAGGCAGCCGCATGGTCCTTGACGGAACGGATAAACACTGGGTTACCGGGTTGGCCCCTACCCCCCTCTGTTCCACTCTCGAAAGGCTCTCCGCACACTCGCTAGCAAGCCTTGAAACTCCCTTTCGCTTCTTTCCAGCCTAGCGCTGGCTGGCTGGCTCGCTTGCTAGCTAGACTTGGTTCACTTGTTTGTCAAGAGCGTTACTGTTCTCCACGTCTGGCCCTCACTCTCAACTAAGCCCCTCTAAAAGGCCCTCTTCCTCCCCCCCCCCCCAATCATGCGCGCCCTCGTCCACAGCCGTCTGTAACACTAACGGGCTTCTGTGAGTTCTGACTCGCGCTTTTTCGCCCGAGGAGTCTGTCTCTTGCTCTCTCGGCCCGAGTTCCAATGACGACAAAATGTATGCATGAATGAGGGAATGGATGAATGAATGAATCTATGAATGAAGCGCTTGCAACAACAGCAATTATTATTATGTGGCGTTTCGCGTTCTTATCCCGGCACGAACAATCTCTCGACGACAAAGAGCAGCCCCAGAATAGCTACCGATCCGTAAGCTCGCATCTCAGTCAGTCGGAAACCGAATCCGAAAATTGATTTGAAAGTACCGCAACGCAACCCTAATCTTTTCATTTTTCGTTCTCCAGCAGATGCAACATCACGGTGGAATAATCCTGGGAGCGAACGATTCGAAAGGGAGACACAGTAGCTTTTCATCTGTGATTTCTTCCGATGGCGCGGTTTCTCCCCCTCCGCACACTCTCCCGAACCCTTCAATAACCCCACATTCGAATCCGTTGAATCAGCATCAACTATCATTCGTTCCGCAACACATTCCGCATGATTTGGTAAGTTTGAGCGATGGTCCTACTCGGCACGCGGTGGAGAGGTTCGGAGTACAGGTTGCGGAGCCGACGGAATCGGAACTCATCGAAGTCGGTATCCTAACACTATTCCTAATCGTTTCAGGTGCATAAAATGAGCTCAGGCCAGAAGAAGAAGCTACCAACACCTATTCCGAAGGAGTGTAAAGACGAAGCTTACTGGGAAAGGCGTAAAAGAAACAACGAGTCGGCTAAACGTTCCAGAGAACTTCGTCGCATCAAGGAGCAGCAGACGACGTTACGAGTGCTCTATCTCGAGCAAGAGAATCTTCAACTCAGGACAGAACTCGGAATGCTTCGAAGTGAAGTCGACAAGCTTCGACAGCTGCTCTACGTTACCAACAAGCAGTCGTCTAGCAACGGACGCAATCACTCGCAACAGCATCAGCCGTTGCAGCAACAGCCGCAGCAGATGCAATCGCACCCGCTTAACCCGCAGTCAGAATCTCCGGATCAAGTTGTGGGATCAGGAGCTGCGCAGGACAGTCAGTATCTCAATTGTCCAAGTGCGTCCCCACCTCCGCGTAGAGGCGTCCCAGTACCCGGTGACCACGTTGCCGCTAGCCCGCATCAGCGTTTGCCCCCGATAACCACATTACAACAGCCGCAACTTCAGATGCGGCGAATCATCCTTGCGTCACCGCCGTCTAGACCTATGGTTCCCTCTTCAACGGCTTCGTCATCCTCGTCACACGCTGTCGTGTCCTTATCTCGCAGTCCTTCGCCTCAAGATCGGAACAGTCGCAGAGAAATATCGATCTCGCCGATATCAAGCTCCCCCGATGCTACCGATCTCAGTCCTTTACCGCATCGTGTAGCTCTCACGCCGCCATCCCCAACTGAGGTCTGTGTCCGACCCCTCGAGCTGGGCCAGCCGGCGTCCGACCCGCAGACGTCCAACACAAGTGATAGTAGTTGTCAAAGTCATACAAGCGGTGGCAGTTGCAGCCCGCCGACAACAACGGTGCAACAACATCCGCTGCAGCCAGCGATTCTGCGCCACAAGAAAGCCCGGCCGTCTAGCCCCATCATTGGAGGGGTCAGCCTCAGTCAACACCAAACCTCGCAAGCACCCCCGCAGTCTTCGATCTCCACCAACAAGCAGCTTCACGCCATGGCTCAACGAGAGTTCCGCGACTCTCAACAAGATGGACCTCCAAGAGGAATAGATGTTGCGCGACTTCGTCAAAGGAATCCCAATTTACATTACGAACCGCGCTTGGTTGCTCCGACTCTGGCCGCGTGAATCCACGCCGACGTTTGATGCGACAAATGAACAATCAGTGCGACAAACGTGTTCATCTGTGCTCGTCGAAATCGTTTCAGAATACCCTAGTGATCGAATAGTGAATTCTCCGTCACCCTCCTTGTTACGCCGTCATGTTTATCAGTATCAGAATTATTATGCCATCAGCTCATGCCCAACTATCGTCCGTGTAAACACATTCGTCGAAGGAAGAACTAGCGGCGGCAGCAGCAGCAGCAGCAGCAGCATTAGCCGCAGCTTGGAAATTCGAATGTCGAGATTGATTGTCTTTTCGGTGCTTCAACTCAGCGATGCTGTTTTCGACAAGCGACAGACAACACACCACGAGTAGAACCGACCCGAAAGATGAGTGTACAGATAAGCTGTGATGAAACTTCGTGTTTTGTATCGGAGCGAGTTCGGAAAGTAATTTAGGGATGCCTTTCGGTATCCGGTGCATGGCGACCGAAAGGCCGTCCTTGTGAAATGAACATGTCCGGATTTGTGGTCAGCGTGCAGGTTGACGCAAAGCTACAGGACCGAGAATAGTACGCAGAGATGTGATACGATTGTGATACTCAAAAGCAGTGATAACAGGCCTGTGGTTCCAAAGAGGAGATGAACGTTACGAGGAACGGTGACAAGCACCGATTCGCTGTTCGAAGCGATCCGCGGTCTGTTGGTGCAGTATTGCGCTAACAGCTAATCGTAACTGCAGACAGCTTGTGTCGGTGCCAGCTGCCACATGTGGCTCCTGAGACAAGCGCGAGACTTTGTTGTTTGGTTGTTCTTCGATTTTGTCGAAAACAACAAAATCTTTAATAAGAGAATCTTTCCCGAGCTCAGATACAATGCCTCTCGTATCGAAAAGCCTTTCCCTGGCTCTCGATCGAGTCTTGTTGGCATAGACTTTTCCGACTACTTCGCCTACTTTTCCCAGACATTTAGATGGAAAGGTTATAGTTGAAATGATGCTCTAATCAAGGTAGAGCTGAATGCCCGCGCTCACAAATCGCGGCCGGCTGTCAGACTACTACCGTAAAGACACCTGTGACGGTGCGGCATTGACCTCGTCAGTCCAAACCGTTCGCACTGCATGCCGAGGCGATGAACGACTTGCGTTTATTGACTATTTATTTTTCTATATATTCCATTTGTAAATATTGAGCCTCCAAGGCAAGTTCGCTGTTATTTCCCCTATTAAGATGAACGAGGCATTATCACAATCGAGACCCCTGCCGTCAAGTCACGAATCGTAGGCCCAATTCTGATAACGGAATTATTGTTACTGCAATTGTTCACACCGACAACCCCGTCAGTTGTGATTGAAGCTTTTGCTCAATCCGAACAAGTGGAGGTCAGTGGAATCGCGACGCTTTAAAGAGATGGCGACGGCGAGTGAATCGAGTCCGAACTGAAAAACGGCTCGACCGACTGAGCTACCGACTGTTCGACCAGTCAGACAACGACTGCTTCGATGTCGGGCCAAGCACAGTCTTTACCGTGACCGGATTCAGGGGGTCTTTAGTAAAAATATCTTTTTGATGTGTGTGTAACATACCTGAACTACAAAAGCTCTCATCTCTGTCCAGAATCTAAATCTAATATTAGTCAATTTTCTAGAGAATGAACTTCATCCGTTCTGCAAGAGATTCTGATTGCAGCGATGAAAGAGATGAGTTTGTTTCGATTCATGAAGTTATTCCGTATATCACGTGGCGAGCGAAACATTACGTTTCATTCCATAACGTATGCTCAAAGAAATCTTTATCGAAGAGAATTGAATTGAAATGACAAATAAAGCATATGATTGACCCGGATATACCGAATGGTCGCACTTTCTTAATCCATCGGGTCGAATCTTATGAGTTCGATCTTATTTGTAGAAGAGTGAACTCAGACCGCCACTCTGTTATTAGTGAAGTGTCCGCTTGGTATGGTTCGCAGCTTGCCAGCATCGAAGCAGTTTTCTGCCACATGCATCTTTGTTCATGTTCGTTGTTGACAACTTCAACAATCTCCAAGTTCAACGAAATGATGACTTTTCTTCCAGTGAGCTCCATTCAATGTCCAATTTATGTCAGCCAACTCCTTCTAGGTTGCTTCTAGCTGACCGCGGGTTATCACTACTGGAGGTCTATTTTTTACGCCCACGTCATCCTCATCAGTTTTTCCCTGTCTACATACAACGTTCCTAGATCAACTGTTTGCCGAACACAATGCTCCCGTAGTGGGAGCATTCCCAAAACAGTGGTTCAGTCGGATGAGTTCTATACACGCCCATCAATTATTTTTGACAGTGATCGTCCTCTGGTGGAGCAGCCCGAGCAATCGGAGCTTTCGAATTCACCGAGATTCGAAATTCAAACGCGACACAAACAAGAAGCGACTTCAGGACCGATCGGCACAACCGAAATAACCTGAAGGATCGATACGAGCCCGCCGAACGCCCCCAAACAAACGAAGTCACTCACCTTGATGATCGAATGAAGGATGTGAGCCTGGATTACCGATCGTTTGTTCGCGATCTGGGTGTACAACGATACACTCATATCCATGGCTCTCTCGCCAAACGGCACAAAACTCATTGTGACCCAATCCGTCTGGAAAGATATGGAACGAAATAGAGTAATCGACGGTCGCTAACCGGCGAATCCAGAACATTCCTCCATTGCGTGACCTCGAGGCCGCAAATGACGAACTCCTGAGGCTACTAGAAGAAGATCATCTGGAATTAGGATCCAGTTGATACTTACAACGGGTTTGACGATGTTATTGTTATTATGGTTGCACGGCGGGGTGAAGGATCCGAACGAAGGAGCCTGACACGCGTACGTACTGAACCGCAGGAGCTGTTCAAACAGGACAGGAAGCATGTCCCAGAGGTTTTCGCAAGAAGAGAACAAGATTTCCTGAAATTTAATCAAAGATACAATGCAAGCGGGGTTCCTGTATATCACCGATGATGACATGACATCATAATATTCACTTCTGTACGGGTTGTGGGCAGGAATACTCACTCTCTGAATGGTGTCGATCGTTGACAGGATAGCCTCTTGTAGAGGACTTACTACAACATCTGTCAATGATGGTAGGATAAATGGTGCCGTATCGGCATGCATCGGCACAGCAGACGCGTTCTCGAGCACCCGGCAGAGTTTCCGCAAGTCACATTCTTGGAATCGCGGTTTGATGTGTTGGAAAAGAAGAGGGAAGATGTGGATGAGGGCGGTGAGGAACGGTTGCGATGGTATGAAGATCTCATGGTTGTCCTCGCCGGTGGGTGCTTGCGTCGAGTTGAGTCCTATGGTGCACCACACTTTCCAGGCGGTCTCCCACAGCATCGCTTCCTCCGCGGCCTTATCCGAAGATAGCGAATCGAGTCCGCTGTCACCGTTCAACGAAGGCGCTCCCGACATCGACACCGAGTCTCCACAAACACTGGTGGCACTGCTCGACGGCATCGTTCCTCGCGATGTCATATGCAGCATATCTTGAAAACTTTTCAATGCCGACAACGATACCTCATTGTTCTTGGAGAGCGCCGAATTCTCAATGAATTCGAGGAGTAGCGCCCAAGCTCTTCCGAAATCCCCTAAGCTCTGTAAGATGTCTCTCTTCACGTAGAACACCCGTGCGACCCCGCCGAGAGTCAGAACCTGCGTCTCCGCCCATTGTTTCTGAGCCGTATTTCGTGAATGATGAATGAGAATATTCCCGGCCATGTCAGTGACTTTCTCTGTTGAAGCACTTCCCGAGAGATTGCGAACCCTGTCGAGCAAAGGGAACAACACGTTCCACAGAACTGCTTGCCAAGTCTGCTGTTCAAGAAGGCCGCCGTGTGCATTGATCGTCGAAAACAGAGTCTGACCCCCGGATTTCCGAACTGCGGACCGCGGATCAACGCACAAATCTCCCAGCGAGGAGAAGAGCGTCATCCACAACTGATCGAACGGCGGTAAGGTGGCGGTCAACTCCCTGCAGAGAGATCCATCCGTCGGAGAACCCTCTTTCGAGCCAACAGGAATTGAGCATCCTGTCTGGCCGAGTTCCATCGACACTCGCTGTTTGTTCTGGTAGAGGTAATCCGCAATGTTCCACTGTAAATCAATTGAACAAACCGTGACAGCCGAAGAACTAGAGAGTTTGAGCCCCAGGTTTTGAGACGATGCCATACTGTCGAACGTGATGTAGCTTACCAAGAGACCGATGGCCGTTAGAGATACGTTCAGATCCTGAGTTTGAAGTCCAAACTTTGCAGCTGTTTGAATGCACAGTTGTAGCGAAGAACACGGCATAATTGAGAGGAAGTCCGCTACCACGCGCTGGAGACACTGGAAGGCTGATCGAACCAAGGCTTCCCTGCAATGCCCCGATTTGGTGAGTCTTCGAAGAGAAAAAGCACGACGAAAGACCGAAAGTTTGAGAACCACTCATCGAGAGATACGAACCCCGTAGTGCAGTTCTTGGCCACGAGGAGCGGGTAATGCGGATCGGCGTCTTTTTCGCCGACACAAATCACTCTGTAAAACACTGAATTCAGAACTTGAACTTCCGAAACTCCCAGAGGAGTTTGAGACCTTTTGGAGACGTTTCATAAAGACTGACCCTTGGTTGTCCGTAATATTTCCTATGATTGAAAGGATTTGTTGCCATCCGTGACCGAGGCTCTCGCCAGCGACTCCGGCGTGTAGAATTGCCAACGTGCACTCAATCTGCTTGGCACGGATATCAAAGTGGAGTGTGTTCGAACCCATGTCCACCAGAGGCGCCAATAACATTTGCTGCAGTTGCTGAAAACGTGAAGGTTGGAAGGCTCAACTCGACAGTCCGACTTTTCGAGATGCATGGGCCAGCGCATTATTCGAAACGATGGAGAAAGATTCATGGGCCTGGGAGAAGCATCGTTTGTCCAGTATTTGAGGTCCCCCAGCTCCACGTGACATCGTTACCTCTGACTTTCAGCTTTCGCCCACGTCATTAATGCAGATTTTTTTCTTCACTGGGACATTTTCATGCATGGGCGTGTGGAACGTTCTCGTGGGTCAATACATCAAGAACAACCGTCTGTTCATCAAAAACTAATACGAAGAGAGTCGCGAACGAAACCCTGTAACCTTTATGCAAAGGCCATTGCCGGAACTCCGAAGCGTGTTGTTTGGACGACAAAGTAACGTTACCAAACTTCACCTAGCGCTATGACTGGTACTAAAAACTAAGAGGGGGTTTTTCTTCAATCGTTCGCCGCACGATTCTGCGACTTATCTAGACGAACGGAAACAACGTCAAATGTCAGTCATGCAGCCATGATTAGTGGGAAAAGTGAGGAGCAGCTCGGTAAGCCCGAATCTAAGAAACCGAAATTAATTCAGGATTAGTCCCGATGGTAGTGAGGCTCGGAAAAACAGCTCGCTCTTTCGCCGGGATTTTGGAATAGATTCCATCCCCTCAGGTACCAAGGGGAGCCAGACTATTTTGAGAGAATCAACTTGATACAGAGTTTCTGATTCTTGGAAGTGGAGGACGCAGGAACGTTCGAGACAAAACAGCCGTACCAAGTCAACATACAATACCAGACGTTACGTCATGGTAATCCGCTTAGTTTTCGAAGGCTCAGAGAAGAAGTGGAACGTAATTTTTCTAAGGCTCTCGCACGGGGAGCGAGGCGATACTTTACGTCATTGGATGTTGGCGCAAAATGGCACATAACGAGTTTGAATGAAGAACTCTCGTAATAAACGACTCTGGCGAACGAGTATGAATGATGATTTCGTGTTTTTCAGGGTTTTCCCGTTGATAACATTTCGAGTATTCTTCCTCCATAGAACCCACGAGGACGCATCATAAACAACCTCGTTCAATGAGTTCAACTTACCGGATTCTCGGCGAGAGGTGGGTTGTACTCTTTGTAGTTGAGAGCAGACTTCACGAGGTATGTCAAAGCCTCAGCTCCCCATTCTCGCATCGTTGTATGTGGATGTTGACAAACTTCGTTCAGATGCGACGTCATCGGCTTCCAGAACACTGTCACTCGGCCGAGATTCACGAGCGCGGTTTCGAGCAGTTTCGCAACCGCAAATAAAGAAGGTTCCTGTGAAAGCGGAGTATCAACGTTTTGTCATTTTCATACGCCGAAGTCGAATGCTCTTGCCTCAATGAAAGCGATTCGGGAATCATTGAAGTTCCCCGAGGAGCAATGCCAGTGTTCTTAGGTTCTCATTGAAGCAACAGGAAGTCATTCTGAAGAGAATGTAACCTCCGGTGCCTCCTGGGAGCCTATTTTGAGCCTCAAGTATTCTTCGATGATGGACTAGCGCTACATCGGTTCCTCTGCTTCAGCTCTGAGGAATCATGAGATTCATAAACCCAGACATTCGGCACTAGCTCGGCGCCTTCCCCCAGCGCTTCTTTCTGGATTTTCGGGCGGCTGGATGCTGAATGATTTCAGAGAAATCAGATTTCTTTCCTGCTTCGACAGTATGTGAGATCGCGAATTTCGGACAAGATTGGGGATCATGTGAAATTCCTTTTCTAAACCGATCGCTTTCCGATACCTCTTCAGTCGTCAAGCCTCTTGTCCGTCTCGGATATTTTGAACTGAACTCGGATCTAGGTCTGGAAATTGCAGTAGCTATAATTATGCCTTAATGAAGTCGAATCAGGTCTTCAGTTCATTTACCCTGTTGCTGAATGCTAGCTCCATGGACTCCTGTGACAGTTTACATAAGGCATCGATCAGATGGTGGAGGGCGACCTCGCTCAAATTTCTGCAATACACAAGTTATTAGGATCCGAGATCAAGGAACCAACAAGCTACCAAAAAAACGTACAGCTATCCATATCGTGAAAAAACCGAATCGCTATCGTTTTTCGGGGGAAAACTCGGTGAGATGAGGTGGCTCTTGGCCAAATCAGTTCGAGAGTAACTGAGTGAGAGTAAGGAACTCAAACTTTCTCCATGAAACGCATCCACCTTCAGATACTCACTCTGATGCATGGAAAACTTGAGATACGCTTCCGGCTAGCGGAACGTAACTACATGGCAGCGTGCGATTCATTATACAATGTTAGCCTCCCATGAATTGTGTTACGATATTGTGAATAAACTTTGCGAAATCGGATCTCGTAATAGGATCACATCACAAGAATACAGCGCAAGAAACGAGACATTGCCGGTGTTAAGGAAGGCACTAAGACTCACTGTGAGTTTTCGAACAGGCGACTTAGCATCGCGGAGAGGACGGGCAGATCGTTGGTCACTGCTGTCGTCAGACAAGATTCCCCGGCTGCCGAGTTTCCTTGATTGGAACCACTTGGAGGGGCTTTCAAACCGCCTCCAGCCGCTGGTTTCAGGCCGAGAATCCAAACCAGGTGTTGTAGCGTTGTGAGCACCATATGCCACGCTGTTGACAAAATGGCTCCGTTTGACTGCGCCAGTGCAAGAATTGCTCTCATACACTGTAGATTCTTAGCCGTCAACTGAAACCGATAAGAGGACAAGTGAGAAACATTTTGAAGGAAGAGGGAAAACTCAGCCTCTGCGCCAAATCAGCTGACGAGTCCAATTCAAAGCACTCACCATCACAGGTCCTTGATGCGCTCCTTGAGGTAAGGATCGAGTCGGTAGTGGCGTTCCGACAGCCACAATTTGGTCCCGATTCAAATCGTTTCCGCCATCGAGGGATCCGCCGCTCCCCAGATACGGTCCGAGTGACGGCCGCATATCGACAACCGAGTCCGCTTCGTACACTGATCGAGGGGACACGTAACTGGACTGATATATCGTTGTGAGTACGGTCAAAGTGTAGTGAGGAGGCAATGATCCTTTTCACATGGCGGAAATGAAAGCATCTCGAGGAGTGCACATATTCAGCTGACCACAGAGCACCGCGTATTGCGTTATGCACTTCAGGAGAGTGTCCGTTATTTGGTCGTCGCAACTGTAACCGAAGATATCGTTCAACTGATGGTAGTTTATAGAAACTTCGAAGCTTTCGCTTGTGGCATGCTGATGAGCCTGGTAATTGAGTTTCTTTTTTTCATCAACCGATTACTCACCTAGTCTCCAACAGGAGCCCCATCACAGAGATCAGGCCTCCCCAAGAAGAATGTACCAACTGTATGCATAATTCTTGGTTGTTGTTCGCCTCTTCTTCGCTCGCAGGTTGCTGTTTTTGGAATTTATGTATCAACTTCGTCACTGAAGTGATCATCTCAATGATGGAAATGTAGCCGACTGATAAGCAGTATCCTTCAGGAACCGGTGTCACCTCAACTTTATCCAACATTTCAGCGCTGCAATCCGAAAGAGAGTATTCTTGAGTCGGTCGAGAAAAACAGATCAAGACAAAGAGACGTAAACTTTTTCTTCCAAACTGAGGATATTCGAGCGAATGCGCGAATTCTTTCGGTCATCACTGAGAGAGAATCTTCAAACTCACCGATGACTGCGCGAAGAAGAAATCAAATTTTGAGAAAACCTCTGAGCGGCTTCCGAATTCGCGGAACAGAAATCAAAACATAATCTACATCAACAGTGGCAGAGCGCGCTCATATACTCACAATAAAGGTTTAAGGGGTGTCTGCGTCACTTTGGGCAGCAGGAGCATGGATTTTCCTTTGTAGTTGAACATCGGTTGAGGGACTTGAGCCTGCTGACCCGGCTGCACTGTAGGCATCATGAAGGACTGCTGTTCTTGGAGGAACAGCGACTCGACGCATACGCATAATGCGTTGATGATTTCTTGAAGAATTTTCGACGAATGGGCTTTCATGTCATAGTGGATGCAGAAGCACCGGAGGAGATCTGGCTGAGAACACATTTTGTACATGACCTCAAGAGCCAATGCACGCTGCCAGTCGGCTTTTTCCGGATCGAGAAACTTTGTTATGAGACTCAAGAAGATTTCGCATTCTGTCACTAGACAAGAATAGAATCTAGCGATCAACACAGACACTATCCGAATCAGTCGCATACAGATTGGGAAAAACGGCTTTTCAGGAACCGCACCCGCAGCTGGCTGGGGAGCTCGAAACTTCGTATTGGGCGAGAACAGTTTTATCACCAAGGGACAGACCCGCTCCTTCAGCAAGAATGTGAATTCGGGGTGTTTGATGAAGATTTGGTAGAACTGAGCGAGAATTTCCTCGATGAGTTCAAGCCCGAAGCTGCGGGTCATTTCTTGGAGACCCAAAAGCCAGGTTGGTTGCTCGTTGTTCACCATGAATGTGAGATCCTGGAAGAGTAGGTAGGCGTCTGCCGAAGCTCTGCCGAGGGAAGGCGGTGCTGAGTGAGTTCCAGTCTTCAGCTCTTCGACACACTGATTGGCTTTGGTGAGGTCACTTCTTTCGTTCAATTGATGCGCTGCTCTCTCGAAAACGCAGTTGACACATTGACGAATCGTGGCAACCGCGGTATTGTTCGTTGTCGCGTTCTTGGTGAAGTGAAGTCGGAACGAAATGACGAGTGCTTTCGCCAGAACGTGGTCCTGTACGGAATCCGTTGTCACGAGCAGCTGCGTGATCGTTTGAAGAACCTTCACTTCTTCGAGACCGGCTTCCATCAAACCCCAGAGGCAGTTGACAATGTTTGACGCTGCGAGCTGGAAAATTTCATATACTCGTGTTAGTCGTTTTGAGCACAAACAGTCGAAAATAATGAAATTTCTCGATCATCGGGGAATTCAGAGTTGGATCGAACTTCATTAACGACTTACATTGTTAACTGCTTTGATGTTTATCATACGCTGAATGGCAGCGAGCGAAATCTGTACAATTTTCGGATGCCTTGTATCGCAACCGGCGAAAAATGGCTCTAGAATTTCTGGCGAATCCGAGCGTAAGGCCAACACGAGCTGATCGTGCTTTGCAGCAGCATTGCGAAGCTTGACAATGCCGGACTCTGCAGCCTGGAGAATCAAAATCACGTGAGAAATTCGAGCACTGATTTCTGATAGAGGAATTCTGTCCAAAAGAGAAATTCTAGCCATCACTTCAAAAAGAACTTGAATCATACTGGAAGATTGTTTTATACCTCCTTGACAGCGGGAAATTTTCTTTTCGCCTCGTTCGAGAGTTGTCGGAGGTCAGACTGCAGGTTATCCAACAGCTTCTTGTCAGCGGCGTTCATTGCGTTTCGACTCGCCATCCCGGGGGCCGTTGCGTATTTCGTGCCCAGAATCCCTGTCCACAATATCCTAGCAGATCTATTCGTCGATGAGCCCTGACTCTAGAAGCGAAACAGAACGTTATTGCTCTACGCTGAAGGGACAGCAGTGGCCTAATATATCCGAATCAAACCGGTTTGAAGCAGGAGTTATCAGACAAGTGGTTTCACTCGATATCTCTGATCTGATTATAAAGCGTACAACAGCTCTGAGCTCAAAAAATCTTATGATCAATGCCTGTCTCATTAACTCTTTTCCCGGAGCTGCGTGATTCTTAACTCGACGAAGCATTTTGAGTATGTGCATTGTTCCGGGTTGTTTCGATCGAATGCGCCGATCGTTTCTTCACCCGTGATCTTCTCGTTACACCAACTTGGTGAGCCAAATGAATTTGGGGAACTCTCATTCTAGACGTGAAAGTGCGCAAATTACAGCTGTTTGTCAAAACTAGATGGAGCTATCCATCGCTCTCCCACGGCGCCGTTCAAGCTCCCAAGGCGACCGATCTTTCTTAACGGCGCAGGAGAACTGATTTCCAAGGAACTTGTCCACTGAACTTATTGCTGCTGCGCACGGAAGACTTTCACGCCTTTGTTTGGATCACTCGAAGCACAGTGAGTTTGAATTCGTTTGTCCAATCATTGCTTCGATCTTTGACCACGACTCGTTTCTCTGGAATGAAGACTCAGTGGAGCTCACCCAAATCGTCTCCGCGACAAGCATCGCACTTTTAGGACAGAGAACGGCCGTGGAAAATCAAAAAACTTGGAAATGACTGTGTTTCAATAGAGAGAGAACGGTAAACGTCAGCCTAATTTCTGACGATATGGCATGCCTTCCAAACAAGATTCTCATTTTTCAGTACTCACCAATCGGAGCCGACATCCTCCATCGAGAGAATTAACTGTTAGAATCACGAATAATTTTAGAAAAAGTACAATTCGATGCTTATCCGAGAGAAACACCGAGTGGTCGTCATCTGGTGGAACTTCTTCCTTTTTGTCGTCTCAAAACACCGCTTCCCATCAGGAACTGTCTGACATTTCGGAGAGAATTCACCGAATAATGCACTAGTTGTATAAACCAGAGTTCGGCAGACTTTCAACTTGCGGGATAGTCCACCGGAGGTGGCGAAAAATGCCTCAACCGTTCTTTGTCGGATGATTAAAGGAATTTGAACCGTGTTTTCGAAACTGCCCGCCAAGCCGCTGTTCCGAAGCCCAGTCGCGGATCATTGTTGTGGTTGTGTCATCAACGTCAGGCAGGTGGCACGGGAGGGAGGTGGAATACGATTTTCGAATTCGCGAACGGAAAAGGAATTCAAAGAACGTGTATGTTTAGTATAAGGTCCAAGGGAACGTGACAAGTACCGCATTAGAAAATATATATATTTGAATGGCACGGGGCGGTATGTAAAAGATGAAGTCGGATGGCGTTGGAAATGTACAACTGTCAAACCTTGAGGAATGAACGCCTCATATGAGTACAATATAATATCTCAGAAAGACACCCATGTTTCGATCACGATCTCGGGGAATCACTCTGCCCCAGACGAAAGTAAGGAGCTGCACTACGGGTACAGAGTCATGCTTGGCGGCTGCACGAGTGTGGAGGGAACAGAACTCCCGATCCAGCGCATCCGACAAGTCGCCCCAAGACTGACTCCCTCATCAGCAAAAATCACAGTCATCAGACCCGTCGTTCTTCTCCGTCTGGCTGTTTTCATCGGTTGTTGTTGTGGGTGATAGGTGTACAAGTCGTCTTCTCGGTAAGTTCGAAGGGAAATCATTCTGTTTCCCGAGACGGCTCTGTGCCAAACTTCAGGGTCGTAAACGCCCCTACGAATTTCATCCGCCGATTCCCTGAGGGCGCTGTTTCAGGCACAAACGGCTCTTCAGAACCGACGGTTCCTGCTCATAGCAAGTGTGAGTCAGATGGACCTCAAGGCCGAACTTGCTGTTGCAAGCTCTCGGAAATTCCATGGAACTCAAGTTCTGGTTCCACGGCAGTCTCAGTTCCGATATATAGCCTATTGGTGCGAACCGTGCTGTTTCAGAACGATTCAGCTGTCGTTCACGATTGTGTGATTTAACGAACTTGTCTCGGTGTCGACGATTTCACGCTGCTTGGTCGTAGCGAGATGTTGAAACAAGATGACTGACCGTTTGCAATTCCGTGAGCTCTGAATCGTGTAGTCTCTCTATAAGTGCATAGCCAGCAATCACCATTGCTGGAATGCATCGAGCTCCAATGTCTCTTAACATTTCACAACGAAAGAAGCCTGACCTGAGTCACACACATCCTTAGTGCTCAAATCTGTTTTGGCTAATGATTGCTAGGTTTTTTTCGTATTTTACCCTTCAACTGGAATAGAGAAACATTCTCGGCTTCCTGATTTCTAGTTTAGCACATAGCCTCCGATGCCAATGTCGAGGCTGATTCGACGATTTACTTGCCAACAAGTGAATAAGATCGAGTCCATCATCCGGGAGCGTTTTGAGGGGGAACGTGTTGGCTAGTTGTAAAGCTTTTAGCTGCACGCCATTGCTTTTGCTCTGTTCCGTGTGGTTGCTGCGGCTGCTGATAAGAGTTTGAACCTATAATGTGAATCATTTCCATCACATGTCCGGGAACTGCACGCTGTGAAGTTTCCCTTTACTAGGACGAATTTTTTGAGAGCGAGCATTACTTCAACTCAGTTCATTTTGCAGCAAATTCTTAAGCCAAACAAATCATGTCTCTCTTGAGTCGGCTCTTCGGTGGAGGGAAGGCTTCAGCGGCGAAGTCCATGTCGCCAGCTGACGCGATTCAGAGGCTGCGCGAAGTGGAAGAAATGCTCGAAAAGAAACAACAGTTTCTCGAGAAGAATGTTGAGGCCGAGCTGGAGAGCGCAAAAAAGAATGGCACGAAAAATAAACGAGGTGAGTCACATCGATTCCGGTAGGTCGCAGATCTTCGACGACGCGTCTTCCAAGTGTTCCGCAATCCCATTTCTAGCTCAACATACTGCTCTCGTTGTCTCTGATGACAGCTAATTCGAAGCATTCTGTAATTTCTTCTCAAACCGATTTTCTTTCTCGACAGGATCAGTTAATCTGTAACTTGTCTGTTCTAATGTTGAAACTCGATATTCCAGTGGCTCTTGCTGCTCTAAAACGCAAGAAGCGATATGAACAACAACTCAAGCAGATCGACGGAACTCTAACTACGATCGAGTATCAGCGTGAAGCTCTTGAAAATGCAAACACCAATACATCGGTACTCCAGGTCATGGGAGATGCAGCGAAAGCTCTCAAGAGAGCCCACGCAGACATGTACGTACATTAAACCCCCTCCGTTCTTTATCGAGCCCTTTCTTAAGCACCATTCTGGAGTTTTTTCATCACCGAAATGAACTCCACGATTGGAGCAACTCCTCATACGGCAGAATCTGAATCTTTAACGCTGACCTCTACGGACACCGAATTAAATCTCTTCGACTTTCTACAGGGATGTTGATACGGTTCATGAACTTATGGATGACGTTCAGGAGCAGCAGGAGATTGCCAATGAAATTTCGGAAGCCATTTCGAATCCTGCAGGCTTCGGTACCGAGGTCGACGAAGACGAACTTCTCGAGGAACTCGAACAATTGGAACAGGAGGAAATACAGGCAAAATTGTTGGACGTGCCTTCCGAGCCGACGCCAGTCATGCCAGATCAACTCCCATCAGTTCCCTCCGAAAAACCAGTGGCTGCCAAGAAGAAAGCCGAAGAAGACGACGAACTCGCAGATCTGGCCCAATGGGCTTCGTAAAAGTATCACTGTACAAATGGTTATGAAGTGATTGAATGATAACAATGGCCAGTGCATATTCTCGCTGGAGTACTTCGCTAGCTGGTCGATGATCTGTAAATACCGTAGAATTTCGGCACTGCGACGAGATGTGATGCTATCTTTATTAAGCGATACTAAAATAAATCATCGAGAAAATGTTCACCTTCTCTGCTCACCGGGCTCAAGTGAGATCCTATCAAGATTGAAGTGCAGATCGAGCTTCTCTCATGAGGCGTGACCCGTCAACTGAATTTTGTCTTCCCTGACGTGCTCCCCAGGTTTCTCTGAATGCGTATATATGAGGAGAACCTTGGGCCTCGACTTTCACTCTGAAGCTCCGAATTCCTGGAATTGGTGAGCCATGTTCCAGACTCTACGAATCATACGGCGAGAGATATTCAGATATCCTCGGAAACTTGCAGCTCTTTTTTGCGATAGTATACCTCGGGAAAGGGAAGGCTTGGACGAATCACTGCGCCCGCGCGCTGAGCGGTTCTGTTCGGCTCCAATACATCGAATTGTTTTTGCCGCTGGAATTTGAAACTGCCCGCGCCTGCCGCCAACGTCTTCAACCGAGGAGCGTCGTAACTTTTTGGCGAAATATCATAATACCGTTCCCTGGCTTAGTAGACGATTCCATCAGGTGGATATGGGATCGTAGTTGAATATCTGTGGTCCATCTGAGTGTCAGCGCCGCGGTTTCGATCATAAGTTCCTATCCCTGATTTCTTGAGTTTTTACGTCCAATCGCGGCCTCTCCGTTGTGACTGACTTGCACACTGTCATACAATTGAGTTTCCTTCGATTCGATCGCAAGCAGGTGAGTTCTCTTTTACAACATTTTGTCAGTGGAATGATAGTGAGTTGAGGAGTGCTTGTGTATAGAATATGATGAGGTTTCTTTACGCAGAATGTCCCGAGAACGTCTGAACACAGGGAGAGAGGGAGAATTCTTCTATATTTATTCTATATCTCGCATGACTAATACCCGATAATGATCTTGGTGATCTCAACCGCTGACGATGCTGTCCTGAAAGACGTAAACGTTATTTCCGGAATTCGGAGTGCGTTCTGAAACTTTCTTCACATTTTTTCTGTACACGCTCCTGAAAGATGGGGTCATAACGACGTCGTGAGACACCGATCGATTCCTCTATTGAAGAAATCATCCCTCCCAGAAGTCCCCGCTTGATACTGCCGGGATGGCCCTGCCTAGAAACTATAACACCTTGATGAAATGCGTGACTTGTCTAGAACACCAAAAATCTGATTTTTCTGGAATTGAATGCTTGATCCCCCGGCTATGACGCTCACATGCTCCGTGGTCCGTGAATCCGACGTTCTGAGTGAAATTCGTTGCAATCTTTGGCTTTCAGGACGAAGAAACTCTCATAATATACTTTATAACTATAAGTAACCAATTTACAGGAGATAAGAACATGTCGTTGCTGAGCAGATTATTCGGGGGCGGTAAGGCATCTTCTGTTAAAACGATGAGTTCCGCGGAGGCCATCCAAAAACTCCGTGAAGTCGAAGAGATGCTTGTGAAGAAACAGGAGTATCTTGAGAAAAAAGTTGATGCTGAAGTAGAAATCGCCAAGAAAAACGGAACAAAGAATAAAAGGGGTAAGATGCTGTCTCCGAAACTAGATTAGGGATCAGAAATTATGACGCTTATTGGTTCTCTCGTTCAGCGCGATACTCATGAAGTTTTCTCTCCATCGTTTTTAGTGGCGATTGCTGCCCTGAAACGTAAGAAGCGATATGAGCAACAATTGAAACAAATCGATGGAACTCTGACTACTATCGAGTATCAGCGAGGAGCTCTCGAAGACGCCCACAGCAACACAACAGTGCTGCAAGCTATGGCGGATGCCGCCAAAGCTCTCAAGAAATCGCACGCAAATATGTTAGTCTTACAAATCGCTTGAGTGTTTTATTTAATGACTTTGATCCGTTCCTCTGCATTGCATGGCAAACCGATCTCCTGAGTCAGACGATCGCCCAATATTCGAATCGCCATCACTGAATCCCTTAATCTTTCCAGGGATGTCGACAAAGTCCACGATCTCATGGATGACATCCAGGACTCACAGGATGTTTCGAAAGAAATCTCGGACCTCATCTCGAATCCAACAGGTCTCGGAGCAGATATCGATGATGACGAACTCCTTCAGGAATTGGAAGAGTTGGAACAAGGGGAGATCAGAGACAGGTTGATGGAACTGCCAACCTCGGACTCCGTCGCAGACAATTTACCAGCAGTCCCGTCGACAAGGCCTGTGGCAGCCAAGAAGAAAACAGAAGACGACAATGATCTTGCCGCTCTCGCACAATGGGCTTCATAAATGCGTCTCAGCCCGATTTCTGAGAGGAGACGCAGGCAGATGTGCAGACTAACGCTCAAGTACTTTTTCCATGTTGCCAACCAGCTTCTGCCGGCATCTGTGTGATAAGAAACTTTTTGTGAGAATATCACTGAACTCGACGAAATGCTGGAGAGGCAAAGATACCGAGTTCTCTGCAATTTTTTAAGATTCTATTCAATGGAAAATAATGCGCGGATGTTGCGCGTCGTTCCCAGTTTCGGCAGATATCACGGAGTTGATCTTTTGCACCTCTCATTTTACTGTTGAATCAATTACTTGTGACTTCTACCACCCGAGGAGACGGATTCTCCCAATCGGACGAGAATCGCTCCCGAAAAAGAGAGCGGTACACAACCCGGAGCTACCTCCGATTCAAGACGACAAAAAATAGTCTATTACAAAATGTTCCATGGATTTATTGTTTAATAAATAGAAAATGAGATGCGGTGATAGAAATCGTCGTTTGTAAAGACTCGCGACGCCTACTCGATTTTGTCTCCTTTCCTGGAGATGAGCTCTTGGAGCATAGTCTTGACTCCAGCCCAGGTTTCCTCGCCGGTTGGGATGATGTGGGAAGTTGGGAGGACGAAACCGTAGCGGCCATCGTCTCGAAGTTCCACGGTGTAGGAATAGGGAATCTTAGCTACACCGTGAGCCCAATCGTCAGAGCCTCCGGAGGCAGCGTACAAGAGTTTCGTTGAAGAGCCAGTGCGATAGCGAGTTCCATGGACTCTGGTGAGTGCGCGGGTGGCCTTTTCGGCGACTTCAATCATCTTGTTGTAGTTTGGAGGAAGAGCATTGGTATATCCCCAGGGTGTCATCCACAATTGAGAGTAAGCATGGAACGTCAATTAGGCGAGCATGTCTTGACGACGGATGTAGATGAAATCAGAGAGTGCTCGAGTCTCAGGCTCAGAGAATGCCGAGGGTCCAGCGTAGGTATCCATGGCGCAGTTAGTTGAGGCTCCTGCGGTTCCCCATTGGAAGCGGAAGTTTCGGTTGGGGTCAACACCGACGCATCCACCGACTCGTCCCAAGAAACCGTTGAAGGAGAATTCACGGACCACAGATCGAGTCTTTCGCCACATTCGGTTCTGAAAGAGGAAAATTTCGATCAGTCACTCCAATATCACAAGCTTTGTCAATCATCAGCGTGACGAAAGCTCATCTGCTTTTCGTGGCACCCTCCGACGAAAATCGCTGAGGTGTTCATGTTCGACAAAATGGTGCTCATAGAAATTTCACTCACGACTGTCCTCGAGTATTCGTATCCGTCGGGATTAACCATCGGCATAGCGTAAATGGTGAAGTTGTCGAGGATGTCTGTCGTGTTGCTGTCTTCCTTGTAACCCTTCAGAAGTTCTTCAACGATGTACATCACAGTAGGAGGTGCGATCCACTCACGAGCGTGCATTCCAGCGTCTAGCCAGATGGACTTCTTTGGGGCTGTAGTGGCGGTGGTGATCTAAGGAGTGAACAGAAGTGGTTGTGATATCCATCGCTTAGTACGCAAAATTCTGTTATCAAATACATTCCGAGCGCCAGGGGAATGAATCTAGAAGTTCGGCTACTCACCTCTAGTACGTAGAGATCTCTCTTCTCCGAGGAAAGCCCGATCTTGTGCTTGACAACAAGTAGACCCTTCTCTTTAGAGTTGTACTTATAGACTAGCTGATCCAAATGCTTGATCATTTCACCGTAGCTCCTGTAGTCCAGGAAGAAGCTTTCTTGATTCCTGTCAGTTGGATCTTCGGGGTTCGGACTCGTTGCAGTGCAGTTGCGGATCTCCTGCTCGAGGTCAGGGATCAGAACGGCCGAGGTGATGTTGCGGGCTTCGATTTCTTTCTCGAATTTCTCCTTCTTCTGTGGAGCGACGTTGATGTCAACGTACTGTCCAGGCTCAGATGGGTGCTTCCAGAAATCGTATGGGGTGTCCTGGTCGTTCTCGAGGGAAGCAATGTACTGGAGCTGGGAAGAGTCTTGGGGCACGAGTCGATACACAGTGTAGCCATCGAAATGAACTTGCTGTCCATCCACAACCTCTTCGCGTACTACGTTCTCGACCGGAACGCTCTCAACTTTCTTGCCGGGATCATCCTCGGCAACCGCGAGCGCCACACAAGCTAGCACAACCAACCACCGCATCCTGAAGAGTGTCAGAGCCCCGATCCGAACGCAGGTTTATATGAGCGAGCCACTGCTGCGAGGGATCCGTGGACCCGAGTCGTCGTGTGGCTTCAGTTTGAACCTCGCCTGCTTTACCCACTTTCGCTTCTTCTGTACAGAAAACCGGACGGGCTTTTAATTGACTCGACCAGCCAGCCAGCCAGCTTGCCAGCCAACAGGCCGTCCAACCGAACAGACTGACAGCAAGACATATTGTGGTCGTGGTTAGTCGACAAGCTTCCAGCTTCGGAAGAGGAGCACCCACTGCAAAACAAAGGTCTCTTCGCTGGACGAAACAATGGTATAGCAAAAGCGGGCAGAGCTCGAGTTTCCCGGACTTTTCTCTCGCATTCGTATGGAATGGAGCCTGAACTCAATGGAGTCACTGCACTGGGATCACAGATTCTTGCTCTTGTCACCCGAATCAAGAACACGACGCTCCCAAAACAATGGCAATTAGGAACACGGTCCAAGATAGCGCCGATCGTATTCATGGTTAGGTCGCTTCGGACGCCGAGAACATGGTAATGAGAACTCTATGTAATAACTAATAACCTAGCGGAGTGAGAGCTTTCGAAGAGCAAACAGTTGAGAGTTTGTTTGAGGAACTGAAAAGCGACAAAAGAATAAATCTAACGTAGACATTGGTGACACGTGGCGGGATGTACCTGAAAACAGCAAGGAAGCCGCGGACGACAGACCTTTTTTGCATACGTTTTCAAAGCGCCAGGAAACGTTTCTGCATCTAACTTGCATAGACCTCTCTGTTTTCTACCAATGCCGATGATTTGAATGAAGTACAGCGAGTTGCAGATTGATTCCGAAGAGACGCCGATGACTCCGGCTCGAACGTCGGAATAAAATTTTCGGACTTCCACGATGGTACGACGTGCCTCGCTGATCGAAACATCGGTTCCTCCTGCCGGTCCGCCGGCTCGGTCTGTTCAAAGTCTCTGGGAGTTTTATTTATTGTACGCTGTTCGTTCGTCTCAACGGGAAGCAAACCGCGGTTTTTTCCGTGATCTGACCCCCTTTTGTTTATCTCGCCGTCGTCATTATTTAGATTAGAACTTCTTTCTGCCTTTTGTGAACCCTGTTCTGGATTCTGGCCATGGTGAGAGAGGATCAGAAAGACGACCGAGGAGGAAGTGTTCTGCGGTGATCGACGGGCGGTCATCACTCTCAGCTTTTGAAAAAGAAAATAATCCCGAGCCGCAGCGAGTATCAAGCCTCGTATGTATTCCGGTTTTCTACATCCCCACAGCTGTCAACTGTGGTAACACGCCCGGTCGGCTTTATTGTGTGTGTGCCAGCTCGGCATCTTCCATGACCATCAGTGGGTTATCACTGTAGATCCAAACTATCCAAGATTCCCGTCGCGATAAAACACTGATCTGATCCTTGGAACAACCAGAAACGCTACTGATATGACTCTGGGAATCGAGTCGAGCGATTTCATCGCAAAATACCGCGTGTATCGATTTTCGTCCCAGTATGAAATTCATGAATTCTATTCCTAAGAAGGCGTCGTTAAGAGCTTGAATTCGAACTCTCAAGGTAGATCCGATCAGGAGTATTCGAATCATCATGTCCACTACTGGGAATTCCTGCCAATTTCGAGATGTGCGCGAATCTAAATGAGAACAGGCCCGCTCGATACATCGTTCGGTAACATCCAACAACGTTACTGCACATGACTGATTTGCGTCCCAGATGAGCTAGGAGATAATTCTGATGCTTCTATACGCCAAACATCATTCCTGATTGTGCCTACGCGAGCACTCTTGTGCGGTTCGGCAATTCCAAAGTGAAAACGTCAACATTTTCTCCAGATTGCTCAGAAGTCCCTCCAAGTTGTCACCATCAGCGATTGCAACAGGGTGGTTAAATGTTCAAGTGCGTCACTGGATATAAAGTTCGCAGACTCCTGGATTTCTGGATATTGCCTTATGACAGTCCGTTCTCTCGTAAAATTTTCGATTCTATCACCTTGCTTAAAGAAGAAGTGGAACGATGCAAAAATCTCGGGTTTTTCATCATTCATCCCTGCAGCCGATTCAAGTAAGGTTGAAAATATTGTGTGGCGTCCTCCGAGTTTCTGCCGATCACATTGCTCGTCGACTGCATTCTTCCATGTGTATCCGAGACACATTAAATCCCCAATGAGAACGTTGTTTTTAAGAATCTTCTGGGATTTGGCCGCCGTTATCGTACTCGCCACGAACATGATCGTACTTCCCGTTCAACAAGCGTTTTTCCACCCGTTCACGTTGAAAATCGGATGGCTACTGTTCAATCTCGTCACAACCGTATTTTTTCTCATCGATATACTCGTGAACTTTTTCTCCGGTACGGTTATGTCGGATAAGATTTGTCTGGATCGGAGTTTCCTCATGCTTAGATATTTGAGGAGCTGGTTCATCATCGACTTCCTGGGAGCTGTGCCTTTTGATTTCATACTCAAGATCCTAGCTAGATACGAGGGTGACCATGCCATGGCAGCGATCGCGCGAAGTGCAGGAATCCTGAAGATGCTCCGGATGCCGTCCCTGATACGTCAGATCACAATCTACCAAGATGTTTTCGTAAGTTTCGAATCTTTGGTTTCCCTCCCGATTCCGAGCCTCAACTGACCTCCGAAGTCGCAGAGAATTCGTACATAGATCGCACATTTAAATCCAGAAAAGTTCAAGGGGGTCGGTTTCATGGGTCGAGTAAGCAGTCTTCAGAGAAAGAGAGATTCGAGATTCCGAAAACGAGATCACCCACGGCGGAAATTCCCCCTGAAACAATTCCCATCCACGAGAATGATATGTACGAGTCTGGCCAGAATGGGAGGCTCTTGAGGGGTCAGAAAACTCCAACTCAAGCTCTCTTCTCAGGAAGTGGAGCCCCCAAATCGTGGAAAAGAATGTTATAGAGTGCTAGCTGCATACTGGTATTCATTCACATCCAACTTTCGCATGAGTTTTCCGTTGTCAAGGATTGATGTGTAATCAAGTGATTTGAGAAGTCTTCCTCGACGTTTCGGATCCTCACAAGGCCTCTCCCTCTTCCTGAGTTCGGTATTGAAGCCATGTTTCCCCTTTGAAATTAGGTTTGAGCAGAGTCACAAGCGAGGACTCCTCCGTAACTAAAACGATTGTTGTTAGGAGATCAGATCTCGAATTCGAGAACCCGATATCGGAATCCAGGTTCGGAGAATCAATGATCAGGGCAATCGGTGACCCATTCTGGACTTTGAGAAGTCCACTTGGCGTTCATTGGATTTGATTTTGCTCACGCTGTGAACAATAAATGTAGAGGTGTGTTGCGTGCTCGTTGATTGCTCCCTAGACTGATGAACAAGTTCAATGGAATGTCGACAGTAATTGCTTCTTTTGTTCTAGATGTCTAATGACGAGCCATTTTGTTAGTACGGAGCATCCAAAATCACGACCCGAGAAGAGCATGAAATCGACTGGCGATAAATATGCTGGAGACGATATAATAACCTAGATGAAGACTTGATATTCTATGATGATGTCATCTGACTCTTCCAGTTCAACACATCTCATCGCGTCTATGTGAAGCTCATCAATGTTCTGCTCTCGATGCTGCTCCTGTCGCATCTCAACGCATGTCTCCTTTACTACGTTCCAATGATACAAGGATTCCCAGAGGCTTCATGGGTCATGAAAAATCGTATCCAGGTGCATCTCATGTATTCGATATATTCTGTCAGCCATGTACAAGGTTATTCACCTTTTCAAGTGTTTTTCTGCTTCCAGGATTTAACTTGGTATGAACAATACATATGGTCTTTTTTCGGAGCCATTTGTATAATGATCGGAATAGGTTTCGGAAAATCCGAGCCTAGAGAAATACCAGAAGTCGTCGTCACTTGTTTCATCGTGATATCCGGCGCCGTGGGCTACGGAGTTCTCTTGGCCATCGGAACGGCTCTCGTTCAGAACCTCAACTATTCCAGAACTTCGCATGAACAAATCGTGAGCGTTCTTTTTTTTTGTTCGAAGCAGAAAAGAACTCCGAACGACAGTCGAATCACAACTATGGAGAGCTTGAACGTTTGACGACGACTGACCCGGAGCTCCTTTCGTGTCCGCAGATGTCAGAGGTGAAACAGTACAGCCGGTATAAAAAGCTTCCCCAGCCGCTGCAGAAGCGGCTTCGAGATTTTTTCGAGAATCGCTTCAAGGGTCAGTTCTTCGACGAAGACCGAATCATATCCCAGTTGTCTGAAGTGCTTCGTGAGGTATGCAGTATTTTCCTGCTGGAAAAGTCATCTCATGTCAGATATTCAGCGCGGGTGAGATATTATGAGCGCTGTTCAATTCCAGGATGTCCTCAGACATAATTGCAGAGCGCTGGTTTGTAAGGTTCCGTTTTTCGCTGATGCTGACCCGCACGTCGTGGCAGATGTCGTGAATCGGCTTCGGAGCGAGTTCTATCAGCCTGGAGACATCATTATTGCTGCGGGAACGGTGGGGACACGAATGTTCTTCTTGCAATCGGGGAACGTTCAAGTGGCCTTGAAAGACGGCACCGTCGTGGCTCAACTCAAAGACGGCTCTTATTTCGGAGGTTGTATTCTTTTCTCGTCGCTCACTTCAGCCATATTTTTTTCGGTCTCACGAGAGGGGGGCCACAACTCGCGGACGCCCGAGTTGTCTCACACTGGCTTCGGAAGAGCTCAGTTCCTGAACTAGCCCTTCACGAGAGTGTTCGAGTGGTTATGTTTTCAAACTTCAGGAGCATTCGAAGTTTAGATTACACCACTTTTGTCCCTTAGGCCGCCAGTAGATGCAAAATGCCTCCGGGACACCACTCGGAAGCTATTGCAGAGTTTGATGTACCGAAATTAAGTTGTTCGCATCACCGGACTTCGACTTCTCCTTCCGGCTTTTGAGAGCTCCCCTCGAATGGTGATTAACGCTGTTATGCTTCAAATATTCCTCGAACATCTGATGATGAACTCTCGATTGTGGAATGCATCTTGTTCAAGACGTATTTGTGCTTCGCATATGTCCTCCGACCTATTCATTTGCATTCCGTCTCCATCTGTTCGGTTGCATTGAAGCGCAAGTCGTGCGCTTCCGACCGGATTTGGGTGTTTCTGTGTCTCCAGTAGGCCGAAAGCGAAAAAATGACTCCCACCCATATTTCTTTCTCGAGTTCGAGAGTCCTCTCCTTCTGTTTTCCTCAGATCAACATCAGACTCGACAACAGATTTCTTATTGATATCTCATATGAGAACATATCTCGTCGTGCATAATAGAGGTGGTGTATATCGGAAATTCAGCAGCCTCTAACATGCCGAGAACCTGAGGGAGAAGATGCAAAGACTTATCTCTAACCGTTGAGAGAAATTTCTCGCTTAGTCCGGCGTCCGGGGGTTGGGCCCCCTTTCACATGGATGAAAGCCCTTTAGTTGACACAACAAGAGGTTATAATCTACCTTGATTCACAGAAATGTGTCTGCTACGTCAGGAAAAACGGAATGCTTCAGTGGTGGCTGAAGCTTACTGCATGCTGTACTCGTTAGCCACTAAGGACTTCAACGAAATATTGGAAAATTACCCTCACCTGCGACAATGGATGGAGGAAATCGCCGAGCTAAGACTGATCCAAAATCAAGCGACGCAAGCGAAGAAAATTGGTTTCGATGTCTATCGTTTCTAGCTGACTTTAAGATGAGAATTGATGCGAGTGTGATTCGCAAGATATGGAGTGCCCCACGGGAAAGCGCCCATTTGACATTTCAGAGAATATACTAAAAACTATGCAGGATGAACCTGATACCATCGAAGGATATGGCGGGAATACACTTCTGGGGAACGAAGCTTTCGAGCCGTTCTTCGTATCGGGCTGCCTCACTGAATTTCATTCTGGTGCGGGAAGCGGTAAGATTGTAAATGTTTTTTCCTCGGGATGCCTTCGATGTCACCAAGGCGTCTTTTGAACACAAGAGATCAATGATTCAGTGTGACGCCGTGACTATACGGATTGCACGGCTTGACATGTCTGGTCATGGACCAGTCTACATCACTCTGATGTAATAAATCGCGATGAAACACTAGCAGAGAGGATAGAAACCGATCGGTCGTGGATAGAAGTATCCACCGTTCCGCACCAAGCGTTGTGGAACTAGCTCCGATGCAATGAGTTATGATGCAACACCCATGCTGTTGTACATATACCACGAGGTTGTACCTGTTTCGATAGCTCGATGAGCAATTTTGGGTGACTGCCACCTTCTCCGAAGCTGATTGTTGTTTGGGATAATGAGAACGGTTCCCAGCATTGCCCCAAGGTCAAGACGCAGATGTCTATAACGAGGAACTGTAAGCGAAGGAACATATCTGAGAATAAATGATCGACTCAAAAAGGAACTCGGCGCCTTGCGTGAAACGAATGAGAATGGATTTATTTGTTCTTTTTTTAAATGCATCCGGTGTCGGTTGTTGGAATGGGAAAGTGCTTTGTCGTAGATTTCGAAGGTTTTCATTCCTGTCTTGATCTCCTCCAGGAGTCGTGACCCTGTCACTTGGAGAGATGTTCGGGGATTTTCCACAACCGGTCAGGGGCCCGAAGAAATAGTAAAATCTCAACGTATCACAAGTAAAGACTTAAAGCTTTCTTTACCCGAAAACGGCCGAGCTGTCATGAGGTCGGCCTAAACGAATTGTTTTCAGGTCTGTAAAGATTCCTAACGTCGATAGAAGTAGAATGAGATATTCGGAGTGGTTGAGGAGGTGCGCGAGTCCAACATCGACTTCAAACAGGAGATATTGCTGCGCGTTTTCTGACAAGGTTTCATCTCACATATAGGAAGATCGATGACACTTGGAATACTGGGATTCAGCTACTCGGTCGTGGCAGGGTTGGAGAGCATAGAACTAGGAGGGTATCAGAGACTACTGCTTGGGTGGTTCTTCGTCGTAGTCACGGGTGACATTACAATCACCGTAGAGCCGTTCGAGCATTGAGATCACTCGGTCCTGGATAAAATCGACGTCGTCTTTCGGACAATAGTCATCTATGCTACTTCTTGAGATCGTCACGACCTTCGGCTTCTCGGGCAGTTTGCCAAGAAACGCTTCCATCTCGGATATCATTTGAAGAATCTCATCGCGGCTGCTAACGTGGTGCGGAAGCATCGATCGAAGGTCCATCGTACATCCGGCATCGTGGATGAGTTCGGGCGTGAGCACGTAATTGTGGTTTGGGGGGTTCTTGTCGAGATCTTGTATGAGTTCGGCGGCTAGCTGTTCTGTCTCGGAGTCTTCAGAATCAGCGTGATCGCCTTGCGAGTGTGAATTGTGAAGGTTAGCTAGGAAGATTATGAAAAGGTCGTCGAGCTGATTCCGTCGCTTCTGGGACAGTTCCTTGAGACGTTCGGGGCTGATGTCCCTGGGAATCTCGGGGAAATCATAGAGTTTCCTAATGATCCGTAATTGCTCTTCGGAGAAAATTTCTTGGAACGGATTTTTCGTTGAAAAATAATCCAAGTCAATGTCAAGAATCCAAGAGGCGCTCCAGTTTTCTTGACCACAGTCGTCACCGGCTCCTTCGCACTTGCGTTCGATCTTTGTCATGTCGGCATCCGAAACTTTGGTCACGTACAAACTACAGTCTTTCATGTTGCTCAAGTGCTCTTCTTGTGCCCAGAGGCATTCTGATACGAAATATTCCTCTGGGAGTGTAACTTTCACTTCGTTGAAATCTTTGCCTACTTGAAAACGATAAATGCCGTCTTTGATTTGATCGGACCACGGGGGACGAACCCAGACAACGTTGTTCAGGTGTCCCGCATACACGAGGGGTAGGATCCAGCTCTCGATGTTGACGTTGTCGTAAACATATTCCTTTTCAAAAATGCGGTCTGGATCGAACGGTCTTGGAAAGCAGAGATCCGGGTGTGATTCAAAATGAATCATAGCGTTCGTTTCGAATTTGAGCTTTTTGCGCGCGATCTGCCGATGGATATGTTGGACGGCATGATGATGGTATTCCACGATGTAAATAGGAAGACATTTGGTATTCTTAGCGGGAGTTGTTCCTACAGCCGAGTATATCTGATGATCTACCGGAACGTCCGAAGGAGCTTCGGATGCTGCGAGTTGCTCAACATCTATCTCGTCGATGAGGTCACAGTCGCTCATTGCCTGCGAGGAAAAGAATGCTCGGTCAGAAAATTAAGAGTTATTGAGGCGAGGATGCGGGGTTTTTTCACGAAACTAGGATCGATCCCTGAGCGGCGTACCTAATGTTCCGACTCAAAATTTGCCCAGAGGTCTCTGCTCAATTAACGGAAGCGGGACAGATGGATGAGTTTGCCCTTTCAGACGAGTGCGAGACAACGTAACCACCGCTTGAGTGAAGCTCAGTCATAATACAGAACACAAAATTCGCTCAACCAAAGTGCGATAGTCATTCCAGTCACGTGCCGCGCGGAGCAGTATTGCTCGGGACCCGCATGAATAGAGCAGGACCCTATGGACGTTTCGATGCTTTCCGACGTTCTCTTGTTTATGGTCACCTCCGGATCACATTCCATGCCACACGTAAAACTGTGACCAAACGTGACATGGTCTCAGCTCACACATATAAACTGATATTAGGAATTTCAATTAGAGCCATCCCTTCGAATGGCAACAACGACACCGATGCCCTGTGGGTTATAAGCGAGGCGTGCTTACTGGCATCATATTACCCTGTCATTTGAATTGGAAATGCCGTACACCGCCAGCGTATTGTTTATAGCCTCCTCATTAGACTGTCGTATGCGTATCGTGCAAGTCATGCATTGGCACTAATCTCGTATGTGGCCGAACGAGTACTCTGGTGTCCTTGCGTGCCTCTGGGAAACAACGACTACTCTAGTGAGCAACGTGACCGGGCTGAAATTATCATGCCACTTGGCTTGTCTTCAGCTATCCCATGAGTATTCGCAAAAGGGGTCAGTATGGGAGGTCTTTGACAACTCCCCGGCCGAATCGGAATGCCTCTTGATTGATTAGGGAAGAAATCCTAATGCTAGAAGCAAGCTGCAGAAGATTGGAGAGACTTTCGGCAGAATAGAGCAAGCCACGCCGATCCTCTGCTCTCGCATATTCTCTGGACGAATCTGAATGGTTGATGTCACCGCAAAAGACTCAGATCAAAGGCATGGTGAACAGCTCAAAGGGTCAATGACCTAGGATTCCATTCCGAATCCGGGCTGTCTTGAACTCTGAGCGGTCAATATTTCATCTTAATCGAAAAGCTCATTAACGCGAATAGATTATTAGCGCATTATCAAGCGTTGAATGTAGCGTGTCAACCTCTGAGAGATAGTCAGCTAGCCGATGCACGTCATGACGGGGCCGGCAACGGTAGAATAACTTTTTTTTCGGCATAGTCTCATGTTTACAATGCTCCCTCAACAATCCATCGATTCCTACTGATTTCAGGCTCATAAAAACCACATCATAATGGATGCCGTACTTCACATCTGCCTTCCGAGCCCAAGTGGACAGCTCTTTATGAAAGTCATGAAATCAAATGTATCTGGCGCTGATAAAAGCAGGAGTTCAACTCTTTTGACTAGTAAGTGGGTAGTCGTACATCTCGTGTTTAGCAGAGACGAAACAGAGAGTGACACTCACCTATATTCGAGACGTAGACACTGTTCGGCAGACTGGGAAGTCGAGAGATTGGTTCACTTCAGATGGCAAGATCAGAAACTCCTCGGTTATAGTGGCTAGACGTCAAAATCCCGAAACGGAGGAAAGGCGCTTTGAGGGAACTTAGGAACTTATGCGAAGTTTAGCGTTCCAATGGAACGGAGGAAGTTATGCTTCGTGAAAGGGACTCCCGTTCCAAAGGAACGCGCCTAAGAAGTGAATGTTTCCAATTATCAAGACCTGGCGGCGCTGATGGTGATAATGATTTCTGCTGAGTAAGGCACCGACACTTTAGAGAGTGAGGCGGCGGCGCCTGATGTTTACAGCATGAACGCATTGTATGAGGGGACCGCGCGCGGGAGAACCTCTCCAATTTTGGTCCATCGCGGCCTCATACAACAATGAGGATAAATATCCTCCTGGATATCCTGGATATTATCACACTTTGCAAGAACATTCGTGCAGCAGTTCGCAACGGTGATGAGGAAGGGTCGCGTAATGGTTCGGAATACATATGAGATGCTACATGAACCTTGGTTCCCCACGCTGCGAGTTCTCCGATGTCCGCGGAATTCCGCGTTCCGTGAAACCCCCACTTTTTGTTCCTCATGACCTTCAAATACTCCAAAAGTATTTATCACCCTCAAGAGAAGCATTTAACCCTTTCGTGGAGCTGGGCTTCCATCAAGAGATTTTTCCATCCGTCGATCAGTCTTTGAAAAGTCTCTTCCGTCGGAAATTATATTCCTGAGTATTCCTCCTGGAAGAGCAATAGTTGCTGCCGTCTCGAAATTCGCTCTTCGGCAAGCGCTCAAGTAAAGAGTATCGAGCCACTATCTACTAGCGGGTAAGGGAGGCTCTTAGGCATTCCGTTACCCCGGCACTTCGTGCCGTAGTTTTTGTCTACGGGTCTCTGGAAATCGAAAAGTATCAATTTCTCGAGGAGAAGGTTTTGAGGTCCTCGGCAGAGCTCGTTGAGGAGAACAATTCACCCTATGGGACTTTTCCCCGTATCTCTTTTGGTTCTTCCAGAATTTTGAGAAAACCTTCACGAGCGAATTTTTTTGGGGGCTTTCACAAGATTTTCGTAAAAATATCAGGGATGTGGAAAAAGACCCAATGGTAAACAGTAAAAGTTCGTGACAACGATACTCGTTACAACGAAATTTCGTTGTAACGGAGGATATTTTGATTTTTGTTTGGCCCCCCTCCGTGTCAATGTCAAGAAACCCTCGTTATAGCGAAACTCGATACAACGGAAATTTCGTTACAACGAAGTTTTTTTTCCTCTTTTTGGTCCAGCGCTTCGTAGAGGCTATGTTGTTTCTTCGCGCGGTCGATTCCCTCGACCTGTTAGTAACAGGCTGTTACTTAGGTTATGCCAGCTCCGGATTCACGTTTCGCCTCGTTGGCCAGCGAAGATTTGGGCGCCGACATCCGCAGCTCAACGCGTGAAATGAACTAGTTAATGAAATGGACTTTTGGAAAGAGATTGCGGATCGAAGTTTTTCACTGAGGATCTCCCGTAATCTGCTCGGGAATCTGCTGAGCTTGCTGCACTGAAGTGAAAGGGTCATTCTAAGATTACCTCCATAACCATAACCCATACCCATTGAAAAGATCCGCAAGTCGGCTCTCACGATTTCACTCATACTGTTGGTCGCCTTGTGACACGAGGAGGTTCTGAAGGGAACCACAAGAGAAGGGGCACTCGGGTAGCATTTCAAAACTTGCTATTAGAATATAGAAGTGCTCCCGAACCAGGAAATCGCAAGAGGGCTCCAATGGCCGCTCAATCACCGGGAATCTCGGAATCCTGTCGAGGACAGTGAGCCTCGAGAGGCAGGATGGTCCGGATATCAAATCTCCGACGACCGGATCTGAGATAAATCATAAGTTTTTCCCCGGTATGCGGTGCTGGTTACTCCGACTGGCGTTCTATCAAGAAGCCGAGACCGGTGCTGATCTCAAGTACCGTTTTTCTTGCATGTCTCGGAAAATCGCAGAGAATTCGATTCAGGGATTTCTGCTGGAGCAATGGCTTTAAGATGCATGAGTCGCTCTGCTCAGAGCCTGTTTCTTGGTCTGCAGAGAAGCTGCGACAGTTGCCTGGAAGAAAGTTCTCAGCAGAATTATAACCGATACTGCTTTCGCCGAAGCGACAAGAAGTATGTCTCATTCACGTGAATAGGTTCAGAAGTTCGAAACTTCGCAATACAGTACGAAGCGACTTGTTTCCAGAGCCGCAGTTCCCGCGCTCATTCTTATCACCAAAGGGCGACTCCCGTTGGATTCCTTATGTATCCGGAAATTCACCCGCATGATTTCTTTGTATTCCAGATTCACTTGATGATTCCAGATGACGGGATCCTCGACACTCTTCGAATGGACAGGTTCACCGGAATCGATTGGAATTGCATCATCGGAGTAGGAGAGCTACGTGACTGCCGATCTGATCGTAATGAAAATAAGTAATGATCGTAATGTGAAATACTGAATCGACGCTCGCCTTATGAAAAATGTGACAGAATCAAACCTTCTCCACGATCATTCTCTTTCCTGACGGGACCGACTGAAAACCCATGTCATGCACTTATAGATATCCGGAGTCAGAAAACGGGAGTCTGGTAAACAATGCGGGGCATCTTCAGCTCTGCTACCTGTTTAGACGATTAGCAAAAGACTTGAGAGAACTCATTCATAGAACATCCCTGGCGTCGTGGCAACAGATGGAACGGCCGATTGTCAGAGCTGATCTCGTAGGAAGAACTCGATGGCGATTCGAGTTTCGATAGCCAGGAGGCATCTTATGCGAGCAATTACGATTAACACTCGAGCAATATCCCTCGGGAGTGGGTTGAAAGGTGTGCACTCTCAAACGAACTGCGGTCGGATCTGCTGAGGAGAACTCGATTCATCCAGCAGACGTCTATGAATGCCCAGGTAGGCTCTTCCGTTTTCGTCGTGTTCGATTTGCGGTGTGATCCAACCGGGTTTAAACTGTTGTCGCAACCTTCGTCGTTTACGATCAATGGACGCTACTGGATGGCAGGAACGATCTTCGCGGTCAAGGCCCATGCTACCCCGAGCTGCTTCGTCCTCTTGCCGAATGTTTGCATGAGTCGAGAAGTTTTGCCAAAGATTGCGATTGAGATATATTTCTTCGAACTCCAACAGCAGTCTTTCCAGAAACGCAGGTGAGGAACGAGAGCGCAATGGCTGAACTGGTAGTGAGACCATTGAGTGGAATCTTCTCGATGCCCTCCGACTTTCTTGTCAGCTCCCATTGAACGCGCGTTGCGATTGGGATCGAATGAGCTGATTTGTGCGTTTCCCGGGTGATCTCGGGAGATTCGGTTGCGGGAGAACATCGTTAACAGAGATAATTTTTCTCTCAGATTCAGAAATGTGGGGTTGGTGCACAGAAAGTGGTTTAGGAAGCAAATGCGTTGGGAAGAAACTTGGTGGCATGGAATGCAACGCTAGTGCCCAATGCGACTGGGTAAACTATCTCTTCGGTTGCATAAACGGAGTCTGTCAGTGTGTGGAAGGCTATCGGTATGAAAGCAATCAATTTTCACGAGTCTAGTTATTAAAGTGAGCTGTCTTACCTGATGCTCATTCGTTTAACCATGAAACTTTTCAGTATGAATAATCAAGGCCTCTGCGTTCCCGCCGTTCACACTTTCGCCCTAAATATCGAACAAATCTTTCTCTGTTCTGGTGTCGCGGCTCTGGTCATCGCATTATTAGCACTTGCATACAGTGTGATTGACGTGCGCCGTAAGAAAGATACTGTGGATTACTTGCAGGACACCCCGCGCCTCTCGTTCCATGACAGATACCATACGGCAGAATTCAAGCGATTCAACAAGGAGATGGACGAGGTTCTGTCAACTTCGCTGCGAGACAGCGATCAAAAGCAGCGCCATCGAATAGAGGAGCATCGCAGAATTGAGAAGTCCGAACGCAGTCCTCGGAAGAATAAGAAAGGAATTCAAAGGATTTCCGTGAGAAAATTACCCGACGAATGACACGGGCGAATTGAAATACAGTTTCCATTTATTCAGGTTCGTTATTACAACGTAATTTCACCTCTTCTATGACAAGAATTCTAGTGGCCCATCTCTGATGCTATATAAAATCTGTACATGCAAAACCGTAGATGAAATTGAGCATACGTTGTAAGATAGGAATCAATTAAAGAATCAGGCTTCCTATTCTCATTGCATCGTTGGCACGGAACATACGCTGTGTCTGTGCAGTGGGAACGAGGATAAAAATACGAAATGAAGATAGGGTACATAAGGAAAGAAAAGGGAGGGAGACAGTCAGGGAACTAGCCGACCCAGCAACATCCTTGATTAGAGTCATATATTACATTGGTACATTTTCTCAAAGAGGGCCGCGTCACTTGCCGTGCTGTAATTCCACTCGTGATCGACTTGGTTCTTTACAAAAAGCTATGTCTCTCGTCGTTGTTTCCTATTTATCCCTGGCGCCAATCTGGCATCGGTCAGTTGCCTCGTGATTGATGATAAAAGTATAGCGGCTCATTCAGATCCAAAATTGTATTGCACCATCCCTATTAAAGCAATCAAACAACACATCATTCAACTCTCTATTCGATTCAAGAGAAGTCGCATCAAACAGTCAGTTCAACTTGCACCCTCTGTAGCGGGTCTTCAATGGTCGAACTTCATTCAAAATCGTCCTGATGCCGAAATTATTGGCATGGGACTTTTTAAACAAGCAAACACACGGCGTTTGACCTATTCACGTCGACACGGTTCAACAGTGCGATTCTGGGATCCCCGAAACACTCTTATGACTTGTTGACAGTGCCTGCCAACTTAATCATTCCCTCGGAACGTGACGGTCACGTCTTGGGTGGAAAATGTATGGCTCGGAGAAGTGCATTTGGAATGGGTGGTGCGTGTCTAGGAGGAACAGGTTTTTAAATTATTCAGAACCTAACAAAGATGGAGCACGCCTCCTTCTTGAACGGGTCGCAATGGACATCTAGAGGTAGAACAGACTCTTTAGAAGCGTTCCAAACCAATGCTAGCAGGACGCACCGAACGGCAACCTTCAATGAAGTGAGAATTCGAAGAACAACGAGCAAAATGTTTGATGGGGGATCTATGGATGGATGATTGGATAAATTCTCAGTGATAGAGTGAATTATTCGCTTCGACACTTCCATTCAGCTTGAAAAGCCTCTGCCGGCCGCCGATAACGTAAACCAATCGATATGTGGTTTGCTTAGATCGATTTTATCCAGGAAGATATAAACGCTACCAATCATTTCATTGCCCTGTACTCGGTCGTGATCCCAGACAGATACTTCCAAAAAGCGAGTACGTAATGTTTCGTAAGGATAGTGATATGACAAGAGAGCCATGAACGTCGGGTGTTTGTTCCGGCTGACGACTCTCGTTTTCTTTTTGGTCTGTTTCTCTGGATCGGGCATCAGATAGGTTTTAACGTACGCATCCGGTGCCAGCTTGCGATCACAGCGGAGATTTTCCGCATGCATCACCATGATTGACAGTCTTTGATTGGCGAAGGTCAAATCGAGTTTTATCCGTCCAGCATTTCCCTTATCATAAAGACCGCTGGGGCCTGCTATGTGCAAATCGTTGTGAATACGGTGCTCCTCTTCGAGAGTTTCTTGGTCTCGATAGAGCGGATGGAAGAAGGTGTAGACGAGATCGCAGTGCGCAATCTCTTCGGCCATGTTCTGCAACTCTCGTAGAAAGTTGACCAACTCTGTTTTTCGTTTCTCGGCAACTTCTGCCGTATTGCTCCTTCCAATCAATGATCCCTTGGTTAGAGGAGGGAACGGGGCATTCGGGAACATCTTACTCAATTTGCTGTGCAATTCCATGAATTCGTCATGAGTCCGATACACCCGATTGTCAACTAGATCCTTTTCACGCCTGAGGAGGATGACGAACACGTAGTGTTTTTCAGGGATATACTTCTTCTGACAATCGATTATCCTGTAGTATAATAATCGACCGTCTGTTTTCTTCGAATGGACTTTTGGAGCGAAGTTCAGCGTTGGCGTGTCGTTGTGATCGCCCGTGAACCGCATTTGTGCCACATTGTGAATGAAAAAGTTCATTTGTGTCGACATCGAACTCGACGCGTCCCTGACTAGCTGGGTGAAGGCCACCGAGGCCTCGGCCTGAGTTTTTCCTAACATCAAAGCTTTTTGGACGAACTGAACCGCGTCCTCGTTCAGCCCTGGAATACCTGATGAGACCATCAGGCCAAACAGCGTTATCAGCACATTGCTGCTCGCTCGAAGAACGTTGAAGGCTTCGCAGCATCTCTCCACGAAGACTTGGAAGTTTTTCGAAGGTTTGTCTCCACCGTTGATCACGTATACCATGTCACTGGTGAGCACGAATGGCACGCGATCTCTTTTGATGTTTCCGAACATTTGAGAATCTCCTAGGAATTTGCCGAAGTCGATGTGGAACATGTGGCCCGAGGGTCTCAGCATTATGTTGTCATTGTGTCGATCACAGATACCGAGGACGTATGTGGCTACGCAGTAGCCTGCGCAGCTGAGACTGAAATTCTCGACAGCGCGCTGATATTCTGCTTCGCTGCCGTTGTGTTTTTTCAGCCATTCGGCAATGGGCTTGTCGCGGAAGGATCCGGTAAGACCGTATTCGGTTTGAATCTTGCGAAGGGTCTCCGCCTCTGATACAACTTCCACCATGCCCTCATTTTTTCCGGTCGCAACACATTCGAATGTGATTATCCGTAAATCCAAGCCCTCTTTGAGCCAGAGCTTGTCCATAATGCGAATCATCTGCAGAACCAGCATGTCCTGGCGGAGATCGTCGCCGACTTTGAATATGACTTCGTGCGCTTCCGATGTTGAATCCATGTTGCGAAAGCACACTTTCAGCGGCAGAGTGTTCGACGTGAAGTAGGAACAGTTCTTGACTTCGATACCCGCTACCTCAAGACAAGGATTCAACGGTAGACAAAGGGTTCCGCCCTCTTCTTCGAGTTCCTCGTTGACAACTCGGAGGCTGCTCATTAAACTGCTTATCCTATCGTTTTCCCGGGATTTCTTCAACATGTCCGCCGAGCATCGAAGGCCTTTTAGGAGCCTGTCCTGGGCCTTGATTAGGTTGCTGAAAGCACTACCAGCTATGATTCGCAACGCGCCCATCATCATGCGGACCCTGCGTTTGCTCAGAACGTTAGCTTCATTCTGCCTGAGTATCCAGTACATCTGGTGTGCCACTCTCGTGGACGTGAGAGCCCTTTCGAGCAGGAACCAGGTGACTGGCGAATCTTCCCAGGCCTCGAAGCGAAGAGCCTGGACCAGCTGCGGAAGATGATCACACAGCTCGTCCGAGCCCACGTACTTTATCCAGCTGACCGCGACTCGACGAACCTCGCTATCGGGAAACTGTGGTAGAAGCAGCGTGAGTGCCGAGATGTATGACGATGGAACCCACTCTCGAAGAATGGCGTAAATGTCTTTGAGGTAAATCCAAGACCATGTGTCGCGGGAGAGCAACACCTTCGGTAGAAGATGCGGTATTTTTCGCACGAAGAGCCGTCGATCCCAGAAGAATTTCTTGTCCGCATCTGTGGCGGGGATACTGCATAACGGGTCGCAGTCGAGCATTTCTCGGAGACGTTGCTCTTCGGCTTGATTCAATTCGACTTCTACCTTCGGCGCTTTCTCGTGACACACCTGCGAAAACGAACAAGAATAACTCGTGTTAGGGATCGTTGAGTGGTGATCGTCCGATCATCTTAGGCTGCATTTTGACAAGTTTTCGATATACGTACTTTTGGGAAGAACACGATGTGATCGAACTCCGTGAAATGCATACTCAGCAGTGGAGCTGAGGGAGAGTCGCTGCAGCATGGGGGTCCACTCATCTGATCAACCTCGGGGCCCCAGAACGGGCACAGTTTTGTTCCTTGTATGAGTTCCCGTTTTGACGAGAACAGGTTCAATGCGAACCAGCCGAGAGGTATTCGCTGGTTGGCATCCTCTCTATTGATTCCATACAACGTCACGTAAATGGCTGATTCTCTTGGAAGGAGACGCATTGGTATGCTCAGCTCTAGGAAGTCTTCAAAGTCAATTTTCTTGAAAATTCCAAGTGATTCCCGACCGCTTTGAGTTTCCACCTGGGGACGGAAATTGCAAAAACTCAAGTTGGAGACATGCCCGCTCCGATGAAACATACTCCTTCCTCATTCTGAAACATGGGATTCACGACTCTGGATGCTGGAGGTTGTTCGCTCTCGCAAACTCACCTGATGGATTATTCTCCAGCCGTAAATGAGTTCACACTTCAGCGCGAAACGATCGTGTTCGACCAGCCATTCGGCCTTCGGTTGACAGACACTGCCGACGCGGAAGAGGACGGTGTCTTCGAAATGAGTAATCTCCTTCTTCGGCAGCTTACCGGGACTTTGTCGAGGGGAGTCGCTGACGACAACAAAATCGACAGGAAACGTTTCCGAATAGATTTCCAACAGCTGCTGGAGACTGCTCTGGATCTGGATGAGTTGATAGGAGACGACCTCGCGCCTTCGTTCCATTTCAATCTTGTCGGGGACGTCTCCATCGCACAACCTTTCGAGACCCTCGAGCGCCTGAAGGATTTCAGGAGTTTCGACGCGAGAAAGCCGTGCGCATACGGCCTTCACTGCCTGGCTAACTCCGCTGGTTCGAATCGATCCCGATTGCTGCTTGAGGAGTCGAAGAGCCTCATTCCGGAATGTCTCCATGTAAACCTGGATCTCGTGTAGTTTAACCTGGGAAAAAGCGAACGGTAAGCTGTTGAAAATGTCCAGCTAAGCGGACCGAGGAAAGTGTAGAGGCTGTCGCTGCGACTCAACATTCCAACACCGCTGGACCGTCGGAGCGAGGAATACAGGACCAAAAGTCGCTCCACGCTCTACACTGATGCCATGGTAGCTCGAATATCACAGAATAAACATCCGGCGACCGGATCTCTCCGATAATCTGATATTCAAGAAAATGGTCGCCTATGCTCAATCCGAGTTTCCGATCTGATTAACGGCTCGGCGCATGATCGGAAGAGAGAAACTATCATGGAACAAAACTAGTGATGATCGTTTAGGAACAAAGGCCATGATATCGTTCGGCGATGCATTTACTCACGTTGGTGTCAGATGGCAACAATTCGCAGCTCTTGACATCCAAGAAATCTGCGTCGTCTTTGAGAACTCGCTGCCACGGTCGACGAAGGTCCTCGATTTTCACCAAAGTCATGCATATTGGCTTTTCGAACTTCACACACCAATGACTGTACTCGTATTCGCGCACCATCGAGTCGGCTGTGAGGTATTCGGCTCGACCCTTCACCTTCAGGACGTAATTATCCATGTTCGTGTCGTCCAGGGTGGCTGAACACACCACCTGCGATATGACATGCTGGATTGTGGTCGAAACATCGCAATTAAAACAGAACGGGCTTTCACAAAGAGGAGTGAAGATCTCCATCCGAACACTCATCGGTTCTTGCCATCGTGTGTCCAATGTTGGAGAGACGATAAGCCCTGCAAGGTTAACACGAACATCTTAGAGCCGATTATTATTGCCACATTGTTGGGAACAGTGATCCCGTTCGCTCGCTCTCTCGCAGGCTCAGCAAAGTTCGAGAATGCAGAGTTCGGTTAGTGCGGCAACCAACCTGCATTGGTGAGGTGATCATCGTGTGTGAACTCGGATCTGAGCTGCTTGCATTTGCTCCAAAACACTTCCACATCGGGGTTGGCAGCTCGCTGGCGCTCTTCAACCCGGAATCCTTCGAGGAACTTCAACCGCTCTTCGCTGAATTTAGCGATTACTTCTGACACTGATCCGGGAGACGACGTTTCACTTGAACCTCTCCGTTCATTGGTGTTATTGGTCGTTGTTGTCGTAGGTGTCGTCGTCGTCGTCGTTGTCGTCGTTTGTTCCGTATCGATTACTATGGGCGGCGATGGAACTTCTCGTTTGCGGAGACTTTCCCGTTCCGCTGGCACAGGACGTTCTTTCGGTAGGGCTCTGTAGAACATTTCCTCTCTGAGTGAGTGAGTGAATGAATGAATAAATAAACGCCACAATCACTGAGATCACATGTCTCGACGCTCGAGTCAATCTATCATTTTCGACTTCTTTGCTTCGGTTTGTCTCCAAAAACAGAAAGCTTTAGATGTGTCAAACCGTAGCTCAATCAAAACGTAGCTGTTTTTACCAACAGAGTCGTATGGCTCTCTAAATCTAGCAGGCGCAGTGGCGCGGCGAGAGTTTCCAGAAAGAGTTTGATCTCGGTTTGATCCAATGTTAGCTCACCTGTTGATGTCGTTTTCAGTTTGATGAGGTGAGTTCTGTTCTTTCGTTGGGGGTGTACAGTTCACTCTTAACGGATCAAATAGATCCAGCACGTTGCCGGACCCTCTAAGAGAGTCCAGGTCTAGATCTATGAGATCCGAAGTCCGTTTTTTCTGCATCGGAGCACCCGTAACACAGGCGAGCGTGACTGCCGAGTGGTGATGATCGTTGAAGAATCCATTATGTTTCGGTGCGGTCGACGGTAGGGAAACGCCTGCGAAATAATAGATCCAATGATTGCTGTACAACGGTCAAGAACAGAGTTCTCCTCTAGTTTGGCAAAACATTCGGCGGATCCAACTGACTGAGTCAGCCGCCGTCTCCGTCGGCCGTTGTCACTCAATGCGGAGCTCTCATGAATCAGCGAACTGACACACAGGCATCGGATACATGTTTCACAGGGAAATTCACTAGGAATCGAGTCGGGTATCATATCCTTAGGTCGTGTTCCTTTTCCAAGGACTCGAACAGGGGATCACAATAACGATCTAGGCCAACGATGGGCATCACTCACTTCGAGGCAAAGCATGGTTTGCCGACTGTAAAAACGCCGACCACGGATCGGTCGTCCAATACACGATAGAGTTCGCTGGAGAGTCCCAAGTTATCAGATCGGGCTCCATGACTTGTACGGGGCTGCGTATCTGCGCTGTTTACTGCGATGGCTCACCAGCCACTCGCACACATACGAACACACACGGACTATAATTCCTTAAACAGAAGAGCGTCAACCAGAAGACGGGCTTCAAAGAGTGTGCAGCACTGCGCGAACTCGCAGAGACTCCGTTCGTCTGTGACAGTCTCCCTGGCAACACAAGTCGTCAAACAGCCGAAGTCCATGCTTGGTATGCCAACAGTTGTGGCAGCGACTAGTGCGATACGACTCACAAAGTATGCCTATCACAGATGGTGGAGGTGGCAAATGCTGCGGACTTGTGCTCGATGGCAGTGCGAGCCGAGAAAGAGCAACACAAACGGTGGTAACATTCTGATAAACGAGAACCAATGGAAACACTCCGAACTTCCGTTTCACCACGCTTTCCGACCGCCGGCGACCTTAACAAACTGACGACGGGATGGACTGGCGGCAGCCAAAGCGAACGCTTCTCGTCACTCGCAAGGAGTTCTTGCCGCTCTCGCCAATCCGTACTCCTCTATTTAGCAAACATGCGAGACTCCACTTGTTTTGTTCATGAGCTCAGACTAAGCTCTCTCATGCAATGTTCATCCAGGTAACCGCCCGACAGGGCCCGTGCCTGTGACGTCGACAAGATCAACTACGCCGAGGAATACATAGACGCAGTGGATTGTCAATCGTCTTTGGAATGTCTTACGTAGGAAGATTCAGTTACGCAGAAGGAACAGAAGACACTATTTTATCGTTCTAATGAAGACCGCCTAATTCGCTTCCATTAGTCTGGGCACAGCGAAGCGAGAAAAAGCGATCCCTCTTGATTCGATTTCTAATGAAGTCGTTTACTTGCTCGCCCGTTCAACACAAGGCGCATCCAGCAACGACTTCCTCGGCGAGGATCACTGTCGTTCGAATTGCTCCAATGACAGGAACGGCGAGCGCGCAATTCCACAACGAGCGGCCGGCTGGCAAACCCGGGCGATTCTGGAGCAAAAGGTCCCGTCAGGAATCGGTACACTCCCGGAAATCTCGAGAAAGATCGACGTCGATGGACAGCCTTTTTTCTTGAGCTCCGCGGTCACGCGGAGGCAGCCTTTCCGCAGATCGGAATCTCATCAAAGTGAGCTCGAGAGTTACGACTCCTGGTTGTGGTCGCGTGTTGTCCGAGATTCGAAGGACGAGATCTCAGAACCGAATCGAATCGAGTGAGCTCACCTGACCGAGGTGGACGCAAGCGAAAACGAAAAAAATGGACGCTGCTCTTTTTTTGGAAGAATGCGTACAATCAAGCGAGAGAGATTCAGAATGAGCGAATGAGTGCGCGAGAGACAGAGCAGAAAGCGGCGTAGTTTTCTCAGAAACGATCCCAGTCGAACAGTTTGCATTTATTTCTCCGATATTCTCCCGTATCAGTCATTGTTTCAACTATTCCGGTTGCCATCACGCAACATGTACCTAGTCTTGAATTGCAATTGTTAGAAATGAGATTCGATGAAAGTTAAATTATGGAAAGTCCGATCGCACATTCCCCGGCATTACGAGTTAGGAACGCGGTGACACACGACGATGACTCTCGAGCTTCTGTTCCACAATGACTCACCAGAGGAACAATTCCAGGTTTGAGTGTAGGCTGAAAGGTCTGTCTGGATCGTCGGCGGTAGAGGGGTTCCTGCAGCGCTTTTCTGAATCGCCACGAAGGGATCTATGGGGGCGGGAGGAACGGCTCCGAGTAGGGCCATGGGTCCTGCTCCCGTGTGCGGAATGTGGGAGCTGTGATGGTGCTGAGCATTTTGCTTCGGGGGCAGAGGGGGCGCGATCCCTGGTGTCGAAGCCAGTGCACCATCTGGAAGGGACAACGTTGTCAAATCACGCAGAGTGGGAGGGAACAAGATAGCTGTAAAGAACAAGAGTTTCCTTCGAGCACAGTGCAGAGTCGATACTAATCGATCCATCCGTCTCTTTCCGTCCGATTGGATAAATTGTTTTTCTATCCCTCAGACCCTGTGATGCTCATCACCGGTCGATTGCCAGTGGAATCACGAAATATGTATGCGGCCAATCCGCCAGAGGATCCTCGCGAATCGGAGAAAAACGGACAAACTCCAGCGTGCGCTCGAGGATGAATCGACAGTCATCGTGATGAGGAGAGTCTTTACGGAAAACGGTGGTCACGCGGAGCTCTTGACTCTGCTAAAGGAGAGTTTGAGCACAGCTGCTGCTAAAGACTTAGCTCGAACGACCATCGGCCACAAAACTGCCAAAAAAGTACACCGCTAATATCGTCGCCGGGTAACGAGAACTGCTTCTAACGACAAGCAAATGCAGCGGAAGCGTAGTTATTGGACGTATGATGCGGGCACACGAATCTTTCATCCTGGGGCTGTGTGGTGCCTCGAACGAAGTGAAAAAGAGAAACTTCTTTGAACCTCCATTCCGAGCGTAGGTCGGGGCCGAATGCGTCCATGAATGCAAAACACGGCGGAAATGCAGAGCAGCTGGCATGGCACGCGAGCTCGAAATTCCGAATGAATTTCTCGTCGAATGAAAATTCTTCCCCAAAACTCCTTCACATGGAATGATGCGATCGAGTACGCTCGGTAAAACGGCAATAAAGAATATGGACAGGAGCTTTCCCTTCGTGAGCACCTTCTATCAACGAAGTATTACTACGGTTTTGAAGGAAGTTTTGAATTGTAATGGAAAAGTCGCCCGCGACATCTCGAGCATTTGGGCTCCGAAACGAAAAATGCGGACTTTACTCACTGAATAATGTGGCACCGCTCAGATGAGTCCGTGAGGTGCTCTGCGAAGTCGTTGTCGTTGCCGCCGCCGCCGCCACCGAGTGTATTGTGTGGAACTGTCCAAAGGTTGAGGCTTTTGCAGGAAGCGGAGGTGGTTCCGGATCCATTCTACAGCATCGCTCTGCAAAATGAAAGAGAACAATTTAATTTTCTCGTCTGTTTCAAGGCTCGATCTCTCACGTTCACGATCGACCCTGAGATGAGTTTCTCCGATACACACTTGGCTCCGGTGAGTAAATATTGTAGCTTTCGTCAGATTTGTTGTAAAGGACAGCTTGGCTTAACGCAGCCATGACGAATGGTGTTCGATACAATGGTGCTGAGCTCTCGAAATGGGCTTGCTAATAAAGTGACCACGGCGGTGGAGGGTGAATAACGAGTTCTCGAAACCCGCTGAGCGCGAATTATTTCGTCAGCGGCCCTAGTCATGGCCTAACGGGCCGTCGGACCGAGCGACGCCGGGGCCGTCGTCACCCTGTGTGATTTCTTTCCCCTCTATTACCCTCGAATTCTTCGCTGTGTTTTTTTCTTTTTTGATTGAGTCCGCTTTCGAAGAAGTCGGGGAGTCTCCGACCGTTGTTGCCGATTCTGACAAGTAGTGAGTTCATTGTGCGAGTGCGCGCGCGAGCCGGCAAGAACCCGAATGGTCGCGTATCCAGAGGAAGCATAATTAGAAATTTCAATGGATGAGTACGGGATTCTTTGGATGGAATTCAATCTCGGATCTCTAAGCGGAGCGCGGTCTCTGTGCCGTTCCTCTGCGATCGGGCCCTCATCAGCATGCAAATGAATGGACGGCGGCGGAGGATTCCTGAATATCTTGAACAAACCGAATCATCGAGCAGTTGATTCACGTGGTGAGCGCGCATGCATGACTTTCCCTGTGCCAGACACCTAGAGATGTTCAATAGTGTTTCTCGTGTTGAAGAAACGATAGTTTTTTTAAAAAGTGCTCACGTCGCAGGGATCAAATGGAGATTAGGGAACTCAGTATTCATTGATGGCATCTGGGAAAATCCTTGATATCGATCGACTCAACAGAAATGAAGTTGACGTCACCGCTTTGAAGCGGAACCTCGGCAGAGTCAGAACCGACGCAGGTATTTGAATGTCAAAGCGATTCCTTCAGTGGAATAACGGAGGAAGGAGGGGGAGGAAGAAGAGAAAAACGGATAACCGATACTCTTGCCTCATCTCGGAGGCAGAGCGTCCCCATATATTACACTGGAAGCGGGAAGAGAGCTTGCGCGGGAAGGTTCGCATTACGCCGCCCGCGCCACACGAGCCGATTAAAGGCGGGTTCACGATAGCGATTGTAACCTGACACCGTCAAAGAATTAGACATTGGTATGGCTAAGATCCTTGGAGGCCCCTCCCGTTGAAAACATGAAGGGCAAGTGTTCAATCGAGCCTGCATCGAAAACAGCCCAAGCTCCCACCAAATAGGTCGGCGATATCAACCTAAGATATTCCGCTAAATCGAACTCTTCGTTGCTAGAGGGCAACCATTACTGTGAAGGAAACTTGGGAAGTCTTTAGCGTTATGCTTTCATGTCTTGGGCCACGACCATGTTTTGGCTGCGGACGATCGGTTGTTTGAGAACATCGGCGGAGGATTCTCGAACAGAACCAAACTTTTCCTCCGGCTCAGGAATACCGACATGCCAAAACAACGTCTACAAGCGTTAGCGGCGCGTTGGCACCAAGACAACGGATATCATCAATAACACCAATCGGGAATCTCAGCGTTTTCCACGATTCCACGGCATCATTCAGAAGATGGTTCAGCAACCTTCCGGCGGCAACAGAAATTTCTCCCCTCAGAAACGAGGCCAACATCGGGCCGGTTACTGCCCCAACTGTTTATAATCCAGACTGACTGACTGACTGACTGACTCAGTGACCGACCACCAGCCAGCCAACCAACCAACCAACCAACCAAGTAACGGGAGTTCCCACCAGACAAGAAACCGTTCAAGTTGGGACTTGACCGGAGCGCAACACTGAAAGGCTCACCGATCAGGAGCTATTTGGAAGCACAAAAGTACCGACGGGTTATCTTTAGCTGCGGCTTTGGATTCGGTTCTTCGAGCTGAAGGGACACACCAGGAAACGAGCGCCATCATTCACGGTGGTTTCAGCAATCAAAATGAGACCGCACTGGAAAGTACATAATCTTCCATGGATCCATGTGAAAACTCAGAATGATTACAGATATTAGGGAACATGATGATACGAAATAGAATATCGGCGTCAGCTGGAAGCATTCACGTTCTGTCAGCACCCACAAGCGTACGCAACATCAGCATCGGCGACGAAAACGATTGCCAGGGCCTGATCGATCCCTAAGGCAGTCATCACTACTCACATTGAGCACCTCGAACACTCAGGGAAAGTTTCCCATTCATGGTGGGCGAACAATAGTCGAAGGAAAAGCCCCGAGAATCACGACTATTCCGCAAACGACTCCTGCCCCCGATGGATGCAGCAAAGTTCAAAAGAGCCACAGTTCTCACCATGCACTAGAAGTTTCTTTTTCTGATTCGCGAGTTCAGTCGTCCGGAAAGCTCACGCCTGTCATCTGAACGAGCGGACACCTCACAATTATGAGCACTTTGCCAACGACAGGAGATAGAGGAAGGCTTGATTGCAAGAGTGTCCTTGAGTCATCTCACGGAAAGCAGTAACCATCGTGGAAAGTTGCCACCTCGGCTTAGACGCGCTCAACTGGTTCTGGTCAGCCCGCAACCAGAAGCCTCACCAATCAAATCAGCATTGCAAACAGCTGTTAGTCGTTAAAAGTGCTCCCTGTCGTACTTGTGGTCGTTGCAATGCCTCGCGATCCGTTGGTACATTTCGAGATGTTTACAACGACGCATCGGAGGCCTTATGATTCGTTTTTGACCACACGCATCAGACGTCTTCTCTCTGGAATGTTGTTCGGTGACAGAGGGACGTCAGACGTCAAATTCTCGGAAGACCCGATCTGGGGAACACCGAATCATTTAACGTCCCATTGCGTGTCTCTCTTCCTTACGAAGAGAGAAACGTGAAGTCGGGGCGTCACTTCGATTTCGTTCCATGATTGCTTGCACGCTTCGCTCCGTACCTGAGCTTGTGCATGGCCTCGCTGAGAGTCTCGCACAGTCATGCGAAGAAGTCAGATTTGCAAACTCACCATTCGTGAACAAACCGTCTGATCTAACGTTTGATAGGACACAGGAACTCGGCGACTCGAATCAGCTGACTTCTTGTGACTTCGGGGCTTCGGTTCACATGCGCACGTCCTTAGACGCCGCCAAGCACTTGACCAGCGTCATTAACATTTGCAGAACCACTTTCGTCACTGTTGGCACTGGTTTGGAGAACTAAGCTCAAATCACCAACACAACACCAGCAACAGCTCACTTATCTGCTGCTGCCTCTGACATCCAGTTGCAAAAATATTTGTGTTCCAACTGAAGTCCGAACGGTAGATACCCGCGTCGACGAGCAGCTGCGCAGCCTTCGCATGAGGAAGCCGCGGCGCTCGAATTCGATCTGCTGTCATTTCTCGGAGCCGTGATCCGCATCGTTCACGACCATAGTTCTCGAGCTTGATCTCAGTGGTAGTTTACGTGCCGTCGATCTGACGCTCCCCGAGCTTCAAGGTTTCCACGCGGGACGATACGCAGGGAAAATTCTCTGGAGTCAACGCATACATCTTTGCAGCCCTCAATTTCTTATGCATTGTGGTAGAGGTCTTTGGTTGATCCAGAATCACACGGACGGGGATCTATCATGCTCTCAGGGTTTTTGACGCTCAGGCTGGGTAAGCTGAGTCGCTCGACAGCTTTTCGACTTTTCTCGATTTTCTGCAATATCTTCCCAAACGCCCGCTACGCCTTTAGGTGTACAAGCAAGATCATTTATTATAGAGATAAACCACGGTTATTTCCTATCCCGATATCCCTTGGTATCGAGAACTCGTTCACGTATCCTTTGGGGATTCCCGAGGCTTCCATGCTCTCGAGTACTCGGAGCATTCTCTCAAAAAACCCATATGCCCAAATGCATTTTGTGAGAAATGGTGCCCGCCGACGACCGCGCCGCCCTCGGAAGCGAAGGCTCAAGAATGCGTTCATGGGCAGTGAGTCATTCTCTTCCCTCTAGAACAGTTCTGAAGAATCGGGACTGAAAGTTGACATAGGTGCAATCATTCAAGTATTGTTGGTGCTATAAAGCAGTGTTCAGCAGGAGAATCTCATTTTGAAAGTGAGTTCGAACCCGGTGTATTTCATGGGTGCCATTCGACGGTCCATTCGGCACGCTCTTGACTATTATTTCGGTTTTGGTTTGTAGAGAGTAAAAGGCTCCTCAGTAAGGTGTGGGTGTTGATCGCGGCCTGAGCTCAACGTGCTGTACGCAACAACCGGTATGCCGGTCTAGCTTGAGGAAATTCAGTTTTTTTATTAGTTCTCCATCGAGCTCCCAGCCTTGGCTAGGTTTCGATCGTGACTCTAATTGAGGGTGGGTTCCGGAGTTTTTTTTTCAAAGTTTGAAACTCCGCCCTATGAAGGGCCATCATATGGTTCAATGAAAACTCGTTGAAGAATTTCATGGAGCGTAATTCGGATTTTCCGGATTTGTGACGGCATGCACCGAATCCGTCCACGTTTTGAAACTAGGTGTGGCTCCTCACGGATTAGCGAAGCGATTTTCAAAATTAACAGTATATCTGTTACACTCGTCGAATTGATTCGCGAACGTAACAAATCACCTCAAATTCATGGAATCCACTCTTCTCTGTCACCCATTCAATGTATCTCGATGATTCAGACTTTTCGGATTGGAGACGCTCGTTTATTCTTGATTTCCAAATCTTTTGGGTCAATCCGATTTCGCTGCTGCGAATATTCAACCTCGTCTCCATAATGAGATCGAACTGTCTGAATTCATCGTAGTTTTGCTACGCCTGTCATTTATACAGATCATATTTGATTTTGTGACGTGATGAAAATTCTGACAAACAACACACGTCGAGCCATTTTAGGATTCCGTTGGCGGTGGCGTGGGATCTTCAAAGCAAAACGTTACCCGCCCCGTACATGTCAAGCTGTGAAAGGCGTATCAAAACAAAAATTACTATTCTCCGAAGTCCAATGAGGAAGACGGCCCGTTTCTTGGTTTCTAAGATTAGCTCTTCTCTGATTTCGGGAATGTTCGGCTTCTCTTAGAACCGAATGTGAAAACCTATCGAACATATAGGCAATGTTCGCGAGTAGCTACTCAAGTCATCTGTCCGCCGTTACAGTCAGTTAAGCCAAGCGTCATATGGGGAAATCGTTTCGCTGGTTCTGAAAGCGTTTGTAGTTTCGCAATGACTTGCGCAGCTGAACATCGGCAGGCTGTGAACTATTGAGCTGACTTGTGATCGTTGTTTATCATTAGTTATCGATGGATTGGGAACATAGGGTATGATAAGGAATCCAGGAGATCGGTACCCCCACCCCTGAAGAATTAAACATCTCTAAATTTTCGGATCGATTTGCAGGATGGCGACGGAGAAAGTGACGAATGAGTTTGTGAAACTCACTGTGACAACCGAGGGTTCGGACCTCGGCTGCGAGCGAGCGTTCAACCGAAACATTACCGTCGGAGAGTTGAAGCAGCGTTTGGAACTCATCACTGGAGCTGCTTACGATCGTATGAAGCTGGAGCTGAGGAACAAGACAACACCGAACGATCTCATTGAACTTTTGGCCGAGGATGATAAGTCTCTCAAAGATTACGGATCTATTGAAGACGGACTTTTGTTGCGTGTTGTCGATCCTAGCATGAAGAACATCTTTGACGAAACTGATGCTGTTGAGAAGTTGAGTATATCAGACGAGCGCTATTCGCAAGTGAGCAACGTTAGATCCTACATGCAGAAATACGGACATCCCAAGTTTTCGAATCGGAAGGAAGACGCCGACACTGTGAACGAGAACGAACGAAGCGTCAAGGAGGATCTTCGAGGTGAGTTTGACTTTTTCTATTCTTAGTCTAATCGAGACATTTCGATCATTTGCTGTTGTGTGAGGATCTCGAATCTAAAATGGACCTTACGTGATCATTAACGACCTCCATTTCGCTCATCAGATTTCGAAGTGGGGAGACGTTGTGAAGTACGAACCAAAGGCAGCCTACCAAGACGAGGAGAAATCAAATATGTCGGCGAAATCTGTATCAAACCTGGTCTCACTTTTGTCGGAGTTCAACTGGACGAGCCCCTGGGGAAAAACGATGGAACGGCTGGTAAGGTTCGTTATTTCGAATGTGAACCCAATCATGGAGTATTCGTGAGACCAGCTGACGTCGAGGTTGGGGATTTTCCGGAGTTATCGATCGAGGATGAACTCGACGAGATATAAACTTTCGACGCACCTTCCGGTCAATTGACGAGCAACAACTGCTTTTGTCAAAAAAATTCCTCTGTGATCATTCAAGTCGCCTTTGCCACGCCTTCATTGAGAGGCGCACGGCAAACGGACAAGGTAGGCCTGGTTTCCGAGTTACAGCCTTCTGTGGGCCCCTTCGGGACTTGGTCGTGAAAATTTAAAATTTGATACGAATAACTTATTTCCGCCAAGCACGCTTTAAAAGTTCGAATGACTCGCTTTCGAGATTCGATGAGTTCGAGCTAGAATTCGCACGCGGCTGTCAGACTTGATGAAAGCAATCGACCCCGGCCGAACACTCGGATTTGTACTTTAAATTCCTCGAAACGAATAGAATCGTAAGAAGAATGTTTTTCTTTGTATTTTTCTCGATGAATAAAGAGAAGATCCGTGTGATTCGAATTGACTTTTTTTTATTCATTTTTTCATCGACTAGCTTGACAGCAGCTCTCAGAAAACACTGGAGGCATACGACTTCACAGAAGTCGCCTCTCAACGGTAGATTGAGAACTCCAACCGAAGATTCCGCTAATTGAGGTGTCTCCCGACTACAGGACGCAAACCTCGATTGGCAGATCCACGGTCGAGTTTTTAAGTCGAACCCCCATCAGGGAGCTTTTTTAGGAACTTGTCCAACCGCAGGACAAATAGGGTCTCTGCAGCGGAAGACGCGCCTACGCCATCATAAATCATGCATATTCATTACACGGGACCTTCTTTTTGTTCGAAAGAATTATATATCATCCTCAAATCGAGGACTATTTGGCTAGTAGGAAAAACATCACTATCTTTTTTGGCTATTCGACTAGATGCGTCATTAGCGTCATATTTCGATGGATTGGGCTGAGAATTCATTGTAAAGAAACCGTCGAAGGAGGACGAGTGGAAGAAATCTCCAAAGAGAACACTGGTATCCTATATATATGTTTGGTCGAAGACTTTGGTAAACTTGACTTGGTGGGATGAAAACCTGAAAGTGCATTTTGTTCATCGGGCGCTATAAGGAACACTCTTCCAGCTAGGTTCGAAATGTTGGAAGAGCTTCACAGACAGAGCTCCATCTCCTCTCCCTGTCAATCACAAATGTTCCAAATATTCGATATAGTGGCAATCATCGTCGTAAATTGTTCAATTGATTTGGCCGCGACTCGCTTAGCGGGCATCTAACGGTCGAATGAAGAACTCTATATTTCCCCGGGAAAGCCGGCGATTCACACAACCACACGATGAAGAGAAGTTAGATAGAGATTCGACGCCACGGAGAACTCCGCAAAATTTCAAATCGGCGAAGATTCGCTTCTCTGCGAGTATTACCAAAATCCGGGGCTCTTGAAAGCGTCCTTGTCGCACGAACTCTGAAGATGGCACTGCAGGAACATAAACCCAGTTTCGTGCCACCAGAGTTTGGCGAGGATCACAAACAGGTGCCAGATCTGATGCGAAGCTCCGAGACAATCCATGGTTCCCGGATAGAGACATTCCGGGAATCGGCGAGCGAATATGACAAGTGCAGCGCCTGCATACACGAAGACCATGAGAACTCTGGGTAGTAGAAGCTGTATGATCGGAGATTCTATCCCGTTTAGGTGCACCCAATGGATAGTGGGTGCTATCGCAAAGACGACATATGCTGCGATGACTACATTCCGCTGGGGTTCATACTGCGGTCTGCCCATAACAGGGTGGAAAGTAACAAAGTAGATTGTCGACAGGATGAGGACTTCGCAGGTCAGATAAAAAGTCTGCCAGAATGGGTTGTCATGAAATCCGTAGTAGGTGCCTTGAGAAGCGTAAAAACTTCCGTTACAAACGGAGGTAAGTTCGAGAAATATGGCGGAGGTAGAATGATCATTTCGAAAACTCTCCTTGGTTTTGATGTCCTCATACTCAATCATTATGGAATGTCAATCGGGGAAGGGCCATGACGACGGCAGTTGATCTCACCTGACATTATGGTTGCGCTGAGTGACATTCCGATTCCGACGACGTCCGTCTTGAGCAATAAGTAGTATATCTTTTCGTTCATGCATTTGAAAGTATGATAAATTGAGGACAGGAGCAACGTGAAACAGTATGTGGCAGTGATGAGTATGCATGCCCATGTCTGAAAACCGCAGTGGTCCGAATTGAGAACCTGCGCAGTATCTTCCCTCTTCATATTTTCCTCATATATCTTGGATTCGCACAAATGATCGCGGGTTGGTTTTAATATCAGGGAAAGACTCACATCACGGGGACCAGCTCCAATCAGAGGGAGTCGGAAGCACACATCGTAAACGAAGATTCCTAGCAGCAAGGAGAATCCTAGGAGATGAGTCCAAATATTCATGGTTTCGTTATGCCATTGCCAGACGGAACGTATGCATTCTGCCGCTGAGCAATGCACGAGGTATCTGGAAGACGTGCATGAAGATGATTCAATCACGAAGGGAATTCGGGAATTTCATTAGGTTTCAATTTAGTATCGAGTTCGGAAACTGGATGCACTTGGATCATGCCGAGCATGGCGCAAAGGTAAACACGTCATCTGGACTCACCCGTCACGTATGAAGTGATTGTTCTGGAGCCACGCGGGGATGTCTTCATAAATTTTCAAGCGTGATTTACATGAATCACGTTTTTTCCTAGATGGACTGAGTTGAGTTGTCGTTGTTGAGAAAGGAATTCCCGGGAGCGAAATCTGAAGTGAATCCACTAGTGAAGTAGTGGCAAAATGGCGAGATTTTTGCAATCTCGAAAAATAGATATGAAGATTTCTTACGGGGAAACAGCGTAGAAAGCTGTGGCCTTCGTTGACATCACTTCGGGACGAAGAAATATCATTCTCCGACGCCGTTCCATCGGACTCGGGTTGAGATTCCGAAGAGTCCGAGCGGCTGATCTGTTTCGCGCGAAACACCGGTTCCATCTCACCCGCACTCTCCAAACGCTGATCTGACAAACGGGAGGACAGACAGCTCTCGTTAGAGATCTCTCCGAACAACTGAGTGTAGGTGTATCAGCGATCAAGCACAAGCACTAGCCGCGCGAGAGCAATGTAGCAGTCCCTCGGACAACCTGTACTCCGCTAACGGGGGGCATCTAGAATTACTCACGACTGGATTTCTAGGAGCTCATGTTCACGTCCATGCTCCTTAATCCGACACCTGCGGTCGGTCGACGAACCGCGATGCTCTGGGACTCTGAGGGATAACACTCTGCGGAAATTGATATCGTCGCGAGTACTCAGGCCGATTCTCGGAATCGTGCGGACCCTGCCGATCAAGCTCAGTATCTCAGTCCATCGAAGCAGATTCGGAAGCCCCGAACGTAGCTCCGAAGTATCGCGGACGACGTTCTCCGCTTTTCAGCCATCTCTGACTATCCAACAGTGCTTGGAGAAAGTTGGCGCACTGCGGATAAGACTCTTCGAAAAAGAGGGCCTTCGGAATTCGGTCTGCTGTTCGTGTTTACCGCGGTATCTAGCGGACTCAAAGAAGCGCGGGCGGGCGACCGATCCGGAGCCGAGCACCGAAAATCCTTTTCGGGGTTTACATCTGAGTCGCGGATTGTCGGCGAAAATAACCCCAGATATATGCTATGACTCGCGAATTTTCCGTAGTCACTAGAGCCGTCCAAACGGCTCTCCGTTCTCTCTGGACAAAGCTGATCCATCTGTGGAATTCCGCTGTTTTAGCGTAGACAACAGAGAGGGAAACGCATGTGGTGAACTTTCGTCGTGTGGTCACAATAATAATAATGCTGCTGCTGCTGCTACTCTTGTCGTTGTCGTCGTCGTGAAAGCAGCTGCAAGGAGAACCGAGAAGAGGATCAGAGGAATGCGAAGGTCTTCCGAAGACGTGTTGTTTATATTCGTGTTCCGGTGTTTCTCGTCCATGGGGACCCAGCGGTGAATGGTTAGTGATTACTTGAGGATACCGACGTTCACTTCAACCACAGCAGCAGCTGGATACAGGCGCGCTGAATTTCCACGAAACTAATGTTTCTGACTCTTAGAAAACTCTTCCCACTCAGAGAAGAGTCTTTGGATGGGTTGAATCTAGTATAGAGCATAATTGCTACTCGGCAGCATAATTTCCATGTAATTTTTCCACGTCAATGCTGCGGCTTTAAATCGATTCCCAGTGGAGAGTTCTCCGATCATCCAAGAGGGTGCAAACATTCACCAGTGAGAACTTCGCCCTAATTCAATCATCGCAGTTTGGATGAAACGCTCTCTTTCTGAGTGCTCAACGTAGAGTTGGCAGCTGCGTAGAGTTGCACTGCGAGCGCGCGCTATAGATCGGTCCCAACACATTCTATTGCGTGGGATCTTCTGGTTCATCTACGCAATTCGTGTTATGACTTCATGAGACGGCGATTCGGCATCAGAAATGAATCGATGCCAGTGAGACGTAGCTGAGAGCTAAGCGTTTCACGCATTCTTAGTTTGTTGCTCGCGTTGGGGTTCATCCGGCAAGTGAGAGTCTCGTTTCTTGAAACTTTAAACCGTGCGACGGCCTGTAGGGCTGCTGCTGCTACTTTGCAAGAAAAAGGAGGACGAATGCAGCAAGTGCTGCGGAACTCGGCTCAGGTATACGGATGAGGATCGATGGTTGTTTTGGTAGCTCTGATTGTATAGCCAATGGGCGCGTGTCGATGCATACATAAACAGATGTCATAGGGTTGAGCGGCGCCTTTGGCGACACACAGCTGCGGAAGCAATCGAGAGGCTGCCGAACGAAGACCGATGGGGATCACTTCCATCCGGGAAATGCCGTCTCGAGTTTAGTAAAGCTCTCAACTAACGAAGGGCTTGAATCGATCGGATTTCGATCGTTCGAGTGGATTCAGCTGACGCTCTTCCTTCTTTCAGTGATGTCGGGCGACTCGCCAGAGCGACTCCGGTCTTCCTCTCTCGGCAGGAGTCGAAGTTATCGTGCCAGATATTGGGCGTACCTATTGGACAATTTGCAGAAAGCAAAAGATGAGATCTGTGATGTTTGCGAAAGGGACCAGGACATCCTCGCTTGTAAAGAAGTTCTGCTCGTACTCAACAACTACTCGAAAGAGTTCCAAGCACTCATCGATCTGGTGAAGCTCAATGACAAGCTTGAAAGAACACCGGTGCCCAGCAGGTAACGTTGCTCACTTAGCGCCGTCTCATTTCCTCAGTTGTTTTGGGAGAACTGTTTTTCTTATAAGAAATCACGGAATTCCAGGCCGGCTTCGGTATCCTGGGAAGTCCGCAAACCGGGTAGCTTCAACCGCTTGTCTCGCGTGTCTCCAATACCGCCGCGAACTCCAACACCCAAGGAAACCGCAACGATCGGCGTACAGACCGTGGAGGAGAGACCGAAACCGCTTCCGATACCGGTGCGGCCTACCAGCGGACTCTCGACCAGAGCGGCGCCAAAGGTGATAATTCGACGGCATTTACCGGATCTTCCGATTCATTCCATTCTCTCCGAGCTTTTTGAACTAATTTCTCCTTTGTTTCACAGAGCGTTGGTTTAACAGCTCAACAGTCCAAACCGGCGAGTGCCATTCGGAGTGCTAGTCATAAGCCGCAAGTCACATCAGTGCCTAGAAAACCTCCGACGCTCTCCGTCACCCAGGTCCGTAAGCCTTTGGTTTCGTCACCGACGTCCACCCTCCGCTGACCACCCCCTCCAGTGAAACAAACGACGTCGTCTCTGCTGCGGAGATGCGCGACCACCATGATCACCGAACCCATGAAGTCGCTTTCAACTCAGAAACCCCAAATCGTCCCGAAGTTGAGCGAATCCACGAGTTCATTGAGTAGCTCGACCTCGAGTAATTCCTGGGCGGAGACAGTGAAGGGCGGTTCGACCCGGGCCCTTTCGATCGCTAACAACGGACTTGAAATCAAAGTCGACGATGACGACGGAGGTTGGAAAGTAGTCAACAACCATCGTTTCAAATCGTCGGTGCTCCGCTCTCCATCGGTTCCAGAAATTATTCGAAAACGGAATTCCGTTTCCCCTGCGAACGTTCATCCGCGAGCGTCTTTGTCTCTCCCGAAAGATGATTCGCCTCTAACGAAATCGTTGCCAACTCTGAATCAGAAATTGGCGGCGCATAGGAATCAAACGTCAAGACCAGTTCTTCAAAAAAGTCATACAACTCTCTCGACGGTCCAACGCCGAAACAAGGAGAATGAACCGGTCAGCGCGAAACTCTCCTCTAGAACTTTGAACGTCAAAATTCCTTCGGTAGTGAAAAGTGCGCCAAAGCCAACCACCAAGACGTCTCCAACGTCCCGTGCTGCTGGTCCCGTCGCCGTGCCATCGAATTCCCGCACTTCAATCAATCAGATCAGCAGTCGTAATCAGCAGCAGAACAAGCCTAAGGAAACGACTCTGGAAAAGATGAAGAAGGAAAAGGTTTCGCCCGACCTTTCGAAGAAAACTATGCCCGTGAAGCTCGTGATTTCGGAAGAGATCAGAGAGATCATCATTGAATCGAAAGAGGCCGCTTCCGAGAGTCCGAAAGAGAAGAATTCCGCGTCATCGAGTATGGTTCTCAGTACAGATTCCATGACGTCGGACGAGAGTCGTGATGACGCTCATTCTAAAGAACTGAGAGTTTCGATTCCTAGCACCGAATCGGTGCGGAGCGATTCTGCCAGCGAAGTGAGTCCGCGCAGTGTGGACAAGAGTATCACTGCCGATATGTCGGATGTCGACATATTCAACGACAAAAGAATGGCGGCCGCCATATGGATTCACAAACAACAGGGGCTTTCGTTGGCCGATCAAGTGGAATTCCTCGATCAGATCGAACAACGAGTCCCGGGCCGAGCCACGAATGTTCACGAAAAGCTTTCTTCGCCTCGAAAAGGAGTCACCGAAGAAACCTTGAGAAAGCACGAGCGGCGCCAAGTCAAAGCTCAAGAGCACCGTGACCGCCTGAAGGAGGAAAGAGCACATAACTATCGCGAGATCCTCCGGAAGGTTGAAGAGCATAAAGCGGCACTGGAAGAAGAATCTAAGTCTCGCTTACAACGGGCCAAGGAGAAACAGGACAAGGCCGACAAAAATCGCGAGGAACAGCTTCGTAGAAAAGTTCAGAAAGCTCACGATGAGAAAGAGAAAGTCCAAGAAATAGCATTCATCAATACGCTCGAGGCCCAAAACAAGCGGCACGACATTTTCGAACGTGAGAAAGAGAGCGATATGAGAATCCAAGAGATTCAGAAGAAGCAGCAGCTGAAGCTCGAGGAGAAAGCGGCGAGGGAAGCGGCCGCTGAGGAGCGTCGGAAGGCAATGGAGGAGGAATGGCAGTTGAAAGTCAATGAAATTCTAGAGAAGCGAGCGGACCGCGACCGCAAACTTCAATTGCAGCAGCAAGAGAAAGAAGCGAAGCGTCAAGCGATCTCTAAACTGAATGAGTTGGTCCGAGAGCGCGTAAATGCTCCGGGTTGCACTCCATACGAAACGAAAAAAATGTGCAGTGCCTGCAACGTCATAATAACATCCGAAGTCTATCTGTTGAGCCATCTTAAGAGCAGCAAACATCAAGAAGCCATGCTTGGGGATCAAGATAGTTACGACACTCTGTCGGAGGATATTCATTCTTATAGTTTGAAGTACATCATCGATGCACCGATCGACGATAGGCACATAGCGGAAACTGAATCGCTCAGAAAACATCTCCGGGTCATACAGAAGAAACGTTGCCGAAAACTCAAACAAAAGATACAGATGAAGAGCAAGGAGTACGATAAGCTCAAAGAGGTAGGTTTGTCTCTAGCCTTGGTTGGAATCAAACGAGAGCCTTGTTCTCGTGGCAGCAAATTCGATTCGAGTGACGATGGCTTCGAATGAGGTTCCGATTTGCTGATAACATGAGACGATTTTTTCAGAAATCGGCAACGCCCGAAGCAAAGGACTCAAAGCCAGCGTTCGATAATCAACTCCGTGAAATAATAAGAATTCTGGCCTTAAATAAGGACGTAAAGGGCGTGTGGCCATCAGAGAGCTGTAATTCCTTGAAGCGACAGCTGGGAGACATGGAACGACTGATTTCGAAGTCGACCCCGAAAGATCGTCAGCTCACATTGGAAATCACTTCCGATGAGTGTAGCCTCCCCTTGATCGAGGTAAGCACTCAGCAAGCCGATACTTTCTTCCTGGTCTACCTCGGGGTGTCAAATAGAAAAAATTCGCGGGCGAAATTTCCTCCTAGAAGTATTTATCTGATCTGGCTTGCCCGTTTGATTCATTCTTCCTGAACTCGGAGGAAGTCCTAAGCCTCTGAATCCTTCTATATGACACCCCTAGTCTGGTGGAACTATTTCGATAGTGGATGTTGGTGTTTCTTGTGATCATTTTGAGCGATGAATAACAGAATGCGCTCTCGCAGATAATCAAACTTTGCCAGAGGAGTACCGTCCATGTTCCAAGCGTCGTCCCACCCAAATTCATCGGACAAACATGTCATCTGTTGCGATACGGGTTACGTCACAACGAGAAATTCGCAACAGAGCTCTTGCAAAGCAATGGGGTCCTTGTTATAGTGGAGTGCCTCCACCACGTGCTCAATCTCCTCGTGCCTGAAGACAATCCGGCGCCACCGAAAGCATCCATTGGCGGTTGTGGCCTCACTAGTGGCTTACTGGAGCTATTACACACGCTATGTGATCAGCTGTCGCTCACAGAACAGCAAAACTTGTCCAGCAATCTTAAATCGAGGATGATCGACATCCTGAGCTACACTGTCAGCATCGGTACGCAACATATAAGTCTTAGCTCTTGGTCGGTTTCCGGAGGCGTGGGATCAAACTTGGCTCAGTGGAATGCTTATTAATATCGCTTCATCGTCCTCTTCCAGGTGTGGTTGATAAAGTCATGTACTACTTCACATATATTCAGAAACCGCGTGACAGCGAACCTCAAGCGGTCGCCGATGTTCTATTGCATGGTCTGAACTTCGTGACGTCGATGGTCCGACTCCTGAAAGCGATCAGCGAAAGCGAAGGAGACGCAGATGGCCAAACCACGTCATTCGACGCCACGCAACTTCTTGTCACCCTCAGACGAACGGACGCCATGGGAGTTGTGGCACTCCTATACTCTACGTTGCTCTGTCAGCACAAAGATGACAACAATACGCCGTGCCGAATGTCGGGAAATCACATTGAAATCTCTTTTGCAGCTTGTCGTTTCCTTAATCAGTTGGCGAGTGCCAGTCTAACAAGCTTCCAAGAGATATTGGGAAGAGAAGGTATCTCGCTGCAGATCCGTCACATTGCGAGCTATTTGCTGTGGTACTGCAGTCACCACACGGGTAGCGAGGAGGAGAAAGAACTATTGCACCAAGTACTTCTACTCGTTGGATTCTTTGCCGTCAACAACCGCGATAATCAGAATGTGATTCACACTGGCGGACAGCCAACCGTTCTACAGCTTCTGTGCAAGCTGCCCTTCGATTACTTCTGTGATAACAAGGTAATTAGAAAGTTCCGAATATCTGTCTCTGCTGATCTTTCTGATAAGAGTAGCTCCTCTGGTCGCTGGAGAACTCCTTGGGTTTCCTTATATAACTTTCCGAATTTCTTCCATTTCCAGTTACGTGATATCCTTATGCCAACGCTTCTAGCCTGTTGTTGTTTCAACGAGCAGAACACGTTGCTTCTCTGCGAAGAGATTTCGCCTCTGATGTTGTTGACCTACCTCGAAGAGAAGCTCAACGAAAGCGAGATGGCAACCACGAGCAATAAGAGCAGCTCACAAAGTGTCCGAGCCTTCTCCAAGCGTTTCCCGACACCGCTGTGGCCACAAGCACTCGAGTTTCTCCGAAAGACAGGGTAGCTGAGTCTCAAAACGGTTTGAGCGGGAAACCAACAACATATCAAACGGGAATGAAGGGGATATTGTCGGTCTGCATCCAGTTGGATCCGGTTGGATTCTAACGTAGTGTGTAGCGCACTTCCGATTCTCCAGCGAAAATTCTTCGCTGACGCGGGAATCGAACCTAGAAGGCGCCCTTAGGGGTGGGGCTCGGCCGTTCAGGAAACAATCTCAGTTTGGTGTCTCCAAGTCTAAGATGATCAGCATTCATTCTGTCCTGGTGTCTTACGTCAATGGAAAGCTCCGTGGGGTGTATGATTGACAAGTCGGAGACATCGGCATTTTCAAGGATCTGTGAATGTATCCCGAACGCGCCCAAAACCCTGTTGCTCAAGTAACATGTGTGTACAACGATATCCAAGGAAAAATCCCAACATGTTTGTGCTTCTCGTTGTCGAACACAGGACACAAAATTGTTCCTGGAATAACTTCCCTTCAGGTTTGATCGTTCTACCTCACCGTTCCATCGCAGCTTGTTGACTCGATCGTCGACGATTTGGTGGACAGTGAGTTTAGAACTCAAAGGGGAAGCTGCCATTTTTCTTGTTTCTGTAAAAAAAACTAAACGCTGTAGATTTTGTTTGAAAAATTCAGACGAAGAATTGTTGAGGAATGTAGCTGATTTGGTGCATCCGATCATTTCTTGTTCATAGATTCGTTATCACCCTTGTGATATCTAGCATGTGTAATAATACCGAAGCTCCGTCCAAATTTAGGGCTCGGAGCAGAAACTAGAATCATAATGAGTTTAATAGTTGCAGTGAAATAAAACTTGCTTTCCCGCGGGAGCTTTCACGTTCTCTCTTCATGACTCCACGAGTCAATGACACGAACGGACAGCGGCTTTTCCGCGTGAGACATGACTCGTCGAAAACTTCTCCGAAATTTTTTCCCTAAAACCTGCGGAAGGTGCCACCTTCCTGGGACGAACAGATGTTTATTCGCAGGTGGCGGCCCAGTTGTTCCGGATGTACATTCATGCGGGAGGAAGTCTTCACTGCATACCGCGACTTGTCGGGGTGCCACGAATGTAGCGCGTCTGCACACGTCGTCACTCTTCATGCCATCGCAGACCTGTTCTTGATCTGTCATGATTGGACATAGAATCTAACGATATTCGATATGCGCGCTAGGGAGAAGAGGAAGGCGAGGAGGTGGCAAATTACGAATTTGATGTTCTTGAAGACTAAATTCAGCTCTAGAACTTCCGTCGGATAACTTTCATCTTTCTCGAAACATTCTGTTGTGACCATTGAAGGAATCCGGAATCCACATAACAGTGGCAAATTATGGATTTGATTTCTTCCCATGGCACACAATTTGTTGAGCTGCGTTTGTGTGACCCGGAAAGGTTCGACGAAATTTGAGGTAGTGGGTCTCGGAATCATGGAATCTGTAGCGAGAAGGGTCGCGAAGTAACTGCCGAAAAGCGACTTCAGACCCCTCCGACGTCAAAAATTAAGGGGGTCTTCGGCTAAATGAATCGGTCTGCAGAAAAGAGGCACGTCTCGCGGTTCCCCGGGGAATTTGGGGTGTCTGAATCTCAGTGAGCCAGAAATAATTGTGCCCGAATTGTGGTGCATGTCCCGAGTATGTTTCTCATGTCAGTGTTCCCATGACTTTTTTGTTCTGAAAGAGACTTTTACGACATGATCAATTAGCTCCAGAAACCGAGCGAGCGCGAAGTTTAGAGCAAGTATCGCGAAAGACGGAGAGAGGCGGCCTAAGAAATCGGATGCGCACGAGAGAGTGGAGGCCTTGGTCACGATTTACTTATTGAATGCTCAACAGCTTGAGTATTTGGAGAGCAAAATTTCCTGGTTTCGAAAACTTGGAAGACCAGACTGCACGCGCGGCCTCAACCTCCCTAGCCGAGCCACTTCACCACCTGTTCCACGTTGACGAAAGGAATGAATTCAGGCATCTATCCATTTTGTAGCAGACAGAAATCACGAGATGGCAATACGGCAAGCATGAATTCTGGCGGATGGAGTACTCGTGATCCGTCTAAATTACTTCCTTGAGAATTGGCTTCGAGAATTATTCTGCTCTCCCTTCTATGGGCGTTAATTGCCTAAATGGAGGACTATCTGGTTGCACTTTTCCATAAACGACTCGGCGTGGCGATCGGTCTCTTGAATGCCCAGGGAGAGTTTCGAACAACTGCTGATATGATTGCCCGTTCTTGTGTTCTTGTATACCAACGTTGAAGTTTTTTGGGGGAGAAGGTTGAAAGCACGTGCTCAAGTCCAACCCGATTCTGGAGATCTTCTCACCTGTGATGATCTACGATCTATTCTAACTCAATGCCGGGACCCCCGCTCAATTCAAGAAACGATTAGCTGGAGAAATTTTTCTTCACTGGACAGGGTGTGGAGTTCTTAACGTGTTGTTTCGGCATCCGACGAGGAGCATCATTGAGGCGCGTACTTCGTAGTTACATAACGGGCTCAACCGAATATGAGCCCGGGCGTCTTTTCTTCTCTGCACTCAAGAAGATGGCTTACTTCATGGGGGGAGGGTTATATCAGGGGAGGAGGGCCTGATTTTTCTCATTCAGCCGATAACTGAACTCATTGTATGGTGGCAGCGTACAAAATGAAGAACAAAATTCTGAGCATGACGTTCTTCTTTCCGATCATCAAATCCGAGGACCGTAAAGTCTCGCATTTTAGTTGCTACTTTCCAGAGCATGAAGACATCCAGAACTTCGGCTGGATATGTATGCTCTGACAGTTCTCTGAGGTAGACGCGGATGCTGTATGCTCCGGAGAGTAGTCAGTTATACGCGAGACTTCAGAATAGTCATCTCGGCGACTTTGGTCACGTCGTCTTATGTTTTTAATGCTTGCAACACCCATCCGAGTGAACTTGATTCAGTTTCCATTTCTGCGAGTATCATCGATTCAGGGCTCTCATGTTCCTCGATCAAAGAGTCTTCGAACTCTCTGTTGCTTGACTCGTGAAAAATAGCCAATAAGCCGTGAATCACTGAGAATGAAACAGTTGCTCCCCTTTGGCGGCTCGCCAGGAGGCGCTGTCTTGATGGGGGTCTATGAGGTAAACGTACTCATGCATCTTCATCCGTGGATACCTCTTCATTCCGTCCATTCCTGCGGCCGTTCGGATTCGAACCGCCATCGAGTTTTGGTCACAAGAGTATTTTGGAGCTTCGCGTAAGTCTATGGACTTATCGTGGAAATCAACATGGATTGAGCAGAAAATTTGAACAAAAACAGTGTTGTTCGAGTTCTTATTGGAAACAATGGGAGGCGTGACGGTGTTTCATGAAAACCCAAGGAACGATTTTCCTCCGGATCCTAACTCCCACAAAAAGCTGATGGACCTGCGGCGTTACGGTCATCCTCGAAAAGCTGAACATACTCCGCGCAAAATGCCTCCTTTGCCCCCTAAGTACGCCGATGAAAAGAGACTAGGAATATTCTTCCATGGATGGAGGAAAACGAGACAACTGAAAGGCTAGCTTGATGATTTCTAAAAAAGTATCAGCTCCTTTGTGAGCCATGAAAGGTGAGAACTGCGACGAAATCGAAGCTCTTTGTGGGTTCAGGAGTCGGAGAGTCTACCGCAATAAAACAAGAGTCAGATTCTTTCGGGGCGACAAAAGTTCTATCTCTCCGGCAGAAGCCGCATCGGTTTGTTATTTCGAAACGTTTCATCCACATGTGGTACCCTGGCTCGCTTGTCGAGTGAATGGAATGGGACTATTATGCCTGCTCTACGTCTTGTGTGGCCTCGAGTGTTCCGTTCGTTTCCGCAACGTTAGCGCTGAGATTATCTCCCGCTCCACGGTTATCTCGTAATATGGTTGCCAAAGTATATCTCTCGGCTTTTTCTTCTGAGTTGTACATGACTTCTTGGATTTCTGCGTCCAAACAGTTTTCGAAAACTAATCTGGACTCTAGCCACAGTCCCTTCGAGAGTTACTACATGGATTGGTCGAAACCAGTCGAAAGACGCATAAGACGCGCTTCTTCTCCTCATTTCGGTAGTCGCTTGGAACAATGGATGGGTAATCACGAGCGAAAGATATCATAATGATAGGCCTTCTAGGAACGGAGCGACACTTTAGATCTCGAAATTGAATTCAAGTTTCGAATCCACCGAACTACATGAATGTGCGGTCTGAAATCGTTCAGCTTCCATCGCAGAAAAGAAGTCTGCTCGATACTTCCAGAAGAAATAAGGAGGCAGAGCAAGTTGGAGTAATGTCTAATTCTTTATTCGTCTGTCTGTATATACATATACCAGCCATGATTTAACAAATAAATAGTTCCGTTCACGAAGATCCCTCGTGGCCATATGGTGGCCAGCTCAATCGTCGTGTTGAACTCATTTCGTTTCTATTTTGCTATTGAGGGCGCATTCCTAATTAAAATTAGTGTTCTCCTCAATCTGCCTTATTTCCATATTCAATAACCGTCCAAATTCTCCCACCCGCTTGCCCGCCTGCCCGTCTACGCATAGATCCAGTATTTATTCCCATTGCCCCAGGGGTCTCTTGTTTCTCATCTCTTGAACTGATGATACCGTGCCGACGGTCCGTCCTCGTCAACATGAATCGGATCCCAATCGTAAGTAACTACGAGGTGAGACGAATACAAAACGAACGCATCGGCCACATCGTGTTTCAACCACAGGTCGCAACATTCTATTCGGGACGCTGTTAGTACAGTCAGAGCTCTGCATCCGAATCTTTAGGAGATTTCGTTGGTACAAGTGTTTTTTATTATTATTACGGTTCTAAATGTAATCGATTCCTTATTCGACGTCGTTGATGTTAATTAAACTCTCATATTTGTTGTAGTTCATTGAAAGATTGATTGATGGTTCCGTCGATCCGTTATCGATCTCTCATTGATCGGTCGGTCGGTCGGTCGGACGGTCGGTCAATCGGTTGCCCGGTCGGTTGAGTACAATCAAACGACCAATTTTGGTAACAAAAGCAACACGCTCATCCGGTTACCCTGTTACCTCGGCCCGGGAGCGGCATCGGGATAACTCACCCCAACAGAACATATACAGTACAGTTTTAAAGTATGCGCTACCTACATACAACGAAAGTATTCTACGATGTAACTGACAGAAGACGCCTGAAGACATAGAAAAGAGCGACGCCATACACGCCCGCCCTGCGACACACACGTGCACAACGGTGGCTGCAATGTGCAGTATGTGACGTGGAAGATGCCGGGTGACGAGTTTGTGTGGAGTTTCGATGATGAGGATGAGTTTTATGATGACGAAGGACATGATGTTTTTGGGCTGTTTGTCCTTATAACTAGTCGCCTGCAGTGTCTCTCGTTTGCCTCTCGCAGGTTGCCCAACTTTTTCAAATCAAGGTGCAGTGATCATAGGTCCTCTGATGATGATGACAATATTGTACAATCATCCGGCAACCATTCGATAAATCAATAGTCACGGAACCGAAATCTTCACTGAATTCTACTCCACGCAATGTTGCTAGCTCGTGCTCATCGGTGGAAATAGAGTGAATGGCTCCTGACTTCTAAAAGCGGTATTCGAGAGAGGCAAAGAGAGCGAAGGCATGGATTTATATTGAAAAAGAGAGCCAAAATGTGAAAATCCTGCTGATTATTATATAGAATATTAAGTCATTCCTCAGTACGGGTTTCGCTTCGTTCTGGTGTGATTGACTAACAAGAAATCCGTCGAGCGATCCATCCGTCTGTCTTTCCGTCCGTCCGTCTATCCGTCCGTACGTACGTCGTCATAGAAGTGACAGAAAGTGAAGAATTGTTGTACAAAAGGTTGCCCACTATGTTGGACAGGCGATGAACTCGCCCCATGCATGCCCCTTCCGGGGTATGTGGGTGGTGGGGTAAGCGTAGAGAGAAGGAGCGAGCCAGCGAGCGAACGGCGAAATCAATCCGTCAAGTTCCGCATATCAGTTTGCCTGGAAGATGAGGAGAATGGGAAGCCGGCGTTAGTTTCCAATTAGTTCTGATATGTCGAAGCGAGCGATATCCCCTCATAAAACGTGACCGCTGCACCAGTGCTGCTGCCGCACTCTCTTCCGTATCAAAGGAGCGTAGAGCATCGGCAACGTTCTTTGACCCAATTGATCACAACAGCTTTTTGTCATCAGCTTCGCCAGGCCAGCGAAAACTTGCTTCCAAATAAAAAAGAAACATCGGCGTTGTGGAATTTGATTTCCCGATAGAGGGATCCGTTCGGATTCTGGGAGAGCTTGCGATTCGTGAAGGGATGGCCACATTCGTTGCACGTTCCGATTACAGAATAGGCCAAATCAGAGTAACTTGAGGAGGATTCGAATCCATTCTACTGTCGGACTGGAATCACGTTGTTAGACACGTGAACTTTCACGTGGCGTTCCCGCCAATGGATGTTTGAGGAGGAGCGAGACTTCTAGGGGGAAACTCCCCTCTAGCGTCCCGGCACATACCAGTGGATAAATCAATATAATAGAGTACAGAACGCGTGCGAAATTTCCTCACCTGCAAGGACTCGACATTGGAGACCATTCCGAATTTTCCTTGCCCTTCATCAGCTATATGAAAAGTGCTGTCCTGTTCGATCTGAGGAGGTGTGGTCGTATGAGAAAGCAGGTAACTAACACTCTACGAGGATATCGCGCACATGGATGATTGTGACCGTCGGTTATCTCGGCTTTTCAGAAACCTAATATCTTTTCTTGGAGACCGAAGCATCGAAATGTACCTGCAGAGAAACTCACCTCGACTGTCTCCATGGAATGACCATCCTGGTCCTGGTAGATGATCTGCTCGTCGCCGGCCACAACTTCAACAGTATCTCCGCCGACCACTTCCACTTGTTCTCCTTCTATGTACTCACCTACCTCTTCGACATAACCAGCTTCCCCACTGGGGAGAAGATGATACTCTCTTTGGAGCTGCGCCGTGGCTGCAGATGTCGGAGACAGCAAGAGAGCCTCTTTGCCGTTAACGTTGACAATGTTTCCAGAGCCGGTTGTAGTGACGTACATAGTTTTCCCGTTGCTGTAGATGTGTTGCGGGAGATCAACTTGCGTAATGATTGAGCCGCGAGTCTCATCCATGGTAGTCACCTGGCCTTCTTCGATAACGTATTCGTTTTGCACGCCCATCATGTCTATCGAGTTCAATGGTGAAGGTTCTCGATCTATCGAAGCGTCCGTGATAACGTTGATCATATTGCCAACTGTGCAATGATTCGGAGACGACGGCGCCGATCTAACCGTGGTCGTGTAAGGGCCGGCGCGGAAGCAAGGCATACCACGTTGTCTTCGTCGCTTGAATGCCTGCTCGACGAGCTTCTCTTCTGAACCTGGATCGATACGCCAGAAAGAGCCTTTACCTGGTTCTTCCTGGGTTCTCGCAACCTTCATGAAGTAGCGATTCAGCGAGAGATTGTGGCGGATAGAGTTCTGCCAGCCTTTGTCTGCCGTTCGATAATAGGGATAGTTCTTCGTGATGTACGTGTAAATTCCGCTCAGAGTCAGCTGCTTGTCCGGAGCTGAAGATATTGCTTGGACAATGAGCTGTGCGTAGCTGAACGGCGGTTTCTGTTCGTCAGAAGCGACCGTAGGGGTGACAGCTCGCTCTGTATTGGCGTTGGGCGCGCACTGCACGACACGCTGTACGAGATTTCCTACGACAACATTCGGTTGCCGGTAATGCGGATGGATCGTGTGCACCGAGCCCATCAAACTTCCAGAACGAGGCGATGTCGGACACGAGTTAGCAGCAGAGATAGTTCCGGTAGGCGACGGGCACGGCGACTGGTCCGGTATAGAGATGCGCAGCGGTTTTATATCGCCCTGATCGTCTTGATGAACGGTTATAACGTTACCTTCAACGACGGGCTCCGTAACAACAGACTGAATAATCTGTTCTTGGGCGATTTCATGTGAATGGTCTTCGGCCATCACAATCGGACTGTTCATTAGGGTGGCCGCCGCCGATGTCGGTGTTGTTGTTGTCGTTGCTGCTGCTGCTGCTGCCGCCGATGCTGTTGGGGCTCCCGTAAATGTTGGTCCCGTCGTCGACGTTACTCGATTCTCGTCGAGCAACGAAGTAAACAATAACTTGATACTCGTCGATGGAAAACGAAAAACGCACTTTTGAGGCAATTTGAATGGGGCTGCGGCTTTGCGCAGGAACACACCGTCAACAAACACCCCATTTTTTCCGTTGCATACCATGAAGAAGTCTGGACCCTCGTTGAAGATCTCAAGGTGGCGACGCGAAATGAACGATGAGTTCTCCATCGGTATATCAACTTCACCGTGCGACGAGTTTCGCCCTATAGCGATTTGCTTCTGCCGAACCTTGTAGTTGAACTCGCGCCCTTCCAAAACGGCAATGCAGTCTTCGTCGCTGCACGCCGTCCTGTCTTTCCTACAATCAAAACTCATCGTTGCTCCTTGAGGCCACCGGCCTTCGCTCAAGTCCGAACCGCTAAACTGCTCTGATTCAAACGACGCACGACGCCAAAAACGCCCAACTCACTCGGGATTTGGACCACACAAAGTTTGTAAACAACTCAGCACTCTTCGCAGTGTGTTGTGTTGTCGGGCCCGCAAAACAGCTCACACGCAGCCCAATGTTGTGAGACAACAACGATGGAAATCGCCGCCGGTTATAGAAGCTTCAAGGTGAGACGCTCTGAGCGCCAAATTTGAAACACCGGCATAGAAGCCTTCGTTGTCTGGCATTTTCCTTGTATATCGGATTAAAACATGACTTATACATTATGGAAAAGGGGTCGAACGCAAGAAAGAGACAAATCGCTGATTTCAAGAAGGAACTCCTCAGTGGATGAGTGGTCACTCTAGGCCGAGTTTCCCCCTACATCACCGAACTCTCGGGCTTGATTCTGACCATTATTTGGGCTTCTTGAAACAAAGCAGCAGGGGCAAATCACTCTTCAGAAGCTCCGAAATGTATCTGGAATCTCCGGTATGGAACTACGGAATGGGAGGCTCAGCTCGAGATCGGATTCCTGGCGAACGGGGAGAATAATAATACGTGCTCGCATGGATGGCGGATGGCATATCATGATGACGATGATGATTTTTGCTGATCTTGATTCACCGGAGTCGCTTCACTGCTCTGATCTGACCGTGAAGCACAAGCGAAGAAAGTCGTTTTCGGACCATTCAGAGGCAGAACTGTCGCGAATCATATCTGGGATCCGAGATTGCCGGAAATGCCATTCGATTCCATCAATTTCTCTTGAGTTATTATCTGAGTCTGGATTCCCGTTGTTTGTTCTCGAGCACATGGGTACTATAAAGTCAGCGAGCCCTTCTTTCTCGCTTAAACTTTTTCCGAAGAGTTCGCCCTTCACTATAGAGAAACATGTTGTCCTGCTTTAAGTGACAGTTGAGACACATAAGACAGGTGAATGAGGCTTTGTGGGCGATATAGAGTCCTTCATGGGACGAGACTCGTTTTTCGCGTAAATCCGTGTTTCGCGGTCAGCTCGGAAGCGATTGACCGCAATAATCCAGGGCCGACTATATTGGAGCATCAGTGCTCACAAACTATCATGGGATTTCTCTGTTATTGGATCCGCACTGATCGTTTTGGTCATTGTTCTCCTTCAGACATCGATATGATCCGGGTTGACAGTATAAGTTCATCAGGGACCATATCGGAGGCAGAGGTGGTTTCGGGGGCGGGCGAAGGGGGTCCATCGAAGAACATGATCCTCAAAAGGGGACCATCGCAGCCCAGAGTACCTCGCGGCCGCTGGGGGCCACAAGGGCTTTTTGGGGGGGGGGGGGGGGCAACGGGATGTTTTCCAGAGCTCCTGAACATCTCCACGTGCGGCGCCGATGACCACGAGCTAATCCTTGGGACAAATTCACAACTGTGAACTCTCGAGAGTTTTTCGTCTTGGAGTTCGTCCAGCCAGGAGCCCGTTCAGAAGAAATGGTCGACCCGCGCCAAACGATAAAATAACTTGAGTAGTGTCCGGAGGTTTCTGCTGACGGAAGAGCCTTTGCGGAAGGTGCGAAGAACTTGGGTGATATACAGAGTAGTGAATCCACCGGTTTTTTGAGCGGTAGATCTTGATAGACTCCGAGGTTTTCGGTATTTCTTACAATATTATCTGATGTACGATAGGATTTTTTTTATACGACGCCTACTTCTCGAAAAAAACGAAAATCAATTTTGGCACCGCCGATTCGATCTTCCTTGACTTCTGGACTTACCAAAGAGGGAGCATTTTCCCTTTTGAGGGCCCTGGACAAAACGCAGGGATATTTTCATGCACTCTTGTTGGCAGAAGAATCTCATCTTTCGCCCTCAAAGATGAGATTCTTCCGATTTCGAGGTCATATCATTAACCAAGGTGCGAACGTTGTTTTCGATTCCGCCGGTCGATCGAAAAGAGGAAGTTTTGCATAATTATATCAATAGTCTCTTGTGCGTGCCAAGTACGTGCCTGAGTCTCATGATGGAGTCTCGGTCTGAGGTCACTGGGTACCAGGGTCCCCCCAAAAATCCTGGGCACCTGCCTGACCCTGTAAGTCGAAAGAAGTTCCTCTTCGGATGTCTTTTGTCCCGACCGAACAAAATGTTTCTGAACGCGTCAGAAAAACCAATACCCTCCCCGTTGGTGTCCTTACGGTACAAGAATTTCCGAGCGACCATTCTCCGAATCTCAGAGTCTGTGCTACCGCGGCCTGTGTCTCCTTGGACTTTTGATGGCGAAGAGAAACAGAATGAAAGCAAACTCGGAGGAAAGCCTTTTGACTTCCCCCTTCTTTGCCCTATTGTCTAGATGAGCCTGGACGATGCGAGCCTACGGCCAGAATGGGAACTTCCCAGAGCCGGAAATATTCTCAATCTGAGCTTGGATGTGGGCTCGTTGTTAGCTTCAATGTCATGTTTCGCGGTCGACTTTTTTTCGCATGAATGAAGGTGGGAGAATTCCGATTCATACTGGAGAAAAATCGCTCATTGTTGGATGGGAACTCGAGGAGCTCAGTAGAAGAGGCGGGAGAGCCAGGTTCTAAAGTGGTCTAGATAATGAAATCATCCATATTTGTTCTCTCCCGGGTGGATCTCTCCTGCGGACCTGTTTTTCTCCCGGTAGGATCTTAGCTCGTAAGGTCACTCTCTCGACAGGTTCATTTTTGAAGTTGGTCTCTTTGCCTGTAGTTTTTGTCGAACTCGGAGACAGCCTTATCAAATCCTTCTCGTACTTCCATTGAATTTTTCCGGTATGAGCCCGCAGGTCCGAATAGTCGTTGAGTCTGAGGAATCAGGAAGCTCCGAGTCTCACTTTGTGGTCGAGTCAACTTTCTGGACCCAGTTACATTCTCGGACTGACAAGGTTTGGTAGGAACGCTAATCAGAATGCCCAAGCTCCCAGGGGCGCCATGTGCCCTCCCCCCCCCAGGTTTCTGTCTAGCCTATGGTAATGTCCATCATCCTTAGTAGATAGTATCGGAGACGGTCGACCCCGCGCCTCCCGAGATCAAATCTTGGAGGGCCGCAGCGAACGGTATAATCTCAGATTATGGCACTCGATTATCCTCTCCTCGTGCGTCAGAAATTCCAGCGTCGACCCCGCGCGGGTTGTAAGAACCCCTCGCGTGGTCGACGCTGGAATTTTTTAGGGTATGTACTAAAAGTTCTCGCTTGACAGCCATGTCCAACAAACGTCAGAAGTGGAATCGAGCGATTTGTTCTTGTTTCCTATGTTTATTCCCATGCAATCTTGCGAGCGAAATACCAAACGGGCGCTGCGCTACGACGAGCACGTAATTGAGTCCAATCCCGAAAACCTCCCTCAGAATCGCCTCAATAAGTACAGAATAACAGATGATGTGGGTAGGATGTCGATTGTCACTTGATATCTATGATTCAACTTGAACCCTCGACGTCATCATGTATTTTTGCGATGATTCATTCCGGGGATCTTTCAGAGGCATCATGAAACGGCTGGGGAGGTCCTCGGACGGAGAAAACTTGGGAAACGTTGTTCTAGGTTATCCCCATGTAGGAATATTTCAGGGACTTGACCCGCAAAGCTTAGATCCATTGGTCTCGCACTCCCTTTGCAACCGGCGATTGTTGGCTGCGTTTGGCTCATTCGCAGAGAAATTGTAACCTCGATTTCAAACTGAGTCAACAATTGAGTTTATTCTATTCCAGCACACAACGGCGTTCTCGTGAAGTTACCGGCGTCGTTTTCAATCCTTCCATAGGCATCTCGTTTTTTCGAATTCTGATTCTGATCAGGAAGCAACTCTGCGCACTGACGGCCCTGAATCGATGAGATTTCATGTTTAAGATTCCACAGCACAGTCTTTGCTTCATCACACTGAGGTGTCATGAAAATATATGCAGGAATCATTCGTCAAAATGAGACCAGAAATAGCGGGAGAGTAAATATGTAGAGATCAGTCTCCTTTTGCTCGATTCGTAGCCGTTTTTTTCTCCTCTCTCACCCAGCCGGCATTAGAAGCATTGCATACAGTCAGAACATGTTCCATCATGCTACGGGCACCTTATAAAGATGCCCAGAGCTAGAATCGAACTCGGCCCCGCCAATCGACGCAGCCGGTAGCCATAGCAACCAAGGATGGTTGGCATAGGCACTTGGAACAAAGGCGCCGACCGCTCAGCTACGCCACCGGTTACTTACTTTTTCATTACATAGTCGCCTGAGCGTTTTGGTCCTCTAGGGATGAGTCCGAAACGACCACTCGACATTTGTAGGTCGACGCGGCCCGGTAAATCGAACTCAGAGATCGTTGTATCGCCATGAGCACATTCTCTGATACCGGTTTGTGCTGCAAGAACGCCTTCAATTCTTCCGCTCTGAAAGTTGGAGAAAACAAATGCAATCAGTATAGAGTTCAAGCAGAAGTCTTCGTTGAGGATGCCACGAAAATCGACTTTCACGATTTCTAATAGAACGGTTCCTCACTTCGATATGAGGGTGTGAATCGTCGTTTTTGTTTGCGACGGGAGACCATCTGAACAGTTTCTGAAAACGTTTCTGTAGCCTGGCAGAGTTTCACTGGACGGCAAATTGACCCGAGCTCCGCTCAGGTTGTCGGGATCGATCTCGTGGTTTATGTGGGTAGGCGATCCGGTCACGTACAGAATTCCTTTCTCGTCTGTGAACACACGGATTTGCGCCGTACAGTAGGCGACTTTGTTGGCAACAGATCTTCTCGATCGCATCGTCAGTTCACTCCGATCTGTAGTTTCTGCCTGGCGCATCTTGTAGCTCATGAATTCATGGCTGCAGTGATATATTCGACCTATACGACCGTCCAGCGACTTCCGGCCCCCGTTGTGTGCAACATAACTGGTTGTGTATTGAACCTGCAAGGAAATACGAAGATTTCATTCAAACGATAGGTCAACCGAGACTCACGATCTTCCACGATTGGGGATGAAGAACCTTTTCGAGGTTGTAATCGATGGCTGATCTCGATTAACAAATGTCAACGAGAATTGCAAAGTACCTTGACATCCTCCAGCCAGCGTACGTACGCTTCCTTCGTCGTGAACGTCAAATTGAAAAGGACCACTTCTTGTGCATGCTTGTGAGCTAAGTGAAGCAATAGCTCATGACGGGAAAAAAATCGCGACTCGCACTCTGGACATTTGCCCTTGTCACCCTGTGGTTTCACTCGAAACTGGTTGCTGTCAGTTTCGTGGGCTCTCCGCAAGTGTCGATAAAAGTTACTACGCTTACTAAATGTAGCCTGGCAAAATTGGCAATGTACGAATTCTTTTGTTTTCTGGTTGAAAGTGCTATCGTCTGAGACTCCTGAGGGAGACGTAGTATCCTGCATCTCTGGCGACGGTCGGATGACATCGATATGAGTCGCGTTGGCTTCCATGTCAATGAAATCGTCCGGCTAGAAGGGAATGGTCAGTCTGAATAAAAGATCTTAGAAGTAAAAGAATTTACCCACTTTTTTTCTTAATATTCCTCTGATATATCTCTAAATATGGACGAACCTCGATGGTTTTATTGATTTCTGCATCGTCAACCTGCTCTTCGATAACGTCGATCAAAGTCAGCTCTCCTCCTTGCTGTACGGGTAAAAGTTTCTGTTGGGTAAGAACGTCGACAAACATGTGTTGCCCGGCAATGTTTTGAATAGAATAAGTGCGTCCGTTGATGACAACTTCCTTCGAAGAAGTATCCGATCCGTTAAGAAGTTCATCTCCGAGCGATGGGATTTCGAGAATCGCTGAAACGAGTTCATCGAGGTTGAATTCATTGTCTTGGAGGTTGGAGTCAGACTTGTTTGACGGTGAATTATGGCTTTTCAGAAACATCTACAAGAATCTGACCCGTCGATGAGGATCCTGAGGCTTCATATACGATTTCTGAGCTGGAACTGGTATCAGCACGTTTCATAAGGGGCACCACCCTTGGAGCAGCAGCTTGTTTTGGTCGAACTTTCACTTCCACTGGTTCTGCCGACCGATGAACAACAACCACCTTAAAAAAAAGAAACTGATGAGACACACGGACTCCGAAAGACAACCGGAATTCACTGTCAAAGATTGTAGTGCAAATCCGGATACCGATAGTGAACAGTGAGTGGAAACTGACACGGACTTGCCCCACAATATAGAGACTCGAGCACATGAGTTTCGATTTCTTGTAAGCCCACCTTTGTTTTGGCTTGAGGACCGATCAAACGAACTTTCCGTCCCACTGTCTCCACAGTGGGTCTCTCGGCCATAGCAGTGAAATATCTTGCAGTTGCCGCCAAAGATTCAATCCAAGATTCACGATCAGACTCTGCACACAACGCGAATCCACACAGATTTCGTCCCCGGTATGAACGCATTCCTAGAACGGATATGTCTGGGGCGGTCGACGACTCATCGCTGCTATTGGGCTTTCAAAATAGTGAGCTGCTGGAGAAGTTCCTCCGTATTTCTCAACTCACAGAGAGCTTGCTGATACTATGCTCCGTCGTTTCTGATTCTTCATGAGTAGAGCCATTGCGCTTGGATATCCGGAATTCATGGTCGAGCTACAAGCACTTGAAGCGAGCGACACGTGCTACTGCGGTATTCGACCGGTACACCCAGAGGCACCGCCAAATTAGCAAAGCAGCAATGAGAACTGCGAAAACCACAGATGAAGTTCAATTTCTTCATGAGGTTTTCGACAAGATTTTGGTCGTTCTCCTGGGAACTGCATGAAGAATCCAAAACCAGACGCAACTGCGAGGAAATCTATTTGATTGATATTTGTTGATATTCATGCCATAGTTTGAGCGCGTGTAGTTCTCTCTAATCCAGAGAAAACATTCTGAAAATTTGACCAGGTACGAGAGACCTCGAAGTGCAGCTGCGGCGTTCTATATTTTGAAATTGGAGGAATGCTCGTTCCCCACGCCCATCCGCGCACGTTGACTCAAGCGAGTTTATCCAGCTAGAAATTGGAACAGCGCTCTTGCGGAACTCGATTCCCACACGCAGAGATGCGAACTTTTGAGTTGTGAAATAAATTTCCTGCAAAAATCTCGAAACCGGGACTCTCGAAGTTGTGCGAGGTGATTGACCTGACGATGGCATTCTTGGGACTGTTAGCTCGTCGCGGCCCGATGACATTCGTGGAAAACAACGGCATTTCGCAGCTATTTTCCATTGACGAATGGTAGCGGCATGAAAATGTCATGAATCTCTTGTGGTTTCGCCGCCATTTCCTATTGCGCTGCAGGGTGCAAATCATGATATTCGTGTTCAATCTTAGCGTCGATGGCAGTCTACTGATATCATTTGAGAATATTCCGTCTTCGATTCAAATGATGGACAAACGGCTTGAATATACTCAAAACTCGCTGCATAAGAATATTCGACGAGCGATCCATTCTGTTGGAACGCTTGTGCTATCCCGTTCGCGGGCTGAGGTTTGTTGCCGATGGAGTCAATTCAGGTAAATAAGAAGTTGGTTTCCGAATCTGAAGAGTGATCCGCGTTCCAAATGAACTTACGGATTCTTTTCGATCACGAGTTCGGACTCGACGCCACCGTTCAGTTCGGGCAGATCTTTGACTTCGGGTTCTCAGCTAAGTCCGAAGGTCCTCTTCAGTTTGCGTTGCTAGGCCGCGTGCGCATCAGCCAGCCCGGGGCGCTTCACCTCGAGCTCGGCGCTGCGTCGACCATGAGCTCATTTATGAGTCTCACACCTCCCGTGCAAAGTTACAACGGGCTTCAGTGACAACATGTGAGCATATGAGAACCCCAAGTTTGGAGTCGTGTGATCAGCTTCCTTGTGAGCTCGCTCCACTTCTGTTAGACATTCTTTGGCGAGCCTACTCACAAATGAAACGCGTTGCCTCAGTTAGGGCCTTCAGCATTTCGTCCTTGAAAGCGATGCTTGTGCTCGGGAACAATGGTCTGGGCCCCGCGCTCACAGACTTGATTCTGGACATGCGCCTCCAGCTCGTCCCTATTATCAACCTTGATTATTCTCGTTTTCAATCTTGTTCACGCTCGCTCGTTAGCATACCGTCAGTTTTTTAGTTCAAGGAATTCCCACTGTCCAAGACAGAAGAACCTTGAAGTAAGGAGAACCTCCTGGCGGAGGGGGCATACGACGCCGGAACAGCGCTTTGTGAGTCACTTTTATTGCAGATCTTTCGAAAGAATACTATTTCAGATGGCGGCATTCGGCAGTGTTTCCCCGAGGGCTTTCCAAGAAAAGTGTCAATGGGCTGAATGACGCAGAACTAAATCGGAGCAGAGATGCAAGAGAACGCGTGAGCTTCCAGTATCTTGATTCCTTTTTTCAACCGGCCCGCCTTGATGGAACGACTACTAGCTACTGCCTTGACGTTTTCTTCCCGCAGACTCTATTGAATCCCTTCTATCGTTAATACCGCAGAGCGCTCCGTTGTCTCGGGCTATCAGCTACTCGAAGGAAGAATCACACATGTCAATCAGTTTCTGTCGAGTTGTCACTAAATCTTGATCCTATTCTATGTGATTGCGTCCGCGTCCGAGGCTAAGTTGAGCGTCTGGACGATGGAACTCTCAATCGAGGAAGACGGAAGAAGCATCAATACGACATCTTAATCGACGTGAACTTCACACAATCCGATGCGATCGAAGAGGAACTGCAAAAGGCGAGGCGAATCAAAGGAGGTTTGATTCCTATAAAAATTGAGCTAATCAGACTGATCGGAGAGAAAGATTGGAACAACAGCGGAACTCGGAGGATTTTTTCCAAGGAAAACTTTCCTACGCACTAATGTCCCCTGGCTAAAAGCAGCAAACATCAGGACGTAGTAGCAAAGAAGTCTGAAGAAGGGTTTGTTGGCTTGACTCTTTCTCCGGTACAGTCGTAGGTGATAAGACAAATAGCCCGAGGTTATTTCTTGTCAAGTTCTCTTGAGCTGTTCGAGACTCTTATATTTTCAGAACATGACGTCGAATCGCAAATATAACATATGTGAAGAAAATTGGAACTAAAGCTCAAGGCTTTGTCCCAGAAACGAAATTTAGCGATTTGTGATGAATGCAAAGCCGAATCAAGCGTTGATGCCTCTGTGTCGGTGTTCGTGATACCTTCCCGATCAGTGCTTTTTGATTCCTTGCCGGAACGAATACCGCTTCCCGCCGGATGAGCATCGAATCTTGCGAAGAATGACGCTTCGGTCGTTTCCAGCATTTGCATCGGAAATGCGAACGGTATAACCGAACTTTTGCTAGCGACGAGAGTCGGGGGCTCGGCGAAACTTTCTCTCATCGGTTGCCAAATCGGATTCAGAGCTGGCGGCAGAGAACGTGAGCAGGTTTAGGAAGCTCGCGCGGACTGTCACGGTAGCGGTCACCGTGGTATAGCGAGCTCGTGACTTACAACGAACTGACTCGAAACTGTTAATGTGTTGACCACACTCGTACTTCACATTTGCATGCGGCAAAACTCCAGGCGTAGTTATCGTCGCGTTAAATGAAGGCTCCAGTCCTATTCCGATGTTCCAAATGCGCAAAATAGAGCCGAAATATCGACGAATGAGACTCTCAGGCTGATGCTCCGAACCAGAATTCGCCAAAATCTGCCCGAAACATTGTTCCGTGCGAGGCGTTCGTTTCGGAGACAGTCCTCTCCGCGACAGCTGAAGGGAGCTCCTCTGAAGTGTCGGACCCGCCGAGTTTACGGTTCAATGTTCATTCTGAGGATTCCATGCCACCGGCGAGTTTTGGCATTGATTCAAGCCCGTGTCCAATGACCGAGCTTCCGTCTCACTGCTGTCGTCGTACAGAAAGCTCGATAGATATCCATGTTACACTGCGACCTATTTTTCGAAGGATTCTCGAATTCTCGAATCGCTTCTCTCTGCACCCTTGAAATAGAATTTGTTCGTTTTGGACGTAGCGTCTCGTCAATGGTACCAGATTCTGTAAAAATTTCCACATCTTTGGAATCACTATAGAGAGTGCATCAGTTGGGATCGACTCGAGGTTCGTCCTGGATGCGGGAGCACACGGTTCTGCCCGGTATTTTGTGCTTCCATGCCAACTCCTCAAGACTCCGGAAAGTTCAGATAGACTCTAGCGTTGTTCAGCCCACCTAGTAATCAGCGGTGTTCCCGGTTACCCACGTGCCCTTGTGTTGTGGATGTTTTCTTGTCAGCTCGTAGAAGCAGAACAGCGAGGGTTGCATTTATGTGTTTTGGCAGTTACAAAGGTGCGACGATACAACACTCGATGTCTGGTAGGGCGTTACTGGCCACTCATATCCCGGGGGAGTCATGGCCAGGAGCATTGCAATTCGGATCATCTGCTCTTGTGGTCGTTGGGTGTGCTTTGCCTTCCCCCTTTCCCGCTTGCTTGATCATCGTCGTTTCTTACATGGCTGTCGTGCTCGCGTATGCTCGGCTTGGAGATGATTTCAGCCGTCAACTGCGAAGCAGACATCGAGGACGAAGATTCTCTTTGTGATTACGCGACCGTTTTTCGTTCGAACGAGGTGTCTCGACCGCGCTGTTTATTGAGACGACGACGAACCGAGCAAGCCGAACATCTTCTTATACGATATCATTATCTGTTCGCCTTCTTCTTGTCCGCGTGCGTGTGCAGCATGGTCGTAAATGTCGCGACCAACAGAACCCGTAAATTTCACTTAGTCGGCGGCGCGCGTCGTCGTTCGCCATATGCGTCTCCGCGGCAGTTGCATACAAGATGAGGGCGACAAAATTACGAATGGCACTTCGTCACAAACCTTCCCCTTCCTGTAGCTTCATGCTCCGAGCCGCAACGTCGACGGCTGAATGAAAATTTTCATAATGTGCCCAGCCCGTCGTGTGTGTCTACGTTAGGTCTTATTAAAACGGACTATCAAACTCTCCCCTCCCCTCTCCCATCATTGCTCTGAGCTGCCCTCCAACCCCTTGAAACCGCGCTCAAGGTCAGCGAGTCTCGTATTCTGATGAGTCATCAAACTCCATGAAGACTCGAAAATTCCGATCGATCTCGCCTGTATTAGAACTCGCCCACACACCGTCAGGGCAAGCCGAGAAGTTTTTTGTCGGGAGCTGGCTCCATGCTGCTTAGTGATTCGCATCCGTAAAAACTGAGCTCCCAACTGGTGGGCACGAATATTAAACGCTTACTGCACTGAGTTGTGCACTGAAGCATTTTACCGCCACCACTGCCTCAGTCAGCGCCACATAAACAATTACCATAAAGATTTCGGAATGAGACACGGAAATGGCCTCGGCCGCATCGCCTTGATCTAGTCGACGGCTCCGTTTTTGTCGCAGTCGCTATCGTGGTCTTCATGAAATCAGACGAGCCTTGGATTGACCTTTCGAGCTCCGGGTCAGGAGAAACAGCCTGTTCCTGACTTGTTTTTGTCGCGTATGACTTCCACTTGTTTTGATGAACCCGGTAAGCTGTCAGGAGACAAATTTTAGGCACTGCGTCGTCGACTCCTCTGCAGTCCGATCATGCAATCGTCTTGTCTATTAAGAACAGACTTAGCGCGAAATCGCGGCACTCCCGAGGAAGATCACGATGAGTGATCCGGATATCTGCGACAGTGAAGGGGTAATTAGGTAGTCAAAACTTTGGAGATATTCCTGTCAGTGTCCAGCAAGGTTTTAGCAACCTGGCCGTATTCATATTCTCGGAGGAGAGCTTCCGTAGGGATGGAGCAGTAGTGAAATGCTAAAGTGAAAAGAGCGATAACGTCGATCACTGTTGCTGACTGAAGCCTGCATTTTTTCTTTGCTACAAGGATGATACGGGGTGGTTGACCCTCGACTCGGCGCCCGAGGCGGTGATCTATCTGTCCGACCTAAGACGAAACTCGATTTCAGCTCGACCACGTCAGGTTCATCTGGTGGAATGCGGGTGACATTTCAAAATCCTCCCGTAAGCCAGCCGTCACCTCTCGCCAAGGTAAACTGGACGAACCAAGTTGGGGACTAGTTGGACATCTTGTCCGTCTCTCGTGTGATCAAATCGAAATCTGAGAATGCTTCAAAAAATCTGGCTATCGTGACTCTCTGGTATGATATCTTTTCTATGAGCCTCTCTATCCGCTGTCTACTTTCGTGGGGGAGGGGCAGAGACGATATTCCGGCCATCAAGAGTCGTGTTGTGATCATTGATCCAAGGATCGCAACAGAGTTTCATGGGCTCCCTCCGTCCTCGAACCAAACCCCGATTTGAAAGCAGTTTCAACACGAGCGACTGAAGTCCTTGACGCTAGAAATTCGTTTTCTGAGAGAACTCGAAAATAAATACAGTCTCCTAGATTTTCTCATCAGGGTTCATAACCTCGTCGTGCGCTGTGTCTCTGACTCTGAATCAAGGTTCCGGCGTGAGAGTACCCTCTCCACGTGCATCCTGAGAAGTGCAATCGAATCAGGGAGTTGGTCACATGTAAAACGATGTGCATGCACACTATGTGATGACACACACACGTTTTCTGGTACACCTCACCTTTGCGTGCATTCCGTGTCGGGTGGCCCTATGATAATCCCATTCGCTTGTGTGGAAATCCGTCCCCTCCTGAGCCCTTCCATATTTTGAGTTATTCTGAAGCGCTCAAGTTCCTTGGAGATGATGTAGCCAAAACCATCGCAATCGCTTTTCTCGCTTTTTGGAATCAATCCCCCGGGTTTTCACTTCTAAGGCGCCAGGAAAAAATTCCACACCCTTCGGGCATCGAGATTTTCTTCCCAGAGTACTTCTTCGTCACCAGCTCGAGAGTTCATATCTCATTCTCCAGAATAGCGCATCCCACGGACGAATCAACTCACTGATACCAACCCTGATATCCCTCAGATAAAGAACGCTATCGGGGGAAGGTTACTCGAATGTTTCCAGTAGCCAAGGAGGAGTGAGCCAAGCGAGCGATTCTGACGAGGATGATGAATCGGATTGACATCCGGCTCGTTCTCCATCTCATTCGAATTGCTCTTCGATACTGCTTCTTCCAGTGGTTTCCAGTCACCGCTTTTCAAGGAAGTGTTTTTATTGTTTCCTGGCAGTCGATCCTAGTCGTCTCTTATTAGTTGTGATGTTGGAGCGCAGTATACCTCAGTTTTTATTGTTGATACTTGTAGTCTTAAATGTTCACCTGCGACCAGCCGTAGGTGTTTAAACTCGTACTGCATCCAATGTCTAACAATTCCTATATAGTCATCTCATGAACCAGATGGACCAGATCACCGCCAGGATCTTTCCTTACTAGCTCGCAACTGGGGAAGCTTTCGGTCGCCCTGTCAGCTCATCTCCAAATGCTTCTGGGACTCCTCATTCTCAAGTTCTACAACTATGGAACTGACTCCGTACGTTCCACCCTTTCCTTTTCTTCCTGAGACGCTCCTTATGCGCAGGATTTAGGGTGAACTTGGTTACGCATACGGCAGAATCTCTCGGATTGAAGGTTCCTCGACCGTTAGGTGTAGGACCGATCAGCTTGGTTAATGGAAAATCCCCGAAACCAACGGAATCAGAAGGCCGAGCGACAGGAAGTGAGCAGACGAGCACAGAGATGAGCAATGCCTAAAAACTCGCCGGTGGGGCATTCAATTAGATTGCGGTAGCTCGCTATCCGAGACTCAGGATGGTCCAATGTCACATAGCGCGTTTCCGCAGCCGTATAATTGAAATAGTGATCGAAATATGAGTCTCACAGACTAGTTACTTGAGGAGCGCGGCAACTACGGGGCCTCAATGCGTTGCGGTGCTACTGGTCCGCAAAGTGGAGTCGGATTCGTTGCAGGCAGTTCGTAGAGTGCTGAGGTTGAGTCTCAGAGGGAGAGGATACGATGCAGGCGATGCATAGCCTCGCTCCAAGAAACAATCCTTTGGTGTTGGAAACGCCAGATATGAGAACCTCGATTCTCGTTCCAAATAGAGGGTTTGACTCGCATGTGGGTCTGAGATCAGTGAGTGGAAACGGAACAGAACACAAAGAGAGAGAGAGAGAGTCGGATAACTTATTAATCAAAGCCTTCTGCCGTACAGAGAGGCACCCGATGCGAAGCTCTGCACTTTGACGACGATACCGTTTTCTTGGCATTGAATCTGATTTTCAAGGGACTAACTGACGAGTGAATCAGTGTAAAGTTTGCTCTGAGAGCAGAAACTTAGATCTGCTCGTCGAAGCTCACGTGGACTGTTTGCCCGGTCCCACGGAGGCGAAAATCTGTTTATACAGGTGAAGACTTACGAACGTCGCCTGAAAATTCTACAGAACCAAGTATCTCCCCGTAGGAGATGGGTTGAATGGACGGTCTCCAAGTCATTCGAAACTGCGCTCCGGAAACGTGGGCGAGACATCCATACGGATTCGGTTACATCAACCGCCAAACGCTACGATATCGCAACTGCGAGAGTATTCGTAATTCAAATGACGCAAAACTCGAGAATGATGACGAGTGCCCGTTTGCCGATCGCGACGTTCATCTCCACCTGCTCTGGCCGAATGGACGGACTCCCTGAATCGACCTTAGTGCCATTGTCGTGGACTCATGGAGTATAGTACCATGAACTTCCTACTCCCTCCTCAACAAAAGTTAGGATAATCGACACTTCAACCGGTTCATACTATCTCTGATCGAACTCATCCATTTTGGCGTAAATCGGATCACCTGGGAATTCCGAGGAGGTATTTCTGCTCTCTTCTGCCTCCGAGCCTATCATGGAAGGCCAACGGCGGAATTCGGCACCCCGGTCCTCGACTTTCTCGTCTCTCGAGAAAGGTTGAAGATTCCACCGAGCAGGAGCCTTCCCCATTAGTTCGTAACATCGCTTGCATCTGCTGCTGCGAGCTGCTTAAACACACTATTGAAGAGTTGATTGGTCCGTCGAGACTTGTGATTAACGGACACAACACTAGCCCAGCACATTCAAACGAGTCGCTCGACACCGCGCCTGCATCAACGGGCGCTCAGCGTGGTCTCCTGAGACGATCTTGCCTCAAGTAGCTCCCCATGAGGCGTCGCCCGAAGAAGAAAATGACATTTTCACACAGGAGCTCTCTAACGGAGCGATCAGGACCCGCGACCCACCACTTGACAATTTCGAGAACAGCGTGCCGTTTCCTCGGTATTGAACAGCTGCACGCGCGTTCCGCTCTAAGAGAAAAACTCATTTCTGTTCGGTTCTAGTCGAAGAAGTCTGAGTCGCGCAGCGACCGAAAGACCGAGAGACTTGATTGAGGTCGCGCAGAGAGTACGCACTGTCGAAGAGGCCACCTGCACTTTGCCTTCGGAGGCAATATCTCCTGTTTCTCGGAAAGATTCTCTCTCTGTAGGAAGACATTCGAGAAGAGGAAGTGGAATATAGAGTGAAGAGAAGAGAAAAACGAACAGAACGTGAAGCCTAGCGAGACATCTTTCTCGGGCGGGCTCTTGGCGGGGAGCCGAGACGTGCATGGCCTACCGACTCTATCGAAGGAGTATCAAAATGGGAAATTTTGGACTTTCGCACGCTTCTCCCCTCATTCGGATGTCCATTAAAGGTTCCACGACACTGTCTGACGTCTTGTTCGGTGGGACGTTTGCGCGGCACAGGATAAATTTGATATTCAAGCGTTTGATTCACTCTCCAAGATTTCCCTCGAGAGACATCCCGAAGCCAGTGAAGCGTTCGCGAGCCCGAATATAAAAGGAGAGAATGTCCAGCAGATGAATGCAGAACAAGGAGTTGGAGTATCCGACGATGCGAGCAAGCGAGAGCGAACTCTGGCATTTGTGTCCAGATGACCATCCAGACAGAAAATTCCCGAGTAAACAAGAAATGATGCTTTCAAGGAACCATCGGTCATGAGAGCTTTCTCGATAATCTCAATGATTCCAACATTCTCTCATTGGATGGATCAGGCGAGATTATCAAGATGAAACGAACGAACAATACGAACTCGTGGAGGCATCCAATATGGAAATTCCGCACGATTCACCGATTCCTTTACAAAAAAAAAAAATGTGGAGCGGTTTTGTAGGGAGCGGAAACATGGGTGGCCTTCTCGGAGCCCGAATCCAGACGCCTCTTTGAGAGCGCAGTCGAGCGCGGTCTCTGGATACATCTGGTAACACGAGCCCACATCTGCAAACAAACCAAAACCTCATCTGGCCCCTCAAAGCTCAACATCTCGTGGTTCTAAGATCAAGAGAACCGATCCATATGACACTCAAAACCCTTGAATATCGGTGCGGACTCTCACAGCTGATTGAGGAGGATGGACATCGATGATCGATTAGACACAGCTGGTTGTTTCCACGATTGGCTGTCCTTCGCGGGTCATGCAGATACGATAATCGACGTATTTCCCTGCTAACGATGAAAACCTCTCAAGTGTTACAGATGATCAGCAAAAATATCTTTATTCCATTCCAGCCGTTTGCTACACTGTAACATCCTTTTCCAATTCTGCTCCTCGAAATACCAACGTCTTCTCAAGTTTCGGAAGCACTTCTTGAACTTACCGCAACTCAACAAATCTATTATGTCGCACACAAGGTAGAACAGAATTTCTAAGTACATCAAAATACAAGTACCACAGCCTGGGATATGCGATACGATTATCTTCAAGAGGTGAAGGAGCAAACCAATAATATAAGCTAAAAGGAAGATAGGAGTGAGCAGGATTGAGAAGACGAAACCTAGAACGTCTTTCGAAATCTTGGCGGCATTGCCTGTCGCCGGAGTCACAGTTCCAAGTTCCGAGGTGTCCCGATCAGAAGAACGTTCGGAACTGCGAGGTCTTTCGATACGATTAGTATCACCCATTACTTCGAAGGTTCAAGGGATCCGGATCGTGCTTCCAAGGATGGCAAATGTTCAAATAATGCTTACAACTAATATACAGACTCTGGACTGGTGGTCTCCCTTCGTCTCAGTCAGTCAAGGAAGTTGCGACTCATCTAAGAATCGGTGCTGATCGAATAACCACGGCCGGGCTTTGGGGAACGTCGCAAACTAATACCCCTCTTGTGAATCTTTGACGAGGAAAACTTTACTCTGGCAGCAGTGACGATCCGACGAAGTTCCCAATGGGATGCTAGCAAAAACCCTTCCTCTTACGATTCTGTTTGTGTATACAAAGACGGGTGCAACGAGATACACCCACAAGGCAAGTCGAACCCACATGGGAGTTTCGGCGGAAGATTCTCAATATGGCTGACTAGAGTCGCGGTGACTTCCATCCGGAAGCTGTCATGAGTCCAAACCTGAACACTTTCCTCGGTTTCGCCCCGCGCGTGCCACAATCCATAACGAAATTTGCGATGCTCCAACATATAGAGGAACTCACAGCTATTCTCTGCATCAGCAGCGTCTTCCAGTATCACTTATTAGTTCAGGCCAGTTACGCTGAGCGAGAATTCCCGAGCATCTCAATCGCTATCGCGTAAATGAATAACGAAGACTTCATTTGGTCGCTGAATCAACGTAAGCCATATTTCGTACCTGTGAATGATTCCAGACGCTGAAGGCTGTGTTCATTGGCGTGCCTTCAGACAGGCCGAAAATTCGGGGTATGGCTTCGAAATTTTCGCCCGGCGCATGAGGCATCATCCTAGTGATCATGAATGAAATTACTCCGATGCGGCATCAATCTATGGAGCTATGGAGAGAAGCTTCGAAGTACATCACCTCTTCGAATCACTTTCGTACCAACAACATGTCGGATACGATATCCTCGTTGGAGCAAGTCGAGAATCCCGTCATACTCAAGCGAAAGCTCGGGAAATCTTGTTGTTTGTTTGAAGACGAGTCCTGTCTGATACCTCGAGGAATGATTTTCGCTGCTCGATGACGTCGCGATAAGTTCCCCGACTCAGCACCACTCACTTGTTTTCTCCCCGAATTCAGTCCGTGCCGACTTGACACGAGAGTGTTCGGCTCTCAAGCTGAAATCACTTCATATTTGTTGAGTTCGGGTATTCGGTTCATAAAAGTCACCCTCGAAAAGTCATTTCGTTTAGCCAGGAGAAAATTGTTTTTTACTTTCACTAGTGACTAGATCTTTGATCGCGTTGTCGAGCTGTCAATTATTGAGGACCTCAAGAGGATGCAAATCCTCGGAACGCACTCACTAATTGTAAGTCTTGTTTGTGAGTTGAAGGTTACTGTGACTCTCCGGGTTGCTATGAGACTTCTATTCCAGCACCCTCTAACTGGCGGTTGGATAGAAAGCGCTCACGGGGGAGGGGTATTGAGTAGAGCTCGGAAGTTCAGGCATCAATCATTTCCGCGTCCCCAAGCAGTCATATGAATTGATGGATAAATGGATAAGTGAGAGATAGATTGACCTTAGATTGATGGGGGTGATTAATGAATGTTGCCTAAACGCCCAAGCTCTGGTAATAAGTTAGCAGTCGTTCGGAACGCTATGTTCTTCAAAGAATCCATCCGCTCATCAGCAAGATTTCGCCGCATTGCGAGTTTCTCTTTTCGGAGGTTGAGAAGTTTTCATCATAGATATAACCCTATTTGGATCCGCAGATTGAATATCTAGAAAAAGAATGCGCCATGGCCTGGAACGCTCGGGTTCTTATTCTCCGGCAACCGTCTTCAAGCATTTGGCTCTCCCGCGGCAGCGTCCCCCTGTCGCCTCTGAATATCTTCTGCACTTGAGCCTCTCGAGGTTCCAGCCGCAATATGGGTCTCTAATGCAACGTTTCCTTGTGCTGTAACGACTGCGACACATGACCAGATCAACTTGAACAACGCCTGAAACAAGGGAAGGACTTTCTCTTTTCTAGCGGTAGTTTCCTCTGGGAGATCACGAGCCGCGAAGACCGCGTGAATCAGAGCACTGTTCGACACCATGAGGTACTGACCAGAATCAGATGCCGCGAAGAGTGCGCCTCGTTCTGGTGAGATTTCTAGCGCTTGAATTCGCTCTGACTTAGCAACGCGCATTGTGTCAACCAGATTCGCAAAAGGCTTCCCAGTGATGTTACCGTGTACAATTTTGAAGATATGGCCATCCCTCGATCCGACGTAAATAATGGTGTACTCGTCGCCCTCAACCTTTTGGCGGTGGACGGTGATCGTCGTGTACACAACGTCCGCTCTGAAATTTACAGAGAGCTTAATTTGGATGGGCTCCGACGAAGAACCCCAAAGGTACTCAGGACTTTTCAAGCTCGAACGAATGAATACTCATTCGGATGCTACTAACTGGTGATAGATCGGGCGGCCTCCCGTAAGTCGGACAGCGGAGTCCATGAGAGTATGATCTCGACTGAAAAGCAGAACGGAATCAGGCAGGGCTCGGGTATCGTTGCCACACGTTCCTGGTCGATGGGTCGGAACTTTGGATGAGGCCACGGGCAGCCACGCGGAAGACCAATTTTCCTGTTTCTTGAATTTGCCGTTGAAGACCTCGTTGATTGAGTCCAGCGAAAACGCGCACACAGCGGATCCATAAATACCGTTCATTTGTGTGGTGAACACAGCGTAGAACATGCCGTCATCTCCGGGGATCTTGTAAATGGATTGGATTTCATTGAAATAAAACGGATATTCGCCAGGAATCGAGCAGTTGAGACGAGCCTTCAAGAAAGTAGTCCAGGTCTTGCTCAGCACGTGCCTGCCTCCAGTGTCTCGTTTACAAATACGAGCCACTCGGGAGTAGACGGCTTTCCCGGAGTTGATGGTCTCCATGGCGCTCTCTCGGAAGAAAAAGTACACGTACTCTCCGATTTCGAACGAGCCCACGAAATCGGGTTTGTCGAGCCACTTCGTGTTGTATTGGATTGTTCTCATGTAGTCAAACTTCTTTTGATGAGTTTCCTGGTCATAAAGCTCTGCACGGAAGATGACTCGATCAGACTTCTGGAAGTCTGCCGTGGTCCCCGAGTAAAGTCCTGGTAGATTACCAGGGTTACCACTTTCAACCCACACTGCGGTTGCGTTATCGTCGGGGCTGAATGCACACTTTCCCGCGGCGTTCCCTATCCCTGAGACTGTGTTCTGAACGCGTGACAGGTTTGCCTTCGAGGGATCAGTAATGATCGTTAGAAGCGGTCGGGTAGTCCATTCCCAGATCCCCTCACCTTATGAAAGTGCAGGTACAGTCCTAATTTGGCACTTACATGGAGGACCCAATCTTTCGGCTTCTTAGCGTTGGTGCCGCATACATAAAGACGATCACCTTCCATGGGTTGAATCACTTTGATGTGGTTCCGACACTCATATTGCTCGCTGTTGCCCATCGACACGCAATTCTGCACGTTGTCAGGATCCAGCGTGAGGGAGTCCTCGTCACACCTCGAATAAATCCAACGGGACAATTTTGTGAGACCAATATCGATCACGGTGATCGTTTCAGAGGACCATTTTCGTGCCAACCCAAGCCCAGATAAGGGCCATGATACCGATTCGTCTTCCATCTGAACTCACCTCGTACGATTTATATCATCAGTAGGGAGCTTGAAAATTCGATCCATGGAGCCGACCAACAGAGCATCTTGACGCTCGTCCAGAAGGAAAACTCTGTAGTGGAGTTTGCCGCAGGAAAACCGGCTTACGTGAGACTTTGAAAGTGGAATCGACGCTCCATTGGATGTCACGACGACGACACTCAGTAATAGAATGGCTTGCATGTTTCAGCCGTCGGCGCTGGTAGAGATGAGAGAGTCGAGGATTCAGATGGGGTACCTCGTGTCAATGCTACCGTTTCCCACACTGTCGTCGCTGCCGAAAACCCTAGTCCGAAAGTGAGAAAATCATATGATTCGATGACTAAACACCTCGGGAATCGAAGGGTTTCAAAGAGCGATCATCTGAAAAGCGACGTCACAGCGCTAGAAGTCACGAACGATTCTTCGTGACATTTTTGCAATAAAGTTTCCGAGTTGAATATTCAGCTGTCTCGAAACTTCGAGACGCGGCAAGAAGGTTTTCTTGTCGTGGAAGGATCAAGATATCAAAGAGAGTTGCAATCATGGGTGGTCTGAGCGTCCCGACTTGATAAGTTAAGACCTTGCGAAAATCCGCATCCTATTTCCATAACTTAATCATTCCGGAAAGTTCTTCTTGGTGAAAATTCTCAATCCGGTGTTCGACACGAGATAATAGAGAGACTCTCCTTGGTATAAGCGAAAAAAATCTTGTTATCATGTCGTGCCAGCCAGGGACGAGTCTCCGCGTCACGTGGTACGTCCTCGGAATGCGGACATCAGTGCGGTTCATGATCGTTCTGTTGCTTATTGAGATGTGAAGAATGCCTCCTCGACAGGGGAGAGTGTGACGCAAGCGGAACGATCATGATCTCTTGTTTTCGAACGCCAAAGCTCAAAACATCTTCGTTAATGCACTCAAATATTTCGAGGTGGTCCCCGTGACGCTTTCGTATCTCGTTTCGGAGGAAAATTTTGTGGATTATTGCTCCATATTCACATCGGTGACCGGGTATGTTAAGAGTAAGACTTCTATGAGAACGTCTTGCAGGGTTCTCTTGCGATTCATGGGAGTCTAGCGCTCTGTTACTTTGCTCGGGCCCTTGCCGCTTTCCGGGGAGGGCCTGATTCCTGCAAACCATGCAGACGTCAGCTTTGAAGTGAGCTCTATGATTTTCGAACCCAACGTTTGAAACGCTATTTTGCCGGACTCGTTGTTTTTTTTGATTCATAGGTTTGGATCCAAAATACATACGCGAACTCGGTTAACGCACTCGAAAATTATGTCTCCGAAAACTCGAAATTTCGGTTCCATTGAGTTTCGAAATCTTGCTCGGGTCCATGAACTAGAATGTTACGGCGGCGATTGAACGGAAGCTGATGGTGGAGGTGCCTGATGATTATGCCTGACAATTTCAGATTCCATTTGCCGCTGTAGGGAGCGGAAAAAGTCAGATTTTTATTTGCCGTCCCTCTTTGGCCTCAATCGGAGTTTGCTTCCGCTTGCAGGGTTCTTCAAAAAGAAAATGAATGAATCGGAGAACCTGAGAGAAGAAGTTTTCGCCTACTTGTGCCGCTTCCACGGATCTTGCCGAGAGGAGCTGGCCATCGCTCTGGAGTTTCTTCAAGTAAAACCGTTCGACTCGACGGTGAATCGAATAATGGGACACCCGTCAGGTCTCCGTCCAGATCATGTACTCAATTATTTCCGCATGGCTCAGAAAATCCGCAACGAGCATGGCCTCCGACGACGAGATTCATCATCGAACTGCTTCCGTTCTTTCGAAGACATCATCAAATTGGAAAAAAAGATCACCGAAGACAATCCCGTTGATTTCCTACTTCAATGCGTGGCCCTGAAACTCGTGGATGAGCGACACTTGCTGGAATTGTACGAAAGCCCGTCGACGCACTCGCAGTTGGACGCATTACACGAGGGCGTGCTTAGGCTAGGTAGCGAACAAATGAAACTCCAGGCGGAAGACTTCCATGGAAAGGTTTCCGCCTCTAAGAGTAGAAAAAGGAAGTGGAAATACGAGAGATCACCTTTAGGTTTTCATTTTTACCAACCAGTCAGCTTGGTCGCCCTAGCGACAAGCAAAATTCGAGATATGAGCGGAGATTCGGAATTACAGTATGAACAAAGAGTGACCCTTTCCCTAGGAGGACAAAATATTTTGTATGATCCTTACCATCAATCCAGATGTTGCTTCTTCTAAGATGACGACTTCGAACCTTGTCATTCGACTTTTTTCGCTGTGAATGTGACGTTTTTCTTATCTCCATGGATCTTCTGTTGTGTCTTAATACGATAATCTTAAAAATAAACCAGAGGCGAGCCGATATCGTTAAGAAAATTTATTGTATCCCCCTCATTACGAACCACAACACGACGTGCACGGCAGAACCTCCGTGGAACTGCGGGATACATGATAGATCAAGCCAGTTCAAATTGGAGTCGTCTCGCAGCACACCGTAGAGATTACGCGTCTGCTCTAAAAATGACAAAGTTTGTTCCTCTAGCGCGATTTCTGTCTCATGTTTCATAGTTGATTGATTCATTGAAGTCGTAATTGGCTCTGTAGAAGGCGACGGCGCTGTTCCCTGCTTCAAAGTGGAACGAATGGAAACATGAGCTGACCCTCTGCCTCAAGCGCGAGGTAATTTAAGCTTATGCTGACGTTGTTCTGATTTTTCTCACTTTTCTGCAATCAATAGTTTCGCTCAGTCTCCAAACTCCAGAATTAGCCTCAACGATGGAGAACAGCAGGAGGCAACGAATTCCACATCTCCAATTCAACAGGTTGAAGAGTGACCCAAGAGATAATATCACTGATGCCTACCTCAAGATCAGTGCACCGCAGTTTGATGCGCAGTAGCTGAACGAAAAATTCAAAGATCCTTTGGAGTGTCTTTCGGAGCACCGTCTACATACCGTGTCTGCGTTCCCAGCGCATCTACGAACGGGAGCGCTGAAGAGACCGATCGAACCATCCTTGAGGGATTAAGCGTCCTGAGAATTGAGGATTTCGCTCTATAGAGGTGCTGATCTCGTGCGTTTACAACAAGATTGTGAGTGCTCGGCAACTTTCGAGTTTCACATTCCACGACTGTTCATCACTTGATTCGAGTCGAATTTGAGGTCGACTCCGATGTTTTGTAATCAGTTGTGATTCCGCGCCTAGCCGACAGAACGATCCGAATATCGACAACTCCGAGTGAATTGCAAGGGTGGACTAGACATGATTAGAAACTCTAGTAGCTATCCAATCGAGGTAATGTTCTACGAGAATATTAGTCCATGACCACGCACAAATAGACGTTACTTCGCCAACGGATCACTCTGACATCGAACTCAAATCGTTTCTGTTTTTTTCCCTCTTGACACGGATTGGAGCACCTCGAGACCACATAGTTGTGTAGAGATAATGAATGAAATTAATCGTTCGGTTTCGATTTTGATCCGAAAGCATTTGGGACAGATTCCAGGGAAAAAGTGAAGCTCTGTCTTTCTTGATGACTCCAAACTTCTTGATATTGCTTCAAAATATTTTCAACCATCTAAGGTAGAGTAGCAAGTTGTTTGGGTTGAATCTGATTTGTTGCGCACTTCGACTGCATATGCCGCAACTGAATGGATGAGAGATAGAAAGTGGCTCATGTTAGGACAGACATGCAGTTCAATTCCCAGTATAGAGGCCCAGAAGCCGTATTCTGCCGAAAGTGTTCAAGTTCGCCGCCCACAGGGTAAAGCCATGTTTCCGTCCGCTGAGGTATGCATCTCGAAAAATGTCGATGTGGCTGTAAGTATGTCGCGGAAACCCAGGCGCCGACGGGATTCGCTACTCACTGAGATTTCGCCGCTGCAGTCTAGAGCATCTTTCGCTTCGGAGAAAATCAGTTCCGATATAGAAGGTTTCCTGCAAGAGGTACTGATTCAGACTGTAAGTCTTCCGAACACCGGATGGTTCTTCCTCGAAAATCTCCGACTTTGTATGCAATGGAAGTGCCGTAGGTCAGTGCGCTGATCTCTGAAATTAATCGAAACCAGTTAGATACATGCTTGACATCGATGTTCTCGACTCTCATTCCGACGACTTTCTCCGCGGCTTGAGTATATTACTAAATATCCGTCGGGAAACTGTAAAAACACGAAAAAAGAAACGCACGTGAAAGAGGTCCTGGCGGAGACTCTGAGCGAATATTGAGACGGAGTTAGTTTCCCACCCGAGGAGGATTCCCGATGCCAGATCTCAAGCGGAATAGATATATATGTATTGCGGCGATGACCAGATGGTATCGCCACGCCGACTCCTTCGGGAGGAACCGCTTGGCGCCCAAAACAGTAGCTATCGTTCGCCCTCGACTCAGAAACAGCCTCAAAGAATAGTCCCGCACAGGGAGGGACGATATCCTATAGATCGATTCTCACCGAGCTGATTATTATCGAATTTGACACGTTCTCAAGATCAGCTGGGAAATCCGTCACTCTTGGGGAGTCTTTCCGCCTATTGATCGATCAGAGAGTTGATACAGCGAGGTGACCAATAGACGACGCGGCGGTCGGCCGTTGATCAAGAATTCCAACCACGACAGATGAGCGTGTTGGGTTTATTTTAGCCATACATATTTGTATGTTATTAACCTCCGAAGCCATCCAACAGCAAATCAGTCCCAATCTGAATGCTGTCGATACGCATTAGTCATGAGGGCAGCAGAACGAATCCTGCATTTCCTCGGAGGAGCCTAGGAGCTTCGATCGAGGCTAAGAAAAAACCCGGGCTGATTCAGTGTTTGAAGAGCTTCTCCGAGGCCGCATTTGAATGGCTGACGCGATTCTAGGAATATCTCGGAGAATCTCATCCTTGTACCATCCGAAATGTATGATGAAGTCTGACGGAAGACACTGTCACTTCGTCGCCTTGAGCAACACAATAAGCGAATTGTCTGTCCAGCAGTCAATCGGAGCATACCCAAGTAAGCGAAGCCGCTTGTCTAGCTGATGGGGCCCATAAGGCCAAATGAGCGAAGTTGTCTATCAATAGGGAAACAACGTCACAATTTGCCAAAGCCAACAAAGAAGTGCATTTGTGGTTCACGTAGCCGCGAAGCTTTTGGGCGTCGTAGACCCCGCATCGGCTGACGCTATTAGGACGTTCGGGCAATAGAATAGATGCTCTGCTGTCTATTTCTCCTCCATCTCCCGTTGTTCGTCCTCTTCTTCAGCCGAAATGGATTCGAGATTGGGCTTTGTGTCATCAGCGACATTGGCAATAACGTACGGCCAGACCGCAGAATCATAACGTCCACCCGTTAGGAGGAACGCAGTGTACCTGGACGGTGAGTGGCATCTAATCATCGAGACTCCTTTGGCAGCCTCCCTTGTGGGGTGACATCGAAGTTTCGAATTTTGCCCGCGGCATGGAGTTGAGGAATATCAGCTTTCAGCTAAAATTACCGTCGTTCGGCAGAATCGGAAAATCGTCGACGCCAAACTCTGAGTTTTCGCGTTTTGAATGAAATTTGAGTGACTTAGATTCTCAACGAGGCAGTCATGGCCGAAACTATGTTACTCGCTGAACGTACCTAGAAGAAGCTCAAGTAATCGTTAAGACGAGAAGTCAACGACAGAGCCCCTGATCGATCGTCATGTTCGGCTTTGTTTGCGAGTTACTTTTGTGCGAAAAGAGGATATGTACGTAGTCACCGTTGTCGTCGCTACGGCATAAGATCCGACTGTACATTTGGAGCAGTGCGTTCTTGAATCGATATTGCGAGCATCACAGGCGTACATCTTCGGTTCTCCCGGTACTCTCGTTATCGACCTGACATGCTCAAATGCAGAACAGATACGCGACACGGCCGACAAACTCCCATTGTCGTAGTTCGCGATAATCGGTGTCCACGCTACAATGTTGGATTTTGCGTGAGTCCATTGTTACAATTTATTCTACATTACACCTAAGGGTCGCTTAGCTGCATTTCGAGCGAGAAACGAAAACATGATTCCGTATGCAGTCATAGTACTGTCTATAATGGTGAAAGCTCACCATCCCGTCGCTGGCTCAACTACGTGTGCCTTTATTTGTATGCAGCCAGCTGTGAATAATTCGCCTCGGCCCATATTGTCCAACTGCAAATTGAATTGAAGCTCGACTGCGCGACACCTGCGGGCTGTTGGAGTTCCATGCTTGCTCTAGAGGCGATACATACTACCCGTCTGCGACAAGTTCCTTCCGGCTCCACTGAGCTTTTTGTTTCCAATATCCAATAAGCGCCAAGTAACTTTTCCGGGCACACATGACGAGAACTGAGCGGTGAGACACACATGCTCGCAGACGATCATGAAAACAACGGGAGTCCGAGACTCGTGTTCTCAGGAATAATCTTAGCTTTGCGGATCACCATTCTCACCGATGTGACTTTCTGATTTTACACAGTTCGTCCGCTGGGAGAAGCGCGAGACACAAAAATTGAGGTGCTCGGGATAAGCTCCACACGGAGGGCCCAAGGTAAAGCGACGGCCGACCACCTGAGGACGAACACAGCGACTCTAGTGGATCAGCCTGCGTGCAGGACAACGATTGTCCCAAGAGAGCAGGGACTCTGTTTCTAATTAGCGTGAAGAAAAGTCGCCAAAGGCCCCTTATTAGCACGGAGGATGGAGGAGTCCATCAGTCGAAAGACTGGACCAATGTTGAAATGTCCTAAAACTTCGCGCTTCTTCGAGTGACGTGATTTTTTTTCAGAACCCAGAGATTTCCAGTGCTAAGATGGTGAGGAAATCGTAGGCATCAGCTATCGTTTCTCGTTGCATCTGAAAAATCTCAACCGAATCGAATTTTGGACGAACGCTCTGATATGTCTGGCATCCAGCACTGCTCTACGAGCATAATGATGGAACATCGGCGGGTAGGAGGAATGGAAGTCATCCGGGGGAGCAAGTATCTCGTGGGTTCGATTTCAATTCCCCTCAAGTTCGAGAGGCTTCCTTTTCGAGTTTAACTTCAAATACTTCAGGCTCGCGAATTCGATTCGAAACCCAGCCAGGTATGCCCGGGGCATTGGGCATTTTCAACTTCGAACAACGATACCCCTGTTCCCTTTCGCTGAGACTCAATGAGAAGCTGGCAACCGCTGTTAGACTTCGGAAGGGATGCATTAAACACGCTTCGCCTCGAGAACTCTGGGAGAGAATCAGTGATATAGATTATTCATTCATGAAAATGATCATCTATTCGGCAAGGCACCTGTCAGCCGGGAAGTGTTCATAGGGAGCTGTTGATCGTGTAATCATGAGAGATCATTTTCAATTCACAGAGCGGACAGCTTGCAATTAGAAGTGAATTCAATGAATGTTCAACGAAGACTGAGTTCACTCATTGTCAGCTTGCGGAGTTTTCCCTTCCAGGATTGAAGTGGCGGAGTCCAACTTGAGGATCTACAGGGGCTACGACTAGACATCCGAACCTTACTGAAGGTACTAAGGTATCTTAGTTTCCTCAGTCAAAAAAGCACCGCAATGGATGCTGGGAAATTCACCCAACAATAGGTTTCTCATCGTACATTCTCCCCTGGCGACCGAATATGTCCACATTGATGACTGGTCTTCCCACTGTGTGCTTTCACGCCTTTCTGGGATTTGAATCCTTTCAATTTTTGGCTGCTCTCATGTCCTAATCGCCGCTTTCCACACGCGTTGGTGGATTTCCTCAACGAAACAATTGGAAGCTGATTCAGTATGTGAACGGCGCTCCGCTCCATCTTCCCGCGGTCGTTCGAGTCGTACTGATCCGGACCTGGCGGAAGCCACGAGGAAGTCGGAAATCGGCGTCAATATCTTCTAACTAAAAACCAACTTGTCTTGCTCAAAGTGGTCACGACCATGGCTTCTCCGCACGTTTTGGTGTAGGTTGTCCATTTCCAGAAAAACTTGTCCGCCAACGGGGTCTCCAAAAACAGAATTTTGAGCCTCATTCCAAAGACGGAATCTGACATGAGAAGAATTGCGCAATCCAGACGTGGGACTGACGGTGGATTAGAGTACAAACAGTTCTTAGATTCGAGAAATTTCATAGAGCGTGTCAAAGTTCTCACAGGAGGGTCTTTCAATGTACTCCGTTCTCCTTGTTGGATTTGATTCTTGATGACGGAACTCTAAACCTTTGATCTATGGTCAACGACCTGTCGTCAATCTTTCTGCTTTATTCTAAATCGCTTGGGGAAACGAGCTGAAAGCCCAACAGCGTGTGAGAATCAGTTGAATGCGCGATTAGGGAACGAAGATTTAAACGCAACGAAAAACCGAGGGCCTTCCACAGATATGCAGAACTCAAGGCGGTGTGACATGTTATCACGACACCTACGACGGGTTCACAATGCTCCTGTATAATGCTCCCCTTCACGAATTTCTCATTTTCGGGTTTCCTTTCGGGCTCATTTCGTAATGCAGGGGATTCCAACAACCCTGAGTCGCATTGCCTGCCTACCTGCCCGACCTCCCTCTATAGATATATTGGAACAACGCTCTCAGGAAGCCTCCAGGGTCACGTTCCATAGATTCTATTGATTATAATGAGGATTTGCGACCTTCCAAGCTTCGCGTTCGCCTCGCTCTAGCCTCATAACACAAAGGCCTGTTGAACCTCCTCAAACACAGAGCACTTATTCTGAGCCAGTTTCATCATCCGATTCCCGAACTTTATGTTCGCTTCTATATCGGTCGGATCGTCTACCCCATTTCAATCCTCCCATCCTGTCTGGATATTTCGAAATTATTATCGCGTAGGCAAGCTGCTCCGCAAGTTGTTAAAAGTCTGTGGGGGATGATATGGATTGGTTTCTAGACAACGATCGGGAAGGAATTCTATATTCTTAGAGCTCATCTCATAGAAAGCGGTCACCGATATGAGCCTTTAAATAGTAATCCACTTGGGAAGTCCAACTCTTGGTCGGACTCCGAGTACCGATGGGTTCTTCTGGTCTCCAAACACGCATCAAATACAGCGGGATGAACTTTCACGAGAGAACTCCTCTGATGAGTCCGGAGAGAATGGGAATCGTTCGCGAAGCAAGAGCGTCAGCGGTAGGCTGCCGGGATCGAACCTACCGCTCATGCTCTGACTTCTTGTCGTCCCTTCCTGTCGTCACATTCTTCTAGCGCACTGGGAAGCAGGACGAGCACGTGGCTGGTGGACGACACGCGTCGCCTTCGCAGGAGTGAGCACTTACCGAGAGTTGTTCATTCTGATATACCTATCGCGTGGAATCGCCTCAGACGGTCTCAATAATTGACGATGTCGTATTGCGGAAATTCAGATGACTAGCTCCAGCTTCTCGAAGTGTCTATCATGCCTAGTTTCAGCTATCGCTGCTTGCGGAGCAAAACAGAAGAATAACCCTCTATCAAGTTTATTGAGTGTCTTGCCATGAAAGAGGCAGTTATCTCGGGACTGCCTGGATCCCTCTTTGGTGAAGAACCTCACGGAGCGAGGAGGCATACTGCACGTAAACAGTTCGAGTGTGCGTTCCGTGTCCCGGCAAACCAGTTCATCTCAATTATTTTACAACGGACCCGGCATATATGCCTCACATAAGCATATGAGAGAGAAACGGTTATTGTCGTGACTCAAGAGCGCTCATCTCTCTTGAATGTTCGAGGTCCTACCAATAGAGCATCGAGTCGGCGTGGTATTGGGCACCAGAATCAGCTTCGCCTCCTACAGCTAGTCCAGGGCGTGTTGATAGGCTACCCTTGCAGGACTTGCGGTGTGTGCGAACTCGTCGAGAGATTGGAATATTGTTGAATGCGAGAAGAAGCAAAGAAACTTCCAGCTACGAAGAACGATATCTCTTCGATTTCTGCATGACGAGGAGTTCATACAGCAGCGGAGCCCCAACGCCAGGATTTCCCTCTTAACCAGTGATTCGATCTATCGACGACTCCGAAGAGATAGTTTGGACTTTAGCTCAGTCTCCATGGGATGCATTCACCTACATAGACTGGCCCCCCGCGAGAGGGGGAATTCTCTCGTCAAACTTTCAGATTATTCTGATCGAGTTTATCCTGATAATTTAACTGCTATGAACCTGTAAATCCGCGGAAGATCAACCCTCCACAGAAGTGGTCGAAGCATGGAATCATCGACGAAACTTGTAGTGCCCAATTATCTTCCTTGAAAGGTGGGAAGTTGCTCGAGATTATCGAATGCAGACATAAACTCACTTCGATGTACTGAAGTGGAAAATCGAGAGATTCCCAAGGAGAAGTTCCACATTGAGACTTTGTCACAGGCGGGATGTCAGGGTATAAAGCAAAACATGCAGGGATATGAGCTCGCTTCGTTAAAAAAACAACAAAAACAGCGCATTTTCTGAGATTCCCTATCAGGAAGAACTGTCTGTTGTCGCCGAAAATGGATTCGTTTGGAGAAAAGCGTCATTCGACTCCACAAGTTTCTAGGACAGTAGATTTTATGTGCAAAATATTTTTGAAAAAGATTTCCGAAGCATCCGCGCTCCCTGCTTGTTTCGCATAATGTCTCGGAGTCAGCATAGTGCAAAGAAACCAATAATAACGTTGCGCCTACGTGAGTACTTATCCTTGAAATATATTGGGTGCAAACTATAGCTCCTCGGTGAACAATCTCGCACTCGTTCAACGGCATCGGTAGGGTCCCAAAGCGACAGGCCTTGAGCTCCAAGCACTGATCGTCGTGAGTCGGTCGCAAAAATACACATTTCAAATGAATCCAAGCCCTACATAATTAAATGACTCGCTAGCGCCAGTTTGAGGTTTCTGATACTGAACCCAATGCTGTCGGTCGCAGCCAGGTGGTTTGATTCGAGGCTTGATAGTCGTCATCGCGACACAAAGGGCGGCAGAATCGGTCGCGCGGTCGCGACGTTCAATATTCGGCGTGACAGGTCTGACTCAACTCGAGGACCGTCCGGAAAGCCGGATTTCCCACAGAATTGTAAGAAACGCCACTCGAATAGGAATTTCTCCCGGAGACCTGAACGAGTCCGGAAAACAGCTAGGGAAGTAGGCCTTCAATACCCGATCTAGAATGAAGCGGGTGTTACAGTTGGTCCACGATCTGACACCATGACGGTTCTCGTCGCTCACCTTCTCGAGAGGGAGCTTTTACCTGGATTGTGTCCTTCGCGAGACACAATCCCACCGTATAAACAGCGATCAATGATCCGTTTGATGTGACGTATGCGTTCACATGCATTATTCATGTCCGGCATTAATCAAATCTCGCTATTTCCGGTTCAGCCGCGCTTGAGGGGTGTATGGAGTACGCGCTCGCCGGATGGCTCAATTCCCCAAGATACTACTTTTATCCTGGCCCTTTATGCAATACTTTCAGTGTACTTTCTTCTCGCGTCTCCCTTCTTTCCGCGGAAAAGTTGCCTGATGATATTTGACCGCGAACCGAATCGGGCCGTCTTGTTGGGAAGATGATCAACTCCAGGTCTGATTGGTCCTTCAGAGAGGGGGAGGGCGATCGGCCGTCCATAATTTTTTCATCCATTTTGATTTCCCTACACCCATGAGCCCCTTTTGACACACTCTTGCCTCGCTGTCCCAATCTACGAATTTTCGGTCTGATGGGAAAGCGTTTCGAAACTCAGCAGAAAGGACGAAGCATCGAATAAGTTTTCTCCGTTCCGCTGTTCCTCATGAAATACTTTTGCACATGAGGTGTCAGCAAAGTCTGGAGGCGATCTCGAGCCCCAACCTCAGGGACCTTCGTTTGTTCGGGAGTGCGCACGACTTGGAAAAGTGCTCGATGTCAAGAACAAGATCCGAACCTAGTTCTGAATCCACGCGGTCACTTGAGACACAAACACTCATCGCCTCGGCTACTAGTTTTGGACTGTCTGGGGAGCCCGTATGACCTATATTGGGCTCAACAATAGCGTGACCGAGTCCTGTTGCTTCAGCGAAAGTTGTGTGTTGTGGCTCCGACATTGATCTTGGCCGGCGGCTCAGTGGTCCGTTCGTTTCTCACACGAATCATGAGCGCACGACAGGATGAGCTCGCTGCAGAACTTTTCAAAAATCTTTTCTTGTCATTTATATGAACTACTTCGAATTTTTACCTCTTATCCATCGCGTTGATTCAGTCAATCTTGTTTCTCGGATTTCCTGGAAAACCTGGATTGGGAAATTTTTGGATTTTAATGAGCACACAAACTGACTCTAACGCATTGTCGTCAAGTCTTTTCTCGAGTCTTGGGCTAAGCCTATTACAAAGAGCGGCTTTAAGATTCCTGTGGACTTAACATTAACTCAGCGCGCCACGCCTCTACTTCCCGTGTCAACTTTGCGCGTTGCTCGACGGATAAAGTCCCCGCTTGCTGTAGTGTGTGGGCACACAAAAAGACCGTCAGGAGTTGAGAACAGACTGTTTCACTTCTCCGAGATATGCATGCACCTCTACATCAATTTCATCACGGGCTCACGGGAATTTAGTGCAAAAGAATTCCGAGAATGTACATAGCTCCGACAAGACTCATATCGAGAGACGACTGTTCCTTTTTTGCTGTCGGTGCCCAAGGGCTGTATCGATCCTTCGCTTGGATCGAATTCGTCAGAGATCCAAATTGATCTCACAGATCCAAGAAACGAAATCACGGGTATCAATCCTTCTCAGATATTTGATGAAAACTTCACGAATTATCATAGGGATCGAATTATTTGAATTGAACGAAACAGAAATTCGAGACTCTCGGTCGAACAATCAATTTTTGTGAATATCATGCAAGGCCGTATTCATGGGAGACTCGGCTGCGTCCGGGGTCCGGTTTGACTTCATATCTACCGACGAACAAACAGTCAGACGGGATTACGAGTTCCCCAGCGACGGTTGGAATCTTCTGGTCACTCTTGCTACATGGAACGCAGAGCACCTTTCGTTTTCTCGTTTCTGCAGAGCTCGACCTCTAGGGAACGGAGTCTGCGAGGGTGTGGTAGTGAGAAGGATGAAATACGGCCAACTGCAAGGAGGTAATGCTCTCGTTTCCTGGGATCTGTGAATTGCTTGGTAGGGTGCCCTGCAGAGACGTTTGCAGGAGGCTTCCTTGATATACTGCCAACGTTGAATGCGTATGAATAATTTTCTCAGTATTTCTCATAATTCTCTTATTATTCACGTTCTTGGAAGAGACTCCCATCGCCGTTTCTTGACATCGTCGAGTACACACCTAGCAAGGGTCTCGCTCGAGGGATAAACAATCGCTTGCTTGCAAATGACACTCAATGGAAAGGCCAGCAGATAACATCACGAACGTGTCTTGACGACACCGAGAGGGTTTAGGGATCCGAGCGAGCGAGCGAGCAGAAATCCGCTCGTGTTATTCGCCGACCTCGCCCTCCGAAGTCGCAGACGATTCTTCTTCCTTTTCCCTCATTCGGTTTGCTTTGTCTGTGCAGCCGGCAAGCGCTGACGCTTGGCTGCATCGTTCCTGGTTCCTCGCGCACTCTCCAAGAATTCCTTTGACTAACGCACTTCGCGTTTCTTCCGGATCGGAGAGTCGATGCAGTCACGAGATCTGGCCAGTTCCTCAGCATCGCGTATGATAATGAACTTAAAAGCCAAGCATCCGTCGGAACGCAGTTTGGGAGTGATCCGACCTCATGCCCCGTCCCCGTGACGGTGTTGTTCAAATGTTCGCTCGACTTCTCGGAGCGTGCCCAAATACGAACCAGAATGATTCCCTTTGACTCTTCTCGGCTCTTTGTGTTGTGTGTTAATTACAGCGAGGAATAATTGTGGGGTGTTCCATGTACGCCTAATAGAGATTAACTGAGCTCACGTTAAAAAGTGAGACGTTTTTTTAGAAAACACCTCGTAGGACGGAGAGACAACTAATTAAAAATGACAAACACCAAAACAAACGAGCAGACGAACATGGAAACGAAGACGTCAAGCATCAACAACAAACGTCAGAAGGGGCTCTCCGACGTCTTTGTTTGCTTTCACTGTTTTATTCGAGCGGGAACGCGTTCTCCACTCAGGCGTGACGGAGCCTGCTGCTCCAACTCATTCTCCCGTTCCTTCCCGTCCTGGATGAGAATTAAAATGTCAAGCCCGCACGGTGCCATGCTCCGATGAAAGGAGAATTATATATTGAAGTGGGACGTCCCGAAAGGAGAAAATGTTCGGCCTGAGCACACCTACTGGCGATCAGATCCCATCAGCGACGATTTTTTTCTCGTTAGCATCGATGTCTGAACCCGCGTCTCTCGATAAGGCAGCCGCCATTCAACCAGGTCCGAAAGAAGGAAAAAAGAAGTATAAGCACCTACAAGACGCGAAAGGAGCTAATTTGAAATTCACTTGTGCCTCCACTCAGCTTGTAACAGCGATACGCCGTGCCTAAGAAAAAACGACGTGACATCGGACCCTTCCCGACCTTCTATTTCCGCTTGTTGAAGTTCCGCCCGTATGACTTGAGGCTACTCATGACAAGCACAATGGAAAGTAGATACCGGGGGCGGTTTGTGTTTATCAAGACAGAGATCTCGTTTCTCTTGCCGGAGTATCCTGTCGGCCTCCACTCCAATAGTTGGCCCTATGTAAACACTCGACTTCATTTCGCCATTCCACCCCCTGCCCCCACTATCGCCTTCCGTTCCGCCGCTTTGTTGCCCAATGTCGTTCCGTACACTCTAATTTGACGACTATACGTCCTCACACGAGTCGATTTCGTTGCCTCGAGGCCGTATGTTATTTCGGTCTGAACGAAACGCGACGTCAAACCTGTTCTCGTGGAGCTAAATGTCGCTTCGTTCCACTTATCTCGAAGTTCGCGGCTCGTCGAGTCTCCATCGATTGCTCGTCGGAACGCCTAGGGTGCTGTTTGTGAGCTTCATTCCAAACATCGGACTCTCCCTGTGGAGTTTTGATCGCTTGGAGAAGTTTACTCGTGGACGCGAATTCGCCCTCGAAATGGAAACAAATCATCAACTCAATAACTCTCTGGTCGGGCAACTTTGAGTCCGACGGCGGATTTGCCTTTCAACAGATTGCAATCTCTGAGTGAGAATCTCAGCGACGCTGTCACGAATCCCTCTTTTCTCGACTCGAAAAGACAGAAAAGGAGGCAGTTATCGAGGGGAAGCCTTGCGGAACGAATTCTCGATTCCAAAATGAGAAGCGAGGATCAAAAAAAGCTTGCTGCGATTGTGCGAATGTGAGATTCGCCCGATTCGGGAAGCACTTCTATTTACAGATTGGAGTTTCTTTCTGATACAGAAGCTCTTTTGGCAGAGAGTCCAATTTTCGCTCCGGTGAAGATTCCAACAAGAAGTATTTGTCGCCTGCCCGATCAGGAATCATCCTCAGATCGCAAATCTTGCTCAACTTTCATCAAAACCTTTGGCAGTGCAGAGTAGTTTCGGAGTAGTAATTGCCCTCTAGCAAAGGTCTAATTGTTCGTGAATATTACAAAGAGTTTGCAGCATCCGAAGCGTACATTTTGGGATCGAAGATCCGTCTAATGATTACCTGTCGAATCGAGAAACGTAGTTGCATTTAAAAACTCCGATTCGAAATTATTGCCCTGACTGTGATCGATATTCTCCTCATTTTCTACCTGATGACGGCTCGAGTTCGCCCTTCGAAACATCTCCTGTGTGTATCATTGCCGACTTCCGATATGTTCTCGTTCCGGTGGAACTCCAATCCTGTTAACGAAGAACGATGGCCCTCTTTGCAAAATCTCAATTGGTCATTTTATTATTCGAATGCAGGAGAAGAATTGGTTTCAATACATTTATAATAACATTCTCTTAAACGCCGTCTTCGTTGACGTTCTCATTATCAACGGCCTTATCGTCATCACATTTCAGTCGGATCTAAGCAGTTGGACAAAATGGGGTGTCTTAAAAATGTATTCTTCATGCATCTACATATTTGGTTCCTTCGGCAGGCCGTCGACTCTTCAGCCGAGGGAGCGTTTGGTCACGACGAGGACAAACACTCAACCGAACTCGCGTGCTCGTCGAGTATTTTATAAACAAATTCCTCGAATAGAAAACTCCTCGGCAAACATTTCCTACAAATCGATTCCACTGGAGCTTTACCAATATACCCTCACAGAGCTCGCTTCACCTTTACCCTCGTCATCGAAATTCTTACAAAACTCAACGTGACGCTGGTGACGTCCGAAATCGAGTTGACATCTCATGTCCAATTTGTTTATTTCGTTTTCGGAACAGGAATTAAATTAATAACAAGAGTACGATGAAATTTGCCTAAAATGTATTGCATCGCCGAACTTCACAGTTTGGGATCAACATCACACGGTTTTGTTGCAATGCCATACAAGTGTTTCATTGGTTATCGATCTTCAATCATCGATCATCGCCTGTGTGATCGAGAGTTGCGATGATCGTACCGTGGACGATTCTCGTTGTTTGATGGAAGTCATATTGACTTTTTCCAATGATCTGTATCCGGAAACAGAACCCGGTCTCAATCTCCTGTAGACTCATTGGTCGGTACCGGCGAGAAGTTCGTTGAAATGAATCAAGGATACCGATATCATTGGAAGTGGGCGATCTCAAATTCAGGATCGATTCATCCTGCCTAGATCTACGAACGCATTCGAGCCTTTATGGCGGAAGAAATAATCAATGGGAATCAATGATTGCACCGAGATAAATACGATAAGAGCTATGCTGGAAAGTTATTCAGGAATGCGATACGAAATCAGAAAGTTGATCTTGAAATTACAACGTCTGTAATCAATATCAATCACTTTTCTCAATCGCTCCATCAATAGAATAATCAATAATGTTATTACTTATCAATCCAATAATTATAATACTGATATGTCGCGACGATCTCAAAGTCGGAGCACCTTGTCCGGGAGTGTCCTTGCAGTCCTCGCCGTCAGTCAGCGAACAATAAGGAGCGGAGAGGAGTTGGAAAGGATGGAAAATTCGGAGAATTCCCTTCGCGCTCCCCGAGTCACCAGCCGACTCCAATTGTTTTCCTCCGTTCTCATTGATTAACTGTACAAATGGCTTTCATTTCAACGTGGACCAGAATCCGGAGTTCAGACTCCGAATCGAGGCACAAGGTACGGCGTGAAGATAGTCCGTGTGCGCGCTTTGATCTTACATTGATTCAACGGTGAATGAGCCCATTCTGAAATGAGAGACAAAAATCAGATCATTCGTTCCGATCGATATCTAATATTGTCTTCAGTGAACTAATGCTGTTCGTAATCTTGAGTCCAGGCTGTTCGGAATAGAGATATTAATCTTCACATCCAAATTAATTAGAGGGTCTTCAGGTCTGGGAACTTCAATCAGAGTTCCAGCCTAAGCGAAGTAAAGATTTCCGCGCAGAAACGGCGGAGATACACATGGTTACGATGGGATGAAAAGAACGGAAAATCTTGGAATCTGAATCAAATCCTGAGTTCCTGGAATAGAACCTCAGGCCGCGATGGCGCCGCGCTTTTTGATATGCTCGACGTCTGAAAGCCCTTAACACCCTCTCCTCTGATATAAATCCTTGTTGTTGTAGTCCTTCCACTGTTACCCTGAGCTCGTTTGCATATGTGGATGGATACCGGCAGAGAAGACTTTGGAACCATCCGGATGGTGGGTAGTCTGTACCGCGCTTCCCACTCGGTTAAAAGTTACTCGTCGCTCATTTGAACCTCGTATTCGAGGCTCGGTGTGAAAGGTAGAAGCTGTTTTACGCACGCCCCGGGACAGCGAGAAGATTGAGATGGAAACGCGCGGGAAGATATCCTAATTCTCGAGCTGCTCGAAACGAACCCTCAACGACCCACTGCCGTCTGCAGAGAGCCTGGGTCGAGATATTTTCGGGTGAGTTCCACGCGTTCGTCTTACGTCATACGACTTAATTAAATAGACGTTTCGAAAAGTCTGTCGCCTAGACACACACACATTGCATCATGTCGCCTCAGATAACAATAAGCTGACTAGGCAAATTAGCATCGGAGCGAGTTTTAGAGGGAACGACGTTCCAGTTTGACTTCCAGACTTACCGACGAATTCCTCGGTGAACGTTTGGCTGTTTTGAGTGGCCGCATCATCTTTTTGTACCCCGTTCGTCTGCTGCACTCCCGCCGGATCCGGTTATTCATCTCCGTACAGCTGCGGGTTGAGCAAGAGTACTGACTGAGTTACTTCGACTATATTTAGCACATGCGAGTCAGAAGGCCAAAACTAAAAATACACAGCTCAATTGAAGCCGACAACTCGGAGCCCCTTGCACCGCTGGCTGTTTTGTATTCCTGTGCCTTTGGTCCTTTCACCTGACCAAACACCAGGGCTCTCTGTTTTGAGTCAAAACCCTCGAATTCGTCGGCCAACTCCGAAGGCGGAACCAGATACGATCCGCTTCTCTGCGAAATGCATCCCAGACTTCAACGAAATTCGAAGAAACTCACGAATTGTTCCGAAGGATTCGATGGATTTTGGCCGTCCGCTTGCGTGTTCGTGACCTCGGTCATCTGCCTCTGCATTGCCGCTTGACTATAGCGAGTAGCCGCCGCGAGTCTGAGGAAAAAGGAAATGTAGAGATTTTTCCTCTTGAACATCATGGAATGAATTCGTGCTACGGTTGCCGAGGGAAGCACAAGCAGTCAAGAAGACGGAAACCATAAACCATAGCTCTTTGGTTCCTTTCTCCCCCAGTCGGACTCACCTCTGTAGTTGCTGCTGTTGGGCAACTGCGACCGCGGCAGCCGCCGCCTGATTTGGCTGCAGTACTGGAAGCCGAGGCAAGAGGCCCACAGGGACGAGTCCGGGACCCGGCCTCATTGGAACCAGGCTGCCAGGTGTGGTAGGTAAGCTGCAAGAGGCGAACTTCACCATGTCAGTTACTCGGACGCTCTCGAGGCCAACTTTATTGTTAACACCGTCGCAACAACCAGCGGACTTTTATTGAGGGAACGAACAGGCGGAAATCTCTCTCTCTCTCTCTCTCTCTCTCTCTCCCGATTTCGTGCAATGCTAAACAAAAGAGGAAAGCACAACTCCACTGCGGACCGAGTTGTTTCGAGATAGGGCTCATCATCGTATTTGCTTCCTTCCGCCGATGTCGCCGGCTTGATTTTGAATTCTAATTAGTTCCCTAATTCAGCCGGACTTGTCGCTCGTCCGCATATTTCCACATTCAGAAATAGTCGCAGAGATGGATTTTTGACAATCGAGTGTTCACGATCCTGTCCCCAGGAGAATTCAGCTGTATCCTGGATCTTCATCTAAAGCACATTATTATTCAACAAAAGGGCTTCGAGGCAGGGAAGCGCACTTCCCGCTCGGGTCTGTGAAAGAGAGAGAGAGAGAGAGAGAAAAAGACACTTACCCCATGGGAAATGCAGTGACAGAAGGGAACGCCGTGGTGGTCGACGGCGCCATAACGGGTGAGGTGGTCGCTTGCAGAGACGGCGAAGTCGACGACACTCCCAACGTGGGGCTTTGAGATCCTCCCAAGATGTCTCCGGCTTTGCGACTGTCGCGATTCAGAAGTGCTAGTTCTCGTAGTTGATTTTGTCGTATATCGTCGTAGTAGTCCTAGAAAAAGTCGAGGAATCGATTCGGTGATTGTAGTCGGAACGGAGTCGAAACGCGACGAAAGATAACACTAGCAATCACTGTGAGTGGACCAAGATATCGGAGCCAATTATATGTATGTATATAGGGAGAGCCGAGATACTCGGACACGTTGGCTCGTAAAGCGCGTTGTGTGTAATAAAATCAACTTTCTCGTTGGGCCTATTAGAAGACGAAGGGTGGGAGGACGAAGATTGAGGGAAAGAGGAGGACGAGACGGCTTGCCGGTCGTGTCGACGTCTTGAAATCGAATTATGCTCTCTTAACTCAGATCTAGAAACGCGACAATCGGACTGACAGGGAGCGAGCGGACATGATTGGAATGCAAACGAACAAACCAAACGACCGAGTGAGTTACGCTCACGTCGTCTATTTCTCGACGTCCTCGCGCTTTGTCTCAGACGAAGAGAGCAACGCAACGAGGTTCTAGCCGGCAGATGCAAAACATTTCGTTCCTTCTGAGAGAGGAGATGGTCGCTTTGTTCAGAGAGAGGAGTTGCTCCAAACGGACGGATAATGGCTACTACTGCAGCTGCGACCGCTTCTGCTAGAGTCGGGACTGTGCTGTACACTTTTCATAAACGGAAGGACAGAGTACTCCAAGCAAACGTCCGAAGAAAGTCAGACAATGATGTATGTATCACCGGCGCATTTTTCGCGAGTCCGAAAAGCTTGGCTCTTGTTCCATTCTGTGTCGGCGACGAACGAGCCGGCAGGAAGGGTGGATGGAATAGGAAAAACGTCATGCAAGTGGCAGGTGTCTTTATCCAAAAAGTGCAAGACCGTAATGAAGCCACGCGCGATCCTCGCTTCGAAATGCTCTTTTCAAGGCGGCGCGAGTTCCGTTGGTGCACTGTCTCACCCTCAACGCTTGTCTGTGTTGGGAGGATGAAAACAGACCCGCCGCGCTCGACGCCGGTTCGGTCGCTCGCGACACCGAGGCGACAAAAGCGGGTCGAAACCCCGTGGGGAGGAGCTGAGGGCGCGGCGAGGGTTGGGGGAGTGGGGAATAGTGACGAACGGTTGAAGGGTGCCGGAGGAGGAAGGAGGTGGGTGGGAAACCGATGGCTTGAGAGAAAATGGTACGGAATGGATATATATGAAGAAGCCCGTCAACGAGCTGTTCCGACGAGGACATTGAAGACGACGGAGGTGAAATCACTTACGGGAACGAGGAAAGGCTTGAGTTCTGAGATGGCGTGGGACATTCTACTGTAAGCTTCTGCAGGTGGAGCGAATGTCGTGACTTCGACGTGAAGATCCTCATGGAGGTGAGAGTACTTTGGGTCAGAAAGCTGCCTCAGTTCTTCTTCCTGCAAGGGGGTGGCAATGAGTTTTGTTTCTATGTTTTCTATGCCGTCGGCGTCCAGGGACGAACGCTGCAGCTGATGACCGCCAAAAAGACAGATGGACAGACGAACAGTCAGACAAATAGACAAGCTAGGACAGAGAACGATGGCAAGGGAACCATCTTGCACAATCAGCGACAGGAAGTAAACATTAGTGGTGGTGACGCGGAGAGAGAGAAAGAGAGATGAAAGATATAATTCACGTGCTACGTACCTTGGCCTTGTCACGAAACGAACCGCGACCAAGGATGGCCATCTTCGTCTGTGTTTCTTCCTGCAGACGCTTCAGCGAATTTCCCTTGGGTCCAAGAAGTTTTCCAACAAAGTTGAACTGCAACCAAACATCGCCATGTGTTAGCTGTGTACCAAAAGAGATTCGCTTCCGTCAACCAGTGAACGTACGTCTACCTTCTCACCATCGAACCTTTGCGTACAGCTCCTTCCTTCCTTCCCCGCCCGACCACCCTCACCGACTGCTCAGCTAGTGTAGGTCAGCCATTCACATTTAACGAGCCGCAATTGCTTAGGTGAGCCGGTGGAGTGGTGCTTTTCTACGATCTCAGCTTTCGGGAAGGTACGACGCTAGTAGTTTCGATACGACAACAACGTTCATGACCGTAGGACCGGCGGGCCGTAACAATGAATTGCGCATCTATCAATTACGCGGCGTCCGTTCGAGAAACTTTTGCGACTCGAGTTCGGTCCGACCATCGTACGTGAATGGGTGACGATCTCTCACGTCGCGGCGTCCGTCGTCGAGCCAAAGCCACGACGGCTCTCGCCACGACCCCGATGCCGCCATCGTTGTTGTTGAGGCCGATGTTTTTCGCGAAGGAAGTTTGCCGCCCAAACAACGACACGCATCGGGGCAGCCGTTACGCAGCGTGGAATCCTGACCGGAGCCAGGATACGTGCTCGATAAACGCTTCGTGGTCACCCACCGCATCCGGATTCTGCAGGCGAGCCGGCCTGCGAACTCCTGTCTGTCTATCGGAGATTGCTTGGTCGGTCGGTCGGTTGCTTGGTTGCCAGCTTGCTCACAAGCCCGGGAAACTCGGCAGCTGACGTAAACGACGGGGAACACTGCACAGGACTGAGCGATTGGCGCGCGAGCGCGGAGTCCTCAAACGAGCTTGTTCAGACGAGCGTGCGACACGGCTGATGTTCTACATGGGTTTTTCACAGGACACATGTATCCTGTAGGAAATGCAATTTTTGGCCTTGACGAGTCGAGAGTGAAATGAATTCCACTTTTGGCGCTGCTCAGCATCGCCATCGAATCAATTTTGCAGCAATTTTTGAGAGGGTTTCCAAGTTTTTCGGAAAAGCCGAAGTTCTCCAGGTGATCATCTAAATTGATTCTGACGCTGAGTCGCGCATCTACGGTCGGAACTCAATTTTCCACGTCTGTGTTTTGAATATTTTTGAGGAAATTCGAGTGAGGTCGGATCGAGTGCCTTGGCGCGATACTCTCTCACCAGAAGCAGACCTCTAACCAATTTAGCCCATTCCGCGAGGTTAATATGAACGCGCGTCGCTCGAGTGGAACCGATCCGTGGCACTCCTCCAGAGAGATTCGTTCATAATTTATTGCCTCAATAAAATCCAAATTCGAATCGCGCAGTACTCGATCATGGAAGCTCCCGTTTGGTCTTCGTTGATTACGCAACGGGAGAGGAATCCTGCGTTCGACTAAGGACCGAACAAACGAGAAAGCAATCAACAGCGTTGACATCGAGATCTGAATGGCGTATCACCAACCGGTCGCCGATTCACTGCATATGTGTACACACGCAACAGCGAACAAGCCGCTGAGCTCTTCTGGGTCTGCACGAGACGTCGTTTTGTGGAGAGCCAACAATCTGTCAAAGGCATCCGCCTGGGAATCAAACTCATCGATCGATCGGACAGTCGTCTCACGCTAGAACTCTTCCGAGATGTTGGTCTCATTGTCCTGGGGACAACGACTACGCCACCGACCGCCTCGATGACGTTGGTTCGGGAGATGACGACGACGACGACGGAGGAGCGGGCGGTGAGGAGAAGGACGAGACGTCCTCCGAGGACAAAAGAGAGGAGCGGAACATTAATGAATAAATCACCGTCACAGGCCTCGGGCCCATTTCGTGGACTCTGCTGACGCTCGGAAAGTGTTGGGGAGTGAGTGGATAGGCCTCGGATTGAGTCGAGCTAAAAGAGAATCGCCAACCGGTTCAACGGGGAAACAACGGACTCTTTGATTGTCCAAGTGAGCTCTTGAATCGTTATCCTCGAAGAGGCGCGAGTTTGAGATGACGCCAACTCTTTGAGCTCTGGGTGTCCACCGCAATGTCGCAACTATCCCGCGTCCGGTGAAGCAAAAATGTGTCATCGCTTCCTGCTCCATGCGGTCGGACCACCGGACACCGGTAAGACGAAGCGACGTCGCCGAGTCCGTCGGTCGGTCGGACGATGATAATCCTTTCATGAGGAAATATTCGAGTGGATTGCGACTCCCGGAAGGGTCGATAGATCGGCGAAGCGATCGATCAGTGACCGGCGTCCGAAGTTTTTACGTGACGCCCCGTAAAATTTATTGCTCACAGTCTAAAAATCGTTCGCCGGAAATCTTCGTGCCATACGTCGGTCGGTGCCACACTGGCTGCAGCTACCGTTTTCCTTCCTGTGTTTCCTTCCAAACCTTTTTTGTCCGTTTTCTGCTCTTCTGAGCTCAATAAACTTAAAATATTGCCCATGGGATCGCATTTCCCTCGCTCTCCTGTTTTAACGTAGCCAGCCAGGCATCCAGGACGACGGAGGGTTAGCAAAGCAAGGAGCACAGACGACGCGACGTTCGACGACGAAAACGGCAGCTGCCGCAGGAACCTTCGTATTCCTTTATGGACTCTGCTACATATTGTGCTCAAACAACAACAACATCGACGACAACAACAACAACAACAGGGCAGACAATTCTTTCAGCAGGCCACCGACGGGATTGCTCCGAATCACGCTAGCCACCGGCGACTTATGTCGCATGTCTTTGCGCGCACGGCCGGACGAAGGATTCGCCGAGCGAGCAACCTAAGAGACGATTCTTACGACTCTTGCTTTGTCAGCTTGACAGTCGTGCTAAGGTCCTTCAACTCGAGAAACGCTTCGTCAGACGTTTGCCACCGCTCGTTCTTTGTGAAACGAAACTAAAATTACAATAATCCGTGGTGTTATCTCCGCGGCTGCTCTATCGAGGAGTTTTTTTCTTACGTTGGGATGGTCCTTGACTGGAACTACGACGCGGACTTGGAGTCTGATTGGTCGGCCCTTGTGGATATCTATAAAGCTGGATTTTGTGCCGCCGTTCTGAAGACGTCCAATTTCTGAAACGAAAAAATCCCATTAGTTTAATGACGGACCAACAGCCTCCTCTCAGTCCTCGCAGAGCTGAGATGTAATAATAATCTCCTGCCCTCAGCGCTTTCAATGAAGTTCGTTTAAGAAATCCCTCTCGTCGACGTCGCGACGTCTGCCGTTCTCGATCCCTCGTTTCGGCTCAAGAGCCCGCTTCAGACAATCCTTCAATCCGACACTAACGATTCCTCACAATGAAAATAGATGTGGCCTTCTCTTTCGATCAACGCGTCGTCCTCGAAGACCTCCTCCGATCGATGTTACAGCTTATAGAAGCTCCCCTCCCCCTACTCCCCCTACTCCATCTACTTATTCCGTCGATAAGTTCGTTTGCACACTGCATTTCTATTAAATGCGAATCAATTCACTAATTGGTGCACTTCGTGTTCAACTAGAGAAATTGCAGCTCAATAAAAGCCGCGAAACGAAGTCCAGTTCCTCGATGGCTTCGATTCGTTCGTTCGTCGTCGTCGTTTCGAGTGTCGCTATCTCACCCAACACCGATGCTCTCGTCGTTGTTAGTGAAGTTTACGACGACAACCCAGGTTACTGCCTGTCGTGGCGGAGCCGTCATTGTCGTTCCCATCGGCGCGGGGTTCGCACTATGCTCGTCTAATTAGTTCGAATAGCTCGTTTCCTTTCCACTTTTGAGAGTTTATGGCTCCTCGAAAGCTTGTAGGCTTCTGCGGGAGACGAATGGCAATGCCAAAGAGAATTTACGCCGAAAAGTAGGGTCTTAGCCACGGACTTAGGGTTCGCTACCGTACTTCTGTTCCTCCGCTCGATGTGTGTGACCTGTTTTTCTTGCTTCGCTGTACGTTTTTTCCTCCTTACTTCGGAATCCTGATCGATGTCGCTCGGTGCAAAGGGTCAGCCGCTGTCTAAAACGGAGGTGAAATATGACAGCCTGTTTTCCGTTTGCTGCCGCTCCTGCCATCCCGCCGGGGCGGCCACCGTCTGTCGGGTAAGCAGGACGCCGGGAAAAAGCCCGATTTGTTTTGTCGAGCAAACAACAAAGGCAGATTGGGATGCGGGACGCCAGATAATTGCGAGGTGGGTTCGGGCCCTTCTCGCCGGCGCCGATGAGCGGATGGAGGGCAGACGCCGGCGCCGATCGCTCCGTCGGTTCCTCAGTCAAAGCGGACTTGGAAGACACTGAAGTAGGACTGATATTTTCCTTTTCAGTCGCCATGTTGATCGAAACTCGTAAAGACAGTTGGTATTGGCAAAACCCGAAACCAAGGTTGGCAATCCCAGCATGAAGCAGCTCCCGGAGAAGGGGAGCCGTCCTCGAAGGGACTCAGGGCCCTGAAGGAACGAGCGAATCGGTGTTTGTTCCGCTATGGAGTAGAAAATGTGCAACTGTAGCAGCTGCCTAAATGGACCGCCGACCTCCTGTTCCTGAAGCTCAGAGTGCAAAAGCAGGCGAGCAAATTGAAATTGGCTGCTGGGCCAGACTGGATAAGTGGAGTGCTTTGTCCGAACGAAACCGAGCAACTAAGTTCTTCGGGAGACAAGTATTACGTCTCTGAGGCGACCTACTTCTGAGGCTACGAATCGGTCTCAACACGCCCAGTCGGCCTCCAGCTGACCGAGCAGACGCTAGCACGTCTTGTACAGAGAAAAAACAACATACTTCCTATGAAGGCATCGGCCATGATATGTGGCGTGCTCGAGCGGTACCCAAAGATCAAGAGGAACAAGAGGGGGGCCGTTCGGAGGGCCAGCTCTGAATGTATGTACATGCAATTTGAAGTCTATCATGAGGTTTCTGTTTCTTCATTCTAAAACCGACGATGAATTGCTTACTTAACCGATGGACATCACCGCCGTCAGCTCGCCACAAACTCGGTGGTTTTCTCGAACCATTGGCCACGGTCCGCTGGCATGTTCTTTGAACGACCACAGTTCTTCAAAACCCACGGAGGTCTTCTCTCAGCTCGTCCCCCTCCGCCCTATCTGCTTGCCCACCCGCCCGCTCACCCACCCACCCAGCGGTCCGTCCCTCCCTCCGCAGCGGCCCGCTTTTGGCTTGCTTCTTCGCTCACTCTTCGCTGAACACAAACCGGTAGGAAAAGCAGCCACAATGTTCTCCAGGTTTGAACGACGGGATGGTTTTTCTTTGGCGAATCCGGCCATCCATCCGACGCACAGACTCGCGGATTCTCCGGCCACGTCGCCCGAACGTCGGCAACCAAGGAACGAAGGAAAGAGAGAGTGAGTCCTCAAGACACGCGCAACCATCGTACCTGATGCTTAGGGTTTAATAACAACGAAGTTCCTATAACAGAATGTGGGAACTAGAACAGCGGTCGTCAGTCCCTCCGTACCGGTGCCCGACACCAGCGGAACAAACCGTTGGAGATTTGTTTTCTCTCAGGCTCTCTTCCTTTTTCTCGGGAACTTTGCGCCGGCGAAGGATCTCAAAAGGAGCGGCCGTTCATTGTTTAGGTTGCGTAGATGCTCTCGAGGCTTCTATGAGATTTTGCGGAGCTCTCAGGGAAGACAGTCGAAACTTTCGCAATCTTTTTCGAGTTTTTGTCTTGTTCCATCGAAATCGCTTTGTCTGGTGAAACTGTGGCGTGATGGGAAGCTTAGCCGAGGTGCACCGTAGGAATTCCGATGGTCAGGCAGCCAATCGGCCGACAGGCTGACCACCGACCGAAGCGTTCAGGCTTAACATTTTCAGCGATGGAGTAGCAAACTTCCTTCGCTGGATGGAGGAGACGCAGCGCTTTTCGATTCCCACGATTCGTATAATCCGAAGATGAAAAAGCGCTCCTCGAACATTCGGAATTCAGGTCGGAATCCTTTCCAGACCGGAAGATCTTGAGATCATTGGACAGCTCCGGCATTTCAATCCGCGCTCCCGTCAAGCCTCGCGAAGACGTTCGTCTGATACTGGAGAAAGTTGAACTGCAAACTCAATGATGGCACCAACACGATCGAGTGAGTTCGGCACTCATCGATCAGTTGATAGATTCGTCGTCATCTGTTGTTTACCAACAGACACCGGCCTGTTTGCTTTTTTCCTCTGCCGATCATTAAATTGTAGCGCTCTTCCTCCGATCATCGAGTTCCAACGTTTTTGGGGGACAGTTGTGTGTCTTCGAGACAACGGAACGCTCAGTGAGGGAGTTCGGTCGATGACGTGGACGATTCAACGAGCGCCTTCTCAACGAACGAATGATGATTTTTCGGGTTTTCCAGTTTAGGTTTAGGTTCCTCGACAAAAGTTTCAGAAATCGAGGGAAAGCCAAACGAAATGCGCTTCAATGAGCGAACAGCGAAAGAAAAAAAAAGCTTCGCGAACGAAACGACGACGCGGATGCCGAGAGCGAACTAGACTCCTCAGCAAAATTAGCGGCAGAGTAAGATTGATCGTGTACAATATGCCCCTCAGAGCGTACATACGAGATCTGAGTGGCGGCTGGCCATAACCTCCCACCTTTTTTGCGCCAACACAGGCGCCCGAGAATCGCCGATTTTGACGGATGACTGATCAATAACTAACGGAAGCCGTAATGGAGGGAATTATCCTGGAAACGAGAAAGTTTCAGACAATGCATTACCGATGAAAAGCGATTTTTTCTGTCGCAAGAGTTTTGTGAGCCGAGAGCTGACGACGAGTGCAATATTGCTTCCGAGCGACAATTCTTCTTTCTGAGAATAAATCCAAAGAATTCGAGAAGAAAAAAATCGGGAAGGATAATTTCCGAGCCGGCAAATGCGGCAACGTTGCTGAATCAATCCAACGTGGGAATTGCTTTCCGCTTGGCTTGCTCTCGGGAATTTGGCGGAACAGCTGGAAAGTTTTCTTTCGGTCTTCTGAAAGATTTCTGGTGGCTCTGCTTTCGAAGTCGATATTAGTTCAAGTGATTCTTCTACAACAAAAAAAAAAAACAAATTACTTCCGACATAGTACACACGGCGATGTCCGCACAGGAAGCAGCGATCGGACGGAATCCGTACAAAACGAAGACTGGATATCAGCTGCTGGTGGAAAACATGAACCAGGCTCCTGCCTATCGGCTCGTCCTCTTAATTAGTTTGCGTGTTTGCCCCGAAAGAATTCTGCGCAAAAATCACCTGCGGATAAAACGATTTCCAGAAAGGTGAAGCATCCGACACGCTATTCGCGAAGATGACCGTAGCGAAGTCGGCAGAAGTCCAAACATTCGCTAGATGACCTTGATGAGAACAATTGTCGGCTGTTTTCTCCTGTACTGCGCCAGTTGAGATGTAGCTGCCACATCTTGGTTCATGGAGTTCTCGCTTTGAACCGACGACGAACCCAAAATGTGACATCCGGAATTCACGAGCGGAAGATCCGAGTCTCTCGGTTTTACGACCGTAGCTGACGCAAGCTGTTTTCAGGATCAAACTCGGTTGAGATCACCATAGGGTTTCTCTCGTTCGTCGGATTCATTGTCGACTCTCGAGAGCGAAGTGTTCCAAGGTCATTTTTACGTCGGGGGCGAATTCTCGGATCGTTGGGAGTCACTGACTCATGAAATCTACAACGTATGTAGTTCTCTGAAGTTGTTTGGCCAAGGAATCGATATGCTCCTCGTGTGTGCAGTGCTTTCTTTCCGAAAATAGAACTCATCTTCAACCGCGGCTCGGCCTTCCCCGCTCAACAAAACAACGAGACCTTGAGATCGCTGAATGCGTCAAAGCACAGATTTTGAGATTGAACGAATAAGACATATCACGACTTCTGAATTTCCAACTTGTTCTAAAACCCTTTCCTCGAACTTTGGACTGGAAATCAGACCTTAGACTTCGAACCGGGTGGAGGTTCCAAAAGGGATACGGATGCTATGGGAATTCGTGGCGGTGACAAAGTTCCTTAAAGAGGTGCTCAGTTTGTCGAGCTGTGGATTATATTGATTGCATCAATTCACGACTTAAAGAGAGAGGGAGAGAGAGTTTGCTTCGCTTCCTGGGTCCGCTTTCGTCCTTAGTGCGAACCTCCCACGATTGAAGATGAGATTCAACAAATCGAATGAAGCAAGCCGTGAGAGAAAAAGGCTTAAATCACGGAAATCGGTGGGAATCGTCTTGTCTGATCAGCATTTTTCATGACATCACCACGCGATACGACCAAGTTGGAGTTTCAAATCGGTGGTATGGATGAGTTGTAATGCTGTGGCGTTAACGTTATTATGGGAGATAAGGGAAGGAATTGAATCGCGTGTTTTAATTTTCCCTCGGTCGGATTAGAACGCAATGCGTTTGAGGTATGATGAACCGACTTGGGCGGATCCTCAAGCTCAGAAAAGTGGTCTCATGAACTCATTTCGTCCGGGAGATGGATGGACTAGGAATGACGAGGCCGACACGATTCGTGCTCCTGAGTTTCCACTCTCAGCATCGGGAAAACTAAGTGCACATGTAAGTGCTTTGAATATCTTGATTCCTGATTGCTCTCTTCAGCAGGTGGTGGGGAAAAATGGCAGATCTCTTCTCACGGGCCTAATGATTTTTCCAACCGGGTAAACCGCTCAGCCAAGCGGTTCTTTCTTTCTTCTTTCCTTGGCTACTTGTGTCTCATATTTTTCGGTGAAGGGATGCTTTGTGCGATCCTTTCCGGGCGTTCCTCTGTTCCTGAAATCTTAATTGTTCAAGTGAGCAGGTATCGGTAGCGCAAGTCCGCTTCCGTTGAGATTAAGTTCGAAGTTGAGATTGACGCCTTTGACCTCGTCCCTTAGCAACGGTGCGCCGTCGAGGTCGCATCGATTTCCACGACATCGATTCGCTCAGAATCCGTGGATGAAGGCGAATTGTGTTTTCGTTCGAGTATTCATCGATGGGATGTTGATAGCGGCAGACTTACGGCGCCTATGACTATCGTCAACGTAGAGTTCTATTTTAATGATGGCTTCTAAGCGAGGGTTCAGAAACGCTAACGGGATTCACGGCTCCAGGACGAAAAGTGAAGTCTGTTGAATACTCGGACCGGGCTGATTCTTCTCTTCCATAAGCCTCTGTTTTCAAACCGATTACAATTTCCAACGACTCTCGATAAGGCTTGATGAGAGGCTTGTCGACTTCAATTTCCGTAACGAGCTTTCGACCTCCTTCCCACACACTTCCACCTCCGGCACTTCTATCGTTTCCATTGGGGACGAAACCAATTCAACGGATGGTTTTCCTCTCGTCGCGAATCGGTCGAAGCAGAAATCTTGAGGCTCCATTGCTCTGTTTCCCTTCGTTCTCACGTTGTAACTGAGAAGTTCAAGCATCCTCGCCTAACGAGGCACTCCGGCACATTATCATTATTCCTACGAGAGAGCACCGTTCTTAGCGTCAGATTTTGGAACGATGCCCGCCGGCAGATAACACTGTCTCCCTTGTTGGTTAATGAGTCTCTTCCCGTGCCGCTTCACTCCCTCGCGATGCACAGTTTTGGATGTTTCGTGATCGAGAACGTTCTCGGAGGAAACGCGCCTAAGAAAGATGAACACAGCGTGGTTGCTTCCTACAGCTTCTGTGCTCAGAGCGTGATCAACGCGAAACAAACACCAGATCCCATTCGGGAGCAGCTGTCTGATATCCGATACACCGAGGAATCGACCACGGAAACGAAACAATGAGGAATAAACTGCCGAAATCCGCTTTCGCCCTCAGGCGAGCAAGGCAGAATCTATGCCCCGACAGCCCTTGGATTCCTGACGATTGTTGATGTTCTCTCTCTGTTGACCTGTCGCGACTAGAACGGACATCGGTGATTGACAGCCTTTTGATTCGGGACTCTGAAGTCGACAAGACGGCAAAACTCAGAGTTTCCCTTCGATCGATTCACTCTGAAACGCCCCCCTTCGATGGACGCTTACCCCCATGGAGGGTTTGAGAGAAGAAACTCCCCCCTTCCGTCGGTGTTCACGGTGTATTGTGATTTGTGAGAGCTTTTGTCAGCCTGAATGCAAATCAATCAAGTTTTGAAGAAGGTGAGAACTCGGTCAGACGGCCCGAATGAAATTGAGCCTCGCGACGCGCCATGTTTTCTGAATGCCCAGAATGATCGAAGCTCCGGATGTCTAATGAAATATATCGACGAACACTCGACGGTGGACGAGGAGGATTCCGAAGATGAAATCAGATGAGTTCAGAATAGTGTCCCGTTATCCCTGTGGTTCCCTTGCTCATATCGGAGAGCAGGAGCCTAATGATTGAAATAATGAATAGCTTTGCGTCCATTGGCAGAGCTCGTCTGATATCGACGCTGCTCGAGAAGGCAGGGTAATATCGACGCGAATAGTATATATTGGCAACTCTGTCGTCAGCCAGCCAAATGATCCCGCGAATAATAGCGATAATCACCAGATATAGCGGACACTAATGTCGGCTACTTGTCGATGGCTCATTGCACCGAGATGAAAAGGAGAGTCCGGCACTTCGAATCGATTCCCGTAGAGGTAATCCACATTCTCCGAGATCCTTGAACCCCAATATGAGTTCGCCACCTTTTCTCCAATCGAGACAAGAGGAGAACTCGAGGACAGCGGAGGAGACGAAATTTCAAAGGAGAGGCCGCTTCTATCGACGTCCACGCTACTTCCATTAGCATGACTGAGCGATATTTCAACTTGCGGAGGATGACTCCACTTTGCCCCGATTCAAAGCTTTGGTGTCTCTTCCATCTTCCCGAAGGGGCGACCTAATCGATGCTCGAATGCGGCACGCAATGTTTGTACAGTTTTAGTGCAGGTAGGTTCCCCTGTTGGGCCATATCTCCATTGCAACTCAGAAACTCGCTGACTCGCCTCGATTATCGTTCTCGATCGATGGCTTCTTCGAGAAAGAGAAAACGCCCAACCGAGGCGGTTATCGGATGGATGGACCAATTTGACAAGAGGAGTGAAACAAACTTTTACTCGATTGACATCATCCGGACTTATGTTTCCGTGATTCATCCTGTCGGAAGGAAGAGAAACGAAGTGCGAAGGAAGCCGACTGTTGATTCGATCAAGTCAACACACCGTGTTAGCTACCGAAGATCGGTATCAGTAAAAAAAAGAGAGCGAACAAATAAATAAAAAACTCCAGCAACAGAAACACCTCTGCTGCGTACACAGCCCAGAGCATCGTCCGGGAAGTGTAACTTTTGCCAGACAACTGTTATCAACTACTTTCCCGCCGCTCTGTGAATGTATCCGGCTTGTTTGGATGTTCCTGCACATTCCAGCTCCCTGCGAATAACGAGCTGCTATCTAGCGGGAACAAGGTGCGCGGAATCCGAACAAAAATGACGAAGCTCGGTGAAGCATCGCCGAATTGAATGATTGCTCTGCGACGAGATTGAGCGAGTTCTGTTTCCCGTCGGTTTGAATCGAGAGTGAACATCGACCGCTCGAAACCAACTTGAGGGCCCCGTGTCGCTCGCTTTCGATTCGTTGGACGTCACCCTAGGCTTCAGACCCAAATTTAGCTTGGTTACAAAACACGAAGTGCCATCACTTGGCAGTCGCTCTCATCAGTCGATTCCATATCTTTGCGCATATCTCGCAAAACTCTGAAGTAAACGGGCTGCCAAAAATGGCTACATGCGCCTTTTGCACTCCGAAAGATCATCATACTCGCCTGGAAACACTGCGAACTTTCCATGAGAATGAAATCCTTGAGTCCGGTCGCGTCACAATCCCCCTGTCATCTGAACGTGGATCGATACGAGCCGAGTCACGCTTCTCACCCTTCCACCTTGAGACGTGCGCTTCTTCGGAACCTCATCTCGACTCCTTCCGAGAAATGCTTTGCATCATGCGCACAGTGTCGTACGGAAGTTATTTCCTCGAGATGTTTGATCACCATCGATTCAACTCAACAGCCTCGAGATGGAATCTGTTGCCGACCTTTCGTTCTCGATGTCGATCCTAATCCCGAATTCTGCTCTTGTTGTTTTCTGACTTCG